>CM036754.1:61343062-62055562 GCA_020796225.1 Arion vulgaris
TGTACATATATCTGCATTTCTATCTATCTATCTATCTATCTATCTATCTATCTATCTATCTTTCTATTTATCAATCCGCCTATCTATCTCTATCTATCTATCTGCATTTACATGTATTTATCCGTCTATTTTATATATCTAGACATATAGACAGACAGAGAGGTAGATAGATAGACGAACGGGCGGACGAATGCATGGATTGATGGATGTGTGAGTGGATGAATAAGCGAGTTTGTGCGGATGGATGGATAGATAGATTGGTAGATGGTAGAATGGACAGATGGACAGCTGGATATCGAAGAGGTATGGTAAATATAAACAATAATTAATATTTCACTGTCTAAACAAAAGCGATTACAAAAAATAGGTCAAGTGCTTGCTCATATCACTCCAGACATTACTGCCTCACTGCTAATAAAATATCAAGAGCCTCTTGATACAACGCCTCACGAGGCTCGCTCTCTGAGATGGTTATAAAATGTCATTAAAAGGCCAATAACTGGGGAGAAGCTGTTATCAGAATGATCTTCTAATTCTAGTTATGTCCCTTCTACTGGTCATAAGACACCATCTGGCTCGTGCAAGTAACAAGTACTGTACCCGAAAATAGTACTATCAGATATTACGACATTTGACTTTTTACAACTTCAAGAAAACTGCGTCAAATTCAGTTTCATGCAAGATTTAAAGGAGCAAGGTGGAAATAGTAAATTTTGAAAAAAAATTCTTCTCTTCTACCATTTACATCTTTATAGAAGCGTTTGTGGGGAAGAGGGATTGGGGTGGGGGTGGGGGTGGGTGGAGAGGGGGTAGTGATCTTGTGTGTGCTCGTTGTAAGGCACTTTGTAAACTGATATTCATTTTTGTAAGGCTGTTCTTGATGCCGTCGCTCCATCTTTTGCGAGGTCTTCCTCTTGCTTTGTGCTTGTTATACTTTTTTCCGTGCAATGATGATGATCCTATCAATTAATCAATACTAGCCTGGGCAACTGATATGGGAAATGTGCATTGTCCATTTTTGTACAATCCCACCCCTCCCCTCCCTGCCCTACTGTTTCATCCAAAAGAAAGACTTAAGTTCATACGTTTGGAATCAAGCAGGGACAAAACAAAGCTTGTTCTCTGAACTTTCAGGAGTGAAGAGGTACCAAGACAGACCACTACTCAGATATAAGGATGTCTGCAAGGCCTCAGTTAATAACTTTTCTATCGGTATCAGAAAATGGAAAAAATGAGGTGATGATCGAGTTATGTAGAAAACAACATTACGCAAAGGCACAGAATCTCTTGCAAAAGAGACTTAGAGATGAGCTGAAAATCTAGAGAAGAAAAGCGAAAACTTAGAAGTTGTCACAGTAAAATACTTGTCAACTTTTCTTCTTCTTTATCTTTAGAGCACAGGTCTTCAACAAACTTCTTCCAGCTTTTCCTCTCTCCAGCCATCTCTTCCAATTCTTTCCATATTTTACCTATCCTTTAAATATCAGTCTTCATCTATCTTCTCCAGGTCTGTCTAGGCCTTCCCCATCTCTTCTTTCCCTGCGGATATCAACTGACCGTCTGTAAAGGCGAAAAAGACCGTATGAATAGTTATGTAACTTTTTACACAATTAAAATATATAATCAAAATATACTTTCACTTTTATTTTCAGAAACAAAGCAAGCCTAAGTATTAAAACTGTATACGTATTCTGATACGTATCTTCGGTCTCATGCTGCGGTGTTGCTGATCTAATTTCATATATTTTGAGATGTTGATAAAAATGGCTCCTTAGTTCAACTGCCTGATACATTATAAATGTTGATCTATAATGATTATCGAAGATGCTGCACAGGCGTTAGATTGTGGTTTCAAAGAGCCACAAGAACCATCAGCACGTATACGTTTCAACATCTGTTTGGTAGGATTGAGCACCTATGAGTTTGACCTAAATAATTTAACGTTGGTTGAGTAAACCACATGCTAAAAATTCGAAAAATTACACTTTTGAATAGCTTATCCCAATTAGTGATGACTAATGACCTATTTGAGGTTAAAGATTAAAGGTCATAGGTCTAGTTATTGGTAGTTCATCGGAGCAACAAAACTTTTACAACAAAATGGTTTGAACCTCAAATCCTCATGATTGACCAAACCGGTGCCCAAACCTCTCGACTCTCACTTCTCTATGATTGCATTAAACAGTCAACTTCAATAAATAATCATTTTAAATATAAAACAATTTCATAAAATGTGTAGAAGCTTCATCTTCCTATAAATTGTGTTTATGTGGGTGCTATATAAATAGTATCTATTTCAAATGTCCCCCTTGAAATACAAGTTTCCCCCTTATCATTCTATCCTAAAATTGCAGAGATAACCCCAGTTTTATTTCAAGATATCAATGGATGACGCTTCTGAATGAATCGTATGTCATCTGTTTCCATGACTACATGATTGTTTACAACTTTATTAATAAATTTGTGCAGCTTCTACGGAGGAAGGGCTGGAAGAAGTTTCTTGAAGACCTGTGCTCCGTTGGGAGTTGAAATGTGAAGAATAAGAAAAACGGTTTCTACATTAGTTGGGATATGTAATATCGTGGCACGCTCATGGGGGGTTAAAGTTCACAATAACAACAACAAAAATGTTAGAAATTATTGAGTGATCAAACATTTCTAATTGAAGTTGTGGTTCAGGAATATCTAGTCCCATATTCACAAATCTAGTAAAATAAATCCAACTATGACAAAGAAGTGTTGGAAAAAGTTGGCTGCATTGACATGGGCATTCTTAGAATGCATGTTTTTTTCGTCTGTTGTTTTAGGGTGGACGTGGCTAGCAATTATTCTCAGAAGTGATTTGTATTTTCCTGAATATTGTAACTTGACGCTGCAGAACACTACGTCCATATTGGATATGAATGGGAAGTTAAAAAGCGTTAATGTGATGTTAAAATTAGAAAACGAAGTTAAACAACCAACTCCAAAAAAAAATAAAGCTTGCCGTCCTGCAAGGAGTTCAACTGGAGTGGTAACTACAGGTGGCGCAGTACCTATTCATGGACTGATTTCCTATGGGAACATTGCTTCAGTTGTCGATAAAGCATCATCGAACCAAGCCGGGTTACCTATTCCTGATCGTTCAACTATTGTCAGAAACATTTACGTCGAAGGTGAATGGACAAACAAAGATGCTTCACAGGAGCTACAAAAACAAAGGTAGGTCTATTATCTGTTGTCTTTCCCCAGGTGGAAGATGAAATTGATTGTCCACTCTTGCCAATCCTGTCGACAGGGTATATAAGTTGCGCACCGAGACTGCACACTATAGTCTGTGCTGTAGTCGACTGTTCTGTTTGCTACATGGAGGGACTGCGATATCCTTCTACGGGATAGCTATATCCTTTTACACATCTTGATCTTTGAGTGGTGTGGTAATGGTGCTGCCACCTGGTAGGTCGCTGTATTTGTTTTTTGGCATCTTGTCTCGTCTAAGTATCGAGTCTAAGTATCCAGTCTAAATATCGAGTCTAAGTATCGAGTCTAAGTATCGAGTCTAAGTATCTAGTCTAAGTATCTAGTCTAAGTATCGAGTCTAAGTATCAAGTCTAAGTATCGAGTCTAAGTATCGAGTCTAAGTATCATCTAAGTATCTAGTCTATCTATAAGTATCGTGTCTAAGTATTGAGTCTAAGAATCGATAAGTATCGTCTAAGTATCGAGTCTAAGTATCGAGTCTAAGTATCGAGTCTAAATATCGAGTCTATCTCTGATTTCTCAAAGGTAGGTATAAATACATACAGAGATATATATATAAATAAATATATATATATATAAATACCTGTTCAGTGTCTATTTATTGATCACGTGCATCTTCTAAACTTTATTATTTTGTTTAGTCTTATTTTAAAGTGAGTCTATGTGGTGTAGATGTAATATGTTAGCCTCTAGCTTCAAATGTACTGGGTTCGATCCCGATTGAAGTGATAGTGAAACTTTCCCAGAGAACCCTGATCTAAATGCGCGTGAGATCGAGTTCCTACTAATTGTCGGAGACGGACAATAAAACGTAGGTTTGTGTTTACGACGAGCAAATAAAAAAAAACCATTGACATTTGAAAATCGATAAGATTAGTCTGAAAAGCCACTGCCTGGGATAATTTATTAGAAAATATTTTAATGAATTCCTATACCAATTTTTATTTTCTTGAATGTTACATCATGGACCCTCGCCCATGCTACGGAGAGCTGTATAAAATTGCAATAAAGTGTACAGTGTTCTATCAAACATGTACACATGTTAGCCCACACCAACGGAAATTTCCGATTTGACAACTTAAACAAACAGCTTTATGTTACCGGAGGTCACGGAGGTATAATTCATCATCAAATAGCTTGTCTTGAGCAGAACTTTGCCATCCTAACAGTCTTTGTGAATGTATATCTCTCTCTCTCTCTCTCATAGGACAGTGTCCCGCCTCCGTAGAAGGCATGCTCAAATCATCAGTTACATCCTGAATCTATCTTCTCCGTGGTTTTTCTTTTCTCCTCCTTGCCGTGATGCCTCCTTCCATAATGGCCTTCTCAAACTCTTCTTATCTCTTTATACGTCTAAAATACTTTCATTTTTCTCATTCCTATTTGTATACCAGTTTTATTTAATGTTGAGATATTTCTGAATAGTAATATTTTTTCATTCTCTGGTCATGATATATGGATGACTCTTCTGTAACCCTTATATTCAAAAGCACATATATGTTTTTCCACTGCCTTATTAAATGTTCATGTTTCACATCCATACGTTGTCCCTGGGAATATGCATGCTCTTAGTATATGATCTTAATATGATATATGCATGATCTTTGTTTTCTTATCCGTTCTGTTCCATACTGATTTTAGTTGAGTAAACTATAGTCCCATTCGTAATAACAAGGGCGCTATGGTGCACGCCGAGCTTGGACAGTGCGGCTATAATGTGTAGTAAGCTTCCGTTCTCAGTTTTGTGCCAAGTGTGTTGAGAAGCTTATTATGACCACATGTGGTCGTAGTACTTTCTATCCAGAAATCCCACAATATTTTACTTAATAAACCAATATTCACTCTTCCTTAGATTCAGACGAGGCGACTCGATCAACATCTCGTTGATTGTCTCCTCTTCAGGAGCCAACCCTCTCGCAGAAGTCAGCAGTTCCAAATCGGGATCAACAGATATCATAGACGATGATGTGGACATCAAGTTCCCAGTGCGAATGAAGGAGTACTGTTTAGAACAGAATGAACAGCTACGGTTGATGTTTGCTCTTGTCATCATAGTGAGAGATGTCCTTACCTTTCCCCTCGGATTCTTCTTCGACAAATACGGAACTACTCGAACACGACTTCTAACGGTGTAAGTTCTGCTTACAGTATTCTTAAAACTGTTTTATTCGAAACTAAATAGTTACATTTTAACATATACCCTTGTTTATCGCTAAGGCTTACACCTGTAGTTTTAAATATTGTTTAATTAAATATTATTATTAATAAATACAATGTCCCGTAGCTTTTCAGACCTTCTGGTAAAAAGTGACAGTCACTTCACATGTATATGTCTTAGTGTGCACGTAGTAGGAGGGCCAATTTCTTTTCTCATGTTGGGAACTTCGAATGTGGGATTGAACCCACAACCCTCTTATCGCGGAGGCAATTGGCGAACGTTCTATGTATTAAGTTAATCTGCCCATTTAGTTATTACTACAATGATTCAATATGTATTACATTGATTATGAAAAGTTGGAACATGCTTAGCTCAGGAAATGATGACTGTTTACGATGTGTCACATACAATTATATTCTTGACCTGGGGCATCGGGTATCTTAGATTACCTCACGTGATGTAAAGTGACAATAAACAGTGCTATCTTACTTATTTCTATCCGTTCCTCGTGGAGCATATGACCCTAACAGCTGTTCGCCACTTTTCTCAGTCTCTGGCGAACAGCTGTTAGGGTCATATGCTCCACGAAATATATATAGTCTTCTTTATAGTTCTTTATAGTCTTCCAGGATAGTCAAACACACTTCAGTTTCTCAAGAAGTCTTCGTCTCCACGTCTGTTTCGGATGTCCCCTTTTCCGTTTTTTTTTACCGGGTTCTACTCAAGTGCTTGTCTAGTGACACTCGAATGTGTCTTTCGTAGAGTATATCCGACCCATCGCCATTTTTTTCTTCTTAACCTGGGTCATCATGGGTTCCTGTCCTATTCTTATTCCCAGGTCCGTGTTTGCAATTATGTCATACCATCACGGTCTGAGAATACGCCGAAGACATTCGTTGACATAGGTCTGAATCTTATTTGTATTTAACTTGGTGACTTGCCACGTCTCCGAGCCATACAGCAACACTGATTTCACATTTGAGCTGAATATATTTAGCTTTGGTTTTTTGTGGAAATAGCAGTAGATTTCCACACTGTGTGCAGGATAGCAAAAGATTGCCGGGCTTTCCTAATCCTTGCATTAATGTCCTCATATATACCTCAAGATTGGCAGATCTTGCTTCCAGGTAGACACATTCACCAAATGATATCTTAATGGAGTAAAATATAAACCGCTTATACCTCAGAAGTCGGAGAAGGTCTGCCTGTATGGCGGGGACACTGATAAAAAGGAAAAGCAAACCTTCATGTAAAAATAAGTCTTCTTCTTTGTGTTCGTTCTTTACCACCAATTTTATCACTTTGTGATATGTTTGAACTTTGCCAAGAACGTGTATACGTTGCACATTGGTTTGGTAGGCCCTAAACGCAAAGACTTCTACACATTTAGGACACATGCATCTGATTTCAACCAATAAAAATAAGTCAGAAGCAACATACCAGGCGTCCTGACTACATCTGAATTATAGTTGGCGAACGAAAGAAGAAGAAGAAGAATCGCTTGTATGTGATTTATCATGTGTTGTCTTGTTACCCCATATCAGAAACGATGCTACATCAAATTTCAACTGAGCGAAACAAATAATTCTCTCATTATATTACTTCAGGTTAATCTTCGCTCTTGGGACCCTGATGATGACGTTTACCAGTAGTAGTGTCCCATGGCTAGTTGTACCGGCCTTGACATTAACAGGGGTTGCTGGAAGTGCAGTGATGTTGACCAATCTACAAACTGCAAATCTCTTTGGTAGGAAACGCCACATTGTTGTTTCTCTTTATGTTGGTGCTGCCAACTCTAACGGAATTATAACTTTGCTAATGCAGGTAAGAGGATCAGGTAGTCAAATCCTACTTTATTGCTACATGTTTTATTCATTATTATCAAGTAGCTTGTCCTGAGTTTTGTTACCCCAACTTCCCTTTGGGGTTTCTCACCCTTTCTCTCTCTCTCTCTTATTTGCCAGATGTTCCGCCTCTGCAGCTGTCATGCTCAAATCCTCAGTTACATCCTGAATCTATCTTCATAGTTGTCTTTCTATTCTCCTCTTTGCAGTGGTGCCTTCTTCTACAATATTCTTTTCCAAACCTTTGTGTCTTTTTACATGTCAAACATACTTCAATTTAGTCATTCTTAGCTATGACATCAGCTAGTTCTATTTGATTTCGAGTTCTTTCTATATAGATTTATTTGTTCTCTTCTCTGTTCGGGGTCTACAGAGAACTCATTTTGTAACACGTATATTCAAGTGAGCGTCTGTAGCTGTAGTGAGTTTGATCACAAACCCAAACGTACCTGGTTCAAACCCCACGGTGGGCACATTTGGAAGCAAATTTATAGTGTACTCCCGAGCAAACTCCGAGTATACGGAGAACTCATTTTGTAACACGTATATTCAAGTGAGCGTCTGTAGTTCAAGCGGTAATGAGTTCGATCACAAACCCAAGCGTACCTGGTTCAAACCCCACGGTGGGCAAGTTTTGAAGTAAATTAGTTTCCGTGGGATTTTTACAAAAATAGACCTCACCGTTCAGAAAGCAATGGCAAACTACTGAACGTATAAGTGGTGCCTAGAAAATAAACGACTCGTTTACTGTGGTTGATGACTACGTCCTGTAAAGAATATGCTCCGATCTTCATTTCATATTGCACTGAATTTTCCATTTGCCTTGTTCTTCTTCTTCTTTGAACGTTCCATATTGACCACTTGTTAAACCACTTTTGCTTTTTTATGTGATCTGAGTCTAAGACCGATTTACGTTGTGTCAGTTATGCGCCTACAGGTAGGCCAGCACATCCTATTTTTGCGACGCTTTTTATTTACTAAGGTAGCTTCCATGGACCCCTGCCTCAATCGCCTCTTACGGCATGCCTTGTAGGTTGCTGTGTTACTATTATTTACTCCCTTTGCGAGCCCCGGCAACACATCCATGTATCTCATTCATACGTTACCGCTGGGAATACGAAAGCTCTTAATATTATGATCTTTGTTTTCCTATCAGTTTCATTCCATACTGGTTTGTTTTGGTTTTTTTTGCTGTTTAATTTCTGTAATGTAATGTTTAATCTGAGCAAAAATAACAATCACACAAGCCACCAGAACAACGCAAGACAAAAACAGAAAACCACGACACTGGGCAACAACCCGATAAGAGTGTGACGACAAAAGAAGAAGAAGAAGAAGAATGTTTAATCTTCATTTAATATTTATTATCCCATATCCATATCGTGTTAGGCAGTGAACCGATTTACCAGGTCGAATTACCAATTTCAATTTTAGGTAACGATGACACAGACAGATTTTTCCTCATTCTTTTCCCGTTATTTATTTTTGTTTCTTCTGTGTTCCTTGTTTGTTTGTTAAGTAGGGGTTAAAGCCTCTTTAAGCCGAGGCACGCCCCTTTCAACCTAAGGCGAACCTTTTATTGGTTATATCAGAGCGTGTAGGCCAACAAACATGAAAATAAGAATTAACTCCTTTCGGAGAATCCAAGGATATTGACTTTCTGTGTTCCTTCTCATACTCTCGCTATTTATAGCAGGATGCAGTACGGAGAACGGAATGTATTGTGCCGCATTTTTCAAAATTAACTGTGGCACAGTCAACTATAATATTGGGCGGCATAAATAATCAGGAAAACCCTGACCTAGTTTGATTTGGGGGCGGAGGGGCTGGGGGAGGGGCTTTGCTGGATTTTATATATGTTTGGTAGAACACTGCAAGCTTTGTTTGCAATTTTACTCAATTCTGTGAGTCTATGGTTATTTATTGATGAAAATATTCATAATATTGATATTCCTTATTGTTAAACTTCACTTGTTACATAATATAACCTTGATTTAGAATATCGTGTTGATTTTAAAATGAATTCGTCTATATACAACAATACTGGAAAGCGAGGTCACGTGACCGTTGTGGTCTTATTTACTAGAATTTTTACCTGAGTCCGCTGAACGTATGAGTTTATAGGGGGCTGTGGTATCTGCACCTTTCGGTCCGACATATCCGAACTCAGAATAGTCTCATTTTGGGTACTTGGTTAGCTTCTCCCTCTTCAATCTCCACAAACTTAGCAAGACTTCTTAATAGTCGTCTGTTTTCAGAGCCTCCATGGGGAGATGGAGTTGAGTCTTGGTCAGATTTATTCTTGCACTGACGCCGATGCAGCCCATGCAGCTTGAGTGTAGTCCCCCGAAGAAGGATGGAGCATCTGGCCCCTTATTTTTGTTTCTACATTCTCAAACTATACTTCCTCATTCTTATCTATTCGTTGGCATGTTTTATTACGTCTGGTCACATAATAATAATAATATCTCTCCCAACAACAGCATCACTAGCAGCAGCGCAGTAATTGTTAAAAACGAGCTGAAATTATCTCGAGTCTGACGGTTGAAGGGTAATGGTAGTTACAGTTTTCTAGTGAATCGTTTTCTAAAACTGACTACCTTGATTTAACATTGCTTGTTTGAGAATACCATAGATAAACATACCTTGATTTAACATTGCTTGTTTGAGAATACCATAGATAAACATACCTTGACTTAACATTGCTTGTTTGAGAATACCATAGATAAACATACCTTGACTTAACATGAAGGTTTTGGGTTCGAATCTAGATCAAGCAACCTACCTATCTCGGAGTTACATTCGATGATAGACTGACGTGGAAGCAGCACATCAACAAAGCAGCAGCAAAGGTCAGGAGAAAATTAGCCATCCTGAGAAAATTAAGTGGAACCACATGGGGCGCCAGTCAAAAATACTTTAAAATATTTATCAGCAGGGCATACGACCATACCTGAAATATGGGTCAGCTGCATGGTGTCCAGCATCAAATACCACATTAGGAGAACTGGATAAGGTGCAAAACCAGGCGCTTCGTGTCATAACAGGAGCAATGAAATCAACACCAATAGTGGAGATGGAAATAGTGGGGGAATACAAGCACTGAGAGAACGCAGACATAAAAGTGATGACGCAGGTAGAAAAGTTTCTGGGTATGCCAAGCCATCCAATGGAAAACAGATTCCAAAATCTAGCATTGGGGCGGCTGAAAAGAAGCAGCTTTATTCATCAGACCAAAAGACTGAATAGACAAACTTCAGACCTACCAAAAGTTTGCATTCCCCTAAAGTCTGTGCCAGAGCAAACCCCTTGAAGAGAGGAGACTGAACCAGAAGTATGTATCCAGACAGAAGTTAAAGGAATACTCGACAAGGATGAGCAGAACAGCATACAACGCAAGACAGTCACTCTCAGTTTACTTGATGAAGAATACCCACATGATCTCTGGGTCCGGGTATACACGGATGGGTCAGCAGAAAATGCAGTGAAGAATGGAGGAGCAGGAGTGTACATAGAATACCCAAACAACGCTAGAGATGCGATTAAAGTACCAACGGGAAATTCTGTCACAACTATGATGAAGAAATTCAGGCAATCAAGGTGGCAACTGAAAAACTGTTGAATACCAGACCCGATCCTCAACCTGTTGTATTTTTGACTGATGCAAAATCAGCACTCCAAGCACTCCAGTCTAGAAAATTGCCAGGTCTACAGACCCTACTGTCTAAATTGTCCAAGCAGCGCAGGGTCGTCTTGCAGTAGATACCCTCTCACTGTGGAATACCAGGAAATGAAACAGCAGACCGATTGGCCAAGGAATTGGGGGTGCTGAGACGATTAGAGTCGGTGGCTGCAGATAGAAAAAATTAATAATAAATGTTTCAAAATAAATTATTTTCGTGATATTGCGATTGAATAATCATTTAATGTATGAATTATGCATTTTAATTCATCTTATGCCCGTCTTACATGATCAATTTTTTCATCAATTTTCTATTTCATGCATATAATCATTTGAAAATTGATCACGTATTACAGAAATATAAATCAATTTTTTCTATGTCAAAGAGAAAATAGAGCATGTATATATGTGGGAGGGGGCGTTGGCAAACGGTCATAATGTGGAGGGGGTTACAAAGTTTATGCTTTACAAAGTGGGCGGTGAGCCGAAAAAGTTTGGGAACCTATGCTCTGAAGCTTTGAAATCCTCACTAAATTATATCCACTAATACTTATCGCTTCTTTGAAACGTATTACCTTCTTAATGTATGTGTCTGCAATGTCTTACGTGCTTCTTTTAATATCCAAGTATCTTCTGCTCCACTTTCAGCTGTCCCATTTCAACAGAGTCGACGTTCAAACCTCGTTTATGTTCCTGACAATTGGTATAGTTCCAATGCTAGTATCAACTGTTGCATTCCTCCCAAAGACAAGAGTCCCTTGGCCCCTTCCAAAAGACTACGGTAAAAGGAGGAACCAGTCCTTAGATGAGACGATGCTACGCAAAGAACGGGCATGGCAAAGGAGAATGTCAGGTATGTTAAATGATTATTTTTTTAAATTAATGACTACATTTGAAGCCGAAGAAAGCACGCTCTGTATGACGGGGGAACACTGATAATACGGAAAGCAGGATTCACGCAAAAATCAGTCAGGAGCGCCATACCAGGAGCCCTAACTACGCCTGAATTCATAGCGGGCTAACGCAAGAAGACTGTAACTTCTATAAGGACAATCAGGTAACAGAACAATAAGGATAATAAAGCAAGAAACCGCATAATCTCCCCCTTTGGTGAAGCATGTTAAGGACACAGACTTAGCTTCTAGGAGGGATCAATGCTTTCTAGCTTCATCGCTCTTCCAAAGTTGTAAGAGAGTCACAGATAAGTTTCTTCTGAAGTAGAAGACTGCCCAACACGTGATGATGATGATGCTATTGATAATGATGATGATGGGGATGAAAATGATGCTGATGTGGATGAAGATGATTATGATGATGATGGTGTGGATGATTATGATGATGGGGATGAAGATGATGATGATGATGATGGTATGGATGAAGATGATTATGATGATGATGATGGTGTGGATGAAGATGATGATGATGGTGGGGATGATGATGATGAAAGAATGAAGATGAAGAAGATGATGATGATGATGATGATGATGATTATGATGATGATGATGATGATGATGATGATTATGATGGTGGGGATTATGATGATGAAGGGAATGAAGATGATTATGATGATGACGGTGGGGATGATGATGATGAAGGGGATGAAAATGATGATGAGGGGGATGGAGATGCTGATGATGATGATTATGATGATGAAGATGATAAAGATGATGATGAAGTGTGGATAATGACTGTTATGATGATGATTGAGATGGTGATGATGATTATGATTTTGAGTGTGTTGGTGGTGGGGATTACAACAGAATAATTATGATAATTATGTTATGATGATAATTGTGGTAATGATAATGTTAATGATGATGGGTGTGGTAATTGTGAGAATAATAATTGGGATGATGATTGTAATGATGATTATTTATTGATTGATTGGAAAATCATCATTGCACTTTGGTGAGTAACAATGTGTGCTCCGATCACTTTTTTTACACAGGAATTTATAAGCTGCAGTGCACAAACTCCGTAGCACAAACGAGGGTCCTCAATGTAATTTTTAAGATGGTGAATATCAGTGGCGGCTCGTGATCATTGTTGTTGGTGGGGTCAGACATTTTTTCCGGATAAATCATGGTTTTTGGTTGCTATATTTTAATTTATAAAATAATAAATACACATAATTAATGACGAGCCGAAACTGGTGAATATATTAGTGTAGGGAATATTTTTAATTAATTTCTATTTCTAATGAATTTTTCCTGGCAGCGGCTTTCCAGTCTGTTCTTCTCGATTTTGAACTGCCAAGAGTTCGTTTACGTGCTCAAATTTATCACGAGAACTACGTTTTATCGTCCACCTCCGATAGGACTAGGAACTCTATCTCACCTACACTGAGATCAGGGATCTCTGGAAAAATCTCCACAAGGCTCCACGAGGGAGCGAACCATGTACGTGTGGCACGAGAGATAAGTACATAATCTCTACGCTACAGAGACCCTCAATATTCAACATGATAATTATGAAGATGATGATGAGTATCATTGTCGCCCGTGTGTTGCCAGGGCTCGCAAGGGAGCAAAGAATAGTAACACTGCCACCTACAAGGCATGTCGTAAGAGGCGACTGAGGTAGGGACTAGGAAGCTACCTAGTAAATAAAAATCGTCGCAGAAATCGGATGGGCTGGTCTACTTGTAGGCGCATAACTGACGCAAAGTATAATCGCTTTATAGCTCGGATCACATATAAATAACAAAGAATGGCTAAAAAGTGGTCGATTTGGAGCGATCGAAGAAGAAGACTACATTTGTAGCATGTAGGTGAAGAATTAAACTTGTAGCATGTAGGTGAAGAACTAAACTTGTAGCATGTAGGTGAAGAACTAAACTTGTAGCATGTAGGTGAAGAACTAAACTTGTAGCATGTAGGTGAAGAATTAAACTTGTAGCATGTAGGTGAAGAACTAAACTTGTAGCATGTAGGTGAAGAACTAAACTTGTAGCATGTAGGTGAAGAATTAAACTTGTAGCATGTAGGTGAAGAATTAAACTTGTAGCATGTAGGTGAAGAACTAAACTTGTAGCATGTAGGTGAAGAACTAAACTTGTAGCATGTAGGTGAAGAACTAAACTTGTAGCATGTAGGTGAAGAACTAAACTTGTAGCATGTAGGTGAAGAACTAAACTTGTAGCATGTAGGTGAAGAACTAAACTTGTAGCATGTAGGTGAAGAAATAAACTTGTAGCATGTAGGTGAAGAAATAAACTTGTAGCATGTAGGTGAAGAATATAACCTGTTTCACGTGCTAAATAGTTGAACCTTCAGCATCATGTAGAGAAAGAAAATCTTAATATTTGAACGTATTGCATGTAGATGGACATTTTAGCCAGCATCATGTAGAGAAAGAAAATCTTAATATTTGAACGTATTGCATGTAGATGGACATTTTAGCCAGCAGCATGTAGAGAAGAGAAACTTAATAGTTTTGCGCATTGCATGTAGATGGACATTTTAGCCAGCAGTATGTAGAGAAAGAGAAACTTAATAGTTTAGCGCATTGCATGTAGATGGACATTTTAGCCAGCAGCATGTAGAGAAAGAGAAACTTAATAGTTTAGCGCATTGCATGTAGATGGACATTTTAGCCAGCAGCATGTAGAGAAGCTTAGCAGTTGAACGTATTGCATGTAGGCGGACATTTTAGCCAGAAGCATGTAGAGAAAGATGCAGGTATACTTGACCTGTAATAAAAATAACAAGTCCGTCACCAAATTTCTTGCCTCTATAGACGACCCAGAAACTGATCTAGACCCTCAATTGTATCCTGAATCTTCCCCTCTTACCGATTACGATTCGACAGAGGCAGGAGACGTTCTGTGTAGGAAGCCCCCGCCAAATTTTTCGCCCTCGGCAGTACAGTCGCTGTTTGTCTGGTCTGTGATGTGGTTTGGTATACAGAAGCTTCACGAGGCTGTCTTTGAAACAAGAGTGGTAGATATTGCCAACATGGAGGTGTTGGGACCAATAGGTGAGTACCACACGACTTATTTTAATTTGTTTAATATCATTCAGTCATTCGATAGCACATCCATTCAGTCATTTACTTATTCATTCTCTCACTAATGTTCCCCCTAACTCTTTGACTTCTGCATTCGTTCACTCGCTAACATATTCACAGACTAATTTTAGGTCGTCGATAGCGAAGTTGATAACCCGCTACGCTATTGACAAAATGCCGCGGAAATTCAGGAATTAGATCTCAGCTTGGGTCTAAAATTCCCAATGAACACATGGTACGCAGTTTAACTGCGGCAAACCTTGATCCTTTACTTCAGGATCTAAATTACAAGCATCTCTGAGGTCTGTTTAAAACTCGCCTGAATGTCGATGTATACTGGTGATAATGAAAACACTCCTTCTTTGCCCTATGTTTCTTTATCTACGGATCGAAATTACAAGTAGCTCTGAAGTCTGTGTAAGACTCGCCTGAATTGTGTGTGTCGCTGATGATAAGGGAAGCACTCCTTCATATTAAAATCAGCCAGAGGCGCTATAATAGGCGCCATAACTACTCCTGAAATCATAACGGACAACCGACAAAAACACTTTTCTCATTCATTCATTTTATTCCCCCTATGAAATCGCACTTTTACTCAAACATTCATTATCTTACTGATTAACTCTCTCTTTCACTCACCAATTCGTTATAACATTCACACCCTCATTTATTCATCAAGAACTTCATCAGGAAACAACAAATTAAAAGGTTCGGCCACATAAGCAGATTACCAACGGACAATGCGTCTTAAAGAACAATGTTACTTCGGTACAATGGATACAAAGCAAAATGGAGACCTCAGAGGTAACAGAAGCGACGGAAGAAACAGTTTATGAAGCGCATGCAAAAGCTCATACTTCCTCAATACATAAATGCACTGCAAGCGACATGCGAAAAATATGACATGAAAATTAACACCTCCAAAACAGAAGTCATGACAATAAGTAGGTCAACAGGTCAACTAAATATACACGTGAATAATGTCAAAATACAGCAGACTCCAGAATTCAAATATCTCGGGAGTATATTCACAGCAGATGGAAAGATGGACAGAGAAATCGAGACTAGATGCCAGAAGGCAAATGCAGTGACATACCAACTGTCACCACTATTAAAACATTCAAGCATTGACATGACAGTCAAACGACAACTGATAAACTGCATATTTATTCCAACTCTCTGCTATCAGTGCCAAACATGGCTCCTGACTAAGACACAAGAAAGAAAGACTACAACATGTGAAATGAGATGTCTACGAAAAGCTGTCAACGTTACAAGGCGAGATAGAGTGAGAAACGAGAATATCAGAAGCATCGTTGGTACTATACCATGCATACAGTACATCAAGAAGCAAAGAATCAAGTGGTTCGGCCATCTAATTAAAATGGAACCACATTTACTACCATCACGTGCCTATAATAATCGACTCTCAGGGCGCACAGCACGAGGCAGGCCAAGAACACGATGGATAGATAACATCTCAGAGTGCCTGCGAAAGCATAGACTGACAACGTCAAGCGCAACACATCTGGCACAAGATAGAAATCTAACCCTCCCCACGACGCTTCACGGCAAATGTGGTTAAGATAAGATAAGATACAAAAGCTCGTTCTATAAATCTCTACTTATCCTGATACTGTGAGACAAAACAGGATCCTAGAAAAGAAAGAAATCGCTCATTCATTCAAATATTCATTAGCTTACTAATTCACTCTCACTATCACTCACTTATTTGCTATACATTTCACTCACTCATTCTTTCACTCACTCATTCATTCACTCACTCACTCTTTCATTCATTCACTCACTCATTCACTCACTTTTTTAATCACTCCATCTGTCTCCCTCTCTCTCTCTCTCTCTTTCTCTCTTTCTCTTACTCATTCACTCCCTTTCTCTTTCATTTGCTCCTTACTTAAAGCAATTACTATCTTTCTAACTCCCTGCCTAATTCTCTAGCTCGTTGACATCATCGGCCCTTATGTTCGGGGGGTTCATATGGGGAGCAAAGAATAGTAACAGTGCGGCCTACAAAGCATGTCATAAGTGGCGACTGAGGAAGGGGCCTAGGAAAGCCACCTTAGTAAATAACAAGCGTCACAGCTAGCGGATGTGCTGGTATACCTGTAGGCGCATAACTTTCACAAAGTGCAATAGCTCTTAGGCTCAGATCACATACAAATTACAAATAGTGGATTAACAAGTAATCGGAATGGAGCGTTCAAATAAGAAAAAGGATAATAAAATTTACTTGTGGTTGTTTTTGTCCACAGATTTTGAATCATATTTTGGATATGTCCAACTTCTTGGTCCTCTTTGTTCTCCATTGGTTGGAATTCTTATTGATCGACATTTTCCAAGAGAGCTTGGTACGTTTGTAGTTTGAAAACTAAATTACGAATTTTGTTTCTATTTTCACTTATGTATTTTTTTTATTTTTTCGATCCAGAAGCACTTGAGCTTTTCAGCTCTTCGGCTCAGGGCCATGGACATCGTAACCCTTCGGTTCGGTGCCACGAACACCGTAAATCTGGGAAATCTGTGGCTTTTTCTGCCATCCGCGGAATTGAACCCGCACATACAGAGGATAGTCACCCGTAGACCAACGCGCTACGAACACGCTGGGCAGACGGGCTTCACTGATGTATAATTGTTTACGCAGAATGCTGGAGGTAGCAATAAGAAACCGGCTTAGAAATGAAGACATCAGGAAAACAAAGTGGATGCAATATTAATATTGTACTATATAATATTAATATATTAATATTGGTATCAAGAAATAACAAATGAAGTGTTTCGGCCATTTAAGCAAATTAATTGATTGATTGATTGATAGGACCATCATCATCATTGCACTTTGATGAGTAGCCATATATGTTCCGATCTCTTTGTTACACAGAAAGATCTCAGCTGCAGTGCACGAACTCCGTAGCACCGGCGATGATCCAATAAACGGTGCGTCTCGAAGAACAATATTACTCCGATACAGACGATACAAAACAAAAGGCTGTCCATGCAAAAGACGGGCCTCCGAGATAACAGAGACGATAAAAGACACTGTTTATGAAGCGCATACAAAAGCCCGTTCTAGAAATCTCTTCTTATCCTGAAGTTATGTGGCGAAACAGAATTAGAGAAAAGAAAGAACAAAATTAGAAAATCTGAACAACTGTTCCCTGTTGTATAAATGTTTGAGAAAACAGTAATGGAAGGGATAGTTCATGAGAAAACAGTAATGGAAGGGATGGTTCATGAGAAAACAGTAATGGAAGGGATGGTTCATGAGAAAACAGTAATGGAAGGGATGGTTCATGAGAAAACAGTAATGGAAGGGATGGTTCATGAGAAAACAGTAATGGAAGGGATGGTTCATGAGAAAACAGTAATGGAAGGGATGGTTCATGAGAAAACAGTAATGGAAGGGATGGTTCATGAGAAAACAGTAATGGAAGGGATGGTTCATGTGGGTAGAGGCAGGGGTAAACCAAGATGAAGGTGAAAGCAGGACATCAAAGAAACCTTGAACATGACGTTAGATGAGACACGAGAACATGCTACAGATAGAGAGTGTTTCAGGCAGTCTGTGTTGAAAGCTACGTTCTGCAAGAGACATGCAACTTGATGATGATGATAGATCTCAACATGCACCAGCCAGAGTTGAATAATAACTAAATATATAGAAAGCAAGTTAAATGATAATAGATCTCAACATGCACCAGCCAGAGTTGAATAATAACTAAATATATAGAAAGCAAGTTAAATGCATTTGAAAATAGATGTCTGCGAAAACTAATGAACATAAAATGGGTTGAATCCACGACAAGTGATGAAATCAGAGAAATGTCTGGTCAACCAATAGTGAAAAAAACAAATAGTAACAACTGTTTAACAAACGAGAAGGTAGAGATATGTTGGGCATACTCTGAGATAAATTGATCAAAGAATTACAACACTGGCATTAAAGTGGTAAGAAAATGGTTCAAGAAATAAAAGATGCACTGAGTAAAACCTGAAGAGAACTTTATTTAGAGAGGAGAGAAATAATGAACTCAATTCCATAGAAGAGATTGAACGAGTATGGATAGAACGGTGTGGGTAAATTGGTTGTAGACTTTATGTAACGGTCATCATCAACATCATTAAATATCTTGTCCTGAGAAGAATTTTGCTACCCTAACAGTCAGGGGCGGCTCGTTATTAAGGACCAGTAGAGCCCGGCCCCACCAAGAAAAATAACCACGAGCCGCCCCTGCTAACAATCCTTCCGAATTTCTCTCTCTCATAAGACAGATGTCCAATCTCTGCAGGCATCGTTCTCAAACCATTAGTTACATCCTGAACAAATCTTCTCCATTTTCTTCCTCTTTTTTCTTTGCCGGAATACCTCCTTCAATGATGGCTTTCTCCGACGCTTCATGCCCCTTCATATGCTAAAATACTTAAATTTGTCTCATTCTTAATTTAAGCATCAGCCAGTTTTCTTTGATTTTGAGTTGTGTATGAATAGATCAATTTGTTTTCTTGTCTGTCCATGATAAACGGACAACTCTTTTATAACAGTAATATTTCAAAGTAGATAAAAAGAGTTCAAAGAATGCTGGGAGTATCAAGAAAAGACCTGTCCAGAAAATGAAGACATCAGGAACAAAAGTGGATGCCCGTCTGCCCAGCATGTTCGTAGCGCGCTGGACTACGGGTGACAAGCCCTCTGTGAGTGCGGGTTCAATTCCGCGGGCTGGCAGAAAAGTCACAGATTCTCCGGATTTAAGGTGTGTGTGGCACCGAACCGAAGTCTTACGATGTCCATGGCACCGAGTCGAAGAGCTGAAAGCTCAAGTGCTTCTGGATCGGGAAAAAGTGGATACAACGTCAGTACTAAACTTCATCAAGAAACAACAAATTAAATGTTTTGGCCACATAAGCAGATTATCAACAGACAGTGCGTCTCAATGTGTAATGTTACTCCGATACTATAGGTACAAAGCAAAAAGCCGTGAACGCAAAAGGTGGACGTCAGAGGTAACAGAGGCGACGAAAGACAATATTTATGAAGTGCACACAAGTGCTCGTTCTAGAAATCTCCTCATCCTGGCGCTGTGAGGCAAAACAGGATTGGAGAAAAGTAAGAAAGAAAGACAAAATCAAAGAAAACTGGCTAATTCTACACAAAATAATACCCAAATTGAAGTATTTTGGGCATAAAAAAAGTCACGACGTCTTAGAGAAGACCATTATGGAAGGAGGCATCCTGAAAAAAATAAGAAGAGAAAAAAAATCACGAAAAAGATGGATTCAGTATGTAACTGATGGTTGGAGCATGACGGCTGCGTATGACATCTGGCCTAAGAGGGAGAGAGAGAGAGATTGATTCTGAAGGCTGTTATGGTTTCAAAGTTCTGCTCAGGACAACCTATTTGATGGTGAAAGATTTAAAAATATCCTTTGACATGTTTGCTTGACCAGTTAACCCATCATTAATTACATCAAAACTGTTTATTTACAATGCTCATTGTCATTTTCTATCAATTTCAACAGGTTCATCGCAAGCAACACGACAAATGCAGCGAATAGTTCCCGCTATCATAGCAACTTCCTGTTTGGCATTGGCAGAGATTGTAACAGACATGTTTACTGGACCCGCCAATTTAGCTATCTCCACCCTCTTCAATATTCTTCATAAAGTGTTCACACAAACTACGATGTGCGCCTTTATCATGCACGTGTAAGTCTATCATCCCCATTATGTCATTTTACCGCCGGTGCGTGTGGTGCCGGGCCCGCATGGGAAGCAAAGAATAGTACCACTGTGACCTACAATGCATGTCGTAAGAGCCGACTGATGTAGGCTCTAGGAAGCTACCTAATAAATAAACAGCAGCGCAGAAATCGATGTGCTGACCAACTTGTAGGCGTATAACTTACACAACGTACAATCGCACTTAGGCTCAGATAACATACAGATCACAAAGAGAGGTTGACAAATACAAATAGTCGATATAGAGCGTACAAAGAAAATGAAGAAGGTCATCTTTGACATTCAATCAAAGTTTAGAGTTACTACTTCTTCCAACGCTTCATATCGATCTCTTATTGACCACTCTGTGTGATTTGCTTGTTATCTGAGCCTAAACGATTTATACGTTGTGCCAGTTTTGCACCTACAAGTAGGCCAGCACATCCGATTTCTGCGTTGCTTTTTATTTACTATGGTAGCTTATCTAGATCCTACATCAGTCGCCTCTTACGACATGCCTTGTAGATCGCAGTGGTATTATTCTTTGCTTCCTTGCGGCCCCCACCGGCGGCTTAGAGTTACGGTGAGTAGATTTCAAAGCAAATGCTGTAACCTATCAACAAGCCCCATTGTTAAGACACCCAAACATCTCACAAACAGTTAAGCAACAGATCTTCTTCTTCTTCTTTGTGTTCGTTCTTTACGACCAATTTGAATCACTCTTTGTGATATGTTTGATCTTTGCCAAGAACGTGTATACGTTGCACATTGGTTTGGTAGGCACTAAACGCATAGACTTCTACATGTTTAGGACATGTGCATCCGATTTCAGCCAAAAGCAACAGATGATCAACAACCTTTTCATACATACTTTGTGTTACTAGAGTCAAACATGCGTAGCATGTCAATGAGCAAAGCGTAGTCAAAAAAAATAACTACATCTGAAATGCGATGCCTATGAAAAGTTAACAACAACACCAGAAAAGACAGTCACCAACATCAGCTTAAAAAAGAAAGTTGGGACAGAACCTTGCTTGAATTACATTGAGAAGCAAAGAATGAATTGGTTCGGCCAGTTAATAAGAATGCAAGCAAACTCCACTGTATACAGAGTCTTCTACAACAGAACATCAGGGAAAAGATGAAAGACGGCATAACCGAATGGTGTCAAAAAGAAAAAATAACTGTCACACACAACCCTAGAGTAGCGCAAGACAAAAACAGAAAATCACAACACTGGAAAAAAATACTCGGTAACAATGTGATGACAAAAGAAGAAGAAGAAATCTGTCAGGTAGATAGTGGCAAAAAAGATACTGGAACCACTGACAGCGTGATAGAGATAGATGTAACAACCAATTTAACTTGGACACCGTGAGATGATTGCTGAATTACACCTGTACACTGTGGCACAAAAATAAAACTGATTTTTGTCAGCCTGGACTTCATGGATTCCAACTATTGTCTTCGAGTCCAGTCTGAACTTCTTCATCGATTCTAACTATTGTCTTCAAGTCCAGTCTGGACTTCTTCATCGATTCTAACTATTGTCTTCAAGTCCAGCCTGGACTTCTTCATCGATTCTAACTATTGTCTTCGAGCCCAGTCTGGACTTCTTCATCGATTCTAGCTATTGTCTTCAAGTCCAGTCTGGACTTCTTCATCGATTCTAACTATTGTCTTCGAGCCCAGTCTGGACTTCTTCATCGATTCTAACTATTGTCTTCGACTCCAGTCTGAACTTCTTCATCGATTCTAACTATTGTCTTCGAGTCCAGCCTGGACTTCTTCATCGATTCTATTGTCTTCGAGCCCAGCCTGGACTTCATCGATTCTAACTATTGTCTTCGAGTCCAGTCTGAACTTCTTCATCGATTCTAGCTATTGTCTTCGAGTCCAGTCTGAACTTCTTCATCGATTCTAACTATTGTCTTCGAGTC
The DNA here is from genome assembly GCA_020796225.1 of Arion vulgaris. Classification (NCBI taxonomy): domain Eukaryota; kingdom Metazoa; phylum Mollusca; class Gastropoda; order Stylommatophora; family Arionidae; genus Arion; species Arion vulgaris. Next base: position 61,365,669 of record CM036754.1, read on the forward strand.
CAGTCTGAACTTCTTCATCGATTCTAACTATTGTCTTCGAGTCCAGTCTGAACTTCTTCATCGATTCTAACTATTGTCTTCGAGCCCAGTCTGTTTCTATCTTCCTGAGAATACTCATGTAGTGACTGAGAAAACCGTCCATGTGTTGCTGGGGCTCACAAGGGGAGCAACCAATAGTAGCACTGTGACCTACAAGGAATGTCGTAAGAGGCGACTGAGGTATGGACCTATGGAAGCTACGATATTAAATAAAAAGCGTCGTATAAAACGAATGTGCTGCCCTACTTGTAGACGCATAACTGGCACAACTAATAATTGTTCTTATTCTGAGATCACATACAAATCACATCAAGTGGTCAATATGGAGCCTTTGAAGAAGAAGAAGAAGCAGACTGAGAAAATATTGAATGGATAAATGTCTGGGACTTTAGACAAACCATCACTTTAGTTACTGCCATGATTTCCATAGTGAGACTGCTTGTGATGCTCGTCCATCACGGGTGATGATGACCACACACATTTTCATCCAAGGGAATGTAGTTGCGCTATGTTTGTCTGTGTGTGCGTAGATGACTAGTGAGCCCGATACGGGCTTGAAATGTTCGTGTACAGTGTGGGCAAGGTATACTTGCACTTGTGGGAAGTGTTACTGCCTTTATGTTTTGACGTTTTTGCTCCATCCGTGCTGTTCTATCTACCTCGCAGGCCGAGACTGCTTGTAGCCATGGCAAAACTACCACTGGCTTCCTTCACAGAATCCCCTCTAACTTGTGCCTTGAAAGCTCATGAGCTCTGTACGGTGTCGAATCACTGACCCATATGTCTAAATCATAGATTCCCAAACTTTTTCTGCCCACTTTGCACGTCATAAACTTTTAAGCCCCCCATTTTAACAGTTTGCCAACCCCCAATATATATACATGCTCTATTTTCACTTTGACATATAAAATTGATTTATATTATATTTCTGTTATACATGGTCATTTTTCAAATGATTACATACATGAAATAGAAAATTAATGAAAAAATGGATCGTGTAAGATGAGCATAAGAAGAATTCAAATGCAGAATTCAAATTTTAATGATTATTCAATCGCAAAATCACGAAAAATTATCCCCCCAAATGCTTCTGAACTCACAATCGCTTCCCTGAAAGGCTTCAACGCGCACAGGGGAAGGCACTACGCCCACTTTGGGAAACGCTGGTCTAAATGATAACATCGTCCTCAGACGAGTTCTCAGAAATTAACGCCTGAACTTCTTCCTTCACGACCATTAGTTTCTCTTGACTGCCTTCTCTATTGTCCGATACATACTGAACTTCTTCCTTCACGACCATTAGTTTCTCTTGACTGCCTTCTCTATTGTCCGATACATACTGAACTTCTTCCTTCACGACCATTAGTTTCTCTTGACTGCCTTCTCTATTGTCCGATACATACTGAACTTCTTCCTTCACGACCATTAGTTTCTCTTGACTGCCTTCTCTATTGTCCGATACATACTGAACTTCTTCCTTCACGACCATTAGTTTCTCTTGACTGCCTTCTCTATTGTCCGATACATACTGAACTTCTTCCTTCACGACCATTAGTTTCTCTTGACTGCCTTCTCTATTGTCCGATACATACTGAACTTCTTCCTTCACGACCATTAGTTTCTCTTGTCTGCATTCTCTATTGTCCGATACATACTGAACTTCTTCCTTCACGACCATTAGTTTCTCTTGACTGCATTCTCTTTCAAGTCTGATACATACTGAACTTCTTCCTTCACGACCATTAGTTTCTCTTGTCTGCATTCTCTATTGTCCGATACATACTGAACTTCTTCCTTCACGACCATTAGTTTCTCTTGTCTGCATTCTCTATTGTCCGATACATACTGAACTTCTTCCTTCACGACCATTAGTTTCTCTTATCTGCATTCTCTATTGTCCGATACATGCTGAACTTCTTCCTTCACGACCATTAGTTTCTCTTGTCTGCATTCTCTATTGTCCGATACATACTGAACTTCTTCCTTCACGACCATTAGTTTCTTTGACTGCATTCTCTATTGTCCGATACATACTGAACTTCTTCCTTCACGACCATTAGTTTCTCTTATCTGTATTCTCTATTGTCCGATACATACTGAACTTCTTCCTTCACGACCATTAGTTTCTCTTATCTGCATTCTCTATTGTCCGATACATACTGAACTTCTTCCTTCACGACCATTAGTTTCTCTTGACTGCCTTCTCTATTGTCCGATACATACTGAACTTCTTCCTTCACGACCATTAGTTTCTCTTGACTGCCTTCTCTATTGTCCGATACATACTGAACTTCTTCCTTCACGACCATTAGTTTCTCTTGACTGCCTTCTCTATTGTCCGATACATACTGAACTTCTTCCTTCACGACCATTAGTTTCTCTTGTCTGCATTCTCTATTGTCCGATACATACTGAACTTCTTCCTTCACGACCATTAGTTTCTCTTGTCTGCATTCTCTATTGTCCGATACATGCTGAACTTCTTCCTTCACGACCATTAGTTTCTCTTGTCTGCATTCTCTATTGTCCGATACATGCTGAACTTCTTCCTTCACGACCATTAGTTTCTCTTGTCTGCATTCTCTATTGTCCGATACATACTGAACTTCTTCCTTCACGACCATTAGTTTCTCTTGACTGCATTCTCTATTGTCCGATACATACTGAACTTCTTCCTTCACGACCATTAGTTTCTCTTATCTGCATTCTCTATTGTCCGATACATGCTGAACTTCTTCCTTCACGACCATTAGTTTCTCTTGTCTGCATTCTCTATTGTCCGATACATACTGAACTTCTTCCTTCACGACCATTAGTTTCTCTTGACTGCATTCTCTATTGTCCGATACATACTGAACTTCTTCCTTCACGACCATTAGTTTCTCTTATCTGTATTCTCTATTGTCCGATACATACTGAACTTCTTCCTTCACGACCATTAGTTTCTCTTATCTGCATTCTCTATTGTCCGATACATACTGAACTTCTTCCTTCACGACCATTAGTTTCTCTTGACTGCCTTCTCTATTGTCCGATACATACTGAACTTCTTCCTTCACGACCATTAGTTTCTCTTGACTGCCTTCTCTATTGTCCGATACATACTGAACTTCTTCCTTCACGACCATTAGTTTCTCTTGACTGCCTTCTCTATTGTCCGATACATACTGAACTTCTTCCTTCACGACCATTAGTTTCTCTTGTCTGCATTCTCTATTGTCCGATACATACTGAACTTCTTCCTTCACGACCATTAGTTTCTCTTGTCTGCATTCTCTATTGTCCGATACATGCTGAACTTCTTCCTTCACGACCATTAGTTTCTCTTGTCTGCATTCTCTATTGTCCGATACATACTGAACTTCTTCCTTCACGACCATTAGTTTCTCTTATCTGTATTCTCTATTGTCCGATACATACTGAACTTCTTCCTTCACGACCATTAGTTTCTCTTGTCTGCATTCTCTATTGTCCGATACATACTGAACTTCTTCCTTCACGACCATTAGTTTCTCTTGACTGCCTTCTCTATTGTCCGATACATACTGAACTTCTTCCTTCACGACCATTAGTTTCTCTTGACTGCCTTCTCTATTGTCCGATACATACTGAACTTCTTCCTTCACGACCATTAGTTTCTCTTGACTGCCTTCTCTATTGTCCGATACATACTGAACTTCTTCCTTCACGACCATTAGTTTCTCTTGTCTGCATTCTCTATTGTCCGATACATACTGAACTTCTTCCTTCACGACCATTAGTTTCTTTTGTCTGCATTCTCTATTGTCCGATACATGCTGAACTTCTTCCTTCACGACCATTAGTTTCTCTTGTCTGCATTCTCTATTGTCCGATACATACTGAACTTCTTCCTTCACGACCATTAGTTTCTCTTGTCTGCATTCTCTATTGTCCGATACATACTGAACTTCTTCCTTCACGACCATTAGTTTCTCTTGTCTGCATTCTCTATTAAGTCTGATACATACTGAACTTCTTCCTTCACGACCACTAGTTTCTCTTGACTGCATTCTCTTTCAAGTCTGATACATACTGAACTTCTTCCTTCACGACCATTAGTTTCTCTTATCTGTATTCTCTTTCAAGTCTGATACATACTGAACTTCTTCCTTCACGACCATTAGTTTCTCTTATCTGCATTCTCTTTCAAGTCTGATACATACTGAACTTCTTCCTTCACGACCATTAGTTTCTCTTGTCTGCATTCTCTATTGTCCGATACATGCTGAACTTCTTCCTTCACGACCATTAGTTTCTCTTGTCTGCATTCTCTATTGTCCGATACATACTGAACTTCTTCCTTCACGACCATTAGTTTCTCTTGTCTGCATTCTCTATTGTCCGATACATACTGAACTTCTTCCTTCACGACCATTAGTTTCTCTTGTCTGCATTCTCTATTAAGTCTGATACATACTGAACTTCTTCCTTCACGACCACTAGTTTCTCTTGACTGCATTCTCTTTCAAGTCTGATACATACTGAACTTCTTCCTTCACGACCATTAGTTTCTCTTATCTGCATTCTCTTTCAAGTCTGATACATACTGAACTTCTTCCTCCACGACCATTAGTTTCTCTTGTCTGCATTCTCTATTGTCCGATACATACTGAACTTCTTCCTTCACGACCATTAGTTTCTCTTGTCTGCATTCTCTATTAAGTCTGATACATACTGAACTTCTTTCTTCACGACCACTAGTTTCTCTTGACTGTATTCTCTTTCAAGTCTGATACATACTGAACTTCTTCCTTCACGACCATTAGTTTCTCTTATCTGCATTCTCTTTCAAGTCTGATACATACTGAACTTCTTCCTCCACGACCATTAGTTTCTCTTGTCTGCATTCTCTATTGTCCGATACATACTGAACTTCTTCCTCCACGACCATTAGTTTCTCTTATCTGTATTCTCTTTCAAGTCTGATACATACTGAACTTCTTCCTTCACGACCATTAGTTTCTCTTATCTGCATTCTCTTTCAAGTCTGATACATACTGAACTTCTTCCTTCACGACCATTAGTTTCTCTTGTCTGCATTCTCTTTCAAGTCTGATACATACTGAACTTCTTCCTCCACGACCATTAGTTTCTCTTGTCTGCATTCTCTATTGTCCGATACATACTGAACTTCTTCCTCCACGACCATTAGTTTCTCTTATCTGTATTCTCTATTGTCCGATACATGCTGAACTTCTTCCTCCACGACCATTAGTTTCTCTTATCTGTATTCTCTTTCAAGTCTGATACATACTGAACTTCTTCCTTCACGACCATTAGTTTCTCTTGTCTGTATTCTCTTTCAAGTCTGATACATACTGAACTTCTTCCTTCACGACCACTAGTTTCTCTTGACTGCATTCTCTTTCAAGTCTGATACATACTGAACTTCTTCCTTCACGACCACTAGTTTCTCTTGACTGCATTCTCTTTCAAGTCTGATACATACTGAACTTCTTCCTTCACGACCACTAGTTTCTCTTGTCTGCATTCTCTATTAAGTCTGATACATACTGAACTTCTTCCTTCACGACCACTAGTTTCTCTTGACTGCATTCTCTTTCAAGTCTGATACATACTGAACTTCTTCCTTCACGACCACTAGTTTCTCTTGACTGCATTCTCTATTAAGTCCGATACATACTCAAAATGATGTATTCGTTCCTGTTGGAGAGAAGCGCCTGAGAATGAATTAGAGCAATAGTTCCCATTTGGGAGAAGCAAGTTCGATCACCGGTAAGGTCAATGAGTTTTTTCTGTCGAGGGCATGAAGAAATAATCATAACCTAAAAAGTTTTACTGTGAGTGGACTAGCCATGCGACCATTACATGTCCCTTATGTCCTTCACCGCCCTAAAAATCGTTTTTTTTTAAATAGTTTTTTTTATTCCTGTTGATATTTGTATCCATTCTTGGCCAGGTCTAATGTCTTCAACAGGTATGTTTACTTGAAGACTTCTTTCCCTACTGCAGTTAAATAGTTGATCTTCTATGCCTAAATATAAAAACTGACTTCCATATTAACTCATATTACCCTCTGTATGCCTGGGCAACCAGAACTATTAATGTTCTTCTTCGAGCGCTCCATATCAACCACTTATTAAGCCCCTCTTTTGGAGTTGTATGTGATCTGAGCCTAAGAGAGATTGCACGTTATGCTCCTACAAGTAGGCCTGCACATCCAATCTATGCGACGCTTTTTATTTACTAGGGTAGCTTCCCTAGGTGCCTACATCAGTCACCTCTTACGACATTCTTTGTATGTCGTAGTGTTACTATTCTTTGCTCCCCTCTCGGGACCGGGCAACACACGGGGGATAATTATCTTGGAAATAACCAAAACTGATATGGCAAAAATGTAATTGAAAGTAAAATGAGATATTTGATTTAGAAAATATCTATTTACATGTCAATGTTTTATTTTGTTCAAGTCGTTACTTGTAATACGAGTATATTTGAAAAGTAAATTGCATTTTGTAATTGAATATTTTTAGATTAATGTTTAGCCATGTGTTCTTTGTTTTTTTGCCATTCTTTTAGCTATCATTGTTAAACATGGACTCAAATGTACAATATGCTCTATCAGCATATGATTTAGCTACAATTTACTCTTCCGTCCTCCCGTATTCAGCAATCCTTTCTCTCGGAGTCTCCTATTTCTCTTTATCAATCTCTTTTACTTTATCTACTTTGTGCAATTCATTTCATGTATATATATATATCATTCTTCTATCCAATACTAACATACGGAAGCGTATCATGGACATTAAACAAACAGATCGAAAATATCTCTGGGCCCCAAAGATATGCTTTAACAAAAGCATGATGTGAATACCATGAACTGCTAAAATGACTAATTTGTAAGTGTTGAAAGAGATCAAGACACAGAGAAAACTTATTATCAATATAAGAAAGAGACAATCATCATTTTCGGTTTTGTGATGAGAAAGGAAGGTTGTTTATTTTTCCGATCCAGAAGCACTTGAGCTGAATTGAGCTGAAAGCTCTTCGGCTCGGTGTCATGGACATCGTAACCCTTCGGCTCGGTGCCACGAACACCGTAAATCTGGGGAACCTGTAGCTTTTCTGCCAGTCCACGGAGTTGAACCCGCACTTACAGAGGACTAGTCACCCGTAGTCCAACGCGCTACGAACACGCTGGGCAGACGGGCGAAAGGAAGGTTTATAAAACATTGTAACAACCGGTAAAATCATAGGGAGACGAAACAGATGAAGACAGAGAGAGAAAGTTTTCGATAGCCTGAGTTCATGCAGAGCCAACTATAAACTTATGGGCCTGCGGACTCAGGTAAAAATTATGGGAAATCAGACCACAACTACGCCACGTGACCTCACATGTTGTATCCTTTGCTTGATAAGGGCCTTTTAATCGAAACGTTGCTGTGTATCATTATTGTTTTTGCATTTTGTAAAACTACAGTACTTTGTTTTACGTTTTTCGCTATCTTTATATTTCAATAATGATCTCTAATGATGCACAGTTTGTTTGTTTTAAAATCACTCGTATTGGTGAGAAAATGTGCAGAATTCTTCTTCAACATGTATCTTGGAATGTCTCCAGCTTGTCTATAATGAAGTTAATCATTTATCAACACTCAATACTGCACACAAACATTCTGTATGTTACGTTATGTATAATATTGACACTTTTGGCTTTCCATATTTTTTTGCATGATGAAAATTTGACTTGCCTTTCACTTGCTTTGTTTTTTTTCAATTAGGTTTTTTCCGATTGAGTATATTAATTAATTGTGGTTTATGTGGGGGTTTTTTATTGTGCTCTGTACTGTTATTTTTTTCAGAAAATAATTTTTTTCCTATTTCTTCTGAATTCTTTTTATCCAGACATTTTAACCATCAGCATCTTGGAAAGTTTTATGGTCTGACATGCGCAGTTAGTGCAGTCATCGCTGCTTTCCAGTTTCCGGTACGGACTTTCCTAGTCAAGAAATACTCCAGCATGATGCCGGTAGGTGCCCAGTTCCTCAATGCTGGATGTTACACTTCTTGCTGTTATTGAAACCAAAGTCACATGTTCAAAATGTAGATACAAGATTATGAATGAAAATCGTGGCATACTCTTCACAGGACCTAGCCATCAACAACAGTAAACGAGTCGTCAACTTTCTAGGCACTACTTATACGTTCAGTAGTTTGTCATTGCTTTCTGGACGGTTAGGTCTATTGTTAGCGTTCGTAAAAACCCAAGGGAACTAATTTGCTTAACTGGCACAAGTACAATCGCTTTTAGGCTCAGATCACGTACAAATCACAAAGAGTGGTTAACAGGTGGTCGATTTGGAACGTAAGAAGAAAAAGAAGAAGACTATTCTGAAGACTCAGACAGTTGTCGCGATTCACTAAGATAACCATTTTATTGCGCCCGAAACCCCCATTTATACTACGCTTTTGACTCTGAGACAGACTGTGTACTCTGTTGTAATATATTATCTGTGAATGTGACTCTTGTTCCAATGCCATTTACCTCGCTAGACGCTGTCAAAGACGGCATAATTCAATTCCGTATTGAGCCAAGATCAAAGATCAGTCTCAGACTTGGGAACATTGTTTAATGAAAACTTGTCACAAGGTTCGATCCTTGGTACTTACGGATATTTGAACATGAACAGTTGAGTGAAATTCTGTGGACACGGTAATGAGAAGTGGTGACTGTCTGTGTTTACGATGTGGTGTGTGTTATATGATGATCATAAATTCACATTAGTAATAGCTTTTTGTGTAGTAGCTGTTACGTTCTCCATCTGCCGGCTTGCTATACCCGTCTTTGTCCGGGGCTAGAAAAAATATCATGACCTTAAAGATGTTTATCTTTTCCTAGGAGATCCAAAGCCATGTTTAAAACATCACAGCCTGTTTCCAACTTTTGTCGTGTGGATGTGTTTAGAATATCAAGAGAAGATCGGTTTAGAAATGAATATATCAGGAAAAAAGTACGTAAAATAATACTGAACATTACCCCTGAAATCGGAGAAAGCATGCCTGTATGTAGGTGGATACTATTAAAAAAGGAAAGCAGGTATTCCCACAAAAATCGGTCACAAGCGCCTTCCAGGCGCCCCGACTATACGTGAATTCATATCGGACAATCGCAAGAAAAAGTAGTGAACATCATCTAGAAAAAACATATTAAATTGTTCGGCCATAAAAACAGATTATAAACAGACACGGTGCATCAAATTACAATACTATTTAGATATAGTGGATACAATGCAAACTATCGTCCACGCAAAAGATGAACTACGGTAATACGAGATGAAGTGAAAGACACATGTACGGTTTGGTGTAGCGCTTAGGGCAGCAACAAATGCACACCATCGTTCTCTATTCTTGGCCGTCCTCTGTATTGTTTTCCAGCTGTAATTTCTCTCTTTCAATTCGTGTTCTTCTGGTCTCCACATGTCTTTTTTTTTAATCTTCTTCATTTTCATTTACCCTCTGGAGTCCATCTCAGTGCAGTTTTAGTAGCAGAGCTAGTTTCCATGCGTATCACATGCCCGACCCAGCTTCAGCGTCTCTTTTGGGTAATAACGCTCATACTCTTTTGTTGGCACTGTGCAAGCAGTGTTTTCATGTCATTGATGTACTTAAGCGTCCCCACTATCACCACTACAAGGTAATGAGCTCGTGGGAAAACTAGAGGGTGGTGGACGGGGTGTTAAAACTGATTATTTAAATATGTATTGTTTTTTATCATTCAATACAGGCGCATATTCTTCTTCTCATCCTGGCCTTCATCTCCTTCGCTCATGCAATCAACACGTGGAATCATTGCCGAAAGCGACTTATTCGAGACCAATCAGATCGTTCAAGTGAGAGATGTACACGAAACGCCCCTGGCCACGCCCCTCTTTCAGTTCATATCGAAACGGATGACAGTAATCTGCCAGAAAATAAATTCGTAGGCGGAGAAGATGTCGAATTCATGGTAGGCCTTAGTGATGAGATGACGAAAACCAGATCTCATTACGATATTGGTGAGTATCTTTTCCGACTTCTTCTTCTTCTTCTTTCATCGCTCCATATCGACCACTTGTTAAATCACTCTTTTTTATTTGTATGTGATCTAAGCCTAAGAGCTATTATACGTTGCACCGATTTCTGCTACGTTTTATAATTACTAGGGTAGCTTCCCTAGGCCCCTACCTCAGTCGTTTCTTACGACTAGACATGCATTCTTTGCTCCTATTACGGATCCCCACAATACATGGGTGTTTCAATTTATTCAAGAATTGTTATTGGTTATTGTTTACTGAACCCATGTCATTTGCACTTCGGTAAGACCCTTTAGGTGATCAGTCTCCCCAACAGATGTCGAAGAGTACGCATATTGATGGTTACGTTATCTCACTGGTTAAACACACTCCTTACTTTGCTCCGTCAGGCATCTAGTTTTACTTGTACAGCGGGTAACTTCAAGATCCTTAAATTGCTGGATCGATTTAACATCTATTTTCTAGACTAGCTCTTTACTGTATGGTTCAGAAACATATAATACTTATAACTTCTTCTTCTTCTTTGCGATCGGTTTCGTATGCTCGTCTAAACCACGAGATGAGTTGTCTCTGTGAAGCTGCATGTCGGAGTTCCTCGAGAGTTCCCCATATCAGTAGTGTGGGGTGGGTTCCTTAGAGGTTAGGGATCCGGCACTGCTACCGCCTGGCAGCAGTCCACAGGAGCAACCTCATATCTTAGTAAATATCTGAGCATACTCACTAACCATACTGTGTGATGATGTCCTTTTCCATTTCTGGGTGCCCACGCCATTCAAGCTGACATGTCCGTCTTCGGTGGAAAAGGTGATGGAGTCTTCCTATCCATGTCATGGCTGTTCCAACACTGTCTGCTAGGCATCAGAGGCTTTTAGGAGTTTCCATCGCCGCTTTTTTAAACAGGGTGGGCTCCCTGTCTATGATCTTGGTGGGGATCGGGACTTGTCCACACACCGGTGAGCCCAGCATCCGCTTCACCTATCTGGGGATCACACCTCCCATGGGGTTTTTGTCTGGCTTACCCGAGCATAATCTGGTATTTTACCCCTGCGGGCATTGAGGACCCATATATAAAGCTGGGGACTTGATTTTGCTAGAGCCATATTAGTGCGATCTACAAGGCATGTCGTAAGAGGCGACTACGGTAGGAGTCGTCAATGTACTGCCGGGACCCGAAAAGAGAGGAAAGAATATACAGCAATGCGTACCTGCCAAGTTTGTTGTAAGAGGCGACTAAGGAGAGTAGACGTGGGACTGGCTACCTCACCCCGTAGAAAAGATCAGCTAAAAACAACTTCAACACACATGAAAAGTACAACTAAATGAAAAAAAACCGGATTCAACCATCCGAACCAGATGAAGGTCCCCCAGAAGGGAAACAAATGGCGTATCACCGTAAAAGTCAAAAGGATCCGGTGATGCCTACTAACCTTCTTTCATGTCGGAAAGCTGCTAGAATGTATTGATGGAACGTGAGAACGTTGATAGAGCAAGGCAAAATAGCCCCAGTTGGCAACAGAGATCATATTAAAAGGGTAAGTAAAATGTGGAAAGAATTGGAAGGGATGGGAAGAGATAAGAAGGGTTGGAATAAGTTTGTTGAAGACGCGTGCTCCGTTGGCAGTTGAAAGGGGAAGGAGAAAGAAGAAAGTTTCATCTATTATGACATATGTTTCAAATTTAATCATATTTTTCCAGACAACGGAGACACGTTCTATAATTTCAGGGAAATAATCGCAGGAAGTTGATTAGTTTGTGCTGGAGTTATTTCCCCGTCATCTCATATCTTGTCTCAATATTTCTAATTAAAGTTTAATGTTATAAAATGTATCTTATTTCCTTATTTGAGGTATCTTTTTGTCAAAATTGACGGTGTTTAGGAAATGTAGAATTTTGAATGTTATAATTTGTGTCCATGTCATTAGTTTTGTAATCAATATTTACCGTCATCAAATACCTCGTCTGCTGACGTAGGCGTTTATATGTATGTATGTTCATTGTCTGCTAACGTGGGCGTTTATGTGTCTATCTGTTCATTGTCTGCTGACGTAGGCATTTATATGTCTGTATGTTCATTGTCTGCTGACGTAGGCATTTATGTCTGTATGTTCATTGTCTGCTGACGTGGGCGTTTATATGTCTATATGTTCATTGCTGACGTTGGCGTTTATGCGTCTATATGTTCATTGTCTGCTGACATTAACGTTTATGTGTCTATATGTTCATTGTCAGCTGACATAGGCTTTACTATGTCTATATGTTCATTGTCTGCTGACATTAACGTTTATGTGTCTATATGTTCATTGTCTGCTGACATTAACGTTTATGTGTCTATATGTTCATTGTCTGCTGACGTTGACGTTTATGTGTCTATATGTTCATTGTCTGCTGACATAGGCTTTAATATGTCTATATATTCAAATCTGATCTGATTGTAAATGCTGTGTAGTTACTCTTTTTTTGACAAAAACATCACAAGTTATGGTCATTTTGTTTTTAGATAGCTAACCGATTGTCGTCGTAAAAACACTCGTTTTCTTCGCTTGGCGATGGGCGCATAGAGATACGGTTTGTGGTTCCATTTCACTGTTTCGCTATTGTTTTTTTCTGAATAGTCATGAATATCAGTTTACTGTTTTATTTTATTTACAATATTAATCTGCTCCGCTGCTTCACATGGGGTTCTTAGAACTATAACGTCGATCTCTTGTCCATGCCATAATGTCAGACCACGCAGCATCTTCTCCCTATGACTTCCGCGATCTCTTCTTGATAGTGTACCTGTTTCTATACGATATTCCAAACCTTCTACACGTCACATGTGTTATAAGAACATTGTGGTTGTCTAGTTCTTACTCGCCTGATCAAGTTTCGCTGTGTGCATGCCTCTTTTTAAACTTCATTCTTTGTTGTTTTGTCGCTGCCCGTGAAATTTTTAATATTTTTATGTAACACAACATCTCTGTGGAAAACCGTAGTTGCTAGTGAATATGCTTCTTAAGTGCGTGGTCCGGGTTCAAATCCACCAGTGGGCGTGGAATATTATTCCGACCGTAACGTCTCTCATGTCGTCGCAGCCTCAATTGGGTACCAGGAACAGCACTGAGAAGTAAAGGTGGCCGGCGTGATGTTGACCACATCACCCATCGTGTGCCGACGGTCAATGAAAAATACGGGTCTAACATCGTAATCCTCTTTGACTACTATTAAAAAAGCAACCATATTCTTTCAGGGTCTAATGTCTTCTGCAACAGAACATCGGAGGGGATGAAAGGTGAGAGAAATACCAAGGAAAACATGGGCAGATTGGGTGTTAAAATCATGTCAAAGGATACAGAAATCTATCATTCAAACCATCTTTTCTTCTTTCTTCTCTCGAAGCATCCTTTTTTGTCTCACAGCGTCATGATAAGAAGAGGATAGCGTCATGATAAGAAGAGGATAGAGTCATGATAAGAAGAAGATAGAGTCATGATAAGAAGAAGATAGAGTCATGATAAGAAGAAGATAGAGTCATGATAAGAAGAAGATAGAGTCATGATAAGAAGAAGATAGAGTCATGATAAGAAGAAGATAGAGTCATGATAAGAAGAGGATAGAGTCATGATAAGAAGAAGATAGAGTCATGATAAGAAGAGGATAGAGTCATGATAAGAAGAGGATAGAGTCATGATAAGAAGAGGATAGAGTCATGATAAGAAGAGGATAGAGTCATGATAAGAAGAAGATAGAGTCATGATAAGAAGAAGATAGAGTCATGATAAGAAGAAGATAGAGTCATGATAAGAAGAAGATAGAGTCATGATAAGAAGAGGATAGAGTCATGATAAGAAGAAGATAGAGTCATGATAAGAAGAAGATAGAGTCATGATAAGAAGAGGATAGAGTCATGATAAGAAGATAGAGTCATGATAAGAAGAAGATAGAGTCATGATAAGAAGAGGATAGAGTCATGATAAGAAGAGGATAGAGTCATGATAAGAAGAAGATAGAGTCATGATAAGAAGAAGATAGAGTCATGATAAGAAGAAGATAGAGTCATGATAAGAAGAAGATAGAGTCATGATAAGAAGAAGATAGAGTCATGATAAGAAGAAGATAGAGTCATGATAAGAAGAGGATAGAGTCATGATAAGAAGAAGATAGAGTCATGATAAGAAGAGGATAGAGTCATGATAAGAAGAGGATAGAGTCATGATAAGAAGAGGATAGAGTCATGATAAGAAGAGGATAGAGTCATGATAAGAAGAGGATAGAGTCATGATAAGAAGAGGATAGAGTCATGATAAGAAGAGGATAGAGTCATGATAAGAAGAAGATAGAGTCATGATAAGAAGAAGATAGAGTCATGATAAGAAGAGGATAGAGTCATGATAAGAAGAAGATAGAGCCATGATAAGAAGAAGATAGAGTCATGATAAGAAGAGAATAGTGTCATGCTAAGAAGAGATTTCTATCTCTGAAGTCGGAGAATGCACGCCTGTATGGCGGGGGACACTTAAAATAAAGAAAACCCTCGTGAAAAAATCAGTCAGAAGCGCAACACCAGGCGCACTGACTACGCCTGAACTCATAGAGGGCGAACGTAAGAAGACAAAGAAGAAGAGACTTATCGAACGGGTGTTTGTGTGCTCTTTATAAACAGTGTCTTTTCTCGCCTCCTGTTATCTCTGATATCTACTCTTTGCATTGCCGGCCTTTTGGTTTGTCCATCACTCAAACCATTTGAGAACCTCAAACTAACATCATAAGACACCTCCCCCTCCCCGACACTGAGCTACAAACCGGTAAAAGTGTGGCGGTAAACGAGAAAGAAGAAGAATATGAAAGATTAAATAATAATTTCAGAAGCACTTTTGTTTATTATTTCAGGTGCCATAGAAATGACCGATGTATCAACGCGTACGTATGGCAGAAATGGAGGTTCTCACATTATTCTAGAGACGCCTCTGGGAGAAAGTAAAACCAAAGGGGATAAACCTAGCGACGATGAGGAAGAGGACGAATCCATTTTAGCAACAGCGCTTGAGTTTATCCACATTTAGCGCATAATAATTTAATGTTTACAGTATTTCTTTGCTAATGTTGTTTTGCTTTTGTTGAAATAAATGTCGTCTTTGTTGTTACTGTATACATTTCACTTTTATACATGCCTTTAAATAATATTAAATTTGTATATGTTTATTTTTAAACATTTGAAATATGTACGGGCCTTTAAATATTGATAACTACCGTAAAGATTTATGTATATATATTTGATAGTGCTGCGGGCCTTTAAGTATTGTAAAGTTTTATATAGATTACTGTTAACATTTCACAATTTATCATCATCGTCAAGTAGCTTGTCCCTTGTCACTTGGCTCCCATGACAGCAGTCCTGAAAAACTATCTGTTCTGTGCAAGTTTACCGGCGTCAGAAGCAGTCATTCTCAGATCGTCAATGACATCTTGCAACCATCGTCTTCTAGATCTTTCTATTATTCTTCTTCCAGGCACCATTCCCTCCAAAATTATCTTCTCTAGGTACTCATATCGTTTGATGTGTCCGAAATATTCAATTTTCCGTGTTATGTTCTTTAATAGCCAACTCTCTCTAATATCAATCTGTTGCAGAAAAGAAGCATCTCTTCTTTTCTCTGTCCATGATATTCTAAGTAGTCTTCTGTAGCAATTGCATTCAAATGCATTAATGACCCTCTCCGCCGCTTTGTCAATGGGTCATGTCTCCCAACCATATGTTGCCAAGAAAAAAACGCAGGCTCTGAAACACTTGATTTTTGTTCTTATGTCAGTTCCCTTCCATAGGTTAGTTAGTTATTTTATTGCATGCTTTTAAATATTGTGAACTATCTTACGGATTAAAAAAAAAAAAAAAAGTAAAGGAACCCTTTCATACCTCGTGGTATATAGGTCAATACAGCGTTAGGCCTGTATTTTTATTGACCGTCGGCACACGATGGGTGATGTGGTCAGCATCACACCGGCCGCCTTTACTTTCCCAGAGCATGTCTGGTACCCAGTTGAGGCTGGGTCGACCTGAGAGCCGTCGCGGTCGGGACAAATTCCACGTGCTCTGCGGGAACTGAACCCAGACCACCAGCCTTGAGAAGCGAGTTCACTAACAACTACGCTATCGCGGCTCTCAATCTTACGGATTAGGTTTCTATAAAAGGAATCGATTAGGTTTCCACATACAATCGGCTGAGCTGGAGTGCATAGTAACGGACTTGCTGACTTTCTTGCAATCAAAGCCCCGACTCAAGCTGGCAGAAGTATGGACACAGCCGATGTCATCAATACAGTAAGCTCTCATTTATGTGATATGGGCGAGTCTCAGACACTGGCACGAGTGCGAGAATTAGGAGTTAAGTTTGGACATGCCAGACAGTGTCGTCTTCATGGTAGAGAGAGAAGATATACTAATCAGCTTCTTATTGGTACAAGTTTGGACATGCCAGACAGTGTCGTCTTCATGGTAGAGAGAGAAGATATACTAATCAGCTTCTTATTGGTACAAGTTTGGACATGCCAGACAGTGTCGTCTTCATGGTAGAGAGAGAGAAGATATACTAATCAGCTTCTTATTGGTACAAGTTTGGACATGCCAGACAGTGTCGTCTTCATGGTAGAGAGAGAAGATATACTAATCAGCTTCTTATTGGTACAAGTTTGGACATGCCAGACAGTGTCATCTTCGTGGTAGAGAGAGAGAGAAGATATACTAATCAGCTTCTTATTGGTACAAGTTTGGACATGCCAGACAGTGTCATCTTCGTGGTAGAGAGAGAGAGAGAAGATATACTAATCAGCTTCTTATTGATACAAGTTTGGACATGCCAGACAGTGTCGTCTTCGTGGTAGAGAGAGAGAGAGAAGATATACTAATCAGCTTCTTATGGATATGGTGAGAAAGTGGACTTAGAGATTGAGTGATTGATTTATTTACTGATATAGTCATCATCATTACACTTCGGTCAGTAACTATATGGACTCCGATCTCTTTCTTACACATGAAGATCTCAGCTGCAGAGCACGAACTCCGTAGTACCGGCCAGGGCCCCTGATGTAATTTTGAAGACAATTAATATAGTTGTGTAGGAATTTTATTTTTAATCTTTTCTAATGAATTTGTCCTCGAGCAGCGGTTTTCCAGCCTGCTAATGGTTCTTTTACGTGCTCAAATAGGCACTATATGAAATCGTTCATAGAAAACAGTTGGTCGTTCTTCTTCTTCTTTTTTTTCTAATCCTCCTGTAGAAGGCATGCAGCCAGCCCCTCAACCCCAGGTGGTAGCTAGCAGGCCAGACAGGTAGTTTAGATAGGTTGGTAGATATGAAATTAGTTGACCGTAGTGTTTGCGCACCAAATCTGCACGTTAATAGCAGATAGCAACACTAGAACGAGACATTTACGTCGTGAAACAAGTTGACGTAGAATTGTGCAGTAACTGCGTAGTAACGTTAGTGACAAAGAGAGACCGATATAAACATTGATGGTGGATGGACGTGTTTGCATCTATGTCCAAAAAAAGAACACCATAACTTCAATAAATACATAAGAACTGAACAAGATCACGTTTGTCACTTATATTATATCGTCATGTAACCGTCTGTTGAACCATATCTACTAACCATCTAAAAGGAACATCAATTAAGACAAGAAAATATATATAATAAACCTAACCAGAGAAAAAAGGGCCGCCCCATAACAATAAAACTCCAAAGGAGAACAACAACATAACAATAAAACTCCAAAGGAGAACAACAACATAACAATAAAACTCCAAAGGAGAACAACAACATAACAATAAAACTCCAAAGGAGAACAACAACATAACAATAAAACTCCAAAGGAGAACAACAACATAACAATAAAACTCCAAAGGAGAACAACAACATAACAATAAAACTCCAAAGGAGAACAACAACATAACAATAAAACTCCAAAGGAGAACAACAACATAACAATAAACTCCAAGGAGAACAACAACATAACAATAAAACTCCAAGGAGAACAACAACATAACAATAAAACTCCAAGGAGAACAACAACATAACAATAAAACTCCAAAAGGAGAACAACAACATAACAATAAAACTCCAAAGGAGAACAACAACATAACAATAAAACTCCAAAGGAGAACAACAACATAACAATAAAACTCCAAAGGAGAACAACAACATAACAATAAAACTCCAAAGGAGAACAACAACATAACAATAAAACTCCAAAGGAGAACAACAACATAACAATAAAACTCCAAAGGAGAACAACAACATAACAAGGGCTCCTACTACACTCCTTTACCTCACAGCGTCAGAATAAGAAGAGATTTCTAGAACGGGCTTTTGTGTAGGCTTCATAAAAGTGGGTTTTGTTTCCATCCCCCTCCCCAACCGTTCCCTCCCCTTCTCTGTTATTTTTAAATTCCAACTTTTGAGATGGTCAATTTTTATGAAATGTTACAAGAAACATCATTTGTTATCTTGTTTGTTGACTCAATATGTTCTAGTATATTCTCATACAAAACAAACTCATAAAATATATGTGCTATATATTTGCTAATTCTATAGTAGATTGATAGATTGATTGATTGATTGATTGATTGATTGATTGATTGATTGATTGATTGATTGATTGGATCATCATCATTACAATTCAGTAAATAACTAGGTGTGTTCCGATCTCTTTTTGCACAGTAAAATCGCAACGATAGTGCACAAACTTCGTTCTAGATGTAATTTTCAAGATGTTAGACATTTTTATTTTTATTTTTATTAATGGAATTTGTCTGGGTAGCGGCTTTGCAGCTGCTGTGTAGCGACTCTATTCGATTTTGACTCTTTTACGTGCACAACTTCAATACGAGAACAACGTTTACTTGTTCGTCTAGAAAATGACTAGCAGAGTGAGTGAGACTGGACAAACACGACAGGCGTGGGATTTGTCTAACCTATGTTTGATCATTTGTTTTTCTGAAAGCCCCTAATATCTGTACACTGTCTATTTCTTTATCATATTAATTGGCTCCGTTTCTTCCTTTGAAGTTCTTTTTTAAAAACGTATTATCTTCTCCCTTACATTGAGATAAGAATTTCCTGGAAAAGTATCGCAATCGTTACAAGCGAGGAACAAACCAAGTACCTTTGGGTCTAGAGGCGAGACCTTACTTTCATATCACAGAGATCCCTAGTATTACATACAAAATTCATGATAGCTAGGACTACGTTGTCATTTTTCATGAACATATAAACAAATAAATATATAAACACATAAACATATAAACATATAAACATATAAACAAATAAACTTATAAACAAATAAACATATAAACAAATAAATATATAAACAAATAAACAAATAAACACATAAACAAATAAACAAATAAACATATAAACAAATAAACATATAAACACATAAACATAAATATATAAACATATAATTAAATAAACATATAAACACATAAACATAAATATATAAAGACAAGATCTATTGAGAAATGAGAACATTATAATTGTCGTAAGAATCACGCCATGTATCCAATATAATAGAAGACAATAAATAAAATGGTTTGATCACCTAATGAGAATGAAACCAGATACATTAACATCTTACGACTAACGCCTACCATCCGGCAACCCGGACGCAGAGGAAGACCAAGAACCCGATGGATAGATAATATCACATATATCATGCGACATCAAAGGCAAACATCTATAGATGCAACAAACGTGGCACAGGATAGAAAACTGAAAATGCTCACGACGCTTCAAGGCACGTGTGGATAGAAGAAAACAATACAACATATATATTCGAGAGCTGTAGTATTTACTGTGAGTATCAAGAAGAGTCACAGCAGATGGAAAGATGGACAGAGAAATCGAGACTAGATGCCAGAAGGCAAATGCAGTGACATACCAACTGTCACCACTATTAAAACATCCAAGCATTAACATGGCAGTCAAACGACAACTGATAAACTGCATATTTATTCCAACTCTCTGCTATCAGTGCCAAACATGGCCCCTGACTAAGACACAAGAAAGAAAGATTACAACATGTGAAATGAGATGTCTACGAAAAGCTGTCAACGTTACAAGGCGAGATAGAGTGAGAAACGAGAATATCAGAAGCATCGTTGGTACTATACCATGCATACAGTACATCGAGAAGCAAAGATTCAAGTGGTTCGGCCATTTAATGAGAATGGAACCACATTTACTACCATCACGTGCCTATAATAATCGACACTCAGGGCGCAGAGCACGAGGCAGGCCAAGAACAAGATGGATAGATAACATCTCAGAGTCCCTGCGAAAGCATGGACTGACAACGTCAAGCGCAACACACCTGGCACAAGATAGGAAACTAACTCTCCCACGACGCTTCACGGCAAATGTGGTTAAGATAAGATAAGATAAGATAAGATCAAGAAGAGACCGGTTTAGAAATGAAGACATCAGGAAAAAGTGGGTACAGCAGTACTGAACTTCATCAAGAAACAACAAATTAAATGGTTCGGTCACATAAGCAGATTACCAA
Organism: Arion vulgaris; assembly: GCA_020796225.1. Classification (NCBI taxonomy): domain Eukaryota; kingdom Metazoa; phylum Mollusca; class Gastropoda; order Stylommatophora; family Arionidae; genus Arion; species Arion vulgaris. The sequence goes on from CM036754.1 coordinate 61,386,302, forward strand.
CAGACAGTGCACCTCAAAGAGCAATGTTACTTCGATAAAATGGATATAAAGCAAAAGGTCGGCCACACAAAAGGTGGACCTCAGAGATAACAGAGGCAACGAAAGAGACTATTTATGAAGCTCACATAAAATCCCGGTCTTCGTACCATGAAGCTGTGAGGCAAACCAGGACTGGAGAAAAGAAAGAAAGACAAAATGAATAGAGAAACTCTCTCCAGGTGTCTTCTGTTTCAACCTGAAGCTGAAACTCAAAACAGGATTAGAGAATAGATAGATAGAGAAAGATAAGATACATTTATAATATTCTATTGTTAAGTTAATTATTTGATCTGTTTATGAATATTGTCAAATATTGAAATGTATTTTTAATAAAAGATTAATAAATTTAATCAAATGTGTAAGCTATGAATATGAATATATGTGTATTTTGTCTGTGCTAGTTTTGAATGAAAAACACTGAAAATATATATATATATATATATATATATATATATATATATATATATATATAGGGACAGTTTGATATTGTTTGTCTATGTTTTGTTTGAAAGTGAAAACACATATGTTAGTTTTAGTTTAGTTTAGTCGGATAATCATCACTGTACATAGAACTAATTAGTGCAGACAAAGAAGAATTGTAAACCAACAAAGAACTGGTGTCGTTAGTCGCCACACGCTGATGGACATACTAAGGGAGAGATCGGAGCACTTATGGACTAATTTGTTCGACGTGCAGTGATGGTGATCCGACGACTAAACTAAACTAAACTAAGAACTAATTAGTCCATAAGTGCTCCGATCTCCTTCTCAGTATGTCTCTCAGTGTGTAGCGATTAACGACACCGGTTCTTTGTTGGTTTACTATTCTTCTTTGGCTACAAAAATCAGTTTTATTTTTGTGCCAGGACATGCAGAAGTAAAGAGAAATGAACGCGCCGATAGGCTTGCAGGTGTGGCTACTGTAGAAAGTCGGCGAGTCATGGACCAGGCTGATATTCTAAATTCTCTAAGGGAGAGAGGATGTGTACATGATTCAAGTAATAGTGGAGAATCTACAACCCTATCCAGACTGCAAGAATTACAAGCCAAATATGGTGTAGCTAGACAAGAACACTATGATGGTAGCCAAAGTAAAGGAACCCTTTCATACCTCGTGGTATATAGGTCAATACAGTGTTAGGCCTGTATTTTTCATTGACCGTCGACACACGATGGGTGATGTGGTCAGCATCACGCCGGCCGCCTTTACTTTCCCAGAGCATGTCTGGTACCCAGTTGAGGCTGGGTCGACTTGAGAGCCGTCGTGGTCGGGAAAAATTCCATGCGCATTGCGGAGCTGAACCCAGACCACCAGCCTTGCGAAGCGAGTTCACTAACTACGCTACAGTGGCTCTCATGGTAGCCAAAGAAGAATAGTAAACCAACACAGAACCGGTGTCGTTAGTCAACACACGCTGAGAGACATACTGAGGAAGAGATAGAAGCACTTTTGGACTAATTGATTAGACATGCTGTGATGATGATCCGACGATTAAACTGAAACTAATCTTCTTTGGCTACTTACGGGTAAAGTGGCTGTTCAGGTAAAATTCATTAGAAATATTAGCTTAACCCCTTCAATTTTCAAAGTCGATATACTGGCTCGGTGTATTTTTTAAAATGACGCAAAGCCAGAATACTGGCTTATTCAGAATACATGGAAATATAAAAGCGTCCGAATATAAAAACAAAAATTACAGAGCGAAGGGTTAAAATTCCAACATACATTTTTATTATCCTCAAAATTACATCGTAAACAGTCGTCGGTGCTACGGGTTTAGCACACTGTCTTTAAGACACTCCTGTGTAAGATATAGATCGGAGAACACATGGTTATTCACCGAATGACAATAATGATGATCTGATCAAATCAATCGAAAAAAAATCAATCAACTGTAAAGGGACACCACACCTGGAACAAGGGAAGTTAATTTACAATTGAACGAACACTAATTCTGTATTGAATTACCCTCTCTTATGCTGTGTATTCTTGTGTATATTTAGTATTACGTTATCGTTCAATATTATGAGCTTTATTTATGTCCAGATTTGTATTTCTTTATATTCTATTTACTCGAAGACAAGCCCTTCTTCTGTTTGAGGGAGGGGAGGGGGAGGATCTTTGGGGGTGGGGTTGTAAGATAATCTGCTCTCGGTCCAAAGGGTACTCGTTTCTGTTCCCCGGTGGAGATTGTTCTGCTTCTTCTTCTTTTCTTTTCGCTCCATATCAACCACTTGTTAACCACTCTTTGTGATTTGTATGTGATCCAAGCCTAAGAGCGAGTGTACGTTGTGACAGTTATCCGACTACAAGTAGGCCAACACATCCGATTTCTACGACGTCTTTTATTTACTAGGTAGCTTCCTAGGCGCATTCTTCAGTCGCCTATTACGACATGCCTTGTAGGTCACATTGTTACTATTCTGTGCTCCTCTTAGTCGCCCCAGCAACACACGGGCGTCCGAGTGGAGCAATCAGATTATTGTTTTCAAAATTCCATGATCTCGGAGTAGGTGAGATCGCGCTTATAGTCCTATCAGAGAAGGACGATAAAACATAGGCCCCTTGTTCAAGCGGAGCATGTAAGAGAATAATCTCTCATTAAAAAAATTGATAAGAATAAACTGCATAGCGTCCTAACATCGACATCAAATAGTTTGTTCTGAGTAGATCTTGCCACCCTAACAACAATCCTTTGGAATGTCTCTCTCTCTCTCATAGTTCAGATGTCCCACCTATACAGCCGTCCTGCTCTAACGACCAGTTACTTCCTGAATCCATCTTCCCCGCGGTCTTCCACTTCTCCTCTTTGCCAGCATTCCTCCTTCCATAATGGTATTATCCAACAATTCGTTTCGATTTATATGTCCAAAATACTTCAAATTTCTCATTCTTATTTGTAGTATCAGCCAGTTTTCTTTGAGTTTGAGTTCTTTCTATGTAGATCTATTTGTTCTCTTCTCTGTGACATAAGGAGGACTCTTCCGTACTTATATTCTTATACTTATATTCTTATACTTATATTCTTATACTTATATTCTTATACGTATATTCTTATACTTATATTCTTATACTTATATTCTTATACGTATATTCTTATACTTATATTCTTATACTTATATTCTTATACTTATATTCTTATACTTATATTCTTATACTTATATTCTTATACTTATATTCTTATACTTATATTCTTATACTTATATTCTTATACTTATATTCTTATACTTATATTCTTATACTTATATTCTTATACTTATATTCTTATACTTATATTCTTATACTTATATTCTTATACTTATATTCTTATACTTATATTCTTATACTTATATTCTTATACTTATATTCTTATACTTATATTCTTATACTTATATTCTTATACTTATATTCTTATACTTATATTCTTATACTTATATTCTTATACTTATATTCTTATACTTATATTCTTATACTTATATTCTTATACTTATATTCTTATACTTATATTCTTATACTTATATTCTTATACTTATATTCTTATACTTATATTCTTATACTTATATTCTTATACTTATATTCTTATACTTATATTCTTATACTTATATTCTTATACTTATATTCTTATACTTATATTCTTATACTTATATTCTTATACTTATATTCTTATACTTATATTCTTATACTTATATTCTTATACTTATATTCTTATACTTATATTCTTATACTTATATTCTTATACTTATATTCTTATACTTATATTCTTATACTTATATTCTTATACTTATATTCTTATACTTATATTCTTATACGTATATTCAAAAGCACATATATGTTTTTTCAATATCATGTGAAATGTCCATGCTTCACACCTATACGTTGCCACTAGAAATGCGCATTCTCTTAGTATTCTGCTCTTTGTTTACTTATGAGTTCCATTCCATACTACTTTTAGTTGTATAATTCTTCTTGCAAAACTTCTACCCGAGCAAACTTTATTTTAAAATGTTAAAATAAACATTCCTACATAATTTTCACTACCTTCAAAAACATTACACCTGGGACCCTTGCCAATGCTACGGAGTTAATGCACTGCCGCTGAGATCTTCATGTGTAAAAAAAAGAGATCGGAGCACACATGGTTGTTCACCGAATCGCAATGATGATGGCTCTATCAATCAATCAATCAATCATTTTTCTGTACGTCCAAATGTCTCACAATGACTTCTTCATAAACATCTTCTCTCCATTTCTTTGCACATAATCTCTGAAAGGATTATCTTTATATAAGGAGGTATCTGTGGCTAAGTGCTTAAGCCCTTAACTTGTGACCCAAAGGTCGTGGGTTCGAATCCTGTCCGCACCGTTCTGTTCACGGTGCATTTTTGCTAGAGACCCTATAATTTTTCTCAGCGCTACAGAGTTCGTGTTTTGTGTAATACTTTCTTCAGGGGTGTGCCTTTCTGTGAAGATGAACCAAAACATATGGGATAAACCCGGGGCAATGAAGCCAATTCTTCAGCTCTTAAAACCCGTCTTTAAACTATATCCCTAAGTATTTCATATGTATGCGTGTATGTGTGTGTACAGCAGTGGCGACTCGTCATTAAGGGCCAGAGGGGGCGGGCGCCACCAAAAATAATGTGTAACGTGTATTTATTATGTAATGGACTAAAATATAACCTAATCCAAAAACCAGGGTTTTTCCGAAAATGTGTGTCTGTCCCCACCAACAAAAACAATCACGAGCCGCCACTGGTGTACAGTATATATATATATGAATATCTTCTATCTGCAATTCTGTCGGAATGTATTCTTTACATATCTGAATATTACTGGAATATGTTTGAATTCCAAGAAAAGTCACCCTTATCGTAAACGTCAACTAAGATGGCAGAGTCCCATGACTCGGATGCATGATGGTCTGCATGATGGATGCATGATCCCCAAAAAAATTATATACAGTGAGCTGGCTTCTGGTTAAAGAAAGGTAGGCCGTCCCTTCCGTCGTTACGAAGACGTATCCAAACTGGATTAGAAGACGCTTGATATCAATAGCGCAAGACTTTGGCTTTGCGTTTAGGGGCCTACCAAACCAATGTGCAACGTATACACGTTCTTGGCAAAGATCAAACATATCACAAAAAGTGATTAAAATTGATCATAAAGAATGAACGCAAAGAAGAAGAAGAATAACGCAAGACTGAGAGCATCTTGTCAGGGACAGATCCAACTGGAGATATCCTTTGAAAAACCGGGTCTGGAAACTTATGAAACCAGACTAAAACATACTTTGGAGACAAAAAAAAACAGCTTCTAAAGAAATTTTAAAGCCGAAGGATTGACTTCATTGCACCGGGTTCTACCCCACATTGCTCTATCTGACTCCGCAGAAATGGCACACCACCTGCCTAGAGCATTACACAAAGCACGAAATCCGTAGCTCCGTCAACAAATCTAGGGGTTTCTGGGAAAATGCACGTGTGAACAGAACGGCAAGGTCCGGATTCGAACCCACGATTATATGATAGCAATTCAAGGGCTTAGCCACTTAGCCACACAACGCTACATTCATTGTTTCTCAGTACTAACAGGATTCTACCACTGATTGATTGATTGATTGATAGTACCGTTATAATTGCATTTCGGTGAGTAACAATATGTGCTCCGATCTCTTTCTTACACAGGAAGATCTCAGCTGCAGTGTATGAACTCCGCAGCGCCGGCGAGGGTTCCAATATAATTTTGAAAATGGTAAAGATATTTTGTAGGAATTTTATTTTGTTTAATTTTTCTAAGGAATTTTACCTGGGCAGCGTCTTTACAGCCTGTTCTTCTCGATTTTGAACTGTCAAGGGTACTTTTACGTGCTCAAATTGAACACGGGACCTACGTTTTATCGTCCGTCTCCGATATAACTTGGAACTCTATTTCACCTACACTAAGATCAGGAATCTCTGGAAAAATACCCCGATGGCTTCACGAGGTAGCGAACCGAGTACCTTTTCGAACGAGGGGCGAGCGCTTAAGCAATACACCAGATACCCCCAAGACAAAAATATCCAGAACAACACTCTTTTAACTTCAGAACGAGTCTTTTCTTTCTTTCATTTTATTTGTATGTTACTTGAGGGCGTGTTGACCATACAGGTCATCACCAACTTGAGAGAAATGCAGACAAGTTTTCAGTCCATTAATTAAGAATATTTTTCTTTCTTATCGTAAATATGTACTCCAAGTTCAGTTAGTAAAAGCCAAATGGTAGAAAAGTTAATAAAGAGAATAATTAAGCAGTTATATCCTGTCATGCACAGAAAATATATGAACCTTCTGATACCAATTTGAACAATAAAAAAACGAATTTATGATTCTTTTCCATTTCTGTCAGGCGTAACTATTATAATGGACTAATTATTAGTTATTGGTTATTGAACTGAAGTCACAGCAGTCCGGACAGACATATAATTTCTCAGTCTCCCCTAACAGATATCGAAGGGTATGCATACTGATGGTTCCCATGTCTCGCTGGTTAAACACACATCTCTCTATCTCTGCCCATCAAGTATGCATCACTACTTGTACAACACGTTATTTCAAATTTATTAACATGTCGCTGACTAGATTCAATATCAATTTTAGTGTCCTTCTCCAATAGTAGGTCGACAAGAGACCGAAGAACGTCCCGCTTTTCCATCCTAAACTTCCCAGCAATCAATTCTTTCGAAGCAAGCATGTCTGCTTTCTCGGTGCCGCGAACACCCGCATGTCCAGGCCAGAGTTCCACGTCTCTGAAGGTTGGAAACCTCTATAGACGACATTCACTCCTACCGCAACCAGCCATTCTAGATTTTCCGAAGCATCAACTAAGAGTCAGAACCAATAACGGCTTGAGTAATTAAAGTCCCAGAGAGCCACTGAAGAACAGTAATAACTGCATCAGCCTCCACCCTCGTACTGGAAGTAGTTGTTCTGTATGCACTGCAACAACCCTACCCAAGCACGCTAGACAAGAAACCCTAGCTTGACATCTCACAACGATGCACAGACACATCAGTATAAACAACAACATCACCATCACTTACATATCTGTTATTAGCTATCTAATTTCGATTTTTACCTTCTATATTATACAGTTGAGGGACAGGTTAGCGTAATGCGTAAGCGTTCGCTTTTTGACTCCGACACAAGAGGGTTGTGAGTTCAATCCCATACTAGACGTTTCATGCGTGAGAAAACGAATTGGTCCTACTATCTATTGTAATCTAAAGAATAGAAATGTAATTACTTTAAGGTCTGAAAAGTATCTTCATCAAGGTGCTTATCCTTTATATGACGTTGCTGCCTTTGAAGCACATCTGAAATTCACTCTGTCTCTAGCTAGTTCACCCACTTCGTCGATTATCATATTCATGGTTTCTTTAATATCTTGTAGCCATCTTTTTCTTGGTGTGCCTCTGTGTCCTGAAACCCTGCCCTCTAATATTGTTCTCTCTAGGCCATCGTGACGCTTGATGTGACTAGAGTATCTAATTTTTCTGTATAGTATGTTGCTTATCAGCCAATTGTCTTTAATATTCAGTTCTTTCAGGACATCAGTGTTCTTTCCTTTTTCTGCCCATGGTATTCGTAGGATCTTTCAGAAAAGTCTACGGAATTATTATTTTAAAACTGATGCTATCTTAATTTCCTCACCGCTCTAAGGCTGGGCTCTAGTTGCCTCTCCGGGGCACAGGGCAGTAATAATTTGATAACCTGTTGTTTACCCTTCTTCTCAGCAAAAACCAATACAACTTGACATCATGGCCGTCTCAATAGTTGACAGAACTACGTTGTAAACAACTCCAACTTAACTTAGAAACTTCATCTCCGGATTTGTCCTCTGGATTGACTCCAAAAGTCGTTCCGATGCTCGAGCCCATCAAGAATGCATGGGGAGTTTTAAATTAAAGCTTAACGTGAGATAATATCAGGTTATGATAAACCAATCACATTTTTGTCTTGAATATCAACATTAAATATACTCATTTCAACAACTAAATTACCAAACATATGTCACCACTTGTTCGCGGCAAACATAAACCACCACTTGACGGCAGAAGCTGTCTAGCTATATAAGAAAATGTTTAATTCATATTTGCAACAAGGCAACCATATTTGCAAGGAAATCATATTTGCAACAAGTCAACCATATTTGCAACAAGGCAATCATAAAGTAACAATTATTTATTTGACTTTCCGTATATAAATATATTAACTCTTTCACCCTTCTGAGCCGATATATAAGCTCGCAGTACTTTTTAAGATGCTGCAGAGACAGTATACTGGCTAATTCGGTACACAGATGGATCTGTAGTTCGCCACGAAAAGTCCGCAGGAGTCTTCTCCGCAAGCTCATGTGGCAGAATGAACAAGGAAACCAGTGGTGTATTTAGTATGACAACAAGCAGCTTGACAAATGAGGTACTGGTTGTAACTAATGCCCTACTTTGGTTGGAATCATAAAACTACACTCATGCGTGCCTTCTGTGTGATTCACTGAGAATGATCAGTGCGCAGGCAATGAACTGAATTCAACAATTGTGGACAGGCGTCAACAATTTACAGAATTATTATGAATCCATGTCAACTACTAGATTGCAGAAACTGGGATTGAAGATTTGTGTAGCAAGAAAAGAACAGCACAGCAGGTGTATGAGTAGACTCATCAATCAAAATCGAACTGGTACGGTCTGTCGCTGGAAGCTGTTGGAGATATTGCGAAGGAGATCGGAGCACCTATCGATATGTCAGGAGTGCAATGAAGATATTTTTAACTGAAACTGAAACGTTGCCAAAATAATTGCGTCCATGGTAAGACAAAATTACGGAGTGAATGGGTTCATAGATTGATTTATTTCGTTTCATATCACGATCTAATTTTGTATTTAGAATATTTATGGACTTAGAGAAACTATTATTCTCTTCTTCTACTTCTCTTCCACTATTTACTTCTTTATAGAAGTGTTGGGGTAGGGGGCCTAGTGATCTTGTGTGTGCTTGTTTTAAGGCACTTTGTAAGCTGATATTAATTTTCGTAAGGCTGTTCTTGATGTCGTTGCTCCATCTTTTGCGTGGTCTTCCTCTTGCTTTGTACTCATTATAATTTTTCTGTGTGGCTCTCTGTGGTATTATTCTCTAGTCTGTTTACCTTATATATATTCTTAATTATCAGTGAAAAAGTGCTTAATAATTACAAGCTATTTTAATTATGACGTTTGTTGTCCTTATTTTAAGCAGTGTTTCAATATTTTATAATGTGCAATGTTTTTACATTTTTTTATAAAGAATATTTATCATTTTTATTTTCGCGTATTCACTAAAAAAAAATTGGCAATATTTCAGCATTATCATATAAACATTTGTGATATCTGTGTGTACGTTGTATGTGAAACCCGTGTGGCGCTGGGGCTCGCAAGGGAAGCAAAGAATAGTAATACTGCAACCTACAAAGCATGTCGTAAGCAGAGCCAGATTAGCCTAGTAGCAGAAGTAGCAAATGCTACGGACCCCGCGCTTCTAGGGGCCCCGCGCCTATGTGACAGATGAAAATGGAAAAAATAACCAGATGTTATATCAAAAACACGCACGCTGTCTGAATTTTTAAACGTCGTGTGTGATGGTGCTGAATCCAACGAAATCGAAGCAGAAAATACAGAAGACGTGTCCTACTGTGTAGTAGATGAAGGAAGTGCTATAGAAGAATCATCATTACCAATATTACCATTAAGATCAGCAACTCTTCACGATTTAGCCACATTTTTCACAAGACAAACTGAAATCGAATGTACAACAAGTCCTCCCAATTTAGCCATATCATCTTCAAGCCAAAGAGAGGCAGAAAGCACAGCACATGCTTCTAATGTAGCAACATCATCTACAAGCCAAAAACACAACGAAAGTAAAATGTACTCAAACGATATTGGTGAATGGCCAAACAACTTCAAACAATCCACGATTTTGTCGAAAGTCGTTTTTCACATACACACATACACCAACAAACAAAACTCACGTGAAAGATTGGTTGTGTTATACAGAAACTAAAGGACAACTGTTCTGTTTTGTTTTAAAAGTTATTGATTTAGGCTGTACCATAGAGTGACTAGTGTATTTGGAATACTCCGGCAGTTAAAATCTATTACAGAGGAAGAGATCTTGAAAAGAACTCCAAATATTGTCAGCTCTTACCAAGAGGATTTGGAAGAAAGCCTAGGCGACGAACTTATGCAGTTCACTGAACTTAAAATTAATGTAGCTACTGCTATTAGCAACGAAAAGCATGAGGCTCTAGAACTGCAATTTTATAAACTTATAATGGAAAATTTATTAGAGTCGTGTTTCCCAAATGTAGAAATAGTCTTACGAATTTACTAGTTTTTAATGATTACTAACTGCAGCGGAGAACGTTCTTTTTCAACATTAAAGCGTATAAAAAGTGAGTTAAGGAACATGATGGGACAAGATCGTCTAAACAACCTCACCTTAATGAACATTGAAAGTAATTTACTTAGAGAAATTGATTTGTCTAGTATTATCTCTAAATTTGCTCACATTAAATCAAGAAAAGTTTGTTTGTAAAGTTGTGTTTTATTTTATTATCATACAAAACCTAGGGCCCGCGCTAAAATTTGCTACGGGCCCCGCGCTAGCCTAATCCGGCACTGGTCGTAAGAGACGACTGAGGCAGCGGTCTAGGAAAGCTACCCTAGTAAATAAAAACATCGCAGAAGTCGAATGTGCTGGCCTACTTGTAGGCGCATAACTGGCACAACGTACAATCGCTCTTAGGTTCAGATCACATACAAATCACACAGAGTGGCTAACAAGTGATCGATATGGAGCGTTCGAAGAAGAAAAAAGAAGTTGCATGTGAGATGTGTTTCAATACTTTCTTAACATAGCATGCAGAGGCGACTCGTCATTAAGGGCCAGAGGGGCCGGGCCCCAACAAAATTAATGTAAAACATGTATTTATTATTTTATAAATTAAAATGTAGCAAGCCAAAACCATTATTTATCCGGAAACAAATTTCTGGCCCCACCAACAAAAATGATCAGGAGCCGCCATTGATAACAAGTCCTTGTTTTCTTTGACAGAGACCGGATTGAGAAATCTACCAGAATGAAGGTGACCATGATATTTGAGCTGCTCTTTGTGATTTCTATTTTGGTAAGAGATACAAGTAGCATATCTAAATTGTGAAGTAATTATTGAATTTGTACCCAGTTTATTGATGCTTAAATTAAGACCATTAAATGTGCTACTGTAACAATACAAGAGGAACTCGCATAGTTGAGAATCGTCGTGATGTTGACGCGCAGAGATCTTCTCCACTTTGTCTGGGTGCCTCCTTTCTTCTTCTCCTGTGATCAACTTCTGCTATGCGACTACTCCGGTACGTGTCGTCTTCTTCTTCTTCCAACGTTTTCAGACATCGATTTGTATACTTTTCAAGTAGTTAGTGGTCAACCGGAGTCAATGTACATCTCCGTATAGCTTGTCTTGGACTGATATCGATTTGTATACTTTTAAAGTAGTTAGTGGTCAACCGGAGTCAATGTACATCTCCGTATAGCTTGTCTTGGACTGATATCGATTTGTATACTTTTAAAGTAGTTAGTGGTCAACCGGAGTCTATGTACATCTCCGTATAGCTTGTCTTGGACTGATATGGGGATTGGCCATGTATTTTCTCTCTGTTCCATGTACGTTGGACATTCTTGCAGTATGTGTGTCTCTGTCATCTTGCTGGTGCCACATGTACATATGTCAGATGGGCCTATTTTATACTTGTTAAACAGATGGTACCTCAGTCTATTGTGCCCTGTTCGTAGACGAAAAATGACAACCTGTTCCTCTCTACTTAGTTGGTGGTAAGCATCGTCCTTTTCATGCCCTGGGTGATCTCTCAGCCATTTGTTCTTGTAGGCCATTTTTATCAGTACTTTTGTTTCCCTCATATGTCATACTGGTGTCTGTCTGTGGTAGCCTGCTTCCTGCTTTTGCCAATATGTCTGCAGTCTCATTGCCAGGTATTCCGCAGTGAGATGGTATCCACTGTATTACCACTCTAGAGAAGATGTTGCATACTTGGTGTAGTGATGCTTGCAGTTCCTTCAAGTTGTTATCGTCTTCATTTTTAGAGCAGTAATTACTGACAGGGCATCAGTAAGAAATACCAGGTTTTCATTTACATGTTTGGTACGTGTCGTAAACAGGGCGGTGCGCTTGAGGTCTTCATCGCCCCCTCCCCCTAACTTGTGTTATAGGGTTGCTTCTGATGGCCAAATTTACATTCTCACACTGCTCAAGTTGGGCATGATGATCTTTTCCAAATCTTCATGTCTCTTTATATGTCTAAAATTCTCTCATTCTTATTTGCAGCATAAGCCAGATTTTTTTACTTTGGATATATTTTTTTCTGACCTCTTGTTATGATATACGAAGGACTCTTATGTAACATTTATATTCAAAAGCACATATATACTATTCTACTGCTTTGTTAAACGTCCATATTTCACGCCCATACAATACTACTAGGAATATACATGCTTTCAGTCTTCTAATTTTTGTTTTTATTTCTGTTTCATTCCATACTGTTTTTAGTTGTTGAAGATTTTCTGATGTCATGTTTGTGTTATTCATACTGGTATATATATATATATATATATATATATATATATATATATATATATATATATATATCGATCACCGCCCAGACCGATGTACCAGACCTTCCCATAAATTCTATTCATGTGGAAATCTGATTCATGCAGTCTTAGCATTGGTGTGTTTTACATCACATCTTCGGCACCATTTGGAGCTCTGGTGCTTATCTTTCGGCGATGTGTTCGGTTTCAGCCAGCGTTTACTCGGTTCTCTCTCCGTTCTGTAGCCATCTAGGGTTTTTTATGGTGTGGGATAGTTAGCCCCACTCCCAATCTCCTTAGTCTCCTCTTACGAAATGCGTGGCAGGTAACAGTGGTTCTATTCTTTACACCCCAATTAGGGGCCCGGCATCCACTCGGGTGATACTGTCTTATATTCAAGAACACGTCTCACTCGTCCTGAAAACAACTTCATTAACACACTCTAAAAATAAAACAAATGGGAAATTGATGCACCATATTTAAAAATTATAAATAAGTAAAAGGATTAGCCAAATCGAATATCTTAATTTGCAAGTCGATTATTTATCCCACTAATTTCATTCAATTTCTTAAGATCTTAATCCGTATCGTGCTCCAGCTGTATCGAACATGAAACAGAATCGGGATTATCAAGTTTGCTTTCATACCATAATTTATTTCATCTAATACCGGCTTAACCATATTCGGATTTTTCCTGAGTGATTTCTAATCATGAGTTTAATCCACTGTGGGTCATAAACTGGACAGCCATCTTGAGATTTGTCAGGTTTTCCACCAAAGTTCAGCTTGCAGGTCGTCTGGGTGTGGTCAGGCTCGTGCGGTATATTTTCTCAGTATGATGCAAGTCTTCGAAATGCCTCCTTAAATGTTTTTTCCTTAAAGTAATCTTCAGTTGTAATTTTGATTGTTACACTCCAATGAGAGAGCGGACAGGCTTTCATCAACAGGATTAATTGTTGGAGAGGATGGATAAAGGGTATGTTCTTCGTTCTCTTCATGACTGTCTATTGAATGAAGGCATTAAAATAGATGGTGAATCAATCCTTCTTCTTCGAATGCTCCATATTGACCTCTTGTTAACCACTCTTTGTGATTTGTATATGGTCCGAGCCTAAGAGCGATGTACGTTGTGCCAGTTATGCGCCTAAAAGTAGGCCAGCACATTCGATTTATGCGACGCTTTTTATTTACTAGAGTAGCTTCCTAGGCCCCTACCTTAGTCTCCTCTTACGACATGCCTTGTAGGTTGCAGTGTTACTATTCCCCTTGAGGGCACGGACAACACACGGGAGGAATCACTTCAATGAGTTTGGAGTTACCCGTTGTACAAGTAGAACTGGATGCCTAAGGGGCAAATAGAGAAGTGTGTTTAGCCAGCGTGCCACATGAACTATCAATATGCATATCCTTCGACATCTGTTGGGAGAGACTAAGCTCCTATGGGCCTTCTCAGAGTGTAATGACATCGGTTCAGGAACCAATAACCAATAGTCCAGATGTTCTGCGTTTGTTGTTGTCATATTCAAGTCACACCTCAATACCATACCTCAATTTTCGAATGTGTTCTGCAACTGGTTCTGCATCCAGCAGATTTGGAGTCGGCTAGTCTTTCTTAGGAAAGGAGAAAAGGGATCATTAGTAGCCTGGTGATGACCTGTAGAACATACACACCAACCCCTCCCAGGGGTGTAGACTATGAAACTTTGACCGTCAGATCCAATGCTAAAGGGGTCTCTGGCTCGCTTAGGGTGATGAATTCCCCTAGGTCAGTGTGTTTTTCTTTCCTCCCACCGAGACTTAGATATGCGAACCAGAAAAAAATGCATACAGAAACTAGATGTGTTGGCTTACGACGAATTTTTGAAGCCTAACTGGCTCAATGAATTCTCGCTCTAAGGTGCACAATCACGTACTAATAAGAAAATGTGTTTCAACAAGTTATTGAGCAAACGAAGATGAATCTCTTCCCTGGTGCATTTTTTTCAGAGAACCCTAGGATTGTTACCGGAGCTACGGAGTTTGTTATTTGTGCAGTATTCTCGAGCGATGGCGTGCCATTTCTGCAGAGAAGGACCAAACTTTTGGGGGTATAAACCGGCGTGATGAAGTCAATCCTTCGGTGTAATACCCTTTTTAGATCCCTTGACTAGTAGGAGTTATGTTATGTTATATTATATTTCTTATGTTATGCGATCGACGTCATGACACACTGGCCATTCCTAGGCGTGCTCTGTCCTCCGGTGCAACAGCCATCCTAAAGTTCACTTGCTCACCGAGCCCGTGAGAAGTTGATTAGTATATCTTCTTTTTCTACCACGAAGACGACACTGTCTGGCATGTCCAAATTTAACTCATAATTCTCGTAATCGATCTTATGTCTGAGACTCGCCCATATCACATAGACGAGAGCGTACCGCATTGATGACTTGGCCTCTGTCCATACTTCTGCCGACTTGAGTCGGGGAGTTACTAATAGTACTCTCGGTAACGAAGTGGTTAAGCAGATTGTCTTGCTTTCTGAAGTTCGCGAGCTCAAATCCGGATCTGTCGTTTGATTCACATTTGTGTGTTTTTTCTAGAGAACCTTTAGAAGTGCTATAGGAGCTGCGAAGCTCGTGCTTTACGTAATATTCAAGGCAGGTGGTGTGCAATTTCAGACGGAAATTCCCGAACCGTATTGAGAACTTCGTGTAATGAAGTCATTCCTTTGCCGTTAGAATTTTGTTTAATAACATTTTTAATGCTAATTTATTTATTCAAATGTTCAAGTGTAGACAATTATTATGTGTGCCTTGTTACAGTTTGGTTTTTGCGTGGAAGCTTCCGAACACAAGAAATGTTCAGCCAAATTGTTATGTGAAGTGGATCAGTGTTGTCTCGGGACATCTGATCGGCATGACTTGAGCTTTCCTCAGAAAAAGGGCAGGTGTACATCACGAGGATTCACAGGCGATTGTATGTATAGATATTGAAACTGTTTCTCTTATTTGAAATGTTACTTATGTCACTGTTCTGGTCCTGCGGCTGCTCGCTGCAACGAGAGAGTGGACATGCTTGCATAGAAAGCATCAATTATTGGGGAGGTTAGGATGGATAATGGGGAAACTCTTAGGTTTCTTGGCAACCTACTGTTGGATGAGGACACTATAATTGAAGTTGAATCAATAGAGCGACTTAGGAAGTTTGGAATTATACGCCAGCATATCCGATTTCTACGACAATTTATATTTACTAGGTAGCTTCCTAAGCTCCTACCTCAGTCGTCTCTTACGATATGCAATGTAGGTTGCAGTGATACTATTCTACCCTCCCCTTGCGAGCCCCGGCAACATACGGGAGTATCTTCATATTACGTTCAGGGCCATGTTTGACATTGATAACAGTGAGTTGGTGAAGGTATACAGTTTATAAGATGTCGTTTCATTGCCATGTCTATGTTTGGGTGAGTACTGTGTATTGAGATGCCTCAACAGTTAGCAATATAATATACACACAACTACTATGAATGATGTGGAGGTGTGGTTTAGAACACATTGTGACAACCGGTAAAATCGAGGGAGATGAGACAGAGGAAGACAGAGAGAGAAAATGTTGGATAGTGTGACTTCATGGTAGAGCGTCAACATCTGAGTTGAAAGCAAACACCAAAGACAGAGATGTGTGGATATCTTTGATCCCCTACGCCAGTCGGCACGGCCCCTAATGATGACTATAAATGATGTATGCATGTGTGTTATATGTGTATAAATGTGTGTATGTATGTTATATGAGGACAATATATGCTGTTGTTTCGTCTCATATATAAAAACACAAAAAAGCTTATCGCATGTATTTGTGCAAGCACTGTTCTATCGAATCTGACCTGACCTTTCAGTGTTTTGTAGTCGACGCTGTTGGAAAAAAGACACGACTAAGTGAAGCTCTTTTTTTTGAGAACTAGCTGGTTGTGCTCTGATAAACGCTTGTCTGCATGGCGAGACAATGGGTGCCTTAAGAAGTAAAGTTGTGGTTCGAATCTTCTGTTTTATAAATTGTTTTTTCGGTGCCCTTAATATTTGTTAACTGTCTATTTATATCATCATCAAAGAGCTTGTCCTGAGCAGAACTTTGCCACACCAACAGTCCTCCGGAATTTCTCTCTCTCATGGCCAGATGTCCTGCCTCTGCAGCCGTCATGTTCAAACCATCAGTTACATCCTGAATCATCTTCTCCGTGGTCTTCCTCTTTTTCTCTTTTTGCCGGTGTGCCTCCTTCGATGATGGTCTTCTTCAGCCCATCATGTTTTTTTATATATCCAAAATATCTCACTTTTCTCATTCTTATTTGTAGCATCAGCCAGTTTTCTTTGATTTTGAGTTCTTTTTTTTATATAGATCTATTTGTTCTCTTCTCTGTCCAAGATATACGGAGGACACTTATGTAACACTCCGAAAGCACATATATGTTTTTCCACTGCCTTATTAAATGTCCATGCTTCACACCCATACGCTACCACTGGGAATATGCATGCTCTTAGTATTCTGATCTGTGTTTTCTTATCAGTTCCGTTCCATACTATTTTTAGTTGTTTAACTTTTTATAAAGCCATGCTTGTTCTATTTATTTACCAGTGGAGAATCTGGCCGAATGGATTAGAGCGCGGCTTCCATCATTTATGAATGTCTGTAGTTTTCTGGTTGCTTCTTTTGTTGTCCTCCATGTTTCCGAGCCATAGAATAGGACTGACTTCACATTTGATTAACAGATTCACTTTTGCGTTCTACATGTACTATTGTTTTATATTATCCAGATATTAATGCGCTCAATAATGTGTTGAAAATATTGACAGCTTGTATTGTTGACAATGTCGAAGTGAGCAAGACTGTGTTCAATGGTACGTGTCCATGTCACACTGGATACCAGTGCATTGGAAACGGTACATACGACAGAACTGGCCGTGAACATGGTGAGAATAATAGATTTTGTTTGAAATATTTCACATATGAAGTGAACTTTTCTTCCTTTTCTGCGTTCACTAAAGAGTCTGTTGTCTACTTTCTTTCCCCAGGTGGATGATGAAGTTAGTTGTTCACTCTTGCCGTTAAACGTAGGGGTGCGAGCTTTAATTTGCTTTCCAGGGACAGATAAGTCGACCTTGTTGTGTTATATCCGTATTTATTTAGTGTGGTCTTGATATTGTCTATCCATCTTTTCTTGTTCTTCCCTTGGCTCTAGTACCTAATCTCTTTTTATTGTATGCTGTTATTCGTGGTTGGCTGTATTCTATTCTCATTAAATGTCCAAATCACTGCATTTGTTATCTTTCAATGTATTCAGTGCTTGAAGTTGTGCCCATTTTCCTTCTGATGTCCTCATTTCGTAGTCTATATTTCCTAGTGATCCCCACTGCCTTCCTCAAGCATTTCGTTTCACACGTGGTGAGCTGTATGTAGTGTGTTGCTTTAAGAGACCAAGTGTGGCACTGGTAACAAAGTGTTGGTAGGAAAATACTTTTTATCATCTATCTTTTTACTTCTACCTTGATCTTTGGATGTTGTAGTAATGTTGTACTAAAGAGTAACACCTTGATATCCATTTTGTGTTCAACATGGCGCAGCTCTTAGGATAGCCACAACTTAACCTTTTAATCTCCAAAGGTTCATGCCACACCCCTCCTGAGGGTTGTCTCGTCTCCCTCTATTTTACTGGTTGTCACCAAAGGTGTTCTAAACCTCCCCTCCTCATCACATGTCCGACAAATGACGACTGCTTCTTTCTTATATTGATAATAAGCTTTCTCTGTGTCTTGACCTCATTCAACACCTTCACATTTGTCATTTTATGAATATAAAACTTTTAATTTTCTGCATCATATTTTTATATGACAGTATTTATATTTTTATATGACAGTATTTATATTTTTATATGACAGTATTTATATTTTTATATGACAGTATTTATATTTTTATATGACAGTATTTATATTTTTATATGACAGTATTCTGATAATTTTTGGTTATCAGTCAAGTAGTAGCATGTCCCTTGCCTAACGTTGCTTTCTTCACAGCCCGCCTGAAAAACACTCTGTCTCTAGCAAGTTCTCCCGCCTCTTCCAGCGTCATGTTCTAGGTTTCTTTGATGTCCTGCTGCCACCTTCGTCTTGGTCGTCCCCTGCCTCGTACTCTATGAAACATGCCTTCCATTACCGTTCTCTCCAAACCACTGTGACGTTTCTTTACCTTTCAACTCCCAACAGAGCACAGGTCAATCCGGACCGCGGCCTTCTGTTCACGAGTGCAGTTTTTCCAGAGACCCTAGGATTGTTGCCGGAGCTACGGAGTTCGTGCTTTGTGCAATACTCTCGGCAGGTGGCGTGCCATTTCTGCGGAGAGGACAGAGCCATATGGGGTAAAACCCGGTGCAATGAAGTCAATCCTTCAGCTTTAAAACCCTTTAAAACCTATCTCCTGCCATCCCTTCCAATACGTTCCATGTTTTACCTGTCCTTTTAATATCAACCTCCAGCTCTCTTCTCCGGGTATTTCTAGGTCTTCCCCTATTTCTCTTTCCCTTCGGGTTCCAAAACAGTGTCTGTCTTGCAATGCTTCAGGTCGATCTTCTCAGTGTGTATCCTATCCATTGCCAGCGTCTCTTTCTTAGCCCTCTCTCCACTGGTATCTGCTTAGTTCTTTCTCTGAGTTCCTACACGGACGTTTAACATGGTCAAAATATTGTATCTTCCGGGACATGATGTTATTAATGAGCTATTGCTCCTCGATATGCAGCTCTTGTAGGATGTCTTTGTTTTTTATTTTGTCTGTCGAGGATGTTCAAAAAACTTTTCTGTAACACCTTATCAATTGGTGTCAATCAAACAATCAATCAAGTGTCATGCCTGCCAGCGTAGGCGATCATGTCTCGCCACATCTCTCTCTCTCTCTCTCTCTCTGCATGGTGCACGTAATCAGTTCTGACGTCGATCTTTTGTAGAATCATGATGTCAGGCCATTCAACATCTTGTCCTTCTGTCTTCCAAGATCTCTCCTTCCCTGCAATTTACCTGTTATGACCAAATGTTCGAAGCCTTCTCTTCGAATTAAATGACCGTAGAACCTTGGTTATCTGATTCTTATTCTTTTGAAAAGGTTTCTTTGTGTGCAGGCCTGATTTAAAACCTCATTTGTTTTATTCGTTGTCTATGGAATTGTCAGCATTCTTCTGTAAAGCCACATCTATATATCTTCCAATGATCTTATTGGTTGTTTGTTCATTGTCCATGATTCGCAGCTATACATAAGTATTGGTTCAATATAGCACCGAAGTACTCGTTTTTGGAGTGTCATTGGTACTGAATTCACACATATTTCATTTTCATAAAAGCTACTTTCGCTTGAGCTATTCTACTTCTAATCTCTGTTTTACATCTTCCATCTGATGTTAGCAATGTTCCCAGATACTTGAATCGATGGACTTGGTATTAATAACAATTTTAAAAAATTTGTTTCGGTTTTTTTCAGGAATCTGCGAACTTATAAACAATCGAAAAAGAATTGCTATTCCCGGAAAATAACTTCTAATTTTGGAAAGATAAGGATCTTCGAAACTAAAAAGCTGTGCAGAAAATAAGAGCCATGAACACACAACCTGATTCTATATTTACGGGCTGGCGCAGGCGATCATTGTTTCTCACAACTGCCGGACACAAAATATAAACAAATTATAATTGACAAACTTATTGTGTTTGTTATATTTAATTGTTTCTATGTTCATGGTGGCGTCTGTGGCCTAGGGGTTAGTGACTCGGTCTATTAACCCCGACGTTCTGAGTTCGAATCACGCTGCGGACAGTTTGGTTGCAAATTGTTTCGCGTGGATTTTAACAAAAGAACGATGGCACCACCTGTTCAGAAAGCAATGGAAAACTACTGAACGTAATAATGCCTAGAAAAATCACAAACAGCGTTACAAAGCTGGGGTTGATTCGCAAAGTCCTGTAAAGATATGCAATTAACTTTTTTTATATGTTCATATTCTGATGTTATAATATGTAGGAAGATTTGCTGATAGAGTTGTTGATTGCACGATGCGCTAGTGATCACACGCCGTGGAAATTTTGAGTTGTAGAGGGTAGCTTAAAGCGGTAGTGAGCTCGATTACAGCCCAGAAGTACCTGGTTCAAACTCCGTGGGGTGCAAGTTTGGAAGCAAATTAGTTCCATTGGATATAAAAATAAACCTCATCGTTCATTTGTACTGCCCCTGCCATCGGCCGGGAAGCTGATAACTGTGGTGCATCCATTGCCTTGTTTCGCTTCGTGCTTATAGACTCTTGCCCCGTATGTGACAATTTTGGTGCAGTCATTTACTCCAGTGGAGTTAGCATTCGTTCGCTGACGACTCGTACACTGCTGTTTTCTTACGTTTCTTCAAAATTTGGCAATTTTTTTATCGGACATCGGCCAGGAGATGTGTGCATTTTATTTAGCGATTTTTGAACCAGCATTGCTTTTCCGTGCTTACACTACTACAACTACCTGTAACTCTCCCTCGATCCCTGCCATCTTAGCCAGACCGGAACCAATGTCTGTTTCCAGGGTCACCACGAGGAGGTGAGGGCAGGGTCTTGATTAGTGCCAAATCACTAATCCTTGCACGGTGTTGTCCCCATGCGCCTTTACCCCGCTTCTTGATGTGCAGGCCTTGTAGGATATCTTTGTTTTTTTTCTCTTCTCTGTCAATGATGTTCTAAAACCTTTTCTGTAAAACCTTATTAATTGCAGTGGCGGATTAAGCTCGCTCGGTTACCATGTAGCAAATGTTACCAAGAAGACCTGGGTTTTGTATGATAATATTTTTTTAAACACAACTTTTGCAAACAAACTTTTCTCTATTTAATGTGAGCAAATTTAGAGATAACACTAGACAAATCAATTTCTTTAAGTAAATTACATTCAATGTTCATTAAGGTGAGGTTATTTAGACGAGCTTGTCCCATCATGTTCCTTAACTCACTTTTTATATGCTTTAATGTCGAAAAAGAACGAGCTCCGCTTGCAGGCGTTCTAGAATTTCGTTCCATAAAATGGTCATTATTCCCGCTTCCAACTTACTCATCTTCGAAACTAGTCCGTACGCCTGATTACGACACTCTACTTTTTGATCCATGTTATTTGAGATGTCATCCAAAACTTGTTTGATAGTTTTACAAGCTAAACATTTACTGCTCTAAGCACGGTCCCTCCAGAAACGCGGTGCCAGTAGCATTTGCTTCTCCTGCTATAGACCTAATCCGGCCATGGTTAATTGGTATCAGTAACAATTAAATAGTTTGTTTCGGTTTTTTTTCAGGAATCTGCGAACTTATCATAAACGACATTGGTATCGACTTTGCTATTCCCGGAAAATAACTTCTAATTTTGAAAAGATAAGGATCTTCGAAACTAAAAAGCTGTGCAGAAAATAAGAGCCATGAACACACTACCTGCTTCTGTTTTTATGGACTGGCGCAGGCGATCATTGTTTCGTACAACTGCCGGACACAAAATATAAACAAATTATAATTAACAACTGATTGTGTTTGTTATATTTCATTGTTTAGATGTTCATATTCTGATGTTACAATATGTAGGGAAAGTTGTTGATAGAGATGTTGATTGTATGATGCGTTAGTGATCACATGCCGTGGAAATTTAGGATGTGAACAAGGTACGTCTGTAGCTTAACCGGTAGTAAGTTGTATAGCAAACTTGAAGGGGGCAGACGTTCAGCTGGTGGACAAAATAAAATGCTTTAAAGACACTCTCAAAGTGTCTCGGAAATGATTCGAAATAGACATCACGTGCTGGAAATCCCTTGAGCAAGATCACCAAATGCCGCGCTGTAAAAACACAAGAAGAACCAACATAGCTGAGAATCATCGTGCCGTTGAGGCACAGAGAAAACGAGCTGCGCGAAAAGACAGAACATACAACACCCACATGTCTAACCTTAATCAAGTATGCCCCACCTGTGGTAGGGATTGTGTTCTAGGATTGAACTCTACAGTCACCTCCGCACCCACCAGGGAGTTGCAGCAGCACACGTCTGAGACTGTTGTCATCATCGCTTGCGATGGACGCCTATTATTGGTGAACTCAATCACAACCCAAGCGTACCTGGTTCAAACTCTGCGAGAGGCAAGTTTGGAAGCGAATTAGTTCCCTTGGATTTTTACGAACTGCACAAATAGACTTCACCGTTCAGAAAGCAATAGCAAACTACGGAACGTATAAGTGGTGCCTAGAAAATCGACGACTTGTTTACTGTTGCTGATGGCTAAGTCCTGTAAAGGATATGCCACGATTTTCATTTTTCAATTTGCAACTGCAGAAAACCCTGATCCCTCACTTGGGCATCTAAATTACATGTAAGTCTGAAGTTAAAGACTGAATTCATGTGTTTTATTCATTGTGTCTAATATGAAACCTCTGATTGATTTTTACGTGAAGACTTGCCTTCCTTTCACCAGTATCACTCGCCATTCAGGTAAACCTTACACCCACTTCAGATTAACTTGTCATTTAGATCACCAAATATCGGATCACAGTTTCCTGTAATATAACCGCGTAGCGTGTGCACACCAAGCACATCCAAGCTGATCTCGAAACCCTGATTTTGTCATGGCGAACAGTCATTAGCGCAAAGTAACAAGTGCTTGAATTTGTGAGCATAATAGGATATGAGTTTTCATTAATATACTAAGATGAAGAAAAACATGTTCTTTTAGTGAAAAACTTTTTTTCTTTTAACGCCAGACGAATTGAACACATTATACAGAACAAAAGAACAACTTACAAAACACATGTAGATACCACTACATAGCATTGGGCCGACGGGCAAGAGCTCAAGTGCCACTGGATTATTGAAGAAGTAAAAGTGATAAACTTCAACACGATTTTCGTACATTCACAAATCAAAAGTTGAAAAACAAAGTAGAGTGTACAACTGTTTAATTTAATATCTTTAATATTACATGGTGGAGCAGCAAACATGAATAACCAACCACATCAACAAATATAAGCATAAATATTACAACATTATAATTATAAATAAAAACAATAAAATTGCTTATTTTTTCAGTCAAATTTAAGCGAAATCAAAAATTAAAATTTGTTTCGTAAACAGATAATTTTACTTCTCACACCAACAAACAAATATATTTTGGCCAATATTGTTTCACTATTTAACATCCAAGATGAAAAAACAAAAAGAGACTATATAAGAAATGATGAAATTAGAAGAACAGTTGGAACAACACCTGTTGTTAGATTCAATGAAAAATAGAACAGACTCAAATGGTTTTATCACTTGGTAAGAATGAATCCGATTACACCAGTTGCAACAGCGTACAACATGAAAATGGAATCTTCAAGAGGAAGGGGCAGACCAAGACAAAGATGGATTGATGGAGTTACAGATATCTTAAAACTCCACAATACCAAAGCGTATCAAGCGAACGAGCCTGCACTATCTCAGAAACCGATCATCAGTTAATTAAACATGCGACGCCTTACGGCAAATAAGCAGAGAAGGACAAATGAAAAAGAAGTACAGTTATATAGCAGTTCATCATCATCAGGTGCCATGCCGGCTAACGTAGGCAACCAAAGATCTCTCTCCCTGGTGTTTGCTATCATCTCGGATGTTGACGTTCTTCCGTGCCATGAAGTCAGGATGTCCAAATTTTATCTCTCTGTCTTCCTCTGTCTTGCCTATCCTCAATTTTACCGAATTTAATTCAAGCATTTAATCTTTGACGTCTCATCCAACAAACACTTGTCATTCATTTCTGATTTTACAACCCTTACTTGAAATTAATAACAATAATGGTCGTTCATTGCAAGGGACAAGTCTCAGACGTGTGTTGCTGCACATCTCTGATGTGTGCGGAGGTGACTGTAAAGTCCAATTCTCGAACACAACCCCCTACCACAGGTGGGACATACATAATCAAGGTTAGACATGCGGGTGTGTGTGTTCTGTCTTTTCGCTCAGCTTGCATTCTCTGCGCCTCATCTGTACGACGATTCTCGGCTATGCGAGATCATCTTGTGTTGTTACAGCACTACATTTGGCGATCTTGCGCAAGGGATTCCCAGCATGTTGTGACTATATCGAAGCATTTTAGAGACACTTTAAGCGAGTATTTTAATGTAGAGGTTTTGTTCTGTGCATTAAATGATCGGTTGCTGTCTTCAAGCTCGCTGCCGTCATGAATTCACAGGTTTACAGCAAGTTTTCGTGTGTTCCACGATTTATTTTCCACGATTGGGTATAATAGGTCTCTATGGCAAAGTTGTTAGGATGTTTGCCTGGCTTCTGACGTTCGAATCCTGACCGAGTCACATATACAATTTATTTTCATTAGATTCATAGATTAGCTACGAAGTTCGTGCTTTGCGCTACCCTCTTGGCAGATAACATACCATTTCTACTGAGAGGGGCGGAGTCATATAGGGAAGCCAGGTTCACTAAAGTCAATCATTTGTCTTTGATATTTATATATCTATTCTCTAATCATATTTTATAATCCAGGGTCAGGTCGAAAAAGGAGACACCTGGAGTTTCTCCTTTCCTGATTTGTCTCACAGCTTCAGGGTAAGAAGAGATTTCTAGAACGGGATTTTGTGAGCGCTTCATAAACAGTGTCTTTCGTCGTTTCTGTTATCTCTGAGGTCCGCCTTTTGCGTGGCCTGCCTTTTGCTTTGTATTCACTGTATCAGAGTAACATTGCTCTTTGTGGCGCACTGTCTGTTTGTAATCTGCTTCTGTGGCCGAACCATTTAATTTGTTGTCACTTGGTTCAGCATTCAAGTTGTACCCACTTTTTTCCTGCTTTATTCATTTCTAAACTGGTCTCATCTTGTTAACAAGCATTCGGCGTAGACACTTTGTTATACCTTTAATATATGAATGGATATACCTTTTTCTGGGTATAGTCACAAGACGATGGAGGTTTGAATCTAGAATTTCATCATCCTATGGTAGGTACCTATTATGGTAAACGTGTCCCACCTACCAGACAATGGGGATAGTTTGCAGCAGAATTTGTTTAAAACCTATTTTTAGTACGACATACCTAACAAGTGATAGTTGTATGTGTTTTCTGATGTTGATAAAGATCTGATCTTTGTGTTGATCTCTGCACAGAACATCAACATTTGTCATTTTTCCAGTGTATGAGATTCTTCTTCTTCGAACGCTCCATATTGAACACTTCTTAAACCACTATTTGTGATTGGTATGTGATCTGAGTCTAAGATCGATTGTACGTTAAGTCAGTTATGCGACTACAAGTAAACCAGCACATCCGATTTCTGCGACGCTTTTTATTTACTAGACTAGTTTCACTAGGCCCCTACTTCAGTGGCCACTTATGACATGTCAGGTAGGGCACAGTGTTACTATTCTTCCTCCATACCTTCCGCAACACGCGGGCGATGATTCTTCAAATAAAAGCTACATTAAAATATAACTCCACTGCTGCTGAAATTTAATTGTTTCTCTTCTATGCCATCTCCTCCGCTGTGGGCGTGGTCACAAGACCAGCCCCAGACTCCTTCCAATAACAAGACAGGAGAACCACTACTTCCTGGACAGGTCGGTGTATTGTATATGTATTTGGTTAAGTAAGCTTGTTTGTCATCTTTGCCGGTGCAACAACCAACGCTGACTTGTTTACTACATCCATGAGGGTGTGAGACTATAATGGTAAGTTTATCCCAGCCATCAGGCGCAGACTGACAGGGTGAAAGAGTGTCCTTGCTCTGCTCAGAATTGGCGTCGGAGTTCCGCGAATTGAAACGGGGATTCCCAGAAATGGCACTAGGATACTTGTGCGTCAGACGATCTGCAAGATGGCGACATAGAATTGTCATTTTCTCGAGTTTCTCTGCCAGTTCTAGATCGTGCGTAGTAAATATCATTGAGCAACTGTCGTTATCTGCGTCAATAATCACATATTCGTTGTCAGTGAGTTTAGCAACACCTTCACATTTTTCCGGGGATTGACCTTTGTCGTAGAAGAGGTGACACGTTGTACGTGCTCCCTCGTGACTGTCGTATACGACATGGGCCGCTGTACGTATATCAATTCGGGCAAACTGTGTTTTTTGTGTAGGAGAATTCACACATACCTTACATGGACATCTTACAGAATCTTTCTTTGAATATAGTTGAACATTCCACACCCACCCAGTTCCAAACCTCACCAGGTTAGTACTGCCTCGTTTGTTGTAGAACGGGTACGGTTTGTCACTTCCATTAAAAGTCGCCGGTCTTTCCTCACTGACATACTTGACTAACAAACGAACAGTGAGATATGACATAGCCCTGACGTAGTCCACCAAATCGGTGTCCTGACAATCAGAAGGCAGATGTTCAATATTAAACTTGTCCACTGGTATAAAATTCAGATGATTTGGATTCTTAGTACAACTGGTGAATTGTTGATGAAGGTCAGCTTCTCCTCCGTAACTGACCTCGACCTCCCACGGACCTGGCAGATAGACAGAGACGCAACATGAACAAACTATATATAAATTTATCATCATCGTCAAGTAGCTTATCCCTTCCTGAATTTGGCTCCCATGACAGCAGTCCTGGAAAAATCTCTCTGTTCTATGCAAGTTGACCGACGTCAGCAGCAGTCATTCTCAGATCGTCAATGATATCTTGCACCCATCAGCTTCTAGGTCTTCCTCTCATTCTTTTTCCAAGCACCATTTCCTCCAGAATTATATTTTCTATGCACTCATGTCGTTTGATATATCCGAAATATTTAATTTTCCTTGTTTTTATGTTCTTTAATAGCCAACTCTGTAGAACAAAGCATAGAGTGGAATTCACCACTATATATAGGTTTTGTGAACTACGAAATGGCGTTTGATAGTCTATATACCGAGTCATTATGGAAACTATTAAAACACTATATAGTTCCACGCAAGATTGCAGACCTAATAAAGGAAAGCTATGAAGGAATGAAATGCAGAGTCGTACTTGAGGACCAATGGACGGAATCCTTTGAGATATGAACGGGGGTGAGGCAGGGATGCATGTTATCACCATTACTGTTCTTGCTGGCCATAGATTGAAACATTAAATCTACAACAACACATAACAGAATGGGAATACAATGGACACTTATGAAACAACTAGAGGACCTGGATTTTGAAGACGATCTGGCATTGCTGTCCGACAATCACGAAAAGATTAAAGATAAAATGAATACCCTAAATAATAAGTCTCAGCAACTAGGTTTGAAAATACACAAAGAAAAGACTACGGTTATGAGAATAAATGCAGTAAATGTAAACCAGATTATGCTTGAGAAAAAAGCTATACAAGATGTAGAATCATATACATACCTTAGTAGCAACATAGACACAGAAGGAGGAACAAACAAAGATGTCAAGATAAGAATACAAAAGCAAAAGGAAACTTTATTGCATTGAGTAAGATATGGAAGTCAAAGGAGATCAAAACAAACACGAAGCTGAGAATCTTTCAATCAAATGTGAAGACAGTGCTGTTCTATGGCTCGGAAAAATGGAAGACAACAAAAGAAACCACAAGAAAACTACAGACCTTCATAAATGGATGTTTACGTAGAATAGAGGGACTGAGATCGTATGATAAGATTGCGAACGAAGAACTTAGAGAAAGAACTAAACAGATACCAGTGGAGAAAGAGCTAAGGAAGAGACGCTGGCGATGGATAGGACATACATTGAGAAAACCGACCGGAAGCATTGCAAGACAGGCACTGTTTTGGAACCAGCAGAAAAGAGGAGTAGGGGAAGGTCTAGACAGACCTGGAGAAGACAGCTGGAGGCTGCTATTAAAAGGATAGGTAAAACATGGAAGGAATTAGAAGGGATGACAGGAGAGAGGAAGAGTTGGAAGAAGTTTGTTGAAGACCTGTGCTCCGCTGGGAGTTGAAAGGTAAAGAAGATGGAAGTAGAAGAATAGCCATCTCTCTTTAATATCAAGCTGTTGCAGAACAGAAGAATTTGTTCTTTTCTCTGTCCATGATATTCTAAGTACTTATGTAGCACTAGCATTCACATACATTAATGATCTTCTCTGTAGCATTGTCAATGTTCCATCTCTCACATAAATAAATCTAGATATAATTGTTAAAATTATCATTTTATAAAGTTTATTATGCAATCTCTTTACTTGTGTATTTTAATATGATTAACATGACATACCAAAAATCTAAACAAGTCCAAATCTGTACCACACAGTTGCTAAATTGATGTTTAGTTTAAGGTGTAACAAACAATTTGTAGCTACCTTGCAATTACAAACTTTCAAATTAGTTTGTTAAACACGTGACATTAATTTCAAACCGACAAAAGGTAAATGATTCCATCACATCTCAGATGTTGTACATTTAAAATATGTTTGAAACAAACTCAGAAGAGAAAAAATAGTGTCAGTCAGCTTCTTTGTTATTGAACAACTAAGATAATGAACAATATTTCTGCAATCGGTAAGTATCTGCAATTTTTTTAAGTTGATTTGGCTTTTATTATGTTATGGGAACAATCTAATAGAAGGAGCACTAAAAGTAAAAACAGATCTATACTTGTTCTTCATAGACTACGCAAAGCACTCGACAAAGTAAACCACCAGGAACTCTAGACAATATTGCATTGACAGCAAAGATCTAAGAATCATTCAGATAATATGTTGACAGCAAACAGCAGCTATTAGAATAGACAGACAAATAGGAACTTTTCAAAAGATCAAAAAAGGAGTTAGACAAGGATGCGTATTATCACCTGATCTGTTCTCACTGTATTGTGAAAACATATTTAGGTCTATAAAGGATATTGCAGAAATAGTCGTTGGGCGATATAACATAAATAACCTGAGATACGATGATGATAGCAAGAAATGAAACAGAGAGCTACAGAATTTAATTGATAAGATTGTGACAGAAAGTAAAAACAAAGAACTGAGCCATCATTGCAAGTGGGACGGAGCTAAAACAAGTACAACAATGTAAGTACCTTGGATTCTTGTTAACATCAGATGGCGATGCAGATCAGAAATAAAGAGCAGAATATGGCAGGCCGAAACAGAGTTCCAGAAAATGAGAAACATTATATGCAAGAAATCACTGTCAATTGAGGTCAGAATGAGAGTTGCTCAGTGCTACATAGAGCCATTACTGACAAACTGATGCGAGACATGAACGTTAAGCAAACAGAAAATCTCTGAGGGCCACATAGATTTTGTTTTACAGAAAAATATTGAGAATCCCATAGGCTGCTAAAATGAAAAGTGTGGAGGTGTTTAATGGGGCCAAGACACAGAGAAAGCTTTTTATTGATATAATAAAAAGGCTGATAAACAACATACTATACAGAAAAATGACATACTTTGGTCACATCAAGCGTCACGATGGCCTGGAAAGAACAATACTAGAGGGCAGGGTCCCAGGACGCAGAGGCAGACCAAGAAGAAGATGGCTACAAGATATTAAAGAAACCATGAACATGACCATCGACGAAGTGGGTGAACTGGCAAGACACAGAGTGAATTTCAGATGTGCTGCAAAGAGAGCAACGTCCTATAAAGGATACGCCCCTTGATGATGAATAAAAAGGCGATCATCATTTTTCGGACATGTACTGAGAAAGGAAGGCTTAGAGCACATTGTGACAACGGGTAAAATCGAGAGGAGGCGAGATAAAGGAAGACAGAGATAGAAAAATGTGGACAGCCTGACTTCATGGCACGGAAGAGCGTCAACATCTGAGATTATAGCAAACACGAGAGACAGAGATTTGTGGAGATCCTTGATCGCCTACGCCAGCCGACACGGCACCTGATGATGATGATGAGAACGATGGACACAATCGTGTAGCTTCTATGAATTACTTTCTGGAGATCATACATAGAGTCTCCTCAGATTTGGTAGTTCTTCTGTTAAACAAATTCCGAAGGACTGTTATGATGGTAAAGTTATGCTCAGTACAAACGACTGGATCATGATGATGATGATGTAGTTGAAACATTGATTTTACAATAGTGAGGAGGAGTATCCGACTGCTGTGTATGCCTGTAGTGTATAGCCAGTCCCCCCTACTACATGCCGCTTTCATTTGTCAACATTTTTTGTTGCGTCTGGTATGTCTTCCATTTCTGTTTTAGAATTTGGGGATTGTTTGTCTGTTAGTATATCATCCTCTGTCTTTCTTTCAAAGCATTCTATCTATCTATCTATTAATCCATCTATTCTCCAACCCTGTTTTACCTTTCAGCATTGGGCAGAAAAAGGAGACACCTAGAGCGAACCTCTCTAAGCGTCTTGTCTTTCTTTCTCTTCTCCAGTTCTGATTTGCCTAACAGCTTCAGGGTAAGAAGAGATTTCTAGAACGGGTTTTTGTGTGCGCTTCATAGTGTTTTTCGCCTCCCTGTTATCTCTGAGGTCCATTTTTTGCGTGGCCGAATTTTTGCTTTACATCAACTGTATCGGAGTAACATTGCTGTGTGTAGCGCACTGTCTGTTGGTAATATGCTTATTTGACTGAACCATTTAGTTTGTGTTTCTTGATGAAGATCAGTACTGATTACCCACTTTTTTTCCTGATGTCTTTATTTCTAAACTGGTCTCTTCTTGTTACTCCCAGCATTCTGCGTAGACACTTGAAAATATTGTTTTGGGGTCAAAGACGCATAGGGACAACGTCGCGCCAGGATTAGTGAGCTGCCTCTAATCAAGATCCCACCCCACCTCCCCGTTGTGACCCTGGAAACAGACATTGGTTCCTATCTGGCTAAGCGGATAGGGATCGAGGGAGAGCTACTCTGGTGTAGGTAGTGATGCAGACGTAGTCACGTTGGATGAGATCCGCTCGCAAAACAGACGAACGGAATTCAAAAGTCACTATTAATGCACGTCTCTCTCGGTCAATGGGAAAAGCTAAACGGATAAACATAAAGGAATGAGGATGCATCCAGAGAGGAGACGTGGGTCCGCGTGGGACGAAACTCGGGCCCGGAGGTGGGACCCGCATGCACGGTGCTGATAGTGGAGCGACGAAGAGGCGTGGCAAGCGTAGGGGTGAGCTGCCCACCCAAATGTGCAGAAAAATTGGACAGCCCATCAGAGGCTTGAATCCAGTGTGCGTTTCTTATCGCAGGGAACTACTACTGCCTTGTAGTTAGATTAGGGACATTCAAAGGCTAGCAAAGCAAACCGTACATAAAACTGGACGGTAGTAAAACCAAATAGTCCAAAAAAATACAGGTTACCTGGGTAGATAACGCACAAAACTCGGTAGGAAGGTTGTCTAAGGGTAGCTACCTTAAAAGAAAATAGCAACCTGCTGCCGTTTAGGTCAGCTAGG
The DNA here is from genome assembly GCA_020796225.1 of Arion vulgaris. Classification (NCBI taxonomy): domain Eukaryota; kingdom Metazoa; phylum Mollusca; class Gastropoda; order Stylommatophora; family Arionidae; genus Arion; species Arion vulgaris. The sequence goes on from CM036754.1 coordinate 61,418,387, forward strand.
GACAGTCAAAGGCTGGCGGAGAGCAAACCCAGTAAACTCTGGCTGAAGTCGGACACATCGCCGAAGGATAAAACACCAGAGCTTTAAATGGTGCTGAAGATATGGCGTATCACACCCGTTCTTGGTGTAAGGCTGTTAATATATCACAATAAGAATGATCAAAATGGCAGAAAAGAACGATCGAGATAGAGAGAGAGAGAGAGAGAGAGAGAGAGAGAGAGTAATACCGTTGATATATGAGTGGATATACCTTATTCTGGGTATAATCACAAGACGGTGGAGGTTTGAATCTAGAGTTTCCATCATCCTTTGTTAGGTACCTATTATGTTAATCGTGTCCCATCTTCAAGACAATGGGGAAAGTTTGCAGTATTTGTTGAAAACCTATTTTCAATACGACATACCTAACAAGTGATAGTTGTATGTGTTTTCTGATGATGATAATGATCTGATCTTTGTGTTGATCTCTTCACAGAACATCAACATTTGTCATTTTTCCAGTGTATGTGATTCTTCTTCTTCGAACGCTCCATATTGAACACTTCTTAAACCACTATTTGTGATTGGTATGTGATCTGAGTCTAAGATCGATTGTACTTTAAGTCAGTTATGCGCCTACAAAGTATGCCAGCACATTCATTTTCCGACGCTTTTATTTACTATGGTAGCTTCCTAGACCCTACTTCAGTCGCATCTTAAGACATACCTGGTAGGTCACAGTGTTACTATTTTACCCCATACCTTCTGCAACACGCGGGCGATGATTCTTCAAATAAAAACTACATTAAAATATAACTCCACTGCTGCTGAAATTTAATTGTTGTTCTTCTGTGCAATCTCCTCCGCTGTGAGCGTGGTCACACTGCCAGCCCCACACTCCTTCCAATAACAAGACAGGAGAACCACTACTTCCTGGACAGGTCGGTGCATTGTATATGTATTTAGTTAAGTAAGCTTCCTTATCATCTTTGCCGGTGCAACAACCAACGCTGACTTGTTTACTACATCCATGAGGGTGGGACACTATAATTGTAAGTTTATCCCAGTTATCAGGCGCAGACTGACAAGGTGAAAGAGTGTCCTTGTTCGGCTCAGAATTGGCGTCGGAGTTCCGCGAATTGAAACGGGATTCCTAGAAATGGCACTAGGATACTTGTGCGTCAGACGATCTGCAAGATGGCGACATTGAATAGTCATTTTCTCGAGTTTCTCTGCCAGTTCTAGATCGTGTGTCGTATATATCATTGAGCAACTATCGTAATCTTCGTCAATAATCACATATTTGTTTTCGCTGAGTTTAACAACACCTTCGCACGTTTCCGGGGATTTACCTTTGTCGTAGAAGAGGTGACACGTTGTGCGTGCTCCCTCTTGACTGTCGTACACGACATGGGCCGCTGTACGTATATCAATAAGGGCAAACTCTGTTTTTTGTGTAGGAGAGTTCATACATATTTTACAGCGACATCTTACAGAATCTTTCTTTGAATATAGTTGAACTTTCCACACCCACCCAGTTCCAACCCTCACCAGGTTAGTACTGCCTCGTTTGTTGTAGAACGGGTACATCTTGTCACTTCCGTCATAAGTAGCCGGTCTTCCCTCACTGACATACTTGACTGACAAACGAACAGTGAGATATGACATAGCTCTGACGTAGTCCACCAAATCGCTGTCCTGACAATCAGAAGGCAGATGTTCAATATTAAACTTGTCCACTGGTATAAAATTCAGATGATTTGGATTCTTAGTACAACTGGTGAATTGTTGATGAAGGTCAGCTTCTCCTCCGTAACTGACCTCGACCTCCCACGGACCTGGCAGATAGACAGAGACGCAACATGAACAAACTATATATAAATTTATCATCATCATCAAGTAGCTTGTCCCTTCCTGAATTTGGCTCCCATGACAGCAGTCCTGAAAAATCTCTGTTCTGTGCAAGTTGACCGGCGTCAGCAAGTCATTCTCAGATCGTCAATGACATCTTGCACCCATCGTCTTCTTTGTCTTCCTCTCATTCTTCTTCCAGGCACCATTCTCTCCAGAACTATCTTTTCTAAGCACTCTTGTCGTTTGATATGTTCGAAATATTTAATTTTCCTTGATTTTATGCTCTTGAATAGCCAACTCTCTTTAATATCAAACTCTTGCAGGACAGAAGCATTTGTTCTTTTCTTTGTCCATGATATTCTAAGTACTCTTCTGTAACACTAGCATTCAAATGTATTAATGATCTTCTCTACCGTTTTATCAATTTTACATGTCTCACATAAATATATATATATATATAGATAAGTGTTAATATCATCATTTCGTTAAGATTTTTTAATGTAATTCCTTTACTCCTCTAGTTTGATATGACCAAACTTACTTATCAAAAATCTAGACAAGTCCAAGTCTGCACCACACAGTTGCTAAACTAACATTTTGTTTAAGTAGTGAGAAACAATTTGTAGTAACATCGTAACAATAAACTTTAAAATTACTTCGTTAAACACGTGACATTAGTTTCATACCGACAAAATCTAAATGATTCCGTCACATCTCTGATCATGTAAATTAAACACATGTTTGGAACAAACTCAAAAGAGAGAAGATAGTGTCGGTCAGAGTCTTTGGTATTGAAAAACTAATTTTTTCTGCGATTGGTAAGTATCTGTGTTTAAAAAAAAAATTATTTGGCTTTTATTGCGTTATGGAAACGATCTAACAGAAAAAGCACTAAAAGTAAAAACAGATCTAAACTTGTACTTCGTAGACTACACAAGGCGTTTGATAAAGTAAACCATCAGGAATTCTAGACACAATTAAAGAGCTTAAGAATGTCAGCAAAGATCTAAGAGTCATTGAGAACATATATTGACAGCAACCAGCGCTATTAGAATAGACAGATAAATAGAAACTTTCCTAATAATCAAAAAAGAAGTTAGACAACGATGCGTTTTATCACCTGATCTCACTGTATAGTGAAAACATTTTTATATCTATAAACGAGATTGCTTGAATGGCCGTAGGAGGACATAACATAAATAACCTGAGATATGCTGATGATAATGTCTTAATAGCAAGAAATGAAATTGAGCTACAGAATATAGTTGATAAGATTGTGTGTGACAGAAAGTAAAAACAAAGAACTGAGTCTGAAAATTAAAAAGACAGAAGTTATGATCATCTCAAAAAAGCAGAATCCGACAAAATGCACTATCAAAGCAAGTGGGACGGAGCTGTGACAAGCACCTCAATTTAAATATCTCTGAATCCTGGTAACATCAGATGACAGATGCAGATCAGAAATAAAAAGCAGAACAGTGCAGGACAACGCAGCGTTCCAATGAGAAGTATTATATGCAACAAGTCACTGTCAATTGATATCAGAATGAGAGTTATTCAGTGCTACATAAAACCAAAACTGACATATGGATGCGAGTCATGGACGCTAAGCAAACAGATATAAAAATCTCTGGAGGCCACAGAAATTTGGTTTTTACAGAAGAATATTGAGAATCCCATGTACTGCTAAGATGACGAACGTGATGGTGTTGAGGGAGAACAAGACACAGAGAAAGCTTATTATCAATATACGAAAGAGGTAGTCATCATTTTTCGAAAATATAATGAGAAAGGGAGGTTTAGAGTACATTGTGACAAACGGTAAAATCGAGGGAAGACGAGACAAAGGAAGGCAGAGAGATACAATTTTTGAACAGACTGACTTCATGGCACGGAAGAGCGTCAACATCTGAGATGATCGCAAACACCAGAGACAGAGATTAGTGGAGATCCTTGATCGCCTACGCCAGCCGACACGGCACCTGATGATGATAATGGCAACGATGGACACAACCGTGTAGCTTCCATGAATGATTTTCTGAAGATCATACATAGAGACTCCTCAGATTTGGTAGTTCTTCTGTTTAAAGAATTCCGAATTGCTGTTATGATCGTAAAGTTATGCTCAGGACAAATGACTGAATCATGATGATGATGATGATGAAGATGAAACACTGATTTTGCAATAGTGAGGAGAAGTATCTGACTGCTGCGTATGCCACTTTGATTTGTAAACATTTTTTATTGTGTCTTCCATTTCTGTTTTAGAATTTGGGGAATGTTTGTATTTGAGTATGTCATCCTCTGTCTTTCTTTCAAAGCATTCTATCTATCTGTTTTCTAATCCTGTTTTGCCTTTCAGCTTCAGGTCGAAAAGTGAAACATCTGGAACGAGCCTCTCTATGCGCCTTGTCTTTCTTCCTCTTCTTCAGTCCTGATTTGCCTCACAGCTTCAGGGTAAGAAGTGATTTATAGAACCGGCTTTTGTTTGCGCTTCATAAAAATTGTCTTTCGTCGCTTTTGTTATATAAGGTCAGCCTTTTGCGTGACCTGACTTTTGCTTTGTATTCACTGTATCGGAGTAACATTGCTCTTTGTGGCACACTGTCTGTTGGTAATCTGTTTCTGTGGCCGAACCATTTAATTTGTTGTTACTTGATAAAGTTCAGAATTGATATTGTACCCACTTTTTTCCTGATGTCTTCTTTTCTAAACTGGTCTGTTCTTGTTACTCCCAACATTCTGCGTAGACACTTTGGTATACCTTTAATATATGAGTGGATATACCTTTTTCTGGGTATAGTCACAAGACGGTAGAGGATTGAATCTAGAATTTCATCATCCTATGTTAGGTACCTATTATGTTAATCGTGTCCCATCTTCAAGACAATGGGGAAAATTTGCAGTATTTGTTTAAAACCTATTTTTAGTACGACATACCTAACAAGTGATAGTTGTATGTGTTTTCTGATGTTGATAATGATCTGATCTTTGTGTTGATCTCTGCACAGAACATCAACATTTGTCATTTTTCCAGTGCATGTGATTCTTCTTCTTCTTCAAGCGCTCCATATCGAATACTTCTTAAACCACTCTTTGTGATTGGGATGTGATCTGGACCTAAGATCGATTGCACGTTAAGTCAGTTATGCGACTACAAGTAGACCAGCACATCCGATTTCTGCGACGCTTTTTATTTACTAGACTAGTTTCACTAAGCCCCTACTTCAGTGACCACTTATGACATGTCAGGTAGGGCACAGTGTTACTATTCTTCCTCCATACCTTCCGCAACACACTTACGACATGTCAGGTAGGGCACAGTGTTACTATTCTTCCTCCATACCTTCCGCAACACACTTACGACATGTCAGGTAGGGCACAGTGTTACTATTCTTCCTCCATACCTTCCGCAACACACTTACGACATGTCAGGTAGGGCACAGTGTTACTATTCTTCCTCCATACCTTCCGCAACACACTTACGACATGTCAGGTAGGGCACAGTGTTACTATTTTACCCCATACCTTTCGCAACACACGGGCGGTGATTCTTCACATAAATGTTAAATTGTAACTCCACTGCTGCTGAAATTTAATTGCTGCTCTTCTGTGCCATCTCCTCCGCTGTGGGCGTGGTCACAGGACAAACCCCACACTCCTTCCAATAACAAAACAGGAGAACCACTACATCCTGGACAGGTCGGTGCATTGTATATGTATTTGGTTAAGTAAGCTTGCTTGTCATCTTTGCCGGTGCAACAACCAACGCTGACTTGTTTACTACATCCATGAGGGTGGGAGACTATAATGGTAAGTTTATCCCAGCCATCAGGCGCAGACTGACAGGGTGAAAGAGTGTTGTTGCTCGGCTCAGAATTAGCAACGGGTTTCAGAGAATTCAAACGGGGATTTCCAGAAATGGCACTAGGATACTTGTGCGTCAGACGATCTGCAAGATGGTGACATAGAATTGTCATTTTCTCAAGATCGGAGTACTGAGAATTGAACAAACGGGGATTCCCAGAAAGGGCTCTATGATACTTGTGTGTCATATCATCTGGACGATTGCTACATAGAATCGTCAGTTTCTCAAGATCGGAGTTCCGAGAATTGAAACGGGGATTCCCAGAAATGGCACTAGGATACTTGTGCGTCAGACGATCTGCAAGATGGCGACAAAGAATTGTCATTTTCTCGAGTTTCTCTGCCAGTTCTAGATCGTGCGTAGTATATATCATTGAGCAACTGTCTTTATCTGCGTCAATAATCACATATTCGTTGTCAGTGAGTTTAACAACACCTTCACATTTCTCCGGTGATGGACCTTTGTCGTAGAAGAGGTGACACGTTGTGTGGGCTCCCTCGTGACTGTCGTATACGACATGGGCCGCTGTACGTATATCAATTCGGGCAAACTGTGTTTTTTGTGTAGGAGAGTTCACACATACCTTACATGGACAGCTTACAGAATCTTTCTTTGAATATAGTTGAACATTCCACACCCACCCAGTTCCAACCATCACCAATTTAGTACTGCCTCGTTTGTTGTAGAAAGGGTACATCTTGTCACTTCCATTAAAAGTCGCCGGTCTTTCCTCACTGACATACTTGACTGACAAACGAACAGTGATATTTGACATAGCTTTGACAAAGTCCACCAAATCTGTATCCTGATAATCAGAAGGCAAATGTTCAATATTAAACTTGTCCACTGGTATAAAATTCAGATGATTTGGATTCTTATTACAATTCTTGAGTTGTTGATGAAGGTCAGCTTCTCCTCCGTAACTGACCTCGACCTCCCACGGACCTGGCAGATAGACAGAGACGCAACATGAACAAACTATATATAAATTTATCATCATCATCAAGTAGCTTGTCCCTTCCTGAATTTGGCTCCCATGACAGCAGTCCTGGAAAAATCTCTCTGTTCTGTGCAAGTTGCCCGGCGTTAGCAGCAGTTTTCCCAGATCGTCAATGATATCTTGCATCCATCATCTTCTTTGTCTTTCTCGCATTCTTCTTCCACCCGTCATTCCATCCAGAATTATCTTTTCTATGCACTCATGTCGTTTGATATATCCGAAATATTTAATTTTCCTTGTTTTTATGTTCTTTAATAGCCAACTCTGCAGAACAAAACATAGAGTGGAACTCACCACTATACATAGGTTTTATGAACTGCGAAAAGGCGTTTGATAGTCTATATACCGAGTCATGGCGAAAACTATTAAAACACTATATGTGAGACAGGGATGCCTCTTATCACCATTCCTGTTCTTGCTGGCCATAGATTGAATCATTAAATCTACAACAACAAATAACAGATTGGAAATACAATGAACACTTATGAAATAACAAGAGAACCTGGATTTTGCAGACGATCTGGCATTGATTACGCACAATCACGCACAGATTAAAGATAAAATGAATATTATAAATAATAAGTCTCAGCAACTAGGTTTGAAAATACACAGGAAAAGACCAAGAACATGAGAATAAACGTAGTAAATGTAAACCAGATTATGCTGGAGGAAACAGATCTACAAGATGTAGAATCATACACATACCTTGCTAGCAACATAGACACAGAAGGAGGAACAAACAAAGATGTCAAGATAAGAATACAAAAGCAAGGGGAAACTTTATTGCATTGAGTAAGATATGGAAGTCAAAGGAGATCAAAACAACCACAAAGCTGAGAATCTTTCAATCAAATATGAAGTCAGCTCTGTTCTATGGCCAGGAACATGGAAGACAACAAAAGAAACCACAAGAAAACTACAGACCTTCATAAATGGATGTTCACGTAGAATAGAGGAACTGAGATGGTATGATAAGATTACGAACGAGGAACTTAGAGAAAGAACTAAACAGATTCCAGTGGAGAAAGAGCTAATGAAGAGACGCTGGCGATGGATAGGACATACATTGAGAAAACCGACCGAAAGCATTGCAAGACAATCACTGTTTTGGAACCCGCAGGAAAGAGGAGTAGGGGAAGGCCTAGACAGACATGGAGAAGACAGCTGGAGGCTGCTATTAAAAGGATAGGTAAAAGATGGAAGGAATTAGAAGGGATGGCAGGAGAGAGGAAGAGCTGGAAGAAGTTTGTTGAAGACCTGTGTTCCACTGGGAGTTGAAAGGTGAAGAAGATGAAGTAGAAGAATAGCCATCTCTCTTTAATGTCAAGCTGTTGCAGAACAGAAGCATTTGTTCTTTTCTCTGTCCATGATATTCTAAGGACTTCTGTAGCACTAGCACTCAAATGTATTAATGATCTTCTCTGTCGCTTTGTCAATGTTCCATCTCTCACATAAATAAATCTATAGATAATTGTTAAAATAATTATTTTATAAAGTTTATTATGAAATCTCTTTACTTGTGTATTTTAATATGATCAACCTGACATACCAAAAATCTAGACAAGTCCAAATCTGTACCACACAGTTGCTAAACTGATATTTTGCCTATGGCCAATAACAGCAGCTAGTGAGCGAAAAATAATAACGATGGAAATGATGTGTCTTAAAAGAGCTGCAGGTAGGACAATAAGAGATAAAATTAGAAATGAAGAAATAGATAGAAGAAGACTGGATGTAAAACTAGTCATGCAATTCATAAAAGAACAACAGATTAAATGGTTTGGACACCTGACAAGAATGATCTGGTATCGTCTACACAGAGAGACACACGGAAAAGTATAACTAGTACAGAGCAAGAGGAACGCCACACAAAAGATTGAGCGACAGCATCAAGAACAGAATTAAGAAAATGATTACTGCTTACAAAGTGCATTAGAGCAAGCACACAAGATAACTGCATTCCCCACTCTCCCCCACCCCACCCTCCAACACTTCTATAAATTAGTAAATAGTGGAAGAGAAGAAGACATACCATTGTCCTTACGGTCCTGGTTTGCCATGGCCAGTGTGTCCATCTTGTAGTTATCTTTGGTCAGACTGATATTTAGACGCTAAAGAATTATAACGTCACTAGTAACTGAAATTCAAAATCAGAATTGATTATCATTATAGTTTATAGTGATGAGTATGTTTAATCAGCGAGCCACGGGAACTATAAGTATGCATACTCTTCGATATCTGTTGGGGAGACTGAGCACCTATGGGTCTGCCCGAAGTGTAATGACGTCAATTTAGTAACCAATAACCGATACCGTTATATAAATGTCAGTAGTAACAGACATATTATTGAAATATTAATAGTAACACCAATTGTACAGAAATGTCAATAGTAAGGCAGAGATTCGTTATCACCGACGTCATTACACTTCAGGCTGACCCATAGGTGATCAGTCTCCCCCAACAGATATCGAAGGATTTGCAGACAAATGGTTCCTGTGGCTCGCTGGTTAAGTCAGAGACAAAAATATTCAATCGATTTTCAAAACCAGTTTAGGTTTTTCTGTCTCTTCTTCTGTTGATGTTTGCGTTTCTACACAGTGTACTAGTCTGTCCCACAGCTACCACTCTTAGTCACCTTTTACAACATGCTTTGAGATGAGACATTGGTTCTATTCATTGCTCCATGGGAAACCACACAGAGGAAGACTCAACATAAAAGACAGTTCATGCTTTTTCTAAATATCAATAGTTTTCATTGATTGATTGATTGATTGATTGATTGATTGATAAGACAATCATCATTACACGTCGGTGAGTAACCATGTGTGCTTCGATCTCTTTCTTACAAAGGAAGACCTCAGCGGCAGTGCGCGAACTCCGTAGAACCGGCGAGGGTACCTTGCGTAATTTAGAAGATGGTGAACATATGTCGTATGGAATTATATTAATTAATCTTTCTACTGAACTTTGTCCGGTCAGTGGCTTTCCAGCCTGCTCTTCCCGATTTTGAACTGACAATGGTTCTTTTACTTGCTCAAATTGAACAAGGGACCTACGTTTTATCGTCCGTCTCCGATAGCACTTGGAAATCGATTTCACCTACACTGAGCTCATAGATCTCTGGAAAAATATCTGATGGCGTTACGAGGGAGGAAATCGAGTACCTTTGGAGCAGGAGGCGAGTATTACACTCTACACCACAGAGACCACGTATTGATCTGATCAGGTTATTGACACTATTTTGGCAACCAATAACCTAGAGAAGGCCTGATTATTATTACTCCTCATCCATATGTTGTGAAATGTGAGAAAAACCACATAAACATCAATAATATACATAATTCCAGGTACTACTTAACATTGGTTACTAAAGAGCAAACATCTTAGTAGGTTTAGCTTTTAACAACATCAATAATTTTTTTTATATATCTATCTATTCTTTAATCCTGTTTTGCCTTTCAGCGTCAGGTCGAAAAAGGAGACACCTGGAGCGAGCATCTCTAAGCGTCTTGTCTTTCTTTCTCTTCTTCAATCATAATTTGCCTCACAGCTTCAGGGTAAGAAGAGATTTCTAGCACGGGCTTTTGTGTGTGCTTCATAAATAGTGTCTGTTATCTCTTAGGTCCACCTTTTGCGTCACCGGCTTTGTTTGCTCTGTATCGACTGTATCGGAGTAACATTGTTATTTGAGGCACACTGTCTGTTGGTAATCTGCTTATGTGGCCGAACCATTTAATTTGTTATTTCTTGAGAAAGTTCAGTACTGATGTTGTACCCACTTTTTCCTGATGTCTTCATTTCTGAACCTGCCTCTTCTTGTTACTCCCTGCATTCTGCGTAGACACTGCATCTACGTCTTGACTAGTTTTATTCTATCGTTTGATGTCAGTTACCAGGTTTGGAACAGGTAGCATTTTTGTGAGATCAAAATGAGATTAAGATATTCAATATTTGTTCAACATTTGTAATTTCTTTATTATTGATAGTACGACTAAGATCTGAGAAGTATTTTCACAGAAGATGGTTAAAATGGACAGATAAACCGAGACTAGATGCCGAAAGGCAAATACAGTGACATACCAACTAACCCCACTGCTCAAACATAGAAATGGCAGTCAAGTGACAATTTATAAATTGCTTATTTCTACCAACTCTCTGTTATCAATGTCAAACATAATCCCTAACTAAATCCCAAGAAAGAAAGATCACAATATGTGAAATGAACTGTTTCAGAAAAGACATCAATGTTACAGGATGGGATAAATTGAGAAATGAGAACATTAGAAATGTGGTTGGAATAACATCATAGATCCAACATATTAGAAGACAACAAATAAAATGGTTCAGTCACCTAATGAGACTGAAACCAGATCTATTACCATCTCATGCCTATAACAACAGTCAACTCAAACGTAGAGCCTGAGGGAAACCAAGAACCAGATGGATAGATATCAAGCAACATCAAAGAGTACCAACTACAGATGCAACATACCTCATTCAATGATAGAAAACGTCACAACGCATGTGGATAAGACAAGGCGACTAAGATCGAGTTTGTATAATTCGAAAAAAATAATATTTTTCTAATAGCGATACGATAAGACGACTTTATCACCATTATTTTCACTTCCTAACTGACGAAGAAGAAGAAGAGGAAACTTACCCTGCTACAAGAGTTCTCCAAATATCTTCAGAGAACAAAGTAAATTGTAGTTTAATAAACAAGTCTGCAGTAGAAACGAACAGATGTCATGGCTACTTCCAGCTTACCTTTTATGTAAAAATATCAAAACAGTAGCTAAAATAGATGCACGGACTTTCCTGAATTACCCCGAGACATTACTAATATCGGATTTTCCCAATGTGACTTTCTGACAAAAGTTGTTTTAGAAATATACGTCTTTGGTAGCTTATTTTTAAAATGATCATTTTCTGAAAAAGATAAAACACAAATGTTCATTTGAGGATCATCTTCATCGCACATTGGGCATGTCCATAATTGCTCCGATCTCATCCCAAGCATGTATTTCAGTGTGTTTAAACTAACAAATTCCGTTATGTGCTGGTTGATGTATCTACAAGGTTTATCTCATTGTTTTAATGCACCTATCGGTATGCACAACCGAGGTTGAGAATACCCTTTATCTTCTTCGGTAAAATCTTCAGAGCGTATGTTTTCTCTTAGAGCGTTGATGATGTTGCTTGTGTCCATAGATAACATTCTCGATGGCAGCATTGCTCACCAGTACATTCGCTCTCTCATTCCTTCCCCATTCTAACCTGAAGAAGAAGAAACTTACCTTGTTACGAGAATTCTCCCACTATCTTCAGACAAGAAAGTAAATTGTAGTTCAATAAACTAGTCTGCAGTAGAAACGAACAGATGTCACTGCTACTTCGAGCTTGTCTTTTTGTAAAATACAGGAGTGGCCAGAAAAGGTCAGCACAACAGTTATATGAGTAGGCTCATCGATCAAAATCGTACTGGTACGGTCAGTCGCTGGACGCTGTCGAAGATATTGCAAAGGAAATCGAAACGACTATGAACATGTCCAGAGGTACAATGAAGATATTCCAAGTTGAAACTGAACTTAACTTAACTAAACAAGTAGCTAAAAATAGATTCATGGACTTTCTTAGTTCCTAAAGATTTTTTCAAACTATAAATATCGGATTTTCCCGATGTGACTTGTTAAAAGTAAAGTTAAAATGTCATCATCAGGTGCCGTGCCGGCTAGCGTAGGCGATCATGGATCTCCACAATTCTCTGTCTCTGGTGTTTGCTATCATCGCAGATGTTGATATGGATGCACGGAGAGCTGCTGAAAGAGAAGTTGATAGCACGATGCGCACCCAAGCTGATCTCGAACCCCGGAATGTTCATGGCGCACGGTCTACTGACCGCGTAGAGTGTTGTCAAATTCTCTACTTACGGCCATAGAGTACATTATCTTATTAGCAAGTGCTTGAATTTGTGAGTATAAAAGGATATGAGTTTTCTTTAATATACTAAGAAGAAGAAACACATGTTATTTTAGTGATAAACTGTTTTCCCTTTAAAGCCAGATAAGTGGAACACATTATACAGAACAAAATAACAACTTACAAACACATGTAGATACCACTACATAGCATTAAACCGACAGGCAGAGCTCAAGCCCCACCGGATCATTGAAGAAGTAAGTGATAAATTTCAACATGATTTTCGTACATTCACAAATCAAAAGTTGAAAACAAAGTAGAGTGCACAACTGTTTAATTTAATATCTTCAATATTACATGGTGGAGCAGGAAACATGAATAACCAACCACATCAACAAATATAAGCATAAATATTACAACATTATAATTATAAATAAAAACAATAAAATTGCGTATTTTGTCAACTTTGAGCGAAATGAAAAATTAACATTTGTTTCGTAAGCAGATCATTTTACTTCTCACAACAACAAACAAATATATTTTGGTCAATATTATTTCGCTATTTAGCATCCACGATGAAAAACAAGAAGATATATAAGAAACGATGAAATCAGAAGAACAGTTGGAGCAACATATGTTGTAAGATTCATTGAAAAATAGAGACTTAAATGGTTTGGTCACTTAGTGAAAATGAACCCGAATACACCAGTTGCAACAGCGTACAAAATAAAAATGGAATCATCAAGAAGAGGGGGCAGACCAAGAAAAGATGGATTGGTGGAGTTATATACATCTTAAAACTCCACAATACCACAGCGTATCAAGCGACCGAGCGTACACTATCTCGGAAACCGATCATCAGTTAAACATGTGATGCCTAACGGCAAAATAAGCCGAGAAAGACAACAGAAGAAGATGTACAGTTAATTAGAAGTTCATCATCATTAGGTGCCGTGCCGGATAGCGTAGGCAACCAAAGATCTCTGTCCCTGGTGTTTGCTATCATCTCGAATGTTGACGTTCTTCCGTGCCATGAAGTCAGGATGTCCAAATTTTATCTCTCTGTCTTCCTCTGTCTTGCCTATCCTCAATTTTACCGAATTTAATTCAAGCATTTAATCTTTGACGTCTCATCCAACAAACACTTGTCATTCATTTCTGATTTTACAACCCTTACTTGAAATTAATAATAATAGTAATAGTCGTTCATTGCAAGGGATGATGACAAGTCTCAGACGTGTGTTGCTGCACATCTCTGATGTGTGCGGAAATGGCTGTAAAGTCCATTCCTCGAATACAATCACCTACCACAGGTAGGGCATACATAATCAAGGTTAGACATGTGAGTGTGTGTGTTCGGTCTTTTCGCGCGGCTTGCATTCTCTGCCTTAATCTGTACGACGATTCTCGGCTATGAGAGTTAATCTTGTGTTATTACAGCACTACATTTGGTGATCTTGCGCAAGGAATTCCCAGCATGTTGTGACTATATCGAAGCATTTTATAGACATTTTATAGGCATTTTAAGAGTACATGTATTTTAATGTAGAGGTTTTGTTCTGTGCATTAAACGATCGGTTGCTGTCTTCACGATCGCTGCCGTCATGAATTCACAGGTTTACAGCATGTTTTCGTGTGTCCCACGATTTATTTTCCACGATTGGGTATAGTAGGTCTCTATGACAAAGTGGTTAGAACGTTTGCCTGGCGTTCTGACGTTCGAATCCTGACCGAGTCACAAGGAAAATTTATTTTCATGAGATCCCTAGATTAGTTACGAAGTTAATGCTTTGTGCGACTCTCTTGGCAGATAACATACCATTTTTACTGAGAGGGGCGGAGTCATGTAGGAAACCCGGTGTAGGAAGTCAGTCATTTGCCTCTGATATCTATCTATATGTTTTCTAATCCTGTTTTGCCTTTCAACGTCAGGTCGAAAAAGGTGACACCTGGATCGAGCCTTTCTATGCGCCTTGTCTTTCGTTCTCTTCTCCGGTCCTGATTTGCCTCATAGCTTCAGGTTAAGAAGAGATTTCTCGAATGGGCTTTTATGTGCTCTTCATAAACATTGTCTTTCGTCGCTTCTGTTATCTCTGAGGTCCGCCTTTTGCGTATAATTGTTAATATAATCACTGATATAACGGTTCGCCTTAGGTTGAAAGGGCGTGCCTCGGCTTAAAGAGGCTTTAATCCCTTACTAAACAAACAAACATTCTAGACAAGTCCAAATCTGTACCACACAGTTGCTAAATTAATATTTTTTTAAGGGGTGATAAACAATTTGTAGCTACCTTGCAATTACAAACTTTAAAATTAGTTCGTTAAACACGTGACATTAATTTCAAACCGACAAAAGCTAAATGATTCCGTCACATCTCAGATACTGTACATTTAAAACATGTTTGAAACAAACTCAGAAGAGAAAAAATAGTGTCAGTCAGCGTCTTTGTTATTGAACAACTAAGATAATGAACAATATTTCTGCAATCGTGAAGTATCTGCAATTTTTAAGTTGATTTGGCTTTTTGCGTTATGGTAACAATCTAATAGAAGGAGCACTAAAAGTAAAAACAGATCTATACTTGTTCTTCGTAGACTACACAATGCG
This sequence comes from Arion vulgaris, assembly GCA_020796225.1. Classification (NCBI taxonomy): domain Eukaryota; kingdom Metazoa; phylum Mollusca; class Gastropoda; order Stylommatophora; family Arionidae; genus Arion; species Arion vulgaris. The sequence goes on from CM036754.1 coordinate 61,433,618, forward strand.
CTCGACAAAGTAAACCACCAGGAACTTTCGACAATATTATAGTGATTAAGCAATGACAGCAAAGATCTACGAGTCATTGAGAACATACATTGGTAGGAAATAGAGTCTAATGAATAGACAAATAAGTAGGAACTTTACAAAGATCAAAAGAAGTTAGACATGGATGCGTATTATCACCTGATCTGTTCTCACGGTATTGTGAAAACATTTTTATATCTCTAAACGAGATTGCTTGAATCGCTGTAGGAGGACATAAGATAAATAACCTGAGATGCGCTGACTATAATGTCTTAATAGCAAGAAATTAAATTGAGCTACAGAATTTAGTTGATAAGATTGTGTGTGACAGAAAGTAAAAACAAAGCACTGAGCCTGAATATTAAAAAGACAGAAGTTATGATCATCTCAAAAAAGCAGAATCCAACAAAATGCACTATCACAGCAAGTGGGTCGGAGCTGAGACATGTACCTCAATTTAAATATCTCTGAATCCTGGAAACATCAGATGACAGATGCAGATCAGAAATAAAAAGCAGAATAGTGCAGGACAACGCAGCGTTCCATAAAATGAGAAGAATTATATGCAACAAGTCACTGTCAATTGAGATCAAATAAAGAGTTATTCAGTGCTACTTAGAGGCAATACTGACATGATGCGAGTTATGGTCGAAGCAAATGAAAAATCTCTGGAGGCCACAGAGATAGGATTTTACATAAAAATATTGAGAACCCCATAGGCTGCTAATGTTGCAGGGGCGAAACTGGCATCGATTGGGTAGAAAATAGTCAGCTAGAAGATTTAGATTTTGCAGATCATATTGCCTTTTTAAGTAGAAACAACCAAGATATGCAAGAAAAACAGACAACTTGTCATCTATAGCATCAAAAGTTGGACTGCAGATAAGCTATGAATAAACAAATATAATGAAGACACCTATGGCAAGTAACGCAGATATCACCATGGAATCTAAAATGATAAAAATAACAGAGCAGTTCACCTATTTAGGTACTTCTTCTTCAATGATCCAGCGGCACTTGAGCTTTTGCCCTTCTGCCCAATGCTATGTAGTAGGAATCTGCATTGTCTGTAAGTTGTTTTTGTTCCGTATAATGTATTCCATTTATCTGGCCTTGGAGGAAGGAGGGTTTTTCTGATGTCATCTAGTGATTGACACTTGAAGAGGTGGTGGTGAACGGTTTCATGTTGATGTGCGCACAGTTGATACTCTGGAGTGTGTTGTGGATGAATTGAGGACGACCTAAGGAGAATCTGAAACGAACTTTGCTGAGAGAGGCAAGAAATATCGATCTCAGTTCCATAGATGAGATTGAGCGAGTTGCCTAGGATAGAGCGGTACGGAGAAATTACTTGCAGGCCCTATGTAACATATAACGGTACGAGAGGAATTATTATTATAGGCAGCTAAAATGACGAGTTTAGAGGTGTTGAGTGAGGCCAAGACACAGAGAAAGCTTATTATCAATATAGGATAGGGGCAATCATCGTTTTTCGAATATGTAATGAGAAGGGGAAGCTTAGAGCACATTGTGACAGCCGGTAACATCGCGGGGAGACGAGACAAAGGAAGAAAGAGATTTTAAAAAATGTGGACAGACTGACTTCATGGGACGGTAGAGCGTCAACATCTGAGATGATAGCAAGCACTGGAGAACGAGATTTGTGGAGATCCTTGATCACCTACGCCAGCCGACACGGCACCTGATGATGATGATGGCAACGATGGACACAATCGTGTAGCTTCCATGAATGATTTTCTGAAGATTATACATAGAGTCTCCTCAGATTTTGTAGTTGTTCTGTTTAAAGAATTCCGAAGGGCTGTTATGATGTTAAAGTTATGCTCAGGACAAATGACTGGATCATGATGATGATGATGTAGATGAAACATTGATTTTACAATAGTGAGGAGGAGTATCCGACTGCTGTGTATGCCTGTAGTGGATAGTCAGTCCCCCTACTACATGCCGCTTTGATTTGTCAACATTTTTGTTGCGTCTGGTATGTCTTCCATTTCTGTTTTAGAATTTGGGGATTGTTTGTTTGTGAGTATGTCATCCTCTGTCTCTCTTTCAAAGCATTCTATCTATCTATCTATCTATCTATCTATCTATCTATCTATTCTCCAATCCTGTTTTACATTTCAGCGTCGAGTAGAAAAAGGAGACACCTGGAGCGAACCTCTCTACGCATCTTGTCTTTCTTTCTCTTCTCCAGTTCTGATTTGTAAACATTTATTATTGTGTCTTCCATTTCTGTTTTAGAATTTGGGGATTGTTTGTCTGTGAGTATGTCATCCTCTGTATTTCTTTCAAAGCATTCTATCTATCTATATATTCCTAATCCTGTTTTGCCTTTCAGCTGTCAGGTCGAAAGGAGAAACCTGAAACAAGTCTCTCTATCGTCTTCCTTCTCTTCTCTTATCCTGATTTGCCTCACAGCTTTAGGGTAAGAAGTGATTTATAGAACGGACTTTTGTTTGCGCTTCATAAACAGTGTCTTTCGTCGCCTCTGTTATCTCTGAGGTCCGCCTTTTGCGTGGCCGGCCTTTTGCTTTGTAACCACTGCATCGGAGTAACATTGCGCACTGCCTGTTGGTAATCTGCGTATGTGGTCAAACCACTTAATTTATTGCTACTTGGGGAAGATCAGTACTGATGTTGTTATCACTTTTTTTTTATGTCTTCATGTCTGAACTGGCCTCTTCTTGTTACTCCCAGTATTCTGCGTAGACACTCTTAAATATAGTTTTGGAGTCAAAGGTGCATAGGGACAACGTCGCGCCAGGATTAGTGAGCTGGCACTAATCAAGAATCTACCCCACCTCCACGTGGTGATCCTGGAAACAGACATTGATTCCTGTCTGGATAAGCGGTAGATACCGAGGAGAGCTACTCTGGTGTAGGTAGTGATGCAGACGTCGTCACGTTGGATGAGATCCGCTCCCAAAACAGACGAATCCCAAAGTGACTATTAATGCACGTCTCTCCCGGCCAATGGGAAAAGCTGAACGAATAAACATAAAGGGATGAGGAGTGCATCCAGAGAGAAGACGTGGGCTCGCATAGGGCGAAATTCGGGCCCTGAGGTGATGGCCGGTATGAACAGTGCTGATGGTGGAACAACGAAGAGGTGTGGAAGCGTAGGGTGAGCGCCCACTCGAATGTGTAGAAAAACTGGAAAGCCCAACAGAGGTTTGAATCCAGTGCGCGTTTCCTATCGCAGGGAACTACTACTGCCTTGTAATTCGATTGGGGACAATCAAAGTCTAGAAGATCAAAACGTACACAAAACTGGACGGTAGGAAAACCAAGTAGTCCAAAAAAAGACAGGTAACCTAGGCAGGTGACGTTCAACAACCCGGGAGGAAGGGTGTCAAGGTAGCTACCTAATACCTAAAAGAAAATAGCAACCTGCTGCCGTTTAGGTCAGCTGGAGACAGCCAAAGGCTGACGGGAAGCAAACCCAGTAAACGCTGGCTGAAATCGGACACATCGCCGAAGGATAAAACACCAGAGCTCCAAATGGTGCTGAAGATGTGACGTATCTCACCCGTTCTTGGTGTAAGGCTGTTAATATATCACAAATAGGAATGATCAAAATGGCCGAAAAGAACGATCGAGATAGGAGAGAGAGAGAGAGAGAGAAAGTAATACCGTTGATATATGAGTGGATATACCTATTCTGGTATAATCACAAGACGGTGGAGGTTTGAATCTAGAGTTTCCATCATCCTATGTTAGGTACCTATTATGTTAAACGTATCCCATCTGCCAGACAATGGGGAAAGTTTGCAGTATTTGTTTAAAACTTATTTTCAATACGACATACCTAACAAGTGATCGTTGTCTGTGTTTTCTGGTGTTGATAATGATCTGATCTTTGTGTTGATCTCTTCACAGAACATCAACATTTGTCATTTTTCCAGTGTATGTGATTCTTCTTCTTCTTCGAACGCTTCATATCGAACACTTCTTAAACCACTATTTGTGATTGGGATGTGATCTGGACCTAAGATCGATTATACTTTAAGTCAGTTATGCGCCTACAAAGTATGCCAGCACATTCGATTTCTGCAAGCTTTTATTTCTATGGTAGTTTCCCGAGACACCTACTTAAGTCGCCTCTTACAACATACCTGGTAGGTCACAGTGTTACTATTCTTTCTTCATAAGGGCTTCAATGAAAGTTGAATTGTAAGTGAATCCACTGCTACTGTAATTTAATTGTAAGTTTTCCGAGTCTACTTTAAAAAAGCTGCTGTGGGCGTGGCGACAAAACCAACCACACAATTTTTCCAATAACAAGACAGGAGAACCACTACTTCCTGGACAGGTTGGTGTATTGTAAATGTATTTGGTTGAATACGTGCCAAATTTGCAGGTGTAACAACCAACGCTGACTTGTTTACTACAACCATGAGGGTGGGAGACTATGATGGTAAGTTTATCCCAGTTATCAGGCGCAGAATGACAGTGTGAAAGTGTGTCCTTGTTCGGCTCAGAATTAACATCGGAGGTCCGAGAATTGAAACGGGGATTCCTAGAAATAGCACTAGGATACTTGTGCGTCAGATCTTTTGCAAGATGTTCACATTGAATCGTCATTTTCTCGAGTTTCTCTGCCAGTTCTAGATCGTGCGTCGTATATATCATTGAGCAACTGTCTTTATCTGCGTCAATAATCACATCTTCGTTGTCAGTGAGTTTAACAACACCTTCACATTTCTCCGGTGATGGACCTTTGTCGTAGAAGAGGTGACACGTTGTGCGTGCTCCCTCGTGACTGTCGTATACGACATGGGCCGCTGTACGTATATCAATACGGGCAAACTCTGTTTTTTGTGTAGGAGAGTTCATACATACCTTACATGGACAGATTACAGAATCGGTCTTTGAATATAGTTGAACATTCCACACCCACCCAGTTCCAACCCTCACCAATTTAGTACTGCCTCGTTTGTTGTAGAACGGGTACGGTTTGTGACTTCCGTTATAAGTAGCCGGTCTTCCCTCACTGACATACTTGACTGACAAACGAACAGTGAGATATGACATAGCTCTGACGTAGTCCACCAAATCGGTGTCCTGACAATCAGAAGGCAGGTCTTCAATATTAAACGTGTCCACAGGTATAAAATTCAGATGATTTGGATTCTTATTACAATTCTTGAGTTGTTGATGAAGGTCAGCCTCTTCTCCGTAACAGACCTCGACCTCCCACGGACCTGGCAGATAGACAGAGACGTAAAATAAACAAAATTAATGTATATATATAATCATCAAGTAGCTTGTCCCTTTCAGAACTTGGCTCCCATGACAGTCGTCCTCAAAAGCTATATGTTCTGTGCAAGTTGACCGGTGTCAGCAGTAGTTATTCTCAGATCGTCAATGATATCTTGCATCCATCATCTTCTTTGTCTTTCTCGCATTCTTCTTCTACCCGTCATTCCCTTCAGAATTATCTTTTCTATGCACTCATGTCGTTTGAAATATCCGAAATATTTAGTTTTCCTTGTTTTTATGTTCTTTAATAGCCAACTCTGTAGAACAAAGCATAGAGTGGAACTCACCACTATATATAGGTTTTGTGAACTACGAAACGGCGTTTGATAGTCTATATATCGAGTCATTGGGAAAACTATTAAAACACTATATAGTTCCTCGCAAGATTGCAAACCTAATAAGGAAACCTATGAAGGAATGAAATGCAGAGTCATACATGAGAGTCAATTGACGGAATCCTTTGAGATAAGAACGGCAGTGGGACAGGGATGCATGTTATCACCAATACTGTTCTTGCTGGCCATAGATTGGATCATGAAATCTACAACAAACAAGAAGGAGGAACAACAAAGATGGTCAAGATAAGAATACAAAAGCATGGGGAAACTTTATTGCATTCAGTAAGATATGGAAGTCAAAGGAGATCAAAACAAACACGAAGCTGAGAATCTTTCAATCAAATGTGAAGTCAGTGCTGTTCTATGGCTTGGAAACATGGAAGACAACAAAAAAAACCACAAGAAAACTACAGACCTTCATAAATGGATGTTTACGTAGAATAGTGGGACTGAGATGGTATGATAAGATTACGAACGAGGAACTCAGAGAAAGAACTAAGCAGATACCAGTGGAGAAAGAGCTCAGGAATAGACGCTGGCGATGAATAGGACATTGAGAAGACCGGCTGGAAGAATTGCAAGACAGGCACTGTTTTGGAACCCGCAGGGAAAGAGGAGTAGGGAAGGCCTAGACAGACATGGAGAAGACAGCTGGAGGCTGATATTAAAAGGATAAGTAAAACATGAAAATAATTAGAAGAGATGGCAGGAGAGAGGAAGAGTTGGAAGACGTTTGTTGAAGACCTGTGCTCCGCTGGGAGTTGAAAGGTGAAGAAGATGAAGTAGAAGAATAGCCATCTCTCTTTAATATCAAGCTGTTGCAGAACAGAAGCATTTGTTCCTTTCTCTGTCCATGATATTCTAAGGACTTATGTAGCACTAGCACTCAAATGTATTAATGATCTTCTCTTTCGCTTTGTCAATTTTCCATGTCGCATATAAATAAATCTATATATAATTGTTAATATCATCATTTTATAAAGTTTATTATGCAATCTCTTTACTTGTGTATTTTAATATGATCAACCTGACATACCAAAAATCAAGACAAGTCCAAATCTGTACCACACAGTTGCTAAATTGATGTTTAGTTTAAGGTGTAAATCACAATTTGTAGATACCTTGCAATTACAAATTTTAAAATTAGTTTGTTAAACACGTGACATTAATTTCAAACCGACAAAAGGTAAATGATTCCGTCACATCTCAGATCCTGTACATTTAAAATATGTTTGAAACAAACTCTAAGAAAATGAATATCAATTTAGAATGTGCATTCGAATAAGCACACACAAGATCACTATATTCTCCCACTCCCCCTCGCCCCTCCAATACTTATATAAATTAGTAAATGGTGGAAGAGAAAAAGACATACCATTGTCCTCACGGTCCTGGTTTGCCATGGCCAGTGTGTCCATCTTGTAGTTATCTTTGGTTAGACCGATATTTAGACGCTAAAGAATTATAACGTCACTAGTAACTGAAATTCAAAATCAGAATAGATTATCGTTATAGTGAGGAGTATGTTTAATCAGCAAGCCACGGGAACTATCAGTATGCATACTCTTCGATATCTGTTGGGGAGACTGAGCACCTATGGGTCTGCCCGAAATGTAATGACGTCAATTTAGTAACCAATAACCAATAACGTTATAGAAATAGTAGTAATAGAAATATTATTGAAATATTAATAGTAACACCATTTGTATTGAAATGTCAATAGTAAGGCAGAGATTCGTTAACACCGACGTCATTACACTCCAGGCTGACCCATAGGGGCTCAGTCTCCCCCAACAGATATCGAAGGATTTTCAGACAAATGGTTCCTGTGGGTTTTTTTCTGTCTCTTCTTCTGTTGATGTTTGCGTTTGTACACAGTGTGCTAGTCTGTTCCACAGCTACCACTCTTAGTCCTCATTTACAATGCTTGAGATGAGACATTGGTTCTTTCATTGCTCCAGAGAAACCACACAGAGGAAGACTCAACATAAAAGACAGTTCATGTTTTTTCTAAATATCAATAGTTTTCATTGATTGATTGATTGATAAGACCATCATCATTGCACGTCGGTGAGTAGCCATTGATTTTGATGATAGACCTCATCATTGCCGCTGAGTAGACGCATGTGTACCTTCGTAACTTTAAAATGGAAGAACATATGTTGTGAAATATAAAACCACATTTTTACGTCGAAATTACATAATGCAGTACTTAACATTAGTTGCTAGAGCAACAGCTTAGTATTTAGCTTTAAAACATCAATATTTATTTAATTATCCCTTTTTCCATTCTCTGATCTGTTTTCCCTACTTAGCTCATAGATCTGGAAAAAGAGACACCTGGGAGAACCTCTATCACTTGATCTTTCATTTTCTTCTCAATCATAATTTGACCACAGCTTCAGGAGTAAGAAGAATTTCCTAGACAGGCTTTTGTGTAGTCTCTCCATAGTTAATGTGACTCAATATTATCATAATGCAGGTCCACTCTTTTGCAGCAACGGCTTTAGGTTTGCTCTTTTCACATCAATAACATTGTCTATTTAGTTCTCTGTCTGTTGTAATCTCGACATTGGGCGACCATTTAATTGTCTTTTTTCTTTGAATTCAGTACATGAGTTGGGTTCTGCACTTTTTTCTTGCGATGTCCTTCACCTTTCTGACATTCACTAGCCTTTTTTAATCTATTGGGTTACTCACATGGCATTCTGATGCTTGAACGCCTCTTCTTGTTCATTCTTGATCGTCTACTTCTTGAGTAGTTTTATTCTATCGTTTGATGTCAGTTACCAGGTTTGGAACAGGTAGCATTTTTGTGAGATCAAAATGAGACTAAGATATTCAATATTTGTTCAACATTTGTAATTTCTTTATTATTGATAGTACGACTAAGATCTGAGAAGTATTTTCACAGAAGATGGTTAAAATGGACAGATAAACCGAGACTAGATGCCGAAAGGCAAATACAGTCACTTACCAACTGACCCCGCTGCTCAAACATACAAATGACAGTCAAGTGACAATTTATAAATTGCTTATTTCTACCAACTCTCTGTTATCAATGTCAAACATAATCCCTAACTAAATCCCAAGAAAGAAAGATCACAATATGTGAAATGAACTGTTTCAGAAAAGACATCAATGTTACAGGATGGGATAAATTGAGAAATGAGAACATTAGAAATGTGGTTGGAATAACATCATAGATCTAACCTATTAGAAGACAACAAATAAAATGGTTCAGTCACCTAATGAGACTGAAACCAGATCTATTACCATCTCATGCCTATAACAACAGTCAACTCAAACGTAGAGCCTGAGGGAAACCAAGAACCAGATGGATAGATATCAAGCAACATCAAAGAGTACCAACTACAGATGCAACATACCTCATTCAATGATAGAAAACGTCACAACGCATGTGGATAAGACAAGGCGACTAAGATCGAGCTTGTATCATTTGAAAAAAAATCGTATTTTTCTAACAGCGAATACGATAAGACGACTTTATCACCATTATTTTCACTTCCTAACTGACGAAGAAGAAGAAACTTACCTTGTTACAAGAATTCTTCAAATATCTTCAGATAACAAAGTAAATTGTAGTTTAATAAACAAGTCTGCAGTAGAAACGAACAGATGTCATGGCTACTTCCAGCTTGCCTTTTATGTAAAAATATCAAATACAGTAGCTAAAAATAGATACAACAACTTTCCAAGTTTCACGAAAAATTACTATTATCGGATTTTCCCAATGTGACTTTCTGACAAAAGTTGTTTTAGAAATATTCGTTTTTGTTCACTTTTTTTTTTAAAATGACCAATATCTGAAAAAGATAAAACACAAATGTTCATTTGAGAATCATCTTCATTGCACATTGAACATGTCCATAATCGTCGCGATCTCCTCCCAAGCTTGTATTTCAGTGTGTTTAAACTAACAACTCCTGTTCTGTGTTAGTTGGTGTATCTAATGAGGTTTCTCTCATTGTTTTGCTGCATCTATCAATATGCATAACTTGCGCATCCGAGGTTGAGAATATCCTTTATCTTCGTTAAAATCTTCAGAGCGTATGTTTTCTCTTAGAGCGTTGATGATGTCGATTTTGTCCATAGAAGACACATTCTCGATCGCAGCATTGCTCGCCAGTACATTCGCTCTCTCATTTCTTCCCCTTTCTAACCTGAAGAAGAAGAAGCTTACCTTGTTACAAGAATTCTCCAAAAATCTTCTGAGAACAAAGTAAATTGTAGTTTAATAAACAAGTCTGCAGTAGAATTGAACAGATGTTATGGCTACTTCGAGCTTGTATCGGTAAAAATCGAATACAGGAGTGGCCAGAAAAGAACAACACAACAGATATATGAGTAGGATCATCAATCAAAATCGAACTTATACTGTCAGTCGCTGGACACTGTTGGAGATATTGCGAAGGAAATCGGAGCACGAATGGAGTGCAATGAAGATATTCGAAACTGAACTTAAACCAGCAGCTAAAAATAGATACATGGACTTCCTCAGCTCCAAAAGATTTTCCTAACAAATTACAAATATCGGATTTTCCCGATGTCTTCTTCTTCTTTACGTTCGTTCTTTACGACCAATTTTAATCACTCTTTGTGATAGGTTTGATCTTTGCCAAGAACGTGTATACGTTGCACATTGGTTTGGTAGGTCCCTAAACGCATAGACTTCTACATGTTTAGGACACATGCATCCGATTTCAGCCAATTTCCCGATGTGACTTTTTAAAACTTATGTAGAAATGTCATCACAATCATCATCATGTGCCGTGCCGGCTGGTGTAGCCGATCATGGGTCTTCACAAAGCTCTGTCTCTGGTGTTTGCTATCATCTCAGGTGTTGACGCTCTATCTTGCCATGAAGTCAGGCTATCCAAAATGTTCTCTGTGTGTCTTCCTCTGTCTCATCTACCCTCGATTTTACTGGTTGTCCCAATGTGTTATAAACCTCCCTTCTTCATCACATGCCCGAAAATTGATAACTGCCTCTTTCTTATATTGATGATACCCTTTCTCTGTGTCTTGACCTCATTAAACGCCTCAACATTAGTCATTTAGCAGTCCATGGGATTCTCATCATTCTTTTGTAAAACTACATCTCTGTAGCCTTCAGAGATTTTTTTATGTTTGTTTATTGTCCATGACTCGCATCCGTATGCCAGTATTGATTCTATGTAGCATTGTATAACTCTCATTCTAATATCAACTGACAATGATGTGTTGTATATAATGTTTCTCATTTTCTGGAAATATTCGATTTTGATAACTTATTTGTTTAATAATTATTATCTTAAAAAGAGAAAATCAAAATATAGCAGTACTTTACTAAACATACTTCAAAGAAGAGAACAACTAGATCAGATCAAATGGGATGACTTCACATCAAAGACTGGTTGAGAAATATTTCAACTCTCTCTCTCTCTCTCTATCTATCTATCTCTCTCGTGTGTTAATTTTTAAATGTTCTATACTTACTAACTAAATATTAAATTTATTTCTTTAATAATCTCTCTCTTTCTCTCTCTTGTGTTATTTTTTATACGTTCTATACTTATTACTATTTTTTTTCCCACTTCATTAATAATCTCTCTCTCTCTCTCTCTCTCTCTCTCTCTCTCTCTCTCTCTCTTTGTGTTCCTTTTCATTCCCAGTGGAGCATATGGATGTAACTTACCACTAACATGTGTAGTAGTTTTTTTCTGCAACAATTTAATACTAGTAGTTGAACATTGAGATCTAAAACCTCTGTCCTATGTGCCGCCTTTGGCACAAAAGTAACAAACAAACTAAGTTGAACAAAGTAATGAAATTGTTTCTAACACTATAACGTCAGTTTTACATTGTAGTTTCTGTAACAAAGTTTCTTTCCATTGGAGATACATCACAGAATTAAATGTCTTCACCCGTGTAGTGCCGGGGCCCGCAAGGAAGCAAAGAATAGTACCACTGCGACCTACAATGCATGTCGTAAGAGGCCACTGATGTAGGTTCTATGGATTACACTAGTAAATAAAAAGCAGCGTAGAAATCGGATGTGCTGGCCTACTTGTAGGCGCATAACTGGCACAACGTACAATCGCTCTTCGGTTCAGATCACATACAAATCACATAGAGTGGTTAACAAGTGGTCGATATGGAGTGTTCGCAGAAGAAGAACTAAATGTCTCTTTTAGTGACAACAGAACTGAAAATTACTTCACTCTGAAAAAAATCTCATTCAGTGAAAAATACAAAATTCACTTCACATCTTTCTGTAAATTGTAGAGATTATGTGGTCACCTCTCGCTTCAACGGTATTCAGTTCGCTCCCTCGTAGAGCCATCTGAATAATTTTCCAGAACTTTCTGATCTCAGTGTAGGTGAAATCGAGTTCTTAGTCCTATCGGAGACGGACGACAAAACGTAGGTACACATTCAAATTAAGCATGTAAAAGAAGCATTGTAGTAAAAAAAACGAGAAGAGCAGGATGGAAAGCCTCTACCGGAGAAAACTCATTAAAAAGATTAAAAATACATTTCCTACAAAATATTTTCTCCATCTTTTAAATTACATCGGGGATTCTCGCAGGTGCTACTGAGTTCGTGCACTGTGGCTGAGACTTCCCTATTTAGGAAAAAGGTCAGAGCACACATGGTTACTCACCGAAGTGCAATGATAATGGTCCTATCAATCAATCAGTTATACTATAGCATGGCATCAGATCTGATTGAACAAAGGAGGCAGTTCGAGCTAACTCATGCCAAGGCTCGGAAATTAAACATGCTGCTTTGATCTCTTCTCAAGGCCGTGCAGTGATATAGAGAAGCGGCCGCATCAGGCGAAACTATAAGGGAGCGGCATCAGCAGTGAAATCAAAATTCAATTTGAACCATTCAATAATTAATAATTTTTATGCAACGCTTTTATATATTGGTATATGTTATTCCGATTCGCATATTTTGTGTAGTTTAAAAAAAAATCACAATCGAATGTTATTTTAAAGAAAAAACATTTAAGGGGCGGCATTTCGAAGACTTGCATCATAGTGAGAAAATATACAGCACGGACCTGTCTCTTCTTGGCATGTGATTGAGATTATCTTTGGGGTTCAAGCTGGTCTAAAGCCGAAGGAGTTACATCATTGCACCGGTTTTTACTTTTTTTTGACTCACCAGATGGACAAACGATTTGAGTACTTGTTTTTCAATGAATCTAACAACAATTGTTCCGGTTGTTCTAATATCCTCATTTCTTATATGGTTTTCCAAGATGGTGTAAGAAAACAAAGTTGAAAACATACAAGAAATCGGACACTGATAATCTAAAGAAAACATGGCAGCGTCAACTCTCAAATGTTTAATAAATAAACTAAACTGCATACTGCCAGGTGTCCATTGTTATTGTTTCGCTTGCGTCAAAGAAAAGGCCGGATGTTTCTCCCATCGTTTCTGAACAATGTAATTAAACCTATTGTTATATTTCTGTGAAAGTTTTCTTACTTGCCAAGCTGGGGTGTAGGCGTATCCTCTAAGAAATAATCCAATGGATTGGGCGTGCTCAAGAAATATGTCCAATGGATTAGGCGTATCTTCTAACTCTACAAGATTGTCTAATGGGTGCATAGAAATAAATATTTGACAAATTAAAGTATAAATAGTAATTCTATCAACTTCAGTCTCACTCAATCAGTGTCAAATACTGACTTCTTCATTGCATTTTAAAGAGAGTTTAGTTTCTAGTGTTTGTGTGTGTAATCTACAAGACTTTAGTGTATAAAATTCTAGTACGGATACAAATATTCTGTAGATCATCATCAAATAAATGGAATCCAAAGCTGTATGTTCACATGCTGATGCAGGTTGTGATTGGTGGGACAATCTCCTTGACTTAGAGGTAAGTTTTCACTTGTGTTATTTTTCTTATTTCATTGTTATCTTGAAGCCACTGCTACGCCTGTGTGGTCGTCGGGGCCCATAGGAGAAGCAAAGAATAGTAACACTGCCACCTACAAGGCATGTCGTAAGAGGCGAGTGAGGTAGTGGCCTAGGGAAGCTATCGTAGTAAATAAAAAGTGTAGCAGACATCGGATGTGCTGATCTACTTGTGGGCGCATAACTGGAACAGCGTACAATCGCTCTTGGACTTGGATTACATACAAATCACACTGAGTGGTTAACAAGTGGTCGATATGGAGCGTTCGAAGAAGAAGTGACTTCTCGATAGAAACAACATCGCAGATTTCATTGAATTAATTAAGATAGAGAAACAAATAGTGTTGGAAATATTGACGATGGAAAGAGAACCCATATTTTTTTAAACATCATAAAGTAGCTTGTCCATTCCGGAATTTGATTCCCATGACAGCAGTCCTGAAAAACTCTGTTCTATGCAAGCTGACCGGCGTAAGCAGCAGTCATTCTCAGATCGTCGATGTCATCTTGCACCCATCGTCTTCTAGGTCTTCCTCTCATTCTTCTTCCAGGCACCATTCCTTCTAACATTATCTTCTCTAGGCACTCATGTCGTTTAATTTTTCCGAAATATTTAATTTTCCTTGATGTTATGTTCTTCAATAGCCAACTATCTTTAATATCAAACTGTTACAGAACAGAAGCATTTGTTCTTTTATTTATCCATGATATTCTAAGTACTCTTCATTTTTTTTAAAACATAGCTGTGTTAATTAATACGATGATTGAATATCATTCACTCTTGCTTTGCCGGGGTTCGAAAGGGGAGCATAGAATAGTAACACTACGACCTACAAGGCATGCCGTAAGAGTCGACTGAGGTAGGGTCTGTAAAAGACATGGAGCGTTCCAAGAAGTAGAATGTCACTTATAGAAGAATCATGAGAATATTCTGGCCCATGTGTCTGTTTACAGACAGTTTTGTCATATTTCTTTTATAAAGTCAACGATCAAATCGCTAAACTAAATCATCTCTTTTATTAATAATATTATTTGTTACTGTACATTGTTATGCGCATATTGCATGCTGATTGATTGATTGGACAATAATCATTGCACTTTGAATTCGGTGAGTAGCCACGTGTGCTCCGATCTCTTTCTTACACATTGATTGATAGGACCATCACCATTGCACTTCGCTGAGTAACTATGTGTGTTCCGTTATCTTTCTTACAAGGAAGATCTCAGTGCACAAACTCTGTAGCATTGGCGAGGCTCCTCGATGTAATTGAGAGGATGGTGAAAATATTTTGTAGGAATTTTATTTTTTTATTTTTCTAATGAATTTTGTTCGTGCAGCGGCTTTCCAGACTGCTGTGTGCCATTGTAAACTGCAAAGGGTTCTTTTGCGTGCTCAACTTGAACACAGATCATTGATCTCGGGAAAAATATCCAGATTGCTTCCTGGGGGAGCGAACCGAATCTATGGAAAGAGAGGCTAAGACATAACCTCTACGCCACATACAAGCCTAAAATAGAAATATCAACAACAAACATGTTATTTATATTTACAGAGTCACGTGACATGTTGCAAATACAAACTATTGCAATGTCTATACTGTCAAAAGATGATGATCTTCAAAGACCTGGACGAGCATAGTGAGAAGTGCATGAGTTCAATGTTCGATAACCTTATGAAATTAGAAGAGGAAGCTTCTAGGACAAGTTACCCACTTCCACCAGTAAGTCTCTTTCATTCATCTTTATATGTTATATATTTCAATGTTAATTTGTTTGTTGATTGTTCGATTACTATGATGAATTCGGGCGTAGTTGTGGTGCCTAATTAAGGCCTTCGGACTGATATTTGTGATGGTTTGCTTTCATTGTCACTAGTATTCCTCGCCATTTAGTCGAACCGTATCCTTCTTCTTCACTTTACAACTCCCAACGGAGTACAGGTCTTCAACAAACTTCTTCCAGTTCTTCCTCTCTCCTGCCATCCCTTACAATTTGTTCCACGTTTTATCTATCTTTTTATATCCTGGAGCTCTCTTCTCCAGGTCTTGCAATGCTTCCGGTAGTCTTCTCAATACATTGCCAGCGTCTCTTCCTTGGCGCTTTCTCCACTGGTATCTGCTTAGTTATTTCTCATTAGAGTTCCTCTTTCGTAATCTTATCATACCATCTCAGTCCCTCTATTCCATGTTTGTTGAAGATGTTGGCTTATTTTTTCTACGGGGTGAGGCAGCTAGCCCCACCATCCTCCTTAAACGCCTCTTACGACATGCCTGGTAGGTACAAATTGCTGCATATTCTTTCCTTCCCCTTTCGGGCCCCGACAGCACATGGGCGGACACCTACCTCTTAGGACATGTCTTGTTGGTCGCAGTGTTACAATTCTTTGCTTCCATTTCGGGCCCTGGCAACACACGGGCGAGTCGAATCGTATTCCGACTTCATATCTATTTGTTATTTAGATCCCAGCTGAAAGCAATATTGGAATAGATGATCGGTCTGGTTTGGTAACAGTAGAAAGATTAATGCTAAACATATAATAATATGATAATGTAATGTCATATATACATAACCTCACAAAAACAGTACAACATAGAAGCGAGAAAAAATAACTTACAGCAGGTTTATCCAAGGGAAGTAAGGCGAATTTAATAATCAAACCAACAGTATTATTTTTCATTACTTCCCTCACATTACATCTTAAATTTTATTTTGCTGATTTGAGCGGATTGCCAAGATATTCATAACTGTTCACATTGCCTACTGTATCAACGGAGAGAACGTAGAAAATGTGAACAGTTTAGAATATCTTGGTTCACTACTAACAACAGATGGAAATGGGATGAAGGAAATTAAAAGTAGAACAAACATGACTTTACAAAAACATTAAACAACTAAAAACAGTATGAAACGGAACTGATCGAAAAACAAAGATCAGAATACTAAGAACATGCATATTCCCAGTGGTAACGTATGGGTGTGAAGCATGTACATTTAACAAGTGAAAAAAACATATATGTGCTTTTGAATATAAGTGTTACAGAAAAGTCATCCGTATATCATGAACAGAGAACGAGAGCAAATAGATCTATCCAGAAGGAACTCAAAATCAAGGAAAACTGGCTGATACTACAAAAAAGGATGAGAAAATTGAAGTGTTTTGGACATATAAAGAGACACGAAGGGCTGGAAAAGACCACCATGGAAGGAGGCGTCCCTGCAAAGAGGAGAAGAGGAAGACCATGGATAAGATGGATTCATGGCGTAAATGATGGTTTGGGTATGACAGCTGCATAGGCGGGACATCTGGCTATGATAGAGATGAATTCCGAAGGACTGTTGTGGGGGTGAAGGGTAAAGTTTTGCTCATGACAAGCTGTTTAATGATGATAATGATGATATACATAGAAGTTTAGTAAAACAATTAATTATTTATTTATTCAATACAGCCAGAAGAGGAGATTGTTCTATGTTCTAACGCTGATAAAAGTTGCAGTTGGCAAGGAACAGAGGATGAAATGAAGGTAATATATATATAATTTAGGATATCATTTGATGACATAATGGGCAACCATTTGCTAGAAATTGTGCTATGGTTGATTGATTGATTGACTGATTGATACTACCATCATCATTGCACTTCGGTGATTAACCATGTGTGGTCCGATCTCTTTCTTACACAGGAAGATCTCAGCTGCAGTTCACGAACTCCTAGCAACACGCGAGGGTCCCGATGTAATTTTGAAGACAATTTGTAGGAATTGTTTTTAACATTTTCTAAGGAATTTTGCCCGAGCAGCGACTTTCCAGCTTGCTCTTCTCGTTTGTGATCTGCTAAGGGTTCTTTTACGTGCTCAATTTGAACACTGGAACTATGTTTTATCCTCCGTCTCCGATAGGACTAGGAACTCGACCTCACCTACACTGAGAGCAGGGATCTCTGAAAAGATATCTCGATGGCTCACAAAGGGAGTGAAACGGGTACCTACCACAAAAGAGGCAAGCACCTACCTTTTGTTTTCATAGTAGACGTAGTCATAACATGAAGATTTTACTTATCATTAGTGTCCTTTGCCATTCAGGTGAGACGTACTCCGACTTGAGAGGCACTTGTAATTTAGATCACCAAGTAAAGGATCAGGGTTTCCTATAGTCCAACCGCGTACCGTGTGCATACTGAAAATGTTTGGCTCAAAATCTCTCACAATCTCTCACAATCTGCCGAGAGTAGTGCACAAAGCACAAGATCCATAGCTCTGACAGAAATTTTAGGGATTTCTGGAAAAACTTCACTCGTGAACAGAAAGACACGGAGATGCCCTGATTCGAACTCATAGCCTTCAGAAAAAAGGTAACAGCTTAACCTTAAGCGAAACTTTCATAAATGTTGTCATCATCATCATCATCTAGCTTGTCCAGGTCTTAACTTGGCGTCCATGACAATAGATCTAAATGCATTCATGCGTTATGGGATATATCCGGTGTATGCCGCAGTCATTCTCAACTCGTGTAGCCTTATCTTCTCATTGATATTTTTCTTCAATAGTTCATGTGAGTGTATATGTTTGAAATAGCTCATTTTGTATCTTCTTTACCAACATCACCTCTTCTCAATTTAAGCTGTTGAAAAAAGTCCATGTGGTGCCGAGGCCCTCAAGGGAAGCAAAGAATAGCACCAGTGCAACCTACAAGGCATGTCATAAGAGGTGACTAATGTAGGACCTATGGAAGCTACCCTAGTGAATAAAAAGCATCGCAGAAATCGAATGTGCTGGCCTACTTGTATGCGAATAACTGGCACGATGTACAATCGCTCTTAGGATCGGATCACATACACATCACAAAGAGTGGTTAACAAGTGGTCGATAAAAAGCGTTCGAAGCAGGTTAAAATTTTCATGCCTCGGTTTAAAGAGGCTTCAACTCCTTGTGGATCAAATGACACTCTACGTGGCTTTGAGTTTGACGCCTTTTTTACCAGGAGCCACGCTAAAGGCATTTTTACTTCTAAAAACAAATGGCTTGTAAACACATTGCTTTTGCCCTGGTGCACTGAGAGTTAATCCCTGCATAACAAACAAATGTAATTTACCGGTTTATTTTCTGACGGACGGGATTCGCCATTAATTAAATGTTTCTTTTTGTTTCTTCTTTAGATGCATCTGTTAAGTTGTGAGATGGAAGAGTACAAGCCAACTGGAGGAAAGAAACAGAGATTTCGTTGATACACTTCAAAGAAACAGTCTTTTTCATTCTTTTCTCCAATCCTGATGTGCTCACATCGTCAGGATAAGAAGAGACTTCTAGAATGGGATTTTGTGTACGCTGTATAAACATTTTCGTCGCTCTGTTATCTCTGAGGTCCACACAAAAAGAAAACAGCAAGCATTAACATGAGGAAGCAGTAAGCACTAAAATGACTTATAAATTAAGGACAATTGACAATTCCATGAAAGTAATGTGACTAGTGTGCGTCTGTGGCTTAGGCTGTAGTGAGCTCGATCACAACCCAAGAGTACCTGGTTCAAACTCCGCGGCAGGGAATGTTGGAAGAACATTTCTTTGGCGTGGATTTTTACGAATGGTAAAAATAGACATCCCCATTCAGAAAACAATGGCAAACTACTGAAGGTATTCTTTGTGCCTAGAAAATCAACAACTCATTTACTGTGTTTGATGTGGTGTCCTGTGAAAAAGATATACTACGATTTTATTTTTCAATGTGATTCTAGTGGGACGTGTTAAAGTAATGTGAAAGCGTTCGTCTATCAACTAGGACTCCAGATGGTTGCAGGTTCAATCCCATACTCCACAACCCCAAGCATGAGGAAAGGAATTAGTCCCCTACCTCCTGGAAACTGGACATACAACGAACACTTGTGATAAGAAGAGCAAGTCTTCATGCAAAATTCAGTGAAGATGCGCAGCAGGAGGCTTAATTCATATCCAGTGATAGAACCCAAAAAAATTGAATAAATGAAATTGTGTGGATTTGTTGTATAATTTTTAGATACATGTAGAAATAAATAAAACTATTTTAAAATAAACCACAATAGTGTTTCTTACTATTTTTTCTCTCACTACATGATTATGCTCATGAAGATTGAAACAGGCTGGGCTCGTAAAAGTCAGTTTTTTGTGTGCCATGGCATGCAGGTGTAAGAGGAAATTAACGCGCTGTAGGTTTGCAGGTATGGCTGCTGTAAAAGGCGGGAGAGCAATGGAACAGGTTGATATTCTGAATTCCCTAAGAAAAAGATGAGGCGTGAATCCTCTTCTCGTTCACCCGCTATGAAT
Source organism: Arion vulgaris (assembly GCA_020796225.1). Lineage (NCBI taxonomy): Eukaryota > Metazoa > Mollusca > Gastropoda > Stylommatophora > Arionidae > Arion > Arion vulgaris. The sequence goes on from CM036754.1 coordinate 61,453,488, forward strand.
TCAGGTGTAGTCAGGGCGTCCAGTATTGCGATTCTGACTGATTTTGTGTGAAGACTTGCTTTCTTTTTCATCAGTGTCCCTCGCCATTCAGGCAAACCTTCTCCGACTTCAGATGTGACTTGTTAATGGTTCAAGTAATGGTGGTGAATATACAGCCCTAACCAGACTGCAAGATGTGACGTGTGAATGGTTCAAGTAATGGTGGCGAATATACAACCCTAACCAGACTGCAAGATGTGACGTGTGAATGGTTCAAGTAATGGTGGCGAATATACAACCCTAACCAGACTGCAAGATGTGACGTGTGAATGGTTCAAGTAATGGTGGTGAATATACAACCCTAACCAGACTGCAAGAACACCAAGTCAAATGTGATGTAACTAGACAAGAACAATAAACTTGTATTCAAAGAAGAACATCACATACTCTGAGATCACACATTTGAACATTACATGCTTTGAGATCACACATTTGAACATCACGCCCGAGTGGTTACCGTGGCCCAAATTTGGAGTGTAAAGAATAGAACCACTGTTACCTGCCACACATGTCGTAAGAGGCGAGTAAGGAGGTTAGGTTGAAATCGGATGCACATGTCCTAAACGTGTAGAAGTCTTTGCGTTTAGGGGCCTACAAACCAATGTGCAACGTATACACGTTCTTGGCAAAGATCAAACCTATCACAAAGAGTGATTAAAATTGGTAGTAAAGAACGAACGCAAAGAAGAAGATTTGAACATCACATACTCTGAGATCACACATTTGAACATCACATGCTCTGAGATCCCACATCTAAACATCACATGCTCTGAGATCACACATCTAAACATTACATGCTCTGAGATTGTGCATCTAAACATTACATGCTCTGAGATCACACATCTGAACATCACATGCGAACAACAAAGTCTGAATAAAGCATAAAGGGAGACAGAGGAACAAAGTCTGAATAAAACATAAATGGAGACAGAGGAACAAAGTCTGGATAAAACATAAATGAAGACAGATAACAAAGTCTGTCAAAATGCACAGGCATGAACAAATGACAACAAATGGAAATCTAATAAAATCAATATGGCGGATGCGATCTTTCTGTTCTTAGTTCTCACGTCTGCTCTGTTTGTTCTAGAATAATATTGGCCTATTTCCAGATGCGATCATGTATGTGTCAGCACGACTGCTCAGCATTCAGAATAATACGAAAAGAAGAAGAAGAAGAAAAAGCATTGACACTAGCTGGAATCAAAGCATGCCAATAATCTGTATATATATGTAAATGGGTACTCTTGGGTTACCCGGATGTGACATCTTGTTGACATTCTGTACGTTACATTCAGTTATTGGCAATTCCCAGAATCGCTTATTCATATGTACATGTATTTTGTTTTCTTCGTCATTATTGCAGGATATAATTAGCTCTAGCTCGCACACGCACCCACAAACACACGCACATAATAAGCAGTGAGAGTAACGTAGTTAGTGTCCTGACTTTGTAGACATCCAATGTAGGGTTCACAGTACTCATTCCCCGCCTATAGTACATGTCGATGTTTACTACACTTTAGACCGGCTGTTCACAATCTTTTTCACCTGGTGCTCTCCTTGAAGAAGAGACAAGACCACCCTCCCCCATTTTTCGCTCATCTAAGACTATAAAGTTCCAGATACCAAAGTCCTCATAAGCGCCAAGATCCCAAGCGCCAACACTCTGTTGCAGAAAGCCCAAATGAGATGTGCCGATCACATTGCTCAGATGCCTGATAAACGAATCCCAAAACAGTGGATGTATGGCGAGCTTGAAGAGCGCTGACGATAAGATGATGGACAGAAAAAACGCTTCAACGACACTTTTAAAGTGTCTCTAACATACGTCGATATAGACACCCCATGCTAGGAATCCCTTGCGTAAGATCATCAAATGTGGCGCTGTACCAACAAAAGATGAACTCGCATAACTGAGATTCGTCACCCCGTAGAGGTGCAGAAACATGTCCAACCTTGATCATGTATGCTCCACCTGTGGCGGGGGATTGTGTTCGAGGATTTGAATTCTACAGTCACCTTCACACACACACCAGAGAAGTGCAGCAGCACACGTCTGGTGTTGTTGTCATCCTCGCTTAACGATGGACGCCTATTTACCAATAACCAAGCTGCCCTAACCAGCCTTGCTACTCATGCGACAGTGACCTTGTTACACGTCTGTTCTCAATCTTCGCAGAAAATATCAATTTTAAACACATCAGTGTTATAAACACAACCATAAATCATAAACATGACACGATTTTTCTGAATTTACATCAACTAACTAAAATCAAAATGTAGTTAGTTGCTAGTGAGATAATATGTATGACAACTTCGATTACTAATGATATAATACCAGACGGTAGGTGGCGCTGATTGTATCCCAGACGACTCAACAACGGAAATAATAGCTACACTTACAGCAAGAAGTGTGACAACATTTTCTTAGACATAACATTAAATGTTGAATGAAAATATGGAGTTAGTATTTATAGAAACGGGAGTATCAATAATAAAGGTGGAGACAGGCATACGTTTATTTTAACGTTTGCATGTTTGATTGATTGATAGGACCATCATCATTGCACTTTGGTGAGTAACCATGTGTGCTTCGATCTGTTTCTTACACAGGAAGATCACAGCTGCAGTGCACGAAATCCGCAGCACCAGCGAAGGTTTCCGATGTAATCTGGAGATGTGGAAGATATTTTTGTAGGAATTTTATTTCTTAATTCATTTCTAATTAATTTTGCCCGGCCAGCGGCTTTCCATCATGCTCTTCTCGATTTTAAACGGCCAAAGGTTCTTTCACGTTCTCAAATTGAACACGAGTAGTCTTCGATATGACTAGGAGCTCGATCTTATCTACACTGAGATCATGGATCTCTGGAAAGATATTCATGAAGGAGCTAACCAGGTACCTTTGGCATGAGAGACAAGTACCTAGCCTCTACGCCACAAAGACCCCATTTTGCATGTTTATGGTTGGTGAATATGCGTTTAACGACAATATGTCAATACGGTGGAGAAATTATGCATCAAATAAAAAAATAATAAGAACATGAAGTTTTGCAAAATTATTGGTTGTCTGTTGTCTTTCCCCAGGAGGATGATGGAATTGGTTTTCCACTCTTGTCGTTAAGCGTAGGCGTGGGAGCTTTAATTTGCGTTTCAGAACCAGATGAGTCGCCTTGTTGTGTTATATCCGTGGCTATTTAGTGTAGTCTTGATATTGTCTATCAACATTTTTCTTGGTCTTCCCTTGGCTCTAGTACCTGATCTTTTTATTGTATGCTTTTTTTTTCCCCGTCCGATTTCAACTCAGACGAAGTTCCATCTCTGAAACTGATTTTTGCGTGAAAATCTGTTTTCCAATTTCTTACAATGGCAGCAGCGTGCACATTGTAAATTACTTTACACTGGCAGCCGTGTGCTCAATGTACTCGTAATTAGTATTCCCCCGCCATACAGGCAGATTTTCTCCGACTTCAGAGGTACTCACGTTATCGTCCTGAGTAAGACCAGGGACTCGAACAAATGCCGGATAGTAGGTTCGAACCCGAGCTATGAGGCGTCTCACAGCTAGCAGGCCGAGCTACTATCAACTACTCTAGGCAGTCCCCTATTGTATGCTGTTATTGGTGGTTGGTTGTATTTCATTCTTATTATTGGTTGTTGAAACGATATCAAAGTCATCATATTTCCATTGACAACGTATGGGCGTGAAGCATGGACATTTAACAACACAGTGGGAAACATAAATGTGCTTTCCAAAAAAAGGGTCAAAATGCGAAGTATTTACTTCATTGCACAGGGTTTCCCCATATGGCACCGTCCCTGTCGGCAGAGATGGCATACCATAGGTCTCGGTCAGGAGTCGAACCCGGAACCTTCAGTGCGACAGGCAAACGATCACTTTGTCCTTGAGGCTTTCCCGCTCCCGTCTTCCCTCCACCCCTTCCCATTGAATATAGGTGTTACGGAAGATTCTCCGTATATCATGGATAGAGAAGAGAACAAATAGATATATCCAGAAAGAAACTCAAAATCACAGAAAACTGGATGTTGCTACAAATACGAATAAGAGAACTGAACTATTTGGACATATAAAGAGACACGAAGGGCTGGAGAAAATAATTATGGAAGGAGACATCCCGGCAAAGAGAAGAAGAGGAAGACCAAGGAGAAGATGAATTCAGGACGTGACTGATAGTTTGAGCATGACGTCTGCAGAGACGGGGCATCTGGCGTATTAGAGAGAGAAATTCCAAAGGACTGTTAAGGTGACAAAGTTCTGCTCAGGACAAGCTAGATGATGATGATGATTAATTTAATTAATAACAAAAATATAAAGGCAAAAATAGCTCGGTAGACGACGCAAACGTTTACTCGTTTATCATGCAGAGTTATTGATCCTGTGTATCGATTTGAAGCTTCGTCCGATAACATAACCTCTCCTTGGTTGACGTCTATTAGTAACTCTGGGAGTTTAATGTATAAGAGAGTTATACAGTAGTGGGAAATGGGAAAAGGGCTGAAAGCTGTGATATTTGCTGGCAAATTGTTTAAACAGATGATCAGCAGTATGGATGTTTCTCTCACTTTCTCTCTCAAAAACACACAGATATACATACAATCTCTCTCCCTCTCTCTCTGTTAAAAACACACAGATATACATACAATCTCTATTTCTTTCTCTCTCTCTCTTTCTCTCTCTCAAAAACACACATATATACATACAATCTCTCTCTCCATCTCTCTCTGTTAAAAACACACAGATATACATACAATCTCACTCTCTATCTCTTTCTCTCACTCTCTCTTTCTCTCAAAAACACACAGACATGCATACAATCTCTATCTCTCTCTCTCTAGCATACACAGATATACATACACTCTTTCTGTTTCTCTCTATCTATCTATCTCAAACACACACAAATATACATGTAATTTCTCTTTCTCTCTCTCTCTCTCTCTCTCTCTCTCTCAAACACAAACTGATATACATACAATCTCTCTCTCTCTCTCTCCCTCACTCACTCTCTAAAACACAAAGACATGTATGCTTTTTTATATCACTCAGTCAGAAAGATACAAACTTACACATAGATCCGTTCTCTCGCTCTCTCTCTCTTTATCTCTCACTCTCTCCCTCTTTCTTTCTCTTTCTTTCAAAGGCATGTCGTAAGAGGTGATAGAGGTAGAGGCCTGAAGAAGCTAATCTAGTAAATAAAAAGCATTACAAAAATCGGATGTGCTGACGCACTTGTCGGCGCATAACTGGAACAACGTACAGTCGTTCTTAGACTCAGATTGCATTCAGATCACAAAGGATGGTTTAACAAGTGGTCGATATGGAGCGTTCGAAGAAGAAGAAGTAAAATGAAAATAAGAAACGATGTTTTTACGAAACAAGAAATCTCGCAATAATTTACAAATTGCAATAATAACTACAATTTCTTGGCTGAGATATTGATCTACTGAAGCACATCCGCGTTTTCTCTGAAGTTTCCATATTTAACATTACATATACACAAACAAACAAACAAAAAAGCTAAAGACTGAACCAGTGGCTCTCAACGTTTTGCAACTGGCGCCAGTCTTGAAGATAAGATTTATTTCTGTTTTTCCTTATTCCACTCGTTCTTTCCGTTTTACTTTATTTTTTTTTTTAAATCTCCCACTGTTCCTTTTTCTTACTTTCCTCTCTTACCTTTATTCTATCGTAATCCTAAAGGCAAGAAAAGGGCTAACTGCCCTCAAAGTTATGGCGGAGGCGGATATTGAACAACGTCTGCTGCTTCTTCTTTATCAAGGACTAGTGCTGAGCGTGGTGGACTATGGTCTTGGCCTTCTGACAGTAAGCAGAACATCGCTGGATAAGTTAGACAGGGTCCAAAATGAAGCGATGAGGCTTATACTTGGTTGCACACGTGACACTTCATGTGCGGCAATGCGCTATGTCCTTGGATTGCCAACGATGGCCATCAGACACAAAGTCGCACAGGTAAAAGCTTATCTGAGCGTTTCTGCTGACAAAAAACATCCTCTGCACATATCCATAAATGAAAACAAGGGCAGGCGATTGAAGAGAGTCCGATCCTGGACGGCCGAGGCAGAGGATGTTATTAAACAGGTCTGTACTTTAGATGAGCTGAGACATGGTGAAGAATGGATGCCTATATCAGAGGATATGACTGCTTACACCATGGTTGTCAGTACACTTGGGAGACGCTGTAGAGAATGGGCCCCGGGCGTCGTCAATGCGGAGATTCTTGCACTCGTGGATGAGTACTCCCATCCAGATGATATCATTATCTACACCGATGGCTCTGTCAGACACAGAACCAGATCATCGTGGGCTTATTCAGCACAGCGAAATGGTCGCACACTTCATGAGGACTGCGGCGCTTTCGAGACAACGACATCGAGCATGACTATGGAGATCACTGCAGCCTCCAGGGCTCTGTCATGGGTGGCTGAGCAACAGGTTACCCATGCGATCATCATATCAGACGATGAATATGCTTCAACTAATTGAATCTGGAAGTATGCGTGTGGAATGGGTGGACAGCATTAGGAGATCACATCTCAAGAAAATGACTTGGCTGTACACGCCTGGACATGCTGGAGTGCAGGGTAACGAGCGTGCAGACTTTCTTGCAAACAATACCCCGACTCAAACGGGCAGAAGTATGGACAGAACCGATATCATCAATGCGGTACGCTCTCAATTGTGTGACACGGGCGGGTCTCAGACACTGGAACGAGTTCGAGAATTAGGCGTTAAGTGTGGACATGCCAGACAGTGTCGTCTTCGTGGTAGAGAGAAAAGATATAGTAATCAACTTCTCATGGGTACGGTGAGCAAATGGACTTTAGGATGGCTGCTGCAGCGGAGGACAGAGCATGCATGGTAATGCCCAATGTACCGTGACGTCGATCGCATAACATAACATAACCTTTATTCTATCCCACGTCCCTATTCCACCCACGTTTTCGTCATTCCCCCTCCTCCTTTCCTTCCTCCACCGAATTAAATATAATTTCCAAAGAAAGACAACAACAAATTGTTTCTTACTCTGAGCAGTAAGACAACACGGCCCTCTTACATACACACACACACACAAACTATCATTACTTTCTGTAATACCGCTTGTTTTGGCGGTGTAGGACAGGAGGAACTGAGTTGGTGGAAGCTAATGGTCACATGACTAATGCAGTCGCCGTGAAACTGTTCACGTTAAGATTTTTCATTATGCACTCGACAGAAAAATCTCCATAGCCTTACTGTGGATTGAACCCAGGTCTCCCTCATGAGAGTCGCACTTTAATTCCTTCGACCATTCGCTACACTGTCCCTAAACACAATAACAACATTGACAATGAGAAATGTTAACATTAATAAGACAAATTTTGACAAGGAATTTGAAATTGATTGATTGATTTATAAGACCATCATCGTTGCACTTCGATGAGTAACTATGTGTGCTCCGATCTCTTTCGTGCACAGAAAGATCTCAGTTGCAGTGCACGAACTCCGTAGGACCGGCGAGGGTTCCCGATGTAATTTAAAAGATGGTGAAGATATTTTTGAAGAAATTTTAAAAAAAAAATCTTTTCTAGTAACTTTTGCCCGGGCAGTGGCTTTCCAGCCTGCTCTTCTCGATTTTGAACTGCCAAAGGTTCGTTTACGTCGTTAAATTGAACACGGGACCTAGGACTTGATCTCACCTACATTGAGATCAGGGATCACTGGAAAAATATCCATATGGCTCCACGAAGGAGCGAACTGGTTACCTTTGACACGAAAGAGGAGCACCTAACCTCTACGCCATAAAAGACCTAAAGATAAATTTGAGAACACGAGACAATATCAATGATGTTCTTCCCTTTTTTAAAAAAGAAATTTTAAACTTACAGTTTTAATTTTTGTTAACGTATTTTAATTTATTAACCCTTTCACTTCTTTGAACCGATATACTGGCTAGTGTTACTTTTTAATATAACGCAGATCCAGTATACTGACTAGTTCAGTATATATTGCGATATAGTACAGAGGTTAGAAAGAATTATGAAGTGAAAGGATTAAGTGAAAAAACAAGTTAGTATAAAAACTTATTAAAACGCAAAACCAACGCAATTTTTATCACGTTTCACTCCTCCCGTCATACTGTCACACGTTTCCCTTGGGGTTGGAGGTTCGAATCCGGATCGTGTCACGTGTGCAATTTTTTAATGAAAATAGTAGGATTGTTGCCGGAGCTACGGAGTTCGTATTTTGTGCACCACTCTCGGCAGATGGTATGTCCTCTTTGACGACAGGCGCGAAGCCATTTGAGGAAACCCGGTGCAATGAAGTCTATCCTTCGACGTTAGACCCTTTCTTTTTAGATCCCATGGGGGAAACGCACCCCCAGACTTTGAACCGCTGAACTTGTTCTTCTTCTTCTGCATTCTCACTATATTGGGATTTCGGATTCTCTAATAAAGGCAGCCGTTTGCTTCAGATTATCAGCCATGCCATACAGTTTGTCTTGGACGCTGGTGTAAGTGGGCCACCTCTTTCTTCTCAAGTCTGTATACTGGGGCAGTTCTGTAGGATACAATTCCTATGATTTCTGCTTCCCCACTTGGGCCGACCTCTTATCGCAGTAAGTTTTGGCCACCCTCATAATTTTAGGTCTGACATTCTTACTGCGTGGCTAAATCTCCGAGGCAGATTGGAGACCGTAGAATCCGTTATCCCATTCCTCATTGTGAGGGGGCGTTGCACCATGTTATGCACTTTACGACCTGGTGCATCCGTTTTCTGCAAGCATTTGTTTCGGCTTAGCATTCCCTAGCGGACACGTGCATAACACGTTTCAGCCTTAGTCTCCTCTTACGACATGTGTGGCAGGTAACAGTGGTTCTATTATTTACACCCCAAATTTGGGCCCCGGTAACCACTCGGGCGAGAACCGCTGAAACAATAGGAAAATGTCAGAAAAAAATCAAATTTGTTCAAGTAAATGTCACTCGTAATCTGCTTGAGAATTGTTTCGGAATTTCGGTAAGAAATTCAAGGTTGGAACGATTTACTCATAAATATTTTAGCTGACTTGTTACTGTGAAAATAACGCAATGATGATTAGCGAATTAGCAAGGAGAGAAGGACAGACGGACAGTATGAAGGACAGAAAGAATGGAAGGAAATAGTTAGGTACCGGATGGAGAAAAAAATTAAGAAATAAAGAACAGAATAGATGAATGAAGTAAAGAAATAATGAAGTAAAGAAATAATGAAGTAAAGAAATAATGAAGTAAACGATATAGAAAAGACTGAAGGAATGAATGAAAGGATGCAAGAAAAGAAAGAATAAAATAAAAAAGAATGAACCAAGGAATGATTGAATCAATTAACACAAGAATAAAAGAAAGAATAAATGAAGAAAAGAATAAAAGGAAGAATGGGGTAAACATGTAGTAAATAAGGAAAGAAAGAATAAGTGAATGAAAGAATGCAAGGAAAGAATGAACGAATTAAATAAAGAAAGGTGAACGAAGGAATTAAAGATTAAAAGAATGCACGAAAGAAAGATTGAATAAAAGAATGCACGAAAGAAAGATTGAATGAATGGATAAAAGAATGAATGAATAAAAGGATGGAAGAAAGAATGAAGGAATAAACGAACGAAAGAAAGAAATTTAAAAAAGAATGTGGGGAAATGTAATAAATAAAAGAAAGACAAGTATAAAATCAAGGAATGACTGAAAGAATGAATGAGGAAAAGAATGAAGGAAATATGAAAAGATAACAAATGGATGTTTGAAACAATTACTTGACTGCCTGTCTGATTCATTTATTGATTGATTGAACCATGAATATTGCACTCCGTAAATAAAAATGTGTGATTGTTTATATTTCTTACCCAACAAGAGGTCAGGTGCAGATGCGAACTCCGTAGCACCGGCGAGAGTTCCCAGTGTAATTTCGAGTGTTGTAAAAATATGTACATATTTTGTTTACTTACAATATTTATGTTTACCATTGCAGCGGTTTTCCAGGCTATTCTTATCGATTTTCAACTGATAAGGTTCTTTAAAAATATTTATGTGCTCAACGTTAACACGGGATCTACGTTTTATTATCCGTCTCCGATAGGACTAGTAACTCAATCTCGTCTACACTGCAATCAGGGATCACTGGGAAAATATCCCGATCTTTCGAAGCGGGGAACGAACCGAGTTTAGTATCTTTGGATCGAACGAGATGCGTGCATCTTACCTCAATAACGGCCTTCTCTATAATTTATATGTATTTACGATGGCCGCGCCTCAATGCCACAGAGACCGTGCTGAATTGCAATTAAGTGGTTTATGGTATATTTGTGTGGGTTTTTGTTAGTTAAGTCTTGAACAATGAAGGGCGTGTTCAATGAATTCTTTTTCTCCATTAAATGGATTTTCAGGATGTTTTGTATGTCTACGATTTACGAACATTTTGATTAAATAGTATCATCGAACAGTATTGCGTAACAATAAACGAATATGTGTAGCAACGACTATTTATTAAGCGTAACAGAAACCAACTTCATTAAGAGATGGTCAGCTCAGGAGCAGTTATAATTATGACGCAAATATGTGTGTCACGTGATTGAACACTCATCGATAGGGATCTAACCTACACTACAAACAGTGCCGTCACTTTCCAAGATGGCTGCGCAGGTAGCACAGTCGAAGTCTGCAGGAAAAAATCCCGGAGAAGTAGTTCGTGGACAGACTTTCGAAGTCGGACCTCGCTACACAAATCTTACTTACATTGGTGAAGGTGCTTACGGAATGGTTGTGTAAGTGAAGTTGTAATTTAGGTTGATTGATGCTAATCTAAATGTCAATTTAACATCCGATTATTCGCCAGTCGGTCGAGTCGTCGTCGACCACAGTTTGAGTTTTAGTTTACCACAGCGGACGAAACAGTTTTGTATATTTACTAATTCTAAACTCACTATCGCCGCTGCCGCTTACTAAACTTACTAAATGTAAACTTGCACCAAAAAAACCCGCATTCTTTAAGACATGCATAAGTAAGTCATTTACTATCTGCTAAGAAATAACACTGATTGCAATTTGATAGATCTTGATCAATTGCAAACATTAAAAACTAACAAATTAACCAGAGATCAACGAAACAACACTCAATTCACTCTACAGACCAGCCAGTATTTGAATTTCTTAATTTCAGTATGATTAACCATTTTACTCCACCGCATTTTGGAACTTTAGAAACAGTTATCTTGATATTCATGACATTGCGATACTCTCCATTTATGTAGAACTACTTACTTTCAATATTTGTTCACATATTCTATGAACCAAACTGTTGAGTAATTAATTTAGAATACAATAAACAACAAAATTTGACATTTGGAAATATATTAATTATTATATAGAATATTTATATATTACATTTATAAATTCTAGGTGTAAAGTGTACATAAGTACATTTTGATTCTTCTAAGAAGTTCATTTTGTGTGTGTGTTGGTTTCACGCTCTGATATATGATATAACCCTAAAAAACTTATTCTTAGGTTGAAATTGGTATCCAAATGCATTAAAGAGGCTTCTTCAACAAACTAATGTAAAATAAAAAATTGTGAAAAAATTGTTTTCCACAATGCAATTTTATTTCTCCATTCGCTAGTTAATTTCTATGCTATATATTAATTGTTGAATTGTGCCCAAATGTTGTTTTTCAGGTAATTCTCGTATTCGAATATATCCAGTAGAGAAAGCTCAAAAATATAATATACTTACATGGTGATAAGATTTTGAAAATAAATTAACCGGAACATCTACTAGTGATATCAAATTAGCCTAATCTATCACTGAATGGTAGAATCTTCTTCTCCAAGCACTCCATATCTACCACTTGTTAAACCACTCTTTGTGATTTGTTTATATGATCTGAGCCTAAGAGTGATTGTATGTTGTGCCAGTTATGCACCTACAAGTAGGCCAGCACATTTGATTTCTTCAACGCTTTTGATTTACTAGGGTAGCTTCCCTAGACCCCTACCTTTGGCCTTTGTTGCCTCTTACGACATGCTTTGTAGGTCGCAGTGTTATTATTCTTTGCTCCACTTGTGAGCCTCGGCAACACATGGGCATAAAGTAATCTACTGTAACTGATTCGCTACAGAGTTTTTTTTGGCCAATGGAAGGAATTATTTTTCTAGTTTAAAAAAAATACACCTGTAGTTTAACAAAATTGAAATATTGTTTCTAAATATAATTTAGAATATGACTTATTATATATTAAATTGAAGACAGTATTTTCACAAAATACATACTGTCAGGCAAATATAATGCAGTGAAAAGCTATGCAGGATAAAAAATTAGTAATTTTTTTATTATTTCAGGTCAGCGTTGGACAATGAGACCAAACAGAAGATAGCCATAAAAAAATATCCCTTTTGAGCACCAGACCTACTGCCAGAGAACTCTTAGAGAGATCAAAATTCTGACACGATTTAAACATGAGAATGTAAGTTTCTAACATGTATTTTGTCTAATTACAGGATATGTGTATTTTGTTTCATTACATGTGTGATCGCCTGTGTGTTGCTGGGGCTCACAAGGGGAGCAAAGAATAGTAACACTGCGATCTTCAAGGCATGTCGTAAGAGAACTGAGGTTGGGATCTAGGGAAGCTATCCTAGTAAATAAAAAGCGTAGCAGATAATGGATGGGCTGGCCTATTTGTATGCGCATAACTAGCACAACGTACAATCGCTCTTAGGCTCAGTTCACATACAAATCACACAGAGTGGTTGACAAGTGGTCGATATGGAGCGTTCGATGAAGAAGAAGAAGAATTGATACTAACATAATTTGTTACACACAGAATCCTTCAGTTATTATACAGGAATTATTATTTTCAAGTTGATATCCTTTGTTTTCCCAGCTTTTACCTATACATCATTTTTTCTTTCCAATCAGATTATTGATATACGGGATATACTGAGAGCACCAACAGTGGAAGAAATGAAGGATGTGTATCCTTGATCATCATCATGTACTGTGATGGATTATTTGTGAAAAAATATACACGTTATTCTTGTTATATTTTACTTCTTTTTTAAGGAACAAATTCCAGAAGATCAAAAAGGGAATTAGACATGGATGCATATTATCATCAGACCTGTTCTCACTGTATTGTGAAAACATTTTTAGGTCTATAAAGGATATCGCTGGAATAGCTAGGGAGGACATATCATAAATAACCTGAGATACGCTGATGATACTGTCTTAATAGCAAGAAAGGAAATAGAGCTCTAGAAACTAGTTTATAAGGTTGTGACAGTAAGTAATAACAAAGGACTCAGTTTGAGTATTAAGAAGACAGAATTTATGATCATATCAAAAAGCAGACTCACCCAAAATGCATCATCACAGTAAATGGGATGGAGCTAAGACAAGCACAGCAATTTAAATACCTCGGAGTCCTGGTATCATCAGATGGCAGATCAGAAATAAAGAGCAGAATAGGGCAGGTCAAAGCACCATTCCAGAAAATGAGACGCATGATATGCAATAAGTCGCCAATTGATATCAGAATGAGAGTTATACAGTTATACATATAACTCTCATTCAGATTCAATACTGACATACGGATGTGAGTCATGGACAATAAACAAACAGATCCAAAAATCTCTGAAGGCCACAGTGATGTGGTTTTTACAGAAGAATGATGAGAATCTCATGTACTGCTAAAATGACCAATGTGGAGGTGTAGAAGGAGGTTAAGGACAGACCGCCCTGTGGTATTATCGATTTTCCTTTAAAAAACGTAATTTGGGGTTATTTATATTTTAGATAATACATTCAATTCTGAACCAGAAACCATCTTTAGTTTATAATAAAGATTAAGCTATGTATTTTAATTAAATTGTTTAATTATGTATGTTTTTACCTTTAGCAAGCTAATTATATATTCAAAATCTTAAAATTGTCATAACTTTGCTTCTATTTGGACAATATTAATAATTTTTTCCACAAAAATTAAAGCCTCCCCGAGATCTGCGATCGTTTTTTATAAACAAATAAAGAACATAACAAGAAATTTCATTGGTTGATAAATAGTCAGCCATGATACTTTGAAACCCTCAACCAATCAGAGCGGTTCTTACAAAATGCTTACATTTACGATTAGTAAACAGTAGCATTGAGACATGCGCGTTACGACTGAAGTGTGTATCTTTTGAGCTAAATAATTTGCTATTACTCTACTAAACCATTATGGATAGTAATAAAGTAATTAAAACAAATAGATATCGTTCAAAGAAAAGGAAATTTTGAGGTAACTAGTATTCTAGAACGGAAGATTTGAATGCTAGTATCAATACTAGTATTAGTAGTATTGACAGTGTTGAGACGTCGAGTGGGCAGTTTCAGTTTGAAAATGATGATCCCACAAATTATAATATTGACATTGATGATACTGTACCTGCCCTTAGTGAATCCAGTTTAAATTTAAACCTGTCTGTTCCAACTTCATCATCTTTTCAGAAGCTAAACAAGTCTTTAAATTTAGTAGAAGTTCCTGAAGTTCCAGAAATTAGTGGCTATCGATTTCTTGACATAGAAAATGTGATTTCTTTCGTTCAATTGTTACTATGTTCAAATTGTTTTGATATGAGTAGCAAAGATACATTCATAGTGAAAGAAGTGCTAATTGGAGTAGAAAGCCATTTACATTTTACCTGTACTTTATGTGCACATGTAATTTCATTGAAGTCGTGCACAGAAAATGTCAACCTGCGATTGCAGTTGGCAATGTATAGCATTGGCTGTCATTATGAGAAAACTAAACAGTTTCTTGGTAATATTTTAACCACCGTAAAGGTAATCATAAGGACTGTGGTAGCTGGTGTCCTAAAGATAAAGTTTTAGCTGATAAAAATAAACTACCTAACTTTGTTTTGGACAAGATAATGCCTGTATTTGTCGAGCTATCTTCTGAGGTTTTGTTGAAAAAATGCCTTCATGTTGGTACTCAAAATGCAAATGAATCTTTCCATCATCTTATATGGACTCGCTGTCCTAAGACCACATTTGTGGGGAGGATAAGGTTGGAAATAGCTGTTGATGATGCCACTATAGTCTTTAATAATGGGGAATTAGGAAGACATAATATTTTTAACAAACTGAGCTTATCCTTTGGAAAACATTGTTTTCAGTGCTTCTGCGTAGATAGAAAACACATATCTTCCTCATTAAAACAAAATTTTAATACAAAAAGGTAGAAAGGTATAAAAATCATTGTTAACAGTTCAAGAGTTGGCTGGGGAAGATTGTTATGTTCCTGGCGGGTTTTAAACTGCATTACTGCCTTCAATAATTCAGAATTTGTCGGTTTTTTGACATTTTCTCAAAACTGTTATTTTACTTAAATGTATGTCCAAAATACAATTTTATTCCAAAACTACTCAAAGAAAAGCTGTAAAAATTTGCACACTTCTTCCTTATGCACATGTGCTCAGCCCCTACCACTTTTATTAGAATTCCTTGAATAGTTTTTATGTATTGTGTAAAAGATATCTCTTACCCCACTTCTTTTTCTTCAAAAATATGGATTTGGATTAAAAAATTCAGGTAAGTCTCATTTCTTTATATTTTAAAAATCTTTTGCTACCAGCTAAAGATATGGTGATTTAGTATAACATCTGAAATTTCTATTGTGCTTACTTTAATAGAGCTTAAATCATCCTGTATTTGGCAATGTCACTTTTTGAGCTTTTTTCACCAAAAACATCAATATTTAACATTTTTGCCTAGAATATATGTGTTTGGATTTTTAAAATAATTTTTATTGAGTTTTTACATTATGTTGATAACTTAGAACCATATAAAAACCTTGGATTCTTAAGATTTAGGTTTAGGGGTGCCGTCTGTCCTTAAGACAAGAGAGAAAGCTTTCTTATCATCAATATAAGAAAGAGGCAGTTATCATTTTTTGGACATGTGATGGGGAAGGGAGGTTTAGAACACATTGTAAAAACCAGTAAAATCGAGGGTAGACGAGACAGATGAAGACAGAGAGAAAATTTTAGATTTATGGAGATCCACGATCGCCTATGTCAGCTGGCACAGCACCTGATGATGATGATATGTATATAATCCTCTTGTATCGTTCTATGTTACATAGAGCCTATGAGTAATTTCTCCATACAGCTCTGTCCTGGGCAAATCGCTCAATCTCTTCCGTGGAATTGAGTCCGATATTTCTTGCTCTCTCAGCAAAGTTTGTTTCAGGGTCTCCCTAGGGCATCCTGTCTTTCTTGGACCCTTTGCATCCCACTTGCAACTCAACCCTAAGTCTCTTGTGACTGTTTCTTTCTATGTTGTGTCTGAGCCAAACGCAATGATGAAGTGTCATCTCCATTTATGCCTGTGCAGCTGATATGGGAATGTGCCTTCAGCTTATATGGGAAAAATCTCTCTTCCCTACTGTTTCATCCAAATGAAAAAGTCCATATGTTTGGAATCAAGCAGGGTTTGCAGGGGAGGATAGAAGATGAAATGGAATACATACATAACAATCAACTATCTTAGGGTCCCTCCCGGATTTGTGGTCAATGTTTACTCCTCTAACCTTCTACATAACCATGCTGACCCAAAAGGCAGTGGGGATTTTCTATCAGGTTTTACTCCCCTAACCAGGGGAGTGCCTAGAGTAGTTGATAGTAGCTCGGCCTGCTAGCTGTGAGACGCCTCATAGCTCGGGTTCGAACCTACTGTCCGGCATTTGTTCGAGTCCCCTGGTCTTACTCAGGACGATAACGTGAGTACCTCTGAAGTCGGAGAAAATCTGCCTGTATGGCGAGGAATACTAATTACGAGTACATTGAGCACACGGCTGCTAGTGTAAAGTAATTTACAATGTGCACGCTGCTACCATTGTAAGAAATTGGAAAAACGGATTTTCACGCAGAAATCAGTTTCAGAGATGAAACTTCGTCTGAGTTGATAGCGGACGAAAGAAAAAAAAACTCCCTAACCTTTAGCTTCCCTAGCCCCTCCTCATGGCAGTGGGTTTAACAGTTGCAGATAGTACTGTCTACTATCATACGGTAGCAGATGAAACATCGGATCTGATCTCTATGATGTGATCTAATGGGATATGTAATATATTAACCTTAACAATTACCTCAGTTATATAGTGCAATGTCTAATGGAGACAGATATGTACAAGCTATTAAAGACACAGCAGCTTAGCAATGATCATGTCTGCTACTTCCTGTACCAAATCCTCCGTGGACTCAAGTACATCCATTCAGCCAATGTTCTACATCGAGATCTGAAGCCTAGCAACCTGCTTCTTAACACTACATGTGATCTCAAGGTGAGGTATTCTATTTATTTCTGGAGTTTTTAACTTGATGATTTTATTGTCCCTTATGTTAAATCAAAATCTCAGGATCAAATATTTTGACATAAAGTACTTCAGAAAAATTATTAGAATGGATAAAGAGGGAGCCACAGTAGCATAGTTGTTAGTGAACTCACATCTTTAGTTAGTGGTCCGGACTCAATTTCACAGTAGGCGTTAAATTTTTTCAAACCATAACAGTTCTCAGGTCGACCCAGCCTCAATTTGGTACCAGGAAAAGCATTATGGAGTAAAGGTGACTAGAGTGATGTTGACCACAGCACCCATCGTGTGCCGACTGTCAATGAAAAATACGTGCCTAAACCTGATTTACCCTGTATACCACTTGGAATAGAAAGTATTCCTTTACTTGGATAGATGAGAGAAAAATTATAGACATCCTACGGACTACAGGAAATTGTATATCTACACTGCAACACATGCTATATTATTACCATCTTTTTTCTTATTGTCTCTGGCAGATCTGTGATTTTGGCCTCGCCCGTGTTGCTGACCCCGACCATGACCACACTGGTTTCCTGACAGAATATGTTGCCACAAGATGGTACAGAGCACCAGAGATCATGCTTAACTCTAAGGGCTATACAAAATCTAGTATCCTTGTTTCTGAATCTATGTCTCACATATATTAGTCTAACATACGCAAATGTGTTCAGTGTTACCATTCTACCAGTGTGTTGCCGGGTTAAGGAAGCAAAGAATAGTAAAATTGCGACCTACAATGCATGTCATAAGAGGTGGCTGAGGTAGGGGCCTAGTGGAAACTACCCTAGTAAATAAAAAGCGTCGCAGAAATTGGATGTGCTGGTCTACTTGTAGGCGCAAAACTGGTACAATGTACAATCTCTCTTAGACTCGGATGACATACAAATCACACAGAGTGGTTAACTAGTGGTCTATATGTAGCATTCAAGGGAGAAGATTCTACCATTCATTGATAGGTTTGACTAATTTGATATCGCTAGTGGATGTTCCAGTTTATTTATTTTCAAAACCTGATCACCATGTACGTATAATATATTTTTGAGCTTTCTATACTGGATGTATTTTTCCTTAACACTGCACCAGTTGATGTCTGGTCTGTTGGATGTATATTGGCAGAAATGCTGGGAAATCGACCACTTTTTCCAGGAAAACATTGTATCCTTTATGTATTATGTGCTTAATATATGTGCTGTGAGCTTTAGTGAACATTTATGTGAATGAATTGATCTTGATGTACATCATTTCAGAGTTGTTGTTACAGCGGATGGCATTTATACAGTATTGAATTATTTATACATTTGTTTCATGAGTGTTTCTATTGTTACGTTGTAGGAATTCTGCATAAAGTTATGGTTAATGTACTAATTCGCGAACACAACACATACAACAAGTGTGTGGAGTGTTATTTCATTCAGTCTGTTAAAATAATTGTCTATTCTCAGATGGAAGATGGAATTGGTTGTCCACTCTGCCGTTAGCGTAGGGATAGGAGCCTTAATTTGCATTCTGGGGCCAGATGAGTCGCCCTTGTGTTATATCCGTGTTTATGTAGTGTGGTCTTGATATTGTCTATCCATATTTTCTTGGTTTTCCTTGGCTGTAGTACCTGATCTCTTTTATTGTATGCTGTTAGTGGTGGTTCGTTGGATTCTATTCTCATTAAATGTCCAAACCACTGCATTTGTTGTCTTTCGATGTATTTGGTGCATGATGTTATGCCTACTCTGCTTCTGGTGTCCTCATTTCGTAGTCATATCTTTCCTGGTGACCTCCACTGCCTTCCTCAAGCATTTCATTTCACACATAGTGAGCTTTCTGTGGTGTGTTGCTGTCAGAGACCAAGTTTTGCACTGATAACAAATTGTTGGTAGGAATATACTTTTTATCATCTGTCTTTTCACTTCCATCTTGATTTTTAGATGTTGTAGTAATGGTGCCAGCAGGTGGGTCACTGCATTGCATCTGTTATATCCAATTTCAAAAATTCTTTGATTGCAGCTGTATAAACACAGCCTACACTACATCCACCATCTTGGAACACTTTTCTTACAACTTTTTCATAATAATATACTTAAAATAATATACTATGAAAATCTTAACTACAAGCAAGATCTCGACCAACTGAACCACATTTTGGGAGTACTAGGATCACCAAGTCAGGAAGACCTGTTGTGTATTATCAATGACAAGGTAATGTATTAACCTTCTTCAAATTTCTCCATAATCTTTTTTCAAACCTCAGGGTATGAAGTCACTTCACATTTCTAGGCCATAGTGTGCAGGAAGACTTGTCTTGTTGTAACCTTGATGTGTGGCCAATGGTTTGCCACAAGGTTACCACAAGTCTCCCACAAAGAGCACTAGCATTCAGATACAATGACTACAGACCCAGAGGACAACCATGTAAACGATGGATTGATGGAATATCCGAGGCAATATGTTCCACCATGTACAAAGTGCATAGGGAGGCTCGCTCCAGGTGCCTCTTTTTTCGACTGGTGCTCAAAGGCAAAACATAGATAGATAGATGGATGGATAGATAGATAGATAGCTAGGCAAGCAAGTAGATAGATAGATGATAGAGTGCAGGAGATGATAATAATTCCTCTCGTACTGTTATACGTTACATAGGACCTGTACAAACATGCACTTATGTGATACAAACCCATACTGTATCTTTTCCTAAATTCACTTTTGCTATTGGAGATGGATTTTACCTGCGAGTCCCGCAACATAATCTAAGCCATCACTTGTAATTTGTGACAAAGCATATATAGTTGAAACTGGTAAAAGCTTAGTGACCCGTTGTGACCAACATTTACACGATATACGCAAACGCTCTGTCACCGCTGTAGCTGCTCATTTCACTGGAACTGACCATTTGGGAGCTCGCAATATCCAGGTCACAGCAATCTTATCATACTCCTCCGATAATCTGAGTCATTTGCTCTAGAAAATCGTTTTATATGGTATCTTGTGACCTCATGCCGTATAGGAAGTCTAAATTTCTTTGCTTCTTTTGTATTCTTTGCTTGATAAAGTCATTTTTGTACTTTGTAAAACTACAGTTCTTTGTTTTTATTTGTTTCACTATTAGTATTATTAAAACATGTTTCTGTTTTCTAAAATTTGCATTCCACAGGCAAGAGGATATATCCACTCTCTACCTTTCAAACCCAAAGTCCCCTGGCCAAGACTGTTCCCAAATGCAGATGGAAGAGGTACGAAAAAACGTTATGATATCATTATATAAGTATATCTGCTTTTTTTATTCTGGTATTTAATATTCCTTGCTGTAGGCACATATCTTATTGTCTATATCCTCTTCGTGTACCGTTGAACATGCTTCCACAGAAGATTTACGCTCTTGTCATTCTGCCGCCATCTATTTTATGTTATGTTATTAGATTGATGTCATGATACATTCGGCATTCCCATGCATGCTCCATCCTCCGCTGCAGCAGCCATCCCAAAATCTATACTCACCCTACCCATGAGAAGTTGACTAGTATATCTTCTATCGCGAAGTCGACACTGTCTGACATGTCCAAACTTAACTCATATTATAAAGGGTCTAAAGGCTGAATGATTGACTTAATTTCATCAAGTTTTACCCCATATTGCTCGATCCTTTTCCACAGAAAAGGTCCGCCACTTGCTGAGAGTATTGCACAAACTCTGTAGCTCCTGCAACATTCCTGGGGTCTCTGGAAAAATGCACTCGTTTATAGAATGGCACTGTCCGGCTTGGAACCGCGGGGCAAAAGGTGTAAATACTTAACCTAGTATATAAACAGATACTTATAGCAAACACGCAAGAAATCTTAACCATGTCTACATAAGTTGTCTCCACAGACTTCTCAGCATAAAATGACAAGACAAAATTCTATATACTCAAGTCCTCATGAGAGTCAAGTTTCCAAGTATCCACACTCTGTTGTAGAAGGCACAAGTGAGATGGAATGATCACATTGTACAGATGCGTGATAAACGCATCCCAAAACAATTGATTTATGGAGAGCTTGAACGACCAGTTGGTGAATATAAAAAGCGTTTCATAAACACTTTAAAGAGTGTCTCTAAAATGCTTTGATATGGACACCACATGCTCTCCAAAGATTCAGCAAATGGGATGATGCAACAACTGCGAATCACCGTACTTCTGAGACGCTGAGTATACAGCCTGTACAAAAACACAGAACACTGATGTGTCTAGCCCTGATCATGTGGTAATGGATTGTGTTCCAGGATTGTAATATACAGTCCCCTCACCAGAGTGGTGCAGCAACACACGTCTGAGGCTATTGTCTTCATCGTTTGCAATAGACAGCTATTATTATGCATATCCTTTGCAGAGCATATCCTTTGCAGAACATCGCTTTTATCACAGCCGGCCTGAAAACTCAAGTCTCTAGCAAATTCTCCTACCTCTTCTTCTTTTTTTTTTCTTTTTTTTTTCGTCCGCTTTCAACTCAGACGAGTTTCATCTCTGAAACTGATTTTTGCGTGAAAATCCGTTTTCCAATTTCTTACAATGGCAGCAGCGTGCACATTGTAAATTACTTTACACTGGCAGCCGTGTGCTCAATGTACTCGTAATTAGTATTCCTCGCCATACAGGCAGATTTTCTCCGACTTCAGAGGTACTCACGTTATCGTCCTGAGTAAGACCAGGGACTCGAACAAATGCCGGACAGTGGGTTCGAACCCGAGCTATGAGGCGTCTCACAGCTAGCAGGCCGAGCTACTATCAACTACTCTAGGCAGTCCCCCTCCCACCTCTTCTAACGTCATGTTCAATTTTTGATATGTTCTGCCGCCACCTTTGTCTTGTCTTCTCCTGCCTCTACTCCCAGGAACCATGCCTTCCATCACTGTTCTCTCCAAACTACTGTGTCGTTTAACGTGACCGAAATACTTCATCTTCCGGGAAATGATGTTGTTTATGAGTCAATGCTCCACAATATGTAAGTCTTGTAGTATGTCCTTGTTTTTCTCTTCTCTGTCCATGACGTTCTGAGAAATAATTTTTCGGTAACATCTTATTTCAAACGCTTCGATTTTGTTCCTTAAGCATTATACATTTATATATGTACCTTAAATTGTTCTTTGAATTCTAACATAATCTCTTCCTCAGCTCTTGATTTGTTAGAAAAGATGTTAACCTTTAACCCTAACCGAAGGATATCAGTAGAACAGGCTCTAGCACATCCATACCTTGAGTCATACTATGACCCAGCAGATGAGGTAAGCCATGAGAAGTGGTTTTTTCTTTGTTCACCCACTATCAATTCAGACATAGTCGGGACGCCTAATGTGGTGACTCTGGATCATTGAAGAAGAAGATTGATTGATAGGAACATCATCATTGCACTTTGGTGAGTAACCATGTGTGTTCCGATCTCTTTCATACACAGGAAGATCTCAGCTGCAGTGCACGAACTCCATAGTATCGACGAGGGTCTCTGATGTAATTTGGAGGCGGTGAAGATATTTTGTAGGAATTTTATTTTTAATCTTTTCTAATTAAGTATGCCCGGCAGCGGCTTTCCAACCTGCTCTTCTCGAATTTGAACTGCCAAGGGTTCTTTCACGTGCTCAAATTGAACATGGTACCTACATTTTATCGTCCGTCTCCAATAGGACTTGGAACTCAATCTCACACTAAGATCAGAGCTCTCTGGAAAAATATCATGAAGAAGTGAACCGGTTACCTTGGCACGAGAGACGAGCACCTAACCTCTACGCTACAGATACCCCTGAAGAAGAAGATTATGTCTCCTTGGTAAAGACCTTGGCCATTAGATAGATACATAGTGCCTGTGTGTTGTCATGGTCGCAAGAGGAGTAAAGAATAGCAACACTGCGACCTACAAAGCATGTCGTTAGAGGCGACTTGGTAGAGGCCTAGGATGCTACCTAGTAAATAAAAAGTATCTCAGAAATCGGATGTGCTGATCTACTTGTAAGCGCATAACTGGCACAAAATACAATTGCTCTTAGGCTCAGATCACATACAAATCACAAAAAGTGGTTTAACAAGTGGTTGATATGGAGCGTTCAAAGAAGATAGATACATAGAAGTATAAGATGTATCAGATAGTTGCAGATAACCATAATCCATGTTTCTCTATTTGCAGCCTGTAGCTGAAGAACCTTTTAAATTTGAAATGGAGTTGGATGACTTACCAAAGGAGCGACTGAAGGAACTAATTTTCCATGAAACAGTTCAGATTGGGATTCGCAACAAGGAATGATCCCTGTATGTAGGTAAGGGATTTATTATTTTTTCCTTTATGTTTTATTCATATACAAGCTATATACATTTTTGGTTGCTTTTTGTTGTTTAATTTTATCGATATAAGGGAAGACTACAGTAAAACTATGTAGCAAGGGCGAAATATGTAAAAACAAAGTACTGTAGTTTTACAAAGTGCAAAAACAATGTGCCGCGTTGTTTTGACCAAAAGACCTTTTATCGAGCAAAGAATACACCAGAAGGGAAGAAATTCACTTCTTAAATTTGTAGCATCGGCAAGGGTCCCGATCTAATTTTTGAAGATATTTTGTAGGAATTTTTATTTTTAACCTTTTTCTAATGAATTTTGCCCAGGTAGCAGCTTTCCAGCCTGTTCTTCTCAATTTTGAACTGCCCTGCGGTAAATCCGATAGAGAGGTCGTACTTCACTATTTGTCACTTGGCGTTAAAAGTTCTGAGGTTACGAGGACCCACGTCAAATGGTTAGAATGACAGATTTCCTGAAAAGATCACTCTTAAGGGATCTAATCTTCAAGTACCTCTGAAGTTGGCGAAGACCTGCCTGCATGGCGGGGGACACTAGTCAAATCATAGAAGCAGGCCTTCGCTCAAAAATCAGTCAGATGCGTGAATTCACAGCGGACGAATGCAGAAGAAGAATGAACTGCCAAGGGTTCTTTTACATACTCAAATTGAACATGGGACCTATGTGTTCAACACCTATTTAACTGTAACTTTAGACAAATTTGCTTAACAGAGATAATACATTTTATCATTAATTTGTATCCTCTAATTAATCTATTTGTTGACTTTAATCCCAACCAGATGAACACTGAAAACAGGCAAGTGAGACAATGCAATGACTGGTCTGTAGTCAAGACACTGATTACGATGCATTGTCGGATCTACCCTAAAACATGTTATAGAACTTTACCACGTAAATCTGCATACCCAACTTCTGTCAGACAACATATCAGTATTCTCTGATCATGGAGATGCATTTGCAAGTTCATTCTGGGAAAGGAATCCATCTTGTATAAGCTTCAACAGCTTAGTTGATAATTCATCAAACAGCGGTGAGCATGCTGGTCTGCTTCTTCTAGATATTACATTCTAGTTTTTCTAAGAAACTGCAGTTATCAATGTCAGCAAGGATTCCGCACTGGAACAGTGAATGGTGATTTTCACGAACATTAACCCTTCAGCTAGTAAGGACATTTTTCCAATTCACTGTTAAAGACGTGTTAACATGTCTGTTATTATCTCTCCTCTGTAGTCTAAAGACGTGTTAACACGTTATAAAATTTCTACTGTTGCTGCTATAGGGTATACATTCACATTTGTGACCTAGAAACAAAGAGTAGCTATTTTTAGATCCGTCTTCAGAGAGTATGTAGCAGCAAAAGTGTGAAACAGTTGGTGTTAATATTAATGATTAGGAAATAGTGGTAATGAAACGGTTTTTGTTAATTATGATTAATAATAAGTGTTAATTGTGTTTGATTTAATGAAAATGAACTAGCTAATGTTAATAGTAATGAATCAAATAGTTTGTGTGAATTTAATGAAAGTTATATCAATATTATTAGAAATTATATGAAGGAAACAATATGAAAGCCAATTGAACAATATTATATTGATATTAACAGTAATGAAATAGTTTCTATTAGTACTTTTGTTTGTTATGTAGGGGATTAAAGCCTCCAAGCCGAGGCATGCCTCTTGCAATGTAAGAACGAACTTTGTTTTGGTTATATCAGAGCCTGTATGCTAACCAATATGAAAAATAGGAATTAACTACATTCAGAGAATGCAAGTATTATATTTAGGACTAATGAAACACTTAAAAAACAAAGTAGTGTGGTTTTACAAAAACATTGCAATACACAGCAACATTTTGACTAAAAGGCCTTTATCAAGTAAAGGAAACAACAGGAGTGAAGAGTTTCTTTTCTTACACTGCACACAACCTATAGAATCAAACAATAAATTTCAAACGGCCCTAAAATGAAAATCTGTAGTTTCTGATGAAAAGAATCTGATTTTCATTTTAGGGCTGTTAGGAATTTATTATCTGATTCTATATGTTGTGTGCAGTGTTAGAAGAGAAATTCTTCACTTCTGTTGTATCATTTTTTTAATAAAGGCCTTTTGGTC
The DNA here is from genome assembly GCA_020796225.1 of Arion vulgaris. Classification (NCBI taxonomy): domain Eukaryota; kingdom Metazoa; phylum Mollusca; class Gastropoda; order Stylommatophora; family Arionidae; genus Arion; species Arion vulgaris. The sequence continues at coordinate 61,479,351 of CM036754.1, forward strand.
GAAACGTTGCTGTGCATTGTGATTGTTTTGATAAAACTACAGTATTTTGTTTTAACATGTTTCGCCATTGCTACATAGATTTACTGCAGTCTTCCTTATGTCGATAATACTATTTAGGGCTAGTGGAAACTAAAAACGCTATATTACTGTGAGTAGTGTTAGAAAGTAGTGTATTGCTTTATCTTTGAATAGTCTGTTAATATTTCATATCAATCACAGAGGGTTGTCTATTGGTCATATGCATTTATGAGGTGCAGGTTGATTTTTGTGGCGGTACAACTGTTTCATTCTGGAATTAGTTCACACAGTCAGGAGATAGTTGTTAGCATTGCATGTGATTGTCATTGGCACAGGAGCGGAGCAATTATGCGGTGACCCGTTGCAGTGAAGTTGGAACCGTACATATGAACATGTCTATTGGTAATATTGTAGTATGCTTTCTATCATACTTTTCTTGTATGTTCTTTAAATAAAAAATTGTGTGTATTCTTGCTTGCCTTTATTATTCTCTTTTACACTGTAGCAGAAATCACATGTTCTGCCAGGCAGTTTTATATTGAATGATTTAAGACACTCATTTTTAGTGGACTTGTTTGAAATACTGAGTTATTTTTGCTTCGTTATAATGACAACTGTTATTTATTATAAATATAACATTTTTTTATATATGTTCATTAGTAACTGCTTTTTTTGTTGATATATTTGTAAATAGAAGGGATATACTTCTTCCTTGTTTGTTTTCATACTGCCGCTGGTTATAGCAGGATGCAGTCCGGAGAAAGGTGTCACAGTTTTTACCGTAAGCTGTGGTCTCTGTACCTTTCGGCCTGACATATCCGACTTCAGAATAGCCTTTTCTTTTTGGTACCGGGTCCGCTCTTGTGGTGCCGATGCCCGCAAGGGAAGCAAAGAATAGTACCACTGCGACCTATAAAGGCGACTGATGTAGAACCTAGAAAAGCTACCCTAGTAAATAAAAAGCATTGCAGAAATCGGATGTGCTGGTCTGCTTGTAGGCGCATAACTGGCACAATATACAATCACTCTTAAGCTCAAATCACATACAAATCACACAGAGTGGTTAATAAGTGGTCGATATGAAGCGTAAGAAGCAGGGTTTGTTATTTCTATGAAAATGCTCCATTAACTGTTAGTAGAAAACAGGGTATTACAAAGTTTATTTTTAACATGGTAAACTTGACAGATATTACTTGTCTTGTTTATAATTGGTGTAGCCATGTGTATATTTGAAACTGTTATCTTTGTTTACAATAGTAAAACATGTTTTGTTGAAGGGAAATTGTATGCAAAATGTGAATCACAATTTTTTGTTTATTACTTTTTTTAGCCAGTAGAACTGGTTTGCTAGGTTTTTTGTTTATACCATTGCTGCACATGATCTGGTATGCTGCCCACTGTTAGTTAAACAGTATATTTCTTGCAAATTAGAAATGACTGCTGCCATCCGCTACTTTATTCTTTTTTGTATACCATGGTATGACAAACTGTTTAGGTAGCAATTTTGATTGCACTGGAAATGTTAAAAAACAAATAATGATACGAATTGTCAAAGCAACATCTGCTTTTAAAAGTATAAATAAAATATGGAACTGCAAATTATACAGTTTTAAAACTAAATTTAAAATTTTGATTTCCAATGTTGCATCAGTCTTAACATATGCCAGTATCAGTCTTAACATATGCCAGCGAGAATTGGAAAATTACTAGAGATATACACCCATGTGTTGTCAGGGCTCACAAGGGAAGCAAAGAATAGTAACACTGTGAACTAAAAGGCATGTTGTAAGAGACGACTGAGGTAGGAGCCTAGGAAGCTACCCTAGTAAATAAAAAGTGTTGCAGAAATCGGATGTGATCTGGCAAACCACCTGCCGAGAGTGTTGCACAAACACCGTAGCTCCAGCAATAATCCTAGGGATCTCCAGAAAAATTCACATGTGACTTGGTCCAGATTCAAACTTATATACTCCAGATCGCCAGGCAAATGTCTTGACCACTTTGCCATAGAGACACCTATTGACTTGAAGCTGTAGGCTGAAAACTTTTTCGGATACGCTTGTCCTGCACAAGTAGGGGCCTAACGGGGATGCAACGTTCTAATGGCTCTTGGGAAAGACCGTTTATACATCACAATAAGAATGGTTGAGAAGAATGTCCGCAAACAAACAACAGCAAACAAACTTGAAGGTGTTTGAGATAGTAATAGAGCAGACAGGCTTGCGTCAATAGCATTGATTGTCAGGGTGTTTGAGGATGGATCGCCCGAGTTGTTACCGGGGTCCAAATTTGGTGTGTAAAGAATAGAACCACTGTTAACTGCCATGCATGTCGTAAAAGGCGACTAAGGAGGTTTTGTTGAAATCGGATGCATGTGTCCTAAACGTGTAAAAGTCTATGCGTTAAGGGCAACGTATATACACATTCTTGGCAAAGATCAAACATATCACAAAGTGATTAAAATTGGTCATAAAGAACGAACGCAAAGAAGAAGACGAAGGGTGGATAAGGGGAATGTTCTTGAATTACATCGAGAGACAAAGAGTGAAGTAGTTCAGCATATAATAAGAATGCATCCAAACTCCACTGTAAACATATGCTTCTATAACAGAACATCAGGAAAGAAGATGAGAAAAAGACCAAGAAATAGGTGACATAACCGAGTCCTGTCAAAAAAAACTATAGCCCAAGCTACTAGAGCAGCACAAGAGAGAAAACTATTACACTGTGCAACAACCCGATAACAGTGTGATAACAAAAGAAGAAGAAAGGGGATGTTCTTCTGTCTTAACGAACGCCTGCTGTATGAGGACACTAAAATTAATGTTGAATCTATCTAGTGTTTTAAGTAATTTAAAATTACACATTGTGCAAATAAAATTGAATGCTAGAGGGACAGAGTGAGGAGTATGTTCAACCACTGAGACGCTAAAACCATCAATATGCATCATCTTCGACTTCTGCTTGGGGAGACTGTGCACTTATGGGTCTGGCCAGAGTGCTATGATGTTTGTTTAGTAACCAATAGTCCATAAATTTAATATTCATAATCACATCCATAATCTAACAAAGTCAGCCAGGAAATTGATTGACAAGACCATCATCATTGCACTTCGCTTATTAACCATGTGTGCTCTGAGCCCTTTCTTACACAGGAAGATCTCAGCAGCATTGCACGAACTCCATAGCACCAGCGAGGGTCCCTGATGTAATTTTGAAGATGGTGAAGATATTTTTGTAGGAATTTTTTTAAATATTGTTTCCCAGGCTGTGGTTTTCCAGCCTGCTCTTCTCGATTTTGTACTGCACTGGTTCTTTTACATGCTTAACTTGAATGGGTACCTACGTGTTTTTGACATGCTCAAATTGAACATGGTACAGCCAGGAAATTATGGCAGCAACAGATAACTACTAAATTTAATTTCAAGATTATATCCAACAATATATTTATAACATTTTTTTGTCTTATTACTTCTATATCATTTTGATGATTTTCTTTGTTATGTTTGATAAATCTATGTTACTATTTGTTAAATGCTTCATTTGTTCTGTTACCTGTGAAAAAAACAACTACTTAAATGCAACTAAGGGGTTTTATAACTTCTCTATCTTTGTAATAAATTATTTGTTGTCAACGAGTCCACATTATTGCTAGTCCCAGTTTAATGTAAATAGTCTACACCAGCGGTATCCAACGTGATGCTCGCTGGCGCTATGGTGCCTGGGCAACACAATGCTCGCTGGCACTATGATGCCTGGGCAACATGATGCTCGCTTAGCTATGATGCCTGTGCAACATGATGCTCGCTGGCACTATGATGCCTGTGCAACATGATGCTCGCTGGCGCTATGATGCCTGTGCAACATGATGCTCGCTTGCGCTATGATGCCTGTGCAACATGATGCTCGCTGGCACTATGATGCCTGTGCAACATGATGCTCGCTGGCACTATGGTGCCTGTGCAACATGATGCTCGCTGGCTATGATGCCTGTGCAACATGATGCTCGCTTGCACTATGATGCCTGTGCAACATGATGCTCGTTTGCACTATGATGCCTGTGCAACATGATGCTCACTTGCGCTATGGTGCTTGTGTCATACATTTATGGAGCCCTATTTTACTCTGCGTGCTATAACATTAATCAGATTTTAGTTTCGCCCATGTGGTGCCATGCCCCGCTTGGGAAGCAAAGAATGGTACAACTGCGGCCTACAATACATGTCGTAAGAGGCGGCTGTTGTAGTGTCCTAGGGAAACTACGCTAGTAAATAAAAAGCATCGCAGAAATCGGATGTGCTGGCATACTTGTAGGTGCGTAACTAACACAACGTACAATCGCTCTTGGACTCAGATCACATACAAATCACACAAAGTGCTCAACAAGTGGCCGATATGGAGCGTTCGAAGAAGAAATAAGTAGTGGGAGTATTGTAATCATCACATGTCGACGGCGTCTTCACAAGCATCAGTCACATGTGCCCCAGTATATAAAACCGTTAGACAGCGCTGGTCTACACTATATTATGTTGGTATGTATTTATGTAAATATCGGATACAGAAATATCTGAAAATTCTTCTAGTATTTTGACCTCTCGATGTCGGCTATATATGCTACAATATTTGATGCAAGCTTTTCGTATTATATATTTGTTTAAGCTTATGTTTGCATATGATGTTATTTTGCATACATCTTTTAAATCTCCTAATTATTTTCTTGTCTGTTCTAGTTTAGTGACTTATAAACTGCTCGTTACGATTTTTGGGATTTGAGTATATGTATGTGGTGCTATGTTTATAGCAACGCTGCAATATTTGCTTCTTTCAGTCCAGCGCTTTCAATTTCAGCATGCACTTTTCGGGTTCCTTGTTTCATTTGGTTGAAATTTAATTGAGCTTTTTATATCACAAAATACATCCTGCAGTCATGTCCATCATACATACATCGACGAAACGGTCTCATGAACAAAGCATACAGAGCAGGCTATGGGGAACTCTAACTGACATGCAGCTTCATAGAGGCAACTAAGCTCATGGTTTAGATAAGCATACGAAACCAAACGCAAAGAAGAAATAACAAAATTTACCCGGACAGTGACTTTACTTCTTTTCTATTTTCAACAATCAAGATTTCGTTAATGTGCTCAACTTTGAACATAAAATACGTCTACGCTTTATCAGCAATCTTTAATAGATCTAAGAGTGTGGTCTATAGCAAAGTTGATAACGTGCTGTGGAAAGTCCTGGGTTCACTGTCAGTTTTGGACTCAAAATTTGTTGATGTCCATGCAGTTTGACTACCAGAAATCCTGATCTTTTACTTGTGGATCTAAATTACAAGGAGGTGAGTAATATTGAACTCAACTCTGAATTGTTTTAATGGAATAAAGAAGATATACCTGAAAAAGTATGGCACAGTGCTAGTCAACTTCTGCATTCATGTCTATGGCATTGTTGGAACTAAAGACATGTCTGCAGGATGAAGTCCACTGTCTTTTTCAGGATAAGACAGTTACACAATAGCTTCTGTACCACCCTCTGTCAATATTGCTAGTCAAATCGCCCGAGTGGTTACCAGGCCCAAATTTGGGATGTAAAGAATAGAACCACTGTTACCTGCCATGCATGCCGTAAGAGGCGACTAAGGAGGTTTGGCTGAAATCAGATGCATGTGTCTTAAACGTGTAGAAGTCTATGCGTTTAGGGGCCTACCAAACCAATGTGCAACGTATACACGTTCTTGGCAAAGATCAAACATATCACAAAGAGTGATTAAAATTGGTCGTAAAGAACAAACGCAAAGAAGAAGCGAGTCAAATTTCTAAATTTCTGTAACATCCTCCGTCAACATTGCTAATCAAATTTCGAAACTTCTGTTCCCCCCTCTGTCAATATTGCTAGTCAAAGTTCTAAACTTCTGTAACATCCTCCGTCAACATTGCTAATCAAATTTCTAAACTTCTGTACCATCCTCTGTCAACATTGCTAGTCAAAGTTCTAACCTTCTGCATCATCCTCCATCAACATTGCTAGTCAAATTTCTAAACTTCTGTACCACCCTCTATTAATATTGCTAGTCAAATTTCTATAACATCCTCCGTCAACATTGCTAGTCAAAGTTCTAACCTTCTGCATCATCCTCCATCAACATTGCTAGTCAAAGTTTTAAACTTCTGTACCATCCTCCGTCAACATTGCTAGTCAAAGTTCTAAACTTCTGTACCATCCTCCGTCAACATTGCTAGTCAAAGCTTTAAACTTTTGCATCATCCTCCATTAGCATTGCTAGTCAAAGTTCTAAACTTCTGTACCATCCTCTGTCAACATTGCTAGTCACAGTTTTTAACTTTTGTATCATCCTCCATCAACATTGCTAGTCAAAGTTTTAAACTTCTGGCTTTGGCCACAACAAAATTATATGTTTGTGGTAGGTCTATAGGTTCCTGATCCTTCATTTGGAAATCTAAATTACAAGCACCTCTGAAGTCGAAGTAAGGTTTGCCTGAATGGTGAAGGACACTAGTGATAAGGAAGCCATACCTTCATGCAAAAATCAGTGTCGACATATTATGCACAGTAACTATTCTTCCTATGGAACGACACAAGCAAAGAAACAAAAGTAAAACTTCTGAGAACATGTATATTCCCTGTGGTAACATATGGATGCGGATCATGAACCATAACACAAACATTTAAAAAAACAAGGTGCTATTAAAAAAAGTTCTTAGAACATTCTGGACAGAGAAGAGAAGAAACAAAGACGTCCTACAAGACCTGCATATCAAGGAGCATTGGCTCATAAATAACTTCATGTCTCGGAAGATGAAATATTTTGGCAACACCACAGCTGTCTGGAGAGAAAGGTAATGGAAGGCATGGTCCCTGGAAAATGAGACAGGACATCAAAGAAACCTTGAACATGACGCTAGAAGAGGCAGGAGAACTTGCAAGAGATAGAGAGCTTTTCTGCTTGGCTGTGATAAATGCGACGTTCCGCAAGGGACATGCTACTACTTGAACTATGCTTGAATTCATAGCAAACAAATGGAATACAAACCATTAAAAAACTAACATTGCATGCATTTTAGGCAAATATTTGTAGCACGCTTTATTTTTTACCTAACGTTTTGTGAACTTACTTATGCAGATTGTTTTTGTCTCACTATGCTCTGTTGCTTTGTTTCTGGAATATGTACCAAATATGTGATATTTATGTTATATGTTAGCCTATATCTTACATTTGATATGTCATATATATCATGTGCTATATATATATATATATATGTGTGTGTTATATATATATGGAGGAGTGTCTGGTCAAATGGATTAGAGAGCGGCTCCCATGCAGGAGACCCGTGTTCAATCCACGGTAAGGACAATTATATTTTTCTGTTGTCTGCATTTTTTAAAAATCCGAACCTGAACAGCTTCACTACGACTGCACTAGCTATGCAGCCATTAAATTTCTCAGGCTCTAGTCGTACCTGTCCTACACTGCCTTTTAAAAAAGCGGTACTACAGGTAGTAACGATAGTTTAAAATATATATATAACTTCATGTCCCAGAAGATGAAATATTTTACAATATGGTACTACAGGCAGTAACGATAGTTTAAAATATATATATATAACTTCATGTCCCAGAAGATGAAATATTTTACAATATGGTACTACAGGCAGTAACGATAGTTTAAAATATATATAACTTCATGTCCCAGAAGATGAAATATTTTACAATATGGTACTACAGGCAGTAACGATAGTTTAAAATATATATATAACTGCATGTCCCAGAAGATGAAATATTTTACAATATGGTACTACAGGCAGTAACGATAGTTTAAAATATATACATATAACTTCATGTCCCAGAAGATGAAATATTTTAGCCAGTTAAACGTCACAGTTGTTTAGAGAGAACGGTAATGGAAGGCATGGTTCCTGGAGTACGAGGCAGGGGATGAAGGTGGCAGCAGGACTTTAAAGAAACTTTGAATATGACGATGGAGGAGGAAAGAGAACTTGCTAGAGACTGAAAGTTTTTCAGGCGGGCTGTGATGAAAGCGATGTTCCGCAAGAGACATGCTACTACTTGATATAAATGGAGGAGAGCGGGTGGCTGAATAGTTATTTACAGTGAGGTTTCTTGACAGAACATCTCGTATTTGATGACTTGGTACGGTAAAATAAAAATGTTATCGGAGAGAAAATAAAACTGATAACCTGCATATGCGTGGCTGACGACAGCCTCAGACAAGCTGTCTCAATTCCTCTGCTGTATAGAATGCCCCCCAACACGCTTCTTAGCCATGTGGTCCAGGTTGAATTCCACAGTGGGTGTGTTTTACTTATTACTATACAATGTCTAGTAACAACCGTTATAAGAAGATGGAGATATGTTGGACACACCTTAAGAAGAAATGATCAAAGAATACCAAAGCAGGCATTGAAGTGGATGCAAAGGGTTCAAGAAAGAGAAGATGACCTAAGGAGATCCTGAAACGAACTTTGCTGAGAGAGGCAAGAAATATCGGTCTCAGTTCCGTGGAGGAGATTGAGTGAGTTGCCCAGGATAGAGCGATATTGAGAAATAACTTGCACGCCCTTTGTAACGTATAACGGTGTGAGAGGAATTATTATATAATGTCAAGCGAGCACATATCACTTTGGTGCTCAATGCCTTAAGTACTCACTCCATAAAGAGGTATATATGTCTTACCTTAATTATCACAACTATATCCAGACTACATAAATGTTGCTTGTTCATTCTGACAATCTATGTTCATTTTGTGCATTTAGATATTTATCAATATGAAATCAATTCTATGTTTATTGTGTCTACCTTGGAAAGATCTGATAAATAATTAAAGAGTATGGCTGAATCTCAGTTTATGTATAAATACTTATGCAAAAGTCTCTTTAGAATATACTGTTATATTGGTGTGTGTTTTAGGGGTCAAGGAGCAAAGAATAGTAACACTGCGACTCTCCAAGGCATGTTGTAAAAGGTGACTAAGGTAGGGGCATGGGAAGCTACCCTAATAAATAAAAGCCATCGCAGAAATCGGATGTGCTTGACCTTGTAGGCGCATAACTGGCAGAACATACACTTGCTTTTAGGCTCAGATCACATAAAAATCACAAAGAATGGTTTAATAAGTGGTCGATATGGAGCGTCAAAAGAAGTATAGAATTCACTGTCTTTGTAGCGCAGATTTTGTAGCCTAATATAGGGAACATGTAAAAACAAAGTACTGTAGTGGTGTACCCTTGTCAACCACTCTGTGTGATTTGTATGTGATCTGAGTCTAAGAGTGATTGTACGCTGTACCAGTTATGCGCCTACAAGTAGGCCAGCACATTCGATTTCTCGCAGATTTTTATTTCCTATGGTAGCATCCCTAGGGCCTATATCAGTCGCTCTACAACATGCATTGTAGGTTGCAGTAGTACTCTTCTTTGCTTCCTATGGGCCCCGGCATCACACAGGCGAAACTACCTCTAAAATAGGAGTGTGGTGGAGGACACTCATAAAAATGGAAAGCTGGCCTTCACCAAAAAAAAAACCAGTGAAAGGCACCATACCAAGCGGGTGAATGCAAGAAGAGTGAAAACTTGTTTATCCTTATAGTTTTAAACAACAATAGACTAATGTCTAGGTACTTCTTCTACGGTCTCACTAGATTGGGATTTCGGATTCTCTAATAAAGGCAGCCGCCTGCCTCAGATTATCAGCCACGCTATACAGTTTGTCTTCTGCGTCCTCACTAGATTGGGATTTCGGATTCTCTAGTAAAAGGCAGCCGTCTGCCTCATTATCAGCCACGCCATACAGTTTGTCTTGGACGCTGGTGTACCTCTTTCTTCTCAAGTCTGCATACTGTGGGCAGTTTTATAGGATTTAATTCCTATGATTTTTGCTTTCCTGTTTGTGCCAACCTCTTCCCGCAGTAAGTTTTGGCCACCTTTGTGATGGTAGGTCTGACATTCATACTGTGGGGCTAAATCTCTGAGGCAGATTGGCAACCGTAGAATCCGTTATCTCATTGTGAAGGGTCGTTGCACCATGTTATGCGCCTTACGGCCTGGTGCATCTGTTTTCTGCAAGCATTTGTTTCGGGAATGTTTAGGTACAATTTTAGATCGTAATTTTTCTTTCATCCTTGATGTTGTACTTTAGCTTTGTTGTATATTTCTCTATAATTGCTGAACGTACAACAATTTTTATATTAAATAGTGTTCAGTTTACAATTTGTCATTGTTATGGCTTTACCAGCAATCGATATCTTGATATTCTTTGTATTGTGTTCCAAGATGAAGATAAAATAAATATTCAATAATGATATTCTCTGTGTGTCTTTTATGTTAGTGGTGGTCTAGGAGTACCATATGTTGGTGGTGTACCATATGTTGTAGAATGAATGTTTGTTAGATATTGGAAGTTGGATCTCGTATCATATGTTTACAAACCAAGACAGTTTTATCACATGTTTACGATTGATGAATAGATATTGACCAACTTGTTATATCATATGACATCAAAATAACGTATGTAATCGGTCCCTGGACATTCAAATACACCTGTAAATGATAATGCTGACAGGTTGGCTAAGAGGTCAACTCAAGAACAACCACTCACAGCAACAACTCTCCATACAGGAAAGCAAATCTTCATATTAAATCCGCCCCGTGTGGTGCCAGGGCCCGCATGGGAAGCAGAAAACATGAACACTGCAACCTACAAGGCATGTCGTAAGAGGCGACTGATGTAGGACCCACGGAAGCTACCCTAGTAAATAAAAAGCATTGCAGAAATCGGATGTGCTGACCTACTTGTAGGCGCATAACTGGCACAATGTACAATCAGTCGATATGGAGCGTTCGAAGAACAACATTAAATCAAGAAATTTGGCAAAACAGATGGGTTATGGCAGACACTGGAAGATAGGATTACAGACACATGGCCAACCCATACTCCAATGACAACATCAAGGAGAGATCAGAGCACCAATATTTGACTCCGAAACCAAACCATACCACTTAATAATCACATGAATGGAATTCAACCACAACACATTCCAGAATACCAGCTGTGTGCACATTATCATGAAACTGTTCACCACCAAGTTTTCAGGTGCCAAAGGCTGGATGGTGTCAGGAAGATCAAGACCAGATAAATTAAACATATTATATGGAACAAAATAACAACTTACAAACACATGAAAACACCCATCAATGCCGTTAGAAAAGACGACCAGCAAAGAGACAATTACCACTATCTAGATAGAGCAAGGCAGGTGATATTGTTTCGACTCAGAACTGGACACAACAGATGGAACAGACGTCTACACAGACTAAAACTAGTTCCATCACCCACATGTGTATGTGGACAGACAGCCGAACACATCCTGCAAGATTGTCAACTGCAGAAAGAACACTGGCCAATAGAGACAGACATCAACACAAAGCTGTTTGGAAGCCTTGATGAACTAACAAACGGAACAACATACATCCAGAGAACCGGACTCTGTGTAGACATTGAATCTCGGTGAACGAGAAGAAACACATGCAGATACCACTACATAGCATTGGGACAAAGGACAAGAGCCCAAGCGACACTGGATCATTGAAGAAGAATGTTGATCAAAATCTTGTCACATTTTGAAGGTTGATGAAAGTCTGTTTATGGTTGAGTGTCTGTGGTATGTTTAAATTGAATACGTTATATGTTGAAGACAAGCAGCGGTTTCAATAATTCCAAAGAATGAGTCACGACAGAGATGAAGTGTCTACACAGAGTACTGGTAGTATCAAGAATACTACATTACAACGCTACATTTGGTGATCTTTCAAGTGTATTCTTTTTCTTCTTTAAATGCTCTGTGTGATTTGTATGTGATATAAGTCTAAGAGCGATTGTGCGTTGTGCCAGTTATGCGCCTACAAGTAGGCCAGCACATCCGATTTCTGTGACTTTTTATTTACTAGGTAGCTTCCTAGGTCGCACATCAGTCGCCTCTACGACATGCCTTATAGGTCGCAGTGGTACATACTATTCTTTGCTTCCTTGGGGCCCTGACACCACACGGGCAGCTAATGATAAAAATTCCTGAAACCAATCACTGTCAGCAGTCAGTGTTTGGCTGAAATCGGATGCCCATGTCCTAAACGTGTAGAATTCTATGCGTTTAGGGCCTACCAAACCAATGTGCAACGTATACACGTTCTTGACAAAGATCAAACATATCACAAAAAGTGATTAAAATTGGTCGTAAAGAACGAACGCAAAGAAGAAGAAGCAGTCAGTGTCAAGTAATAAATTTACAATAAATTGTATTGTGTTTACTTACATCAGTATATTTTTATTATAAGGATCATTAGCTAGATTCACAATATACATATTATTTTATTTAATAACCGTTACAAACATAAAATTGGAAATGCAAAAATAGTATACTTAAGTGTGGGTGTCTCTGTGGCAAAGTGGTTAAGACTTTTGCCTTGTGTTCTGAAGATTGTGGGTTCAAATCTGGATCATGTTCAGTTCACATGTGCATTTTTTTTCAGGAGATCTCCAAGATTGTTGCTGGAGCTACAGAGTTGGTACACTGTGCAACAATCTTGGCGGATGGTGTGATATTTCTGTCGAAAGGTGCGGAGCCATATGGGGAAACCTGGTGCAATCTTCTTCCAACGCTCCATATCGACCACTTGTTAACCACTCTTTGTGATTTGTATGTGATCTGAGCCTAAGAGCGAATGTACATTGCGCCAGTTGCATCCAATTTCTGCAATGTATTTTATTTACTAGGTAGCTTCCCTAAGTCCTACATCAGTTGTCTCTTACAACATGCCTTATAGGTCGCAGTGGTACTATTCTTTGCTTCCTATGCGGGCCCCGGCACCACATGGGCGGGACATGTCCATACTTGCTCTGATTTCCTCCTAAGCATGTATTTCAGTGTGTTTAGACAAACAACTCCTGTTCTGTACTGGTTGATGTATCTACTGGGGTTTCTCTTTTGTTTTTCCCATCTTGCCGCACCTACTGGTATGCATAACTTGTGCAAGCGAGATAGAGAATATCCTTTATCTTCTTCGTTGAAATCTTCAGAGCGTACGTTTTCTCTTAGAGCATTGAACATCCTGCAAGATTGTCACCTGATGAATCAATTGCGGAAATAACACTGGCCAACAGAGACAAACATCCACACAAAGCTGTTTGGAAGCCTTGATGAACTAACAAACACAACAACATACATCCAGAGAACCAGACTTATTGTGTAGACATTGAACATCAGCGAACGAGAAGAAGAAGAACATTGATGATGTCGCTGTTGTCAATAGAAGATCCATTCTCGATTGCAGCACTGCTCGCCAGTGCCTCCACTCATTGCCCTTCACCTGGAATGACCTGAGGCAAAGATGAAGGTAAGTGTCTGGATTGTTGTATTTTATATTAATTGCCGCCCGTGTGTTGCAGGAGGTCTCAAGGGGAGCAAAGAATAGTAACACAGTGACCAACAAGGCATGTCGTAAGAGGCGACTGAGGTAAGGGCCTACGGAAGCTACCCTAGTAAATAAAAAGAGTCGTAGAAATTGGATGTGCTGGTCTACTTATAGCATAACTGGCACAATGTACAATTGCTCTTAGACTCGGATCACATACAAAGAGTGGTTAAGAAGTGGTCGATATGGAGCGTTCGAAGAAGAAATATTAATTGCATCCGCTGCCTTCGTATAAACAAAATAAAATGACTGCATTATTTCCCGGAGGAAGATGGAAGCTTCCAATTAGTGCTGTTAGAATTGTGTCCATCAGGGTTAACCACTCCAGCAGACAGAGTAACTGATTCTGTGAAGTTTGAAAGTGGGTCCTGCACAGAAGTATCTGAAGCTATACTTTCAAGATTTATTGCTGAGCTAGGATGATTGACATGAAATGTTGGTGATGATGGAACTCCTGTTGAAGATGCAGGATGTGTTTCAGATGTTAATGTTGTAATGGCAGCTGAAGTCGCACTAGTGGTTGTCATAGCTGTTGATACGGACATCCTGGAGGATATTGAAGCAAACTGTTGATTTGATTCTCCAGAGATTGAATCCGTAGTGTTCACAAATTCTTTGTCCAATGACGTGACTGGTGAGTTAGAAATTATGCGGGAAGCTGTGTTTGATGTGTTGCTCACGGTTGATGAGACAAATGGAACGGATGTATTAGCTTTGGTAGAATTATTAGTAACAGAGTGATTAAAAAATGGAGATGATATATAAGAATTCTTGGGTGGCAACGTTATTGAAGGAAAACCACCTGTTGATACCACGCTTTCAGCAAGATCTGCGGCAGTAACAGCTTGCTCTGATCTGTTTTCTGAAGAGTCAAAGGGAAGACCTTGTTGAGCATTGGTGAAAGTATTTGGATGTACACCAGATGCTTCTGATGTTGCATTATTTGTACCAAATTTGGATGCCATTTTTCTAGCAGAATTGGTTGGTGTCATGAACATTAAACTTCTATTCAGTGTTGTACTGGAGTTTGATGCAGGGCTGCTTCCAGCAAATCTAGGAGAGGATGTAGGACTATTGTGAGAGCTAGGAGTCATGGAGGCTCCTGTTACCTTCTTGGAACTATCAGAGCCAAAGTTCAGCAGCCTCGGTCGGCTGGGAGAAGCTGAAGGTGACCCTTTGTTTTTACGAGCTTCACGTTCCGCCACTCTCTGAAGCTGTTGTTTTTGAAGTGATTTCATGATATTGTCCATCCTTGCAACCCTTTTTTCAGTTTTTGGTATGCGTCCTGGACCTCCTACATATTTTGAAGGAAAAAAACTTATAATTTATTCATGTCAGGAACCATAAAATAAATATTGATTTTATCGTAAAGAAAATGCGCATGCTTCTTTTTTTCATAAAATTTGCATCATAATAAAATTTATTGATGAAGGCCTAGTTGTGAACAGAAATGATCATAATATAGACTTGAGGAAGAGAACAAGACAGGAACTAATACATGTCAAGATTAAAGAGGCAATGGTTGGATACACACTCATGAAATAATAATTTCAAAACATAACTAGATATGCACTTGACTGGAACAAACAGTGAAAGAGAAGTATGGAGAGCACAAAGGATATCTTTGTGTTCTCCATACTTCCAGGCAACAGATAGTGTGTATATACATATTGGTTACCAGGCAACAGATGGTGTATATACATACTGGTTACCAGGCAACAGATGGTGTGTATATATACAGGTTACCAGGCAACAAATGGTGTATAAACATACTGGTTACTAGGCAACAGATGATGTATATACTTGTTCTTCTTCGAACGCTCCATATCTACCACTTGTTAACCACTCTGTGTGATCTGTATGTGATCTGAGCCTAAGAGCGATTGTACGTTGTGCCAGTTATGCGCCGACAAGCAGGTCAGCACATTCGATTTCTGTGACGCTTTTTATTTACTAGGGAAGCTTCCTGGGCCCCTAACTCAGTCGCCTCTTACGATATGCCTTGTAGGTCGCAGTGTTACTATTTTTGCTCCTCGTGGCCCTGGCAACACACGGACGGTCATATTTTTAAAACAAATCTTTGTAAACCTTATCTAAACCAACTCTTACCTGGTGTTCTTTTAGGGATAAGTTTAGCATTGACATCAATATGTGGCTCATCAAAATCAAAAGTACTTGTCTCTGGAGCTCTGCACATAATACAAATATAGTCAATTAACATATCACTCATGGCAGATATAACAATACATGTAAACACTAAAGCATGTCTCCTTCTTTTTATGGTCGCTATTTTGATGATTATACCATCAGATGCATTCTTATGATGAAGTTGACTTGTCTGGAGCTCATCTCTGGTGCAGTGTGTGTTTGAATGTTCTTCTTCTTTGCGTTCGTTCTTTACAACCAATTTTAATCACTCTTTGTGATATCTTTGATCTTTGCCAAGAATGTATATACGTTGCACATTGGTTTGGTAGACCCTAAACGCATAGACTTCTACACATTTAGGACATATGCATCCGATTTCAACCAATCCTCCTTAGTCGCCTCTTACGACATGCGTGGCAGGTAATAGTGGTCCTATTCTTTACACCCCAAATTTGGGCCCCGGTAACCACTCGGGCGGGTTTGAATGTAATGTTGTACGGCAATCACGCAGGACATGTTATGTGGTTTAATCAGAGATACCACAGGGACACAGAGGGGATGGAGACAATCGTAGCATGTGCAACTGTTTAATCAGTCTTTTATGCTGTGCCTAAAAATGGAAGATGATGGTCTGTCCTTGTCTGTTGAGTTTGTGATGGTCGTTGTTAGATAACTTAGGTTCTTTTCTAATGTAAAGCAAATCTCATTAGAACTATTTTTTTTGTCAACATTATACTATCAATGTCAAACATCATTGTTCACAGTAGCTAATAAGCAGAAAATCATAATAGCAGAGATAAGGTGTTTTAGAAGAGCTGCAGGAGTAACAATGAAAGTGATAATTAGAGATAAAAAATATAGCTGAAACCAGTCATTTAATAATTCATAAAAGAACAACAGATTAAATGGTTTGGCCACCTGACAAGAATGTCCTAGTATCGTCTCCATAGCTATCCACATTAAAAAATATATAACATACAGCAAGAGAAAGAGCAAAGCTTATATTTATAGACCAAGAAAAGGCATTTGATAGAGTAAACAGGTGCAAACTATGGAAGATCCTTGAAGAATATGGCGTCCAGGGACAACTATTAGGTAATATCATGGCCTTATATCAAGATAGCCAGAGTACAGTAAGAACAACAGAAGGAATGACCGACTGGTTCTCCATTACATCAGGTGTTAGACAAGGTTGTGTCCTCTCACCACTACTCTTTATTGCATATATGGATAAAATAACTCAAGAGTCAAATTCAGATAATGATGAAATAAATGAACTGCTGTTTGCAGATGATCAGTGCCTGATACATCAAAATGAACAAGATCTACAACATCATATTGACACCTTGAACAAAAATTGTGTAAAACATGACATGAAAATCAACAACACTAAAACAGAAATAATGAATATGGGAAGAAAACATAATAATCTAGACATACGTGTCAATGGCACTAAAATAAACCAAGTGAAAGAATTCAAATACTTAGGAAGCATATTCACAGAAGACGAAAAACTGGATAGAGAGATAGAGACTAGAGTACAAAAAGCAAATGCTGTAACCTACCAGCTAGCCCCATTGTTAAGGCACCCAAACATTACACAGGCAGCTAAGCAACAGATGATCAACAGCATTTTTATACCTACTTTGTGTTACCAGAGCCAAACATGGACATTGAGCAAAGCGCAGTCACAAAAATAACTACATGTGAAATGTGTTGCCTGCGAAAAGTTACCAACAACACAAGAAAAGACAGAATCACCAACATCAGCATAAGAAAGAAAGTTGGCACAAAACCGTGCTTGAATTACATAGATAAACAAAGAATGAAGTGGTTTGGCCACTTAATAAGAATGCATCCAAACTCCACAGTATACAGAGTCTTCTACAACAGAACATCGGGAAAGAAGGCAAGAGGAAGACCACGGAAAAGATGGTTAGATGGCGTAGCAGAATCCTGTGAAAGAGCAACGATAACAATCACACAAGCCACCAGAACAGCACAAGACAAAAACAGAAAACCACGACACTGGGCAACAACCCGGTAGCAATGTGATGACAAAAGAAGAAGAAGAGAAAGAGCGAACGAAGAAGATATTTCCATCATTGGAAATAGGTATTTCATTAAGAGTACCAGAACCATCTGTTATCAACATCACCATTTACTCCACAACATCCTATTTGTTGAGTGCAAAACTGGTTTAGCTGCTACTTCTTCAAACCCTTCATATTGACCACTTGTTAACCACTTTGTGATTTGTATGTGATCTGAGCCTAAGAGCGATTGTACATTGTGCCAATTATACGCCTACAAGTAGACCAGCACATTGGATTTCTGGAATGTTTTTTATTTACTAGGGTAGTTTCCGCAGACCCCTACCTCAGTCACCTCTTACAGCATGCCTTATAGGTTGCAGTGTTACTATTCTTTGCTTCCCTTGTGGGCCCTGGCAAGAGACGGGCGAGCTTCTACTAACACATCATGTCTGATGGTTGCCCCTCTATCCACCACTTCTGGATACGCCTGATTGGGGTTGGTTGCCTCTTCTGCCAAGTACATGTTTCACATTTAACTCTAAAACAAATGTAACCAGACAAGTTATTTAGCCACACACACAAAATTGCCAAAAATACTCACTTCAACTCTTCATCTTTTGAATCATCTCCATCAATACTCTCCCCATCTTCAGCACCCTTATCTGACTTCAAATTTGTATCTGGAGGTCTGCGTCCTGGGCAACTCCATTTGAGAGGAAGCTGCTTGCCTTGTGCTAATTTCTCAAACATTGACAGAATATCTTCTGGTCTGGGTTGCCATAGACCTTAAAAAAATAATCAAACAGTGTACATATTTGTATACATATTATAAGTATTGTTTTCTTGTTAACAAATATACTTCCATGTACTTCAAGCAATGTTTTTAGATTTTATGGTTTAACATTCTATTTCTCTTTTCAAATCAAAAGGGTTTTTTGCCCGACAAAGCGCTATGCAAGGAAGACAAACACAACTCGAGTCGTCAGTCACCTTGCGAGATATGAGGAAGAGATCAGAGCATTTATTATTTATATGGACTTATTGGTTCGATGTATTGTGCTGATGATCTGTCGACTAAACTAAACATTCTATAATTGTTGTGACATCACATACAGCACTTCTTTGACTGCAAAATGTCTTTATACTGACAGTGCAGATACTGAGGACTGAACACTAGAACACTCACACTGAGTCACACTGACTCGACTGAGTGACTGAGATAAAGTAATAAACATGATTTTTCAAAATACCCTTCTCATCGCTAAAGTTGTATTTTTCTTCGTCATGCTCTTTTACTTTCCATGCAGTTTCTGTTTCTCCTCTCAGATAATTGTCAAATCCTGACATTCTCTAATAACAAATATTATACAAGGCAGGAAACCAAAATTCGAGGCAAATGCAAAAAGAACATTGATGATTGACATCCCTTGGCAAGGGAACTAACTTCAACTAAGCATGATATAATTTTAATGGTCGGTCCAAGTAACGAACAAATCGTTATAATGAGTAAATTACAAACATGTTGCTCGTGAGCCTGATAAACGTATCATAAAACAGTTGATGTATGGCAAGCTTGAAGGGAACAGACGATCAGTTGGTGGACAGGAAAAACGCTTTAAAGACACTCTTTTTCTTTTTTTTTTTTTTTTTTTTTTTTCTTTCGTCCGCTTTCAACTCAGACGAAGTTCCATCTCTGAAACTGATTTTTGCGTGAAAATCTGTTTTCCAATTTCTTACAATGGCAGCAGCGTGCACATTGTAAATTACTTTACACTGGCAGCCGTGTGCTCAATGTACTCGTAATTAGTATTCCTCGCCATACAGGCAGATTTTCTCCGACTTCAGAGGTACTCACGTTATCGTCCTGAGTAAGACCAGGGGACTCGAACAAATGCCGGACAGTAGGTTCGAACCCGAGCTATGAGGCGTCTCACAGCTAGCAGGCCGAGCTACTATCAACTACTCTAGGCAGTCCCCTAAAGACACTCTTAAAGTGTCTCTAAAATGCTTCGATATAGACACCAAGTGCTGAAAATCATGTGCACAAAATCGTCAAATGGGGCTCTGTAAAAGCACAATAGGAACACGCATAGCTGAGAATCGTCGAACTGTTGATGCACAGACAACGCGAGCTGCGCAAAATACAAAACACACAACACTCACATGTTTAATCTCGATTATGTATGCCCCACCTGTGTTATGAGATTGTGTTCGAGAATTGGACTTTACAGTCACCTCCGCACACATCAGAGAGGTGCAGTAACACACGACTGAGACTGCTATCATCATTTGCGATAGATGGCAATTATTAGTATTATGAAAAAAATGGGTAATCATCAACTTCTGGTGCTTGTTCGCATTGAATGGTGGCTCCATAAATATACAGTGAACAGGTATTATGGAATTTCGGAAAAACAAAATATCAAACACAGTATTCGAACCTTCTTCTTCTTCGAACGTTTCATATAGACCACTATTAACCACTCTGTGTGATTTGCATGTGATCTGAGCCTGAGAGCCATTGTACGTTGTAACAGTTATGCACCTACACGTAGGCTAGCACATCCGATTTCTGCGATGCTTTTTTTTACTAAGGCAGCTTCCCCAGATCCTACATGAGTGGCCTCTTACGACATGCCTTGTAGGTCGGAGTGGTACTATTCTATGCTTCATTTGCGGTTTCCAGCACCACACGGGCAGGATTTGAACCACAAATCCGTATTTCTTACGGCACCCATTGCCTACACTATGTTGGCTGCAATGGACTTCCAACAAACTCTGTACCTTGCCGTAGTGTTGTATTTTGTCATTCTGTAATTTGTCCATCTCTTGATGTTGTCTCCCAACGTGTCTCATTCTCCCTCTGGCTCACCGGTTTTCAACATTCCTCTGTAATAAGGTTTTGATCAATATGTCATGTCACTTTATGTGCCCGTAATATTTTATTTGTTTGATTTGAGTCTAAAAATAAAATCCCTACAAAATATCGTTTTCGTCTTTTAAATGATATCGGGATCCTTGCCGGCACTACAGAGTTCGTGCTCTGTCGCTGAGATCTTCATGTGTAAGAAAGAGATCGGAGCACGTATGGTAACTCACCAAAGTGCAATGATGTTCTATCAATCAATAAGTCAATCAATAAGAGAGTGTCTGAAACTCATTAAAAACATCATCATCAGTATGAAAGTATCTCTGGAGCAGCCCAGGACCAGTCGCATTCCCTCATTCTGGTCATATTCATTTCTTTTCTCTAATCCTGTTTTACCTCACAGCGTCAGGATAAGAAGAGATGTATAGAACATGCTTTTGTGTGCGCTTCATAAACAGTGTCTTTCGTCGCCTCTGTTATCTCTGATGTCCACCTTTGGGTGACTGGCCTCTTGCTTTGTATCCACTGTATCAGAGTATAATTGCTCTCTCGTGCGCACTGTCTGTTTGTAATCTGGCCGAACTATTTAATTTGTTGTTTCTTGATGAAGTTCAGTACTTTTTTTTTTTTTTTTTTTTCGTCCGCTTTCAACTCGGACGAAGTTCCATCTCTGAAACTGATTTTTGCGTGAAAATCTGTTTTTCCAATTTCTTACAATGGCAGCCGTGTGCTCAATGTACTCGTAATTAGTATTCCCTCGCCATACAGGCATATTTTCTCCGACTTCAGAGGTACTCACGTTATCGTCCTGAGTAAGACCAGGGACTCGAACAAATGCTGGACAGTAGGTTCGAACCCGAACTATGAGGCGTCTCACAGCTAGCAGGCCTAGCAACTATCAACTACTCTAGGCAGTCCCCCAAGTTCAGTACTGATATGTTGCACCCATTTTTCCCCAAATGTCTTCATTTATAAACCGATCTCTTCTTGCTATCTCCAACATTCTGCGTAGACACTTCATCTCTGCCGTTATTAGTTTTCTTTTATCATTTGATATCAGCGTCAGAAAAAAATGCTACTTATTCATTTATTAACTATCTAATTATGTTTCTAATGAACACAATATTAAAGAAATATGATCATTTGTTTCTGGTTTGGTTAGCTTTTTAGATTTTGTTTTGGTGCTGTAACCGGAAGCACATGTTTTGTTCAATGAAACAAACCATTTTACATTTTCAACATTACTACTAGACTCTGATAACGTTTGATTAGTTCTACAAAATGGGTGGCACAAAGAAAAGAAAGGTAAGTTTTACAGTAATAAGAATTTCAATATACATAAAGCTCCACACTATCCACTGCTTTCATTGTAATGATTGTCTATCAGTGTGAATCACAATCAATCAGTATTCACATGATCATGACCATCATTGACCATGCAATATGATCATGATGATGATGATGCATGCATGATGATGATAAAATCATAATGATGATGATAAATTAATAATGACTGATGATTTGATAGGGTAGACTCTGAAGAGGAACAGCTTAGTTTATTGTAAAATAGAAGCAAATAGTTTCGTGATGATGATCATGTCAACAAATATCGCCACCGAATTGAAGTTATCTACCAAACTAACATTAACAATGTTTGAGAAAGAAATACTTGAATATCCTTCTTCTGTGATCTCTGGTCATGCGCTTAATCATTTGTAGACCTCAAAACTATTCTGTCATCTTCAGATCTGTTAGGTTTCCCAAGCTTAGTTTCCAGATCGACTGAGACTGGGTGTGGCCACATGTTCAGATGTTGCTTCTCAGCTCACCCAGAAGTCTTGCACAACGTCAACTTGCAACATTCTGGGATGTCCTACCTGTTGACTAGAACAACAGCGTTTCAGTATTTATTTATTTGTAGTCTGTCTGCAGTGTCCGATACTTAGGTGAAATATAATTCTGTTCTACTAAGGATACTTGAATTTAAAACAGTCTGGTACTGGTAAGGAAACAGAGAGGAGAGGCAAATGCAACTAGACTCAAAGATAGTAATCTTAAGGACTAGAATGTGAATGGTGGTAGGTAGCATCTTGCCCCAATAAAATGTACTTGCTAACCAAACAAAGCACTACACGAAAGAAAAGTTTTATTTTTTCATTGTTCACTTTAGTATTGCATCTATATAGACCACTCTGTATATGGGACGCTGTCATCAAATGATAGAAGTAAGCTAGTCACAACATAGATGATGTGTGTCTATGCAGAATGCTGACAGTAACAAGAAAAGACCAGTTTAGAAATTAAAACATCATAAAAACGTTGGTACGACATGAGTACTAAACTTCACCAAGAAACAACAAATTAAATGGTTTGGCCACATAAGCAGATTACCAACAGATGGTGCACCTCAAAGAACAATGTTACTTCTATACAGTGGATACAAAGCAAAAGGTGGACATTAGAGATAACAGGCGACAGAAGACACTGTTTATGAAGTGCACACAAAAGCATGTTCTATAAATCTCTTCTTATCCTGATGCTATGAGTCAAAACATGACTGGAGGAAAGAAAAAAAAATACACCAGTTGTTTTTTTATCAGAGGGGGACTCCAATTTAACATTCATATTCCAACTGTATTTGGTGTTCCACTTAACTGGAGTGCATTCATAGAAAAGCTAAATGCTACAGGTCACTTCTGCTGAAACCAGCTGCAGGTGGTTTCCTGTAGTCGGTGTGGAGATGGTCACATGCTAGAGGAATACCTAACAAATGCACACTGAAACCATTTGAGCTAGGCCAAAAGTCACAAAACATCCTAAGATTAACCCACTTTTTCTCTTTGGCTCAAATCATCTAAAGTTAACACTGACAAACAAATTAAATATTCTTCTTCGAACATTCCACATCAACCACTTGTTAACCACTGTGTGATTTGTATGTGATCTGAGTCTAAGAGCGATTGTACGCTGTGCCAGTTATGCGCCTACAAGTCCAGCACATCCAATTTCTGCGATGCTTTTTATTTAATAGGGTTGCTTCCCGAAGTCCTACATCAGTCGTCTCTTGCGACATGCTTTGTAGTTTGCAATGGTACTATTCTTTGCTTCCCTTGAGGGCCCCGGTACAACACAGGCTAATTAAACATTTGAAAAATAATCCCATCGCATGGGGTGCAACTGAGCACTTTTGAATGGCATTGCAAGAATTACACTTCCGTTCCAGGGCACATGGGTGTTGTTGGCATTGAGAATGCTGGCTGTTTCTACCATCATATCAGGGGGTCAGGCAATAGATAGAACTGACATTCAGAGTCAAGGGCGCAATACTAGGGACAACGACGCACCAGGATTAGTGAGCTGGCACTAATCAAGATCTTACCCCACCTCCACGTGTTGACCCTGGAAACAGACAGGATCATGTCTGGCTTAGCGGGTAGGAATCGAGGGAGAGCTACTCTGGTATAAATAGTGATGCAAGCAGTTATGTTATACAAGATCTACTTGCAAGATAGACGAAAATAATCCCTGAGTGACTTTCTCTGCACATCTCTCCCGGCCTAGAGGAAAAGCGAAATAAATTAAAAAACGAGAATCGTATAAAATTGACACGGTACGAGTCGCCAGGAGAAAAATTTCCACGCCCCTCCGAAGTAATGGTGACACCGCCTTTGCCAGCTCTCGGCAAGGATCGTAGGAAAAGATGCAATGTGACGACACAAGGTAAGATTGCAGTTAACTCCGTACAAGAGGCCAAGCACAGATATATTTATTGGGTAAAGTTGGCAGAGCGCAAATACTAAAGTTGCGTTTTTAACACCTAACGAAACTGCCTTCACTGAAACAACCAGGCACTGTACTGTTGTTCTTTAAACTAACATCCCCAGAGAAACCAGGGCGGGTGATGCTTGGCGAGCTCAAAATCTAAATTGCACTGATAGTGCCTAATGAAACGACCCTCTACATTATTTGTGCGCAGCCCCAGTCCAGTGTTTCCCAGGTTAAGGCTGAGAATGTTCCTATTCTGGAATAAACTAAACATGGTCAGAAAAGTAAGACCGACATTGCAAAGATTTGACAGGCTGTCCAACTCCGAACAATGGCGAAGGCAGACACTTTTCACGGTGTATTGCACAAGTAAGATGCCATCCCAGGACAAGTTTATGTCTCCCAAAAAGACTGAGAAATGTTCCCAATCCAGAACATAGTCAGAAAGGCTGCACAGCTCTTAGGCGTAGATCATAAAGCCCAAATATATGGCGAAAGATGTTCGCAAAAGAGAAATTCTAGGACAAGCTAGCCTAGTCACCATAGGTGCATAAATTGGCATAACGCACAATTCGCTCTTTGGCTCAGATCACATAGAACCACAAAAAGTGGTTTAATAAGTGGTCGGAAGGAAGCGTCAGGAAGAAGACATTCTGAACACCTCATAGAGTGGGTATGCAAAGAGGATTTTCATTTAAACCAATCCACATCAATTGCAAAATATGCCAGGTGGTACTGGGGTCTGCAAGGAAAGGAGAGAAAAGTACCACTACGACCTACAAGGCATGTTGTAAGAGGCAACTGTTGTAGGACCTAGGGAAGCTACCCTAGTAAATAAAAAGCATTGCAGAAATCAGAGGCATAACTGGCACAGCTTGCAATCACCCTTAGGCTCAGATCACATACAAATCGCAGCAGTTAACAAGTGGTCAATATGGAGCGTTCAAAGAAGCACAAAAAAACACCAGTCGGTTGTCATATTGGGTGCCATGATTATGCCTGAATTCACAGCTGAACAGTGTTAAAAAACAATTCTCTTTGCACAGCTGAATTTTCATATTGCTATTTAACATGTGCATGTTTTTTCTTCAGTTTGAGAGGGGTGCAGCCACTGCTTTTTTATCAAGAAATAAAGCTTTGAAGAAGTTGCAGCTGAGTCTTCCAGATTTCAGGTAATATTTGAGAATTGTGTAGATTTCTTACAGTATATGGAGAATAGTAGAGTTTGAATAGTTGTTGTTACACCCCTAAGACATTTAGAATTTGTACTCTTTCTATTATTCTTACCTCACTCCGTATAAAAGATAAGATAAATAACTTCAACAAACATGGAAAGTACAAATAAAGGAAAAACCGGTTTGCCTAGGGGGATGGACTCCGCACCCTCGGGTCACTTTTTGGGGATCCTACGAGCGGGTGGACTGGAATAAAAGCGGCTGGACTACGAACAACTTATGCAATCACATACTAACCACAAGGAGTGGTTTAACAAGTGGTTGGTGTATAGAGAACAAGAAGAAAACTGCTTCTTAACCCTTTAGCTGCTAAAGACGTATATATACGTTTTGCCCATTCACTTCTAAAGACGCATTAACACGCCTGTTATTATCTCTCCTCTGTGGGCTAAAGACATGTTAATACGTAATACATTGCTACTGTCACTGCTATAGGCGTACATTCACGTTTGTGACCTAGAAACAAAGAATAGCTATTTTTAGCTCAGCCCTCGAAAAGTATGTAGCAGCGAAAGGGTTAAGCAAGCTGTTATCTGAGAATGAACAAAGAAAAGACCAAATTTGGTCAAACATCTCGTAGTTCTTCAATCACATTGTTTGCTAATTTTGTACTTCCGGATTGATTATTAAAAAAAAAAAAACAGATAGCAACAAGATACTAATTACTTTTTTCAATTATTTACAGAGCACTATGTATTTTCAAGGGGATCTACCCAGTTGAGCCTCTACACAAAAAGAAAGTCAACAAAGGAAGCACTGCTGCAAAAACATACTATAATCTGAAGGATATTCAATTTTTGTCACATGACCAGCTTGTTGCAAAGTTCAGGGAAAAAAAGGTACAGAAATAAGTATGATAATGAATAGATCAAGAATATTTAATGTCCAGACTCTTCTTCACCTTTTGCTTCTAGGGAAGCATAGGTCTGCAACCAATGCCTTCCAAACCCTCCTATTCTAGGTCCAGACTCTTACTACTACTAAACTGTATTATTCCCAGTGGAATACTTCTCTTGTCAGGGATTCGGTTGTGCTTGGTGTGTGTGTGTGTGTGTGTCTTCTCCCCACTCCCCTCTCCCCAATGAGCACTTCTTGTTATCTGTTGAGGAAGTAAATGAGCGAGCATGTCCATAATTGCTCTGATCTTTTCATAAATATCTTTTAGTGTGTTTAAACTAACAACTTTGGTTTGTTGCTGGTTGATGTATCTACTTGGGTTTCTCACATCGTATTCTCATCTTGCTGCACTAGTAGGTATGCCTAGCTTGTGCAACCGTGATAAAGAATACCTTTTATCTTCGTTTAAATCCTCAGTGTGTGTGTTCTCTCATTGAGAAAGTCCTCCCCATGAGGCCGCTACCTTATAGTAGTATGGAAGCTTGCGTATGTCCAGTATCCTGAAAGCTATGCTGACATGACCTTTGTTCATGGTAGCAATACCCATGTCAGACCGATTCAAGGATAAAGGGCAGGACAAAATGGGACCTCCTTGTCCATCAGGTTGTGGGTTGAACAAGCGTTTACAACCCAATCCTGGAAGATACTATGTTACAGAACCAAGAGATACCTTCACTGCATCACATGAAGAGAACACTGCCAATTAGGCAACTAGTTTCATGAAGGAGGGAGATCAAACCAGAAAGGAAGCCTTCATCCAGACTGCTTATAATTTATCACCCTAATCCAAATGTATTATCGGATGTTGGATAAGAAGAGAAGGCCTTGACAGCAAAAGGTAATAGAAAACTGGAAAGATTATTATTCATTTTTAGTCACATTTTCATTTTAGGACCGCTAGGGATTTATTATCTTATTATATATGTTGTGTGCCATATAAGAAGTAAATTGTCTTCACTTCTGTTGTATCCTTTGCTTGATAAAGACATTTTGATGGAAATGTTGCTGTGTATTGTTTTTGTACTTTGTAAAACTATGGTACTTTGTTTTTACGTTCGTTTGATATGAAAATAACTTAGTCTTGAACGTGGTTCCCTAAATGGGGAAGAACACTTGTGATAAGGTAATCAAGATCTTGCACAAAAACTGGACAGAGATGTCATGTCTATGCCGGATTTCATAGCGAACGGACGAATAAAAGTCTTTGTTCTGTTGAGTTGTATATTCTCTATTTTTAAACCTTATCATCATCAAATAGCCTGTCTTGAGCAGAAATATCAGTTACATCTTGAATCCATCTTTTCCCTTGTCTTCCTCTTTGCAGGGATGCCCCCATCCATAATGGTCTCCAACCCTTCATGTCTCTTTATTATATGTCACAAATACTTCCAATTTTCTCATTATTTTGTGCATGATATACATGGACTCTTCTGTAACACTTATATTGTAAAGTACATATATGTTTTAAACCTGCTGTGAAATAATGTGTAGACATATTGTATCATTTTTATTTTCCTAGCAATATGTCAGGCGGTTAAAAAAAGCTGTTGCTAAGAAGAACAGATTTGCAGAGTCCATAATAAGAGATAACAAGCCGGTGTATAGTCTCAAGTCTGTGATGAAAGAGAGGTAGGTTGTAGTTTGTTATCAATGTGCTCAAATGATGATGGGTCGGATACATAGTGCGGATATATGATGGGGCTGTAAAGTTATCATACGAGGTAGAGACCTTACTGTGTAGAGCGAATGGGAGTAAACATGGACACATGTGAAGACAGATAGATGGTGTACTTAACTAGCTAGATACAGGAACCATCAGCATGTATATCTTTTAACATCTGCTGAAAAGACTTATGCATTTACTTGAAGTACATTCATTTTGATAACCAGTGACCTATGACAATGACCGATTATTTATATTTAATTACACAATGTGCACGTCAGACTGAAACACTGGCTCCAGAGCACATCCTGCAGTCCTTTCCATCATACATACACTAACGACATGGAACTTAGCCTCATGAATGAAGCTTACAGAGCAAGCTATGGGGAATTCATGAGGGACTCCCAACTAACATGTAGCTTCATATAAGCAACCAATCGCATGGTTTAGACGAGCATACGGAACCGATCGCAAAGAAGAAATTGAATTAATAGTTAGTATTTTTACACCACAAATTTTTCTTGCAGATAAGTTACATTTTTGTACAATTTATTTCAGGTACCCAACTTTTACAGATGCATTACGCGACCTTGACGATTGTCTTAATTTGTCTTTTGTTTACGCCACATTTCCTCACTCCAAACGTGTGCATGTGGAGATGGTGCAGATCTGCCGCAAGAGAACGGGTAAGAAAACGATATTGTTGTTGACTTCTGCAATCATTTTTTTTTAGCATAGGTCTACAGTATTATATCTTAGGTCCCACCCGAGTGTTGCCGGCGCTGCAAGGAAGCCAAGAATAGTAACGCTGCGACCTAAAAGGCAGGTCGTAAGAGAGGACTGAGGTAGGGGCCTACGGAAGCTACCCTAGTGAATTGAAAAGCGTAGCTGAAATCGGATGTGCTTACCTACTTGTGCGCGCAAAACTGGCACTGCTTTCGATCGCTCTTAGACTCAGATCGCCCGAGTGGTTATCGAGGCCCAAATTTGGGGTGTAAAGAATAGAACCACTGTTACCTGCCATGCATGTCAAGAGGCGACTAAGGAGGTTTGGATGAAATCGGATGCATGTGTCCTAAGCGTGTAGAAGTCTATGCGTTAGGGGCCTACCAAACCAATGTGCAACGTATACACGTTCTTGGCAAAGATCAAACATATCACAAAGAGTGATTAAAATTGGTGGTAAAGAACAAACGCAAAGAAGAAGAAGACTCAGATCACATACAAATCACAAAGAGTGGTTGATATTGAGCGTTAGAAGAAGAAGTAGTATCTTAGTCTGTAGTTACCTGTGCCGAGTCTGAAAATGCAGACTTGCTATTATTTTCATTTTGAGTTGGTAAAATGACAGATACTATTTCCACTTTCATAACATATTTTCTTGAGATTAATCTTGTTTGCTTCTTTATAGTTTACAGTCTTTCTCCTTCTTAATTACATTCCATTGTTATATTTTCAGTCGAGTTCCTTCATTATATCATCGCAGCAAAAGCTCTTCGAAAAGTAAGTATTATTTAAAAACACATAGAAAAATATTTCTTTAAAATATATAGAAAAAAAAGTATCTCAGCTAAGTTATATATATATATATATATATATATATATATATATATATATATATATATATATATATATATATATATATATATATATATATATATATATATATATATATATATACTTACATACATGGGTGGAGGCACTGGTACAGATAGGGATCAGAGAAATCACCTTCAATTTTGTCCCTCTGCACGCAGGAGTCTGGGGTAATGAGTGGTGACCTGATGGATTAGATGGCATGGAGACGATATCAGAGGGAATTGCAATATACAGGAATGATATTCTTGATGTCTTGAGTCTTTCTGAAAAGATGAGTTTCAGGTTTGTGAATCCCAGTCGCTGAACTGAGAGAGATGTGGTAGATATTGGTATAGCCTGAAAAGAACCAAATATGCAACATGATTGATTAATCAACATCAAACTGGCGTGTTAGGCTGTTGGATTTGTTGACGCAGAAATCGGAACACCTATGAACATGTCCGGAGTCCTCATATAGCTGATAACTAATGTCATGGTGTACATGTAGCAAAATTTAATGAACACGTATCTAGAAGAAATTGTTGAAGCTGTTGGAATGAGGAAACATCGAACTGCACATGGATGGTGTTATTTCAAGGAATCAAAACATGGACAAGAAATAGGAACAGAAGAAAACAAATTAGAAAATTGACACGTAAAATATTTTAGACACAAACCATCAGTCTTCTTTGCTTTTGTGATATGTTTGATCTTTGCCAAGAATGTGTATACGTTGCACATTGGTTTGGTAACCCCCTAAATGCATAGACTTCTACACGTTTAGGACATGTACATCCGATTTCAGCCAAACCTCCTTAGTCGCCTCTTATGACATGCGTGGCAGGTAACAGTGGTTCTATTCTTTACACCCCAAATTTGGGCCCGGTAACCACTGGCGGAAACCATCAGTTATTATAAAATATTGTTTGTAACTGGATATTTTTTGTATAACTAAGTTAATATTTTCTGTCTCTCGCGATCACCGCCCAGACCGATGTACCAGACCTTCCCATAAAGTCTATTCATGCAGCCCTAGCATTGGTGAGTTTTACGTCACATCTTCAGCACCATTTGGAGCTCTGGTGCTTATCCTTGCGATGTGTCCAGTTTCAGACAGCATTTACTCGGTTCACTCTCCGTTCTGTAGCCATCTAGTGTCTTTTATGGTGTGGGTAGCTATCCCACTCCCAACCTCCTTACTCGCCTCTTACGACATGCATGGCAGGTAACAGTGGTTCTATTCTTTACGCCTCAAATTTGGGCCCCAGTAACCACTCAGGCAATTCAAATGTATTAACGATCTTCTCTGTATAACTTCTAGTTTTTTGTATAACTAAGTTAATATTTTCTGTCCAAGAACTGCTTATACAGTGTCAGAATGCCATCATACAAAAGATATCCTGGTCTGATACATGTTACCCATGGAGGCTATCTCTTACATGAAAACCTGCAAGACCAAAAACTATGTCAGAGGGGCCATATTAGTTGAAATTCTGATGCATTCTGAGTCTCTAGTGGGCTGACAAATAAAAAAAACATGCAATAATTCATATTCTCATTGCAATCTTGTCTGCAGGTATTTGTTTCTATCAAGGGAATCTACTTTCAAACCGACATTAAAGGTGAAACTGTCACTTGGGTCATATCTCACAAACGAGGCTTTCAGGTATGTTAGTATAGATACCAGCTTATGAAAGCTTGTTTTGTTTTTGATTTTCTTTGATTGAAAACTCTTTAAGAAAATGGATTTTTGTTCAGAACCCAATGGAAGTAAAACTGGCTGGTCACATTGAACACATCACAAAGAACCCATTTAAGCTTTAGTTTTGTACCAGGACATGCTGGAGTACAAGCGAATGAGTATGATCACCTGACTGGTGCAGCAGTGGTCGAGGAAGGACAGTCAATAGGCAGTGCAGATATCAATGCCATAAGAGAAACACGTATAGATTATTTTAAAAACATTGATTAAACTGCATCCCTATTCAGAATGGAGGTGGAAATGAAGCTGGGAATTGCCAGACAACACTTTGTTTGAGGCATGCTGCATTTGATTGATCAATACAAAACAGGCGGGATTAGTTGTTATAATACGCTGGTAAAGATATTAGGGATATCATAGCACCTTTTGACCTAGTCAAAGTTCTGTTTACACTATACTTAATTCCTGAGAAAGACCAGCTAACCTTTACTCTGCTGGATGCATAGCCAGGCGCAGAACACACCTTGTAGACTGTCACTAACTACTGCTACTCACTGTTCTCTATTATAACAGGTATATGATTGCTTAAATTTATGTCTCTTTCTGCCTTGCAATGTAGTTAATAACGTACCCATGTTTTGTGTGTATTTTCTAGCATCCACAAGATGTCGACTACAAGATTATGAAGACCTTTGCCGAGTACAATTCTGTTCTTCTTGGTCACATTAATATTAAACTATACAGTGATTCCAATCTTGTGTACCCACCTCAGGTAATCATGTTGTGTGTGTGTGACAGCTGTACAAATTTTCACACTTCCTCGTAGCACATGTGTTGATCTACACTTATTGTAATTCATTACTTTTCGTACACAGTTATTTCCTTGTTTTACAGTTAATTCAAGGAGGCAGAAGCAATTGAAAAATCACACTACTTGGTAAATAAACATATATATATATATATATATATATATATATATATATATATATGTTTATTTACCACGAGTAGTTGTGATTTTTCAATTGCTTTCTGCCTCCTTGAATTAACTGTAAAACCAAGGAAATAACTGTGTAGGAAAAGGTTAATGAATTACAATAAGTGGTAGGGATCAACACATGTGCTACGGAGGAAGTGTGAAAATATACATACACACACACATACATACATATATAAACACACACACATATATATATATATATATATATATATCATTATAAACTAATTTTAAGAAAACTTGACAACATATTGGAATAACAAGGTTAAAAAGACTTCTTATATGACAACTTGAATGGCGCATTGTACTGCGAATGACGTTCAATGAAATACACTGTGGTGCTGCGATTGGCATAGAAAGAGTTAAAACAGGTTTTTTTTGTCTCATGCTAAAGGATATCTCTTGCACCATATTTTTTGTGGTAAAAATTATATATTTACCGTTAAAAAATTCAGCTAAAACTCATTTCATTATGCTTCTTTATGCTACCCAATCAAGATAGGACCATGTAGTATAATATCTTAAATTTACACAACTGATTAGCTACTGAATTATACATAAAACTATATTTAGTAGTATTCTATTTACAATCAGTTATCAGAGCCGGAGCAGCATATCGATCCAGAACAGTGTTTGGAGAGAGACAGAGTAGATGAGAACCTTGCTAGTCTAGCCCCTGCCATCAGAACAACAGGAGAGGCTGTGGAGGAGGATGAAGATGATCCTGAAGTGGACTCTCTAAATGCAGCCAGTGTGAGTTGGTTTATATATTTGTCTTTTTTTTTATTTTAGGTAATTTTAGTTTCCTTATTTAGTTGTGTTCTCTCTCTCGCTTGTGCCTTTTTAATTTTGTTTGTGACATAAGTTTTCAACCAACTCATACCAAGTTTTCCTGTCTTTAGCTTTTTTCTACAGATCTTTCTGTAAATTGTTAATCTCTGCCTCTAAATTTCTTCTCCTATGCATTCCCCCTTTTGCATTCCTTTCAGGTTGCAGGAAAGGGCTTTGTTATATTCCCCTCTGGTTTTCCAAGGTCCACCCAGCACCAATTTCTTTTTTCACCTCTTGATTCACTGGAGTCTGTTTAGTTCTCTCCAAGCTCTGCATTTGTGACTCTATCATACTACCTCAGCCACTCTATTCTGCACAAACACCAGTTGTGTTATTCACTGTAAATAAACATGATGGTGATCGTCACATACACCAAAAATACTCAGGTTTGCATCATGTGTGGAGTGAGCAGGCCATCTTTCAGTCATCCCTGATCTCAGTGCAGATGAGATCAATTGCCTAACCCATATATGATGGTTGATAAAACATAGGGTCATTTTGAACACATAAAAGTTGGAAACATTCCCAGATGGAAATTGATACGCTTGAGCTGTTCAAGGGCAACTCTGTGCAGGATGTAACTATTCTGTTTCTTCTTCTTTGCGTTCGTTCTTTACGACCAATTTGAATCACTCTTTGTGATTATATTTGTTTGATCTTTGCCAAGAACGTATAAATGTTGCACATTGGTTTGGTAGGCCCTTAAACGCATAGACTTCTACACGTTTAGGACACATGCATCCGATTTCAGCCAAAACTCCTTAATCGCCCCTTACAACCTGCGTGGCAGGTAACAGTGGTTCTATTCTTTATATCCCAAATTTAGGCCCCGTAACCACTCGGAGCTATTCTGTTTGAACATTCCAGGACATATTTTTAGCTCTGCATATTTATAGAGAGCCAAAGAGTGATTGCGTGTTGATTTAACGTAATCAGATTTTCTTCTCCTCTTTTCAACTCCCAACGGAGCACGTCTTCAACAAACGTCTTCCAGCTCTACCTCTCTTGCCATCCCTTCCAATTCTTTCCATGTTTTACCTATCCTTTTAATATCAGTCTACAATTCTCTTCTCCAGGTATGTCTAGGCCTTCCCCATCTCCCCTTTTCCTTTGGGTTCCAAAACAGTGCCTGTCTTGCAATGCTTTTGGTTGGTCTTCTCAATGTGTGTCCTATCCATCGCCAGTGTCTCTTCCGTAGCTCTTTCTCCACTGGTATCTGCTTAGTTCTTTCTCTGAGTTCATCGTTCGTAATCGGATACCATCTCAAGTTCCTCTATATTGCATAAACATCAATTTACAAAGGTCTGTAGTTTTCCGGTGAGGTTTTTTCTCCATGTTTCCAAGCCCTACAACAGCACAGATTTCATCAGAATTTATTGGACAGTTAAGATTGTTGGTTTGAAGGTACAGGTTATATAGTAAGAATGACTGATTGTTGACTTCTCTATCAGTCAGATGATCCAGATTTTATAGAGAAGTCTAAGCTGGAAGCTCAGAGTGTGAGAAAACTTCAGACCTTGTTCAAGGGACTCAAGTTCTTTTTGAACAGGGAAGTGCCACGAGAGGAGCTCACTTTTGTTATAAGGTAAGTTCGGGAAGTTTGTCTGTAAAATGTGTATATGTGTTAGGGAGCTTATGTATAAAAATGTATGTGTGTTTATGAATTAATGTATATAAATGTTATGAGTGTTGGTCATTTTCTCTGTAAAATGAGTTGAATTTCTTCCTAAAACTTGAGTTCTTTTGTCAAACTGTTTTCATGTTCCAACTTTTTGGTTGGAACAGACACCCACACAGACTAAAACTAGTTCCACCACCCACACAGACTAAAACTAGTTCCACCACCCACATGTATATGTGGACAGACAGCCAAACACATCCGGCAAGATTGTGACGTCATGAATCAGCTGCGGCTGATAAGAACAGACAGCCGGACACATCCTGCAAGATTGTGACCTCATGAATCAACTGTGGAAAGAACACTGGCCAACAGACAAACATCCATGCAAAGCTGTTTGGGAGCCTTGATGAATACATCCAGAGAACTGGACTCATTGTGTAGACATTGAGCATCAGCAGAAAAGTTGATAAGTTACTTTGTAAAGCTAATTATGAGATTTTTTTTCTTTTTTTTTCCTCAAATGGCTAGTAATGTAATATAATTATCTTTGTGATATATTTCAGATGTTGTAGTGGTGTGGCATCATTTGATCATACATTAGGTGTTGGATCCACCTACCAGGAAACAGATGATTGCATTACCCATCACATAATTGATAGACCGACAGTGTCGAACCAGAGACTTGACAGGTAGGGATACATCTTATTCTTCCACAGAGGTCTGTGCAGTTGTTTTTTTCCAGTGTTGTTTCACTAGTAGTCAGTGAGTTTGCCTCAGTATATCATATCTCGGTCCGTCTTGACATGGGCTCTGTGTAGTGAAATGTGAACTGAAATGCCAATCTTAATTTTTGCATATGTGTAGCTGCAGAGGTGATTGTGTCCTGTTCTGAAGCGCAGAAAGATAACTTGTTCTAATCTACTCATACGCCCGTGTGCTGCCGGGCCCGCAAGGGAGCAAAGAGTAGCAGCACTGCGACCTACAAGGCATGTCGTAAGAGGCAACTAAGGTGGGGTTTGGCGTAGGGCTGGCTACCCTATCCAGTAGAAAATTTTAGCCACAAAATCCAACCAACCATGAACAAGTCACATAAAAATAAAATAAAAACTGTGCCAGCCAAGAGGAAAGGAAGCTCTTCTAGAAGAGGTATGAAGCGATGCAGAGAAAGCCGCAAGGAGTCTACACCGCAGATTATCTTCCTTTCACCTAGGAAAAGCTCCAGAATTGGCACCTGGAATGTTAGAAGTATGTATCAAATGGGAAAGACAGCACAGGTTGTAAATGAGATGAAATTTCACGGATTGGCATCTTGGGATTATGTGAAACTAGGTGGAATGGTGCAGGCAAACAACGTCTAA
Organism: Arion vulgaris; assembly: GCA_020796225.1. NCBI lineage: Eukaryota > Metazoa > Mollusca > Gastropoda > Stylommatophora > Arionidae > Arion > Arion vulgaris. The sequence goes on from CM036754.1 coordinate 61,515,574, forward strand.
ACACAGGAGAAACAATGCTGTTCTCAGGCCATATGGAAGAAAATGCCCCCATAGTGAAGGAGTGGCTTTAATGCTATCTAAAGAAGCGGAGACTGCACTAATAAAGTGGGAAGCAGTGAGTCCTAGGATAATCACAGCAACATTCAGAACCACCAAAAAGAAAGTATTCTTGAATGTGACCCAGTGTTATGCACCTACCAATGATAAAGAGGAAAAAGTAAAAGAGGAATTTTACATAAAACTTCAAAATACTATAGGTAATCAGAGAAATGGGAACATCAAAATTCTGATGGGTGACCTCAATGCCAAAATAGGTTCGGACAACATAGGCTACGAGGAGATCATGGGAAACACGGACTAGGAATAATGAACGAAAATGGAGAACTATTCACTAATTTCTGTGCAGCGAATCAATACGTCATAGGTGGAAGTGTCTTTCCACATAAAAGAATACATAAAGCAACCTGGGTATCACCAGATCACAGAACAGAAAATCAAATTGACCACATATGCATAAACAAGAAATTCAGGTCATCTCTACAAGATGTAAGGGTCCTAAGGGGGCAGATGTAGATTCGGATCACCATTTGCTGATAAGTAAAATTAAACTGAAGCTTAAGCGATACATAACATCCCATGAACATAGACACCAATATAATGTAGGATACCTCAGAAGTCAAGAAACAAAGGAACAGTTCACGGTCACAGTCTCTAATAAGTATGAGGTGTTGCGGCAATTAGAAGATGAGGTGAGTGCGGAAGAATGCTGGCAGCAAGCCAAAAATATTTGGAATGAAACATGCACAGAGGTATTAGGAAAGAAGGAGCGGAATCATAAGGCATGGATAACTCCAGAAACTCTCAAGGAAATAGAAGAAAGGAAAAAGAGGAAAGCAGATTTAAATAATAGCAAAACTAGAACTGCCAAAGCCATAGCCCAGGAAAAGTACACAGAAGCTAGCAAGAAAGTGAAGAAACAAATAAAGTTAGATAAAAGACAATACGTAGAAGATCTAGCAAGAGAAGCAGAGGTAGCTGCAGGAAAAGGAAACCTTAGGGATCTTTACAATATCACTAGAAAGCTAGCAGGAAAATACAGACCATCAAATGGGTTGATCAAAAATAGTAGTGGGGAAACTATCACTAATGTTAGAGACCAAATGGAAAGATGGATGGAATACTTCAAGGAACTCCTGAACAGACCAGCACCTACAAACCCCCAGATATCCAACCGGCAGAAATTGACTTGGACATCAACTGTGAGAAACCATCCAAGGAGGAGATTAGTAAAGCCATTAAACTTTTAAAAGATGGAAAAGCGGCGGTCCAGATGGTATTCCAGCAGAGGCGGTTAAAGCCAACATAAACACATCCACAGAAATACTGTATAAATTATTTAGCAGAATCTGGGAGACCAAAGAAATACCAGCAAACTGGAGAGAAGGATACCTGGTGAAGCTACCAAAGAAAGGGGACCTTCAGAAGTGTGAAAACTATAGGGAATAATGCTGTTGTCAGTACCTGGGAAAATACTAAGCAGAGTCATCCTGGAGAGACTGAGAGATACCATCGATATAAAGCTAAGAGATGAACAGGCAGGCTTCCGACCAAATAGATCCTGTGCTGACCAGATAGCCACATTACGTATAATAATAGAGCAAAGTATTGAATGGAAATCCCCACTTTATATCGGATTTGTTGATTATGAGAAGGCTTTTGACAGTATTGATAGGGAAACCCTTTGGAAATTAATGAGGCATTATGGAATCCCACAGAAAATTATTAACCTAATAAAAGCAACATATACAGATATGAAATGTAGAGTTCTTCATGAAGGTAAACTAACAGATACTTTCGAAATAGAAACAGGAGTGCGTCAGGGTGTCTTCTATCACCTTTGTTGTTCTTACTGACAATAGACTGGATTATGAAGACCACAGTAACTAACACCAGAAATGGAATCCAATGGACTCTGACAGAGCAACTAGATGATCTGGACTTCGCTGATGATATAGCCCTTCTGTCACATACACAAAATCAGATGCAGGATAAGCTTAACACATTGAATCAAAGGTCCCAGCAACTAGGGCTGAACATTCATAAGGGAAAGACAAAGATATTGAGAATTAACCAAGCAACGACAACTCGATCTCCCTGGGGAAATCCCACTTCAAGAGGTAGAATCATACACATATTTGGGCAGCAACGTAGACAAAGAGGGTGGAACAGATAGAGATGTTAAAATAAGAATACAGAAGGCAAGGAGCTTTCATTGCACTGGGAAACATTTGGAAGTCCAAAGAAATCAAATCTAGAACAAAAATTCGGATATTTAACTCTAATGTTAAAGCAGTTCTACTGTATGGGTCAGAAACATGGAGAACAACTAAAACAATAGCGCATAAATTGCAAACATTCATCAACTGGTGTCTGCGAAAATAGAGGGAATAAGATGGTATGATAGGGTCACAAATGAGGAACTTATGGAGAGAACAAGACAGATTCCAGTGAACGAACAGGTTAAAAGACGCTGGCGCTGGATAGGACACACTTTGCGAAAACCGGAGGGAATATAACAAGAAGGGTCCTTGCCTGGAACCCGAGGGACAGCGAAAGAAGGGGAGGCCGAGAAATACATGGAGACGAGATTTGGAGGCAGAGATCAACAATATAAAGAAGAGCTGCAGGAGATAGCTAGAGATAGGAAGACTTGGCATGAGTTGGTTGAGGGCCTATGCCCCAACCCGGGATAAAAAAGGCAAAGAGAGAAGAGAGAATCTACTCATAGTTTGATAATCGTCCTGTGTTAGTATTGTTGGCTTTCTTATCAATTTAATCATTTTCATCTTGTGGTTAGATACATATAAAAGACATTATTTACTTGTCATCTGTTAGAAGTGCAGCTATTGGTTAAATATAATGGACAGCATTTAATAACTAAATATGAAAGACATCATTTACTAACTAAATATGAAAAGATATCATTTACTGATAAAATGTTATCAACATTTTCCATCTCACAGAACATACATACAACCACAGTGGGTGTTTGACTGTGTCAATGCTAGAACACTCTTGCCAGCACAAGATTATTTCCTGAATTCCATGCCCACTCACATTTATCTCCTTCGTAGAGGAGAAAGAAGGGAATATGTGCCAGAGGAGAAAGTGAAATTCCTCAAGAGGTTGAGAGGAGAAATGATGGAAGAGGAGGAGGAGGAAAGCGATGTTGAAGAGGGATCAGAGGAGGATGATGAAGGTTAGTTGGTTCACTTTTAATTAAACAATTGTGTCCATTAATTAAGACAGTATTTTGGAATGTTAGAATCCCAAAGGATATTCTATATAAACTCGCAACAGGTACTAGACAGCATGGGTGCCCATTACTTCACTCTGTTGAACCTGCAAGCATGATCTTACAGCACAGACAAAGAAAATTGGGAGTGGTTGGCCAAAGACATGCAAGCGGCAGTGAGGGATGGCGCGACAAGAAAAGAAGAAAAACACCATCACATATGGAGATAAAAGAGAGTGCAGATAGAACTTCCCATGTATAAGCTTCAGTTTTACCTGCAACAACTGTGGTAAGGATTGTCACTCCAGAATAGACCATTACAGCCACAAGAGACATTGTAATTCAGCATAGAACAAACTACATGACACAAAACTTATTGTCTCCTGAGACAAAGAGGCTAATAATGATTGATGATGGTGAATAATTTTTGGATAAAACTTACATTCAGATGACAAGCTTGTTCGTCAATAGCAAAGTTGACAACACGCTACACTAGTGATCCTTTGCCGTGGAAACCCTGCGTTCGTTATCAGCCTGGGCCACCAATTCTCGCTGTGCACTGCACGTTTGGACTACATGAGACCATGATCTTTTACTTGGGTATCTAAATTACAGGTACCTCTGAGTATGGCTCGCTTAAATATCGAGGAACACTGGTTATAAGAAAAGCAAACCATCACACAAAATCAGTCAGCGGTGCCATATTAGGCGCCTTGACTATGCCTGAATCCATAGCGAGTGAACGAAAAACAATTTACTATTTGACATCTGCTATTGGTCTGTCTGAAGTTATGGTACATTGGTTCAGTAACTGAAAAAAAACATCTAGCCAACTACAATTGATTGTCTATTATTTTTCCAACAGATGAAGATATTCAATCAGTTCCTGTTGGGAATAAGAGGAAGAGGGAAAGCTTAGACGATGCACAAGAGAATCTATCAGTCAAGAAGCCAAAGGTAATAAATTATTGTTTATTATAAAAGTAAATGATACTGCTTCATCCGGAATTCAAATTTTGTTGCAACATACATTTTATATTTTGCTTCTACCTCTGAAATCAACGAAGGCCCTCCTGCATGGGGAGGGACACCAGTCAAATGGTACAGCAGGCTTTCAGGCAAAAATCAGTCGGAAGCGCCACAGCAGGCGAGTGCAGAATAAGAAGATATCTTGCTTTATCCTTACAATGTTTTCCAGTTCACATTGATGTTTTTTTTTCTCTTCTTGGGGATTGCTGTGTGTCCCAAAGATTGCTTTCGAATTCGGACTGCACTCTTCTGTTCACTAGTGCATTTTTTCCAGAGATCCTTAGGATTGTTGCAGAAGCAACAGCGTTTGTGCAATGCCGTTGTTAGGTGACATGCCATTTCTGCGGAGAGAGACTGGACCACATGGGCTGTAAAAGAACAGGTGCAATGAAGTCAATCCTTCATCTTTAGGCCCTTATTTCAGACTCCAGTGCACATCCTGCAGTCATGTCCATCATATATACACCAACAAAACGAAACATGGCCTCATGAACGAAGCTTACAGAGCAAGCTATAGGGAACTCCAACTGACATGCAGCTTCATAGAGGCAACCTATCTAATGGTTTAGACAAGCATACAAAACCAAACGCAACGAAGAAGAAAAACCCTTATTTTTTTATTTCTTTCTGTTACCAATGAAACAACTGCAACCCTAAAATTTGTATTATTTTTTTGTTAGTTGCATTTCTATTTGAACATATTGCTAAAAATTAAAACAAAAACGTGTGGTGCCTGGGCCCGTAACGAATAGTATCATTGCGACCTACAAGGAATGTTGCAAGAGGCAACTGATGTAGGACGTAGGGAAGCTACCCTAATAAATAAAAAGTGTGGCAGAAATTTGATGTGCTAGTCTACTTGTAGGCACATAACTGGCACACCATACATAAGAAAAAGAAGCAGTTGTTAGTCTTCTTCTTCAAACACTTCACATCGACCACTTGTTAACCACTCTGTGATTTGTATGTGATCTGAGCCTAATAACGATTGCACATTGTGCCAGTTATGCGGCAGTTAACATGCCTTGTAGGTTGCAGCGGTACTATTCTTTGCTTCCTTGCGACCCCAGCACCGCATGAGCGACAGTTGTTAGTAAACTCGCTTCTTAGCCAAACTATTTGATGACAAATGATGACAGGTTAAGATTTCAAAACATAGAACTTTATTTTTCACTTGTGGTACAATAATTTCTTCATTTATTTGTGTCAACAGGCAAGTGATATGGCTGTGGCAGAAGGCACAATGGAGCGTGTTGATAAACAGAAGAAATTAGTCCGGCAGCAAGCAGAAGAAAAACGACTTGGAGAAATGATGATCCCCAAAAGCATAAACGCTGTATCATAAGATAATGACTTTCGCAAGAAGAGCACACAGGAAGCCAAAAGTTACAGGAAAAGAAAGAGAAAATTGTAGCTCGGAAAAAAAAGCAAAAGAAATCAATTGAATAATGACTGAGCTGAAAGTTGGTTTACGGTGTTGTTATTTGACTGCAAGATCTTGCATTATCTTTTATGATATGGGTCATTTATAATTGGGGAAATATTTATGTCTTATGAGTTATAACTGCATTAAAAAAACATTACGCTTGAATTGACCCAAGGAAACTAGTATTCATGATTGATGCTCTGTCAGTTAATACCGAAATATCCAACGGGAACTGAACAATCCGAGGGAAGCTCTAATAATCACAAACGATGATGACAAAAGCCTCAGATGTGTGCTACTGCACCACTCTGGTGTGTGCGGAAGGACTGTAAGAGTCCAATTGAGGCATACATGATCAAGGTTAGACATTGATGGTGTGGTGTCCCAAGATGGACTTGTGGTCTGCAGATTCCCATTCGAAAACTAAAAGTTATTGATTTGTTGAGGTCTGTCTAACTTTATGATTGAGGTCTTGGCGATACCTTTTTCTACAGTTCTATGAACATTTGTATTTCCCTTTGATAAATGTAGATGACATATGAAAGTATAAGAGAAATGTTTGAAAATAAAACAATATTTGTAATGTATTAGAAGTCTTGTGTGTTTTATCATGTAGTTCAGTTATTCTTCTTTCCTCAATTCATGTCTATCAGCATTTAAGATGTGCATAAAGATTTCTGGCAAGCACAGTCGCAGTTGTTAAATTGATTTTGGCGGGGAGGGAGGTCTATGTGGAGAAGTAATTAAAGTTTGGCGCATTCTGAAGGTCATGGCTTTGATTCCAGGCTGCATCATTTCATTCACCGGTGATTTCTTAGGATTTTTGCTGATGCTACAGTTTGTTTGCTGTGTGCAATACACTCTGCAAGTGGTGTACCATTTTTACTGTGACATTTGTTGTTCAAGAATAACCAGGCATCAGCTACAGCCCAGATCTCAGGACAAAGGTGGACATTAACTTGACAGAAGTTATCATTATTTCTGTTAGTTTGTCATCATCATGCCGAAAGATTACAGTAAACCTATATCATTATCAGGGTGTGTATACTTTATAGTAAGCTGCTCTCTTTGCAGCGCATCTGAAATTCACTCTGTCTCTATTCAGTTCACCCACTTCGTCAATGGTCATGTTCATTGTTTCTTTAATATCTTGTAGCCATCTTCTTCTTGGACTGCCTCTGCGTCCTGGAACCCTGCCCTCTAATATTGTTCTCTCCAGGCCATCGTGATGCTTGATGTGACCAAAGTATCTAATTTTTCTGTATAGTATATCAGCCATAACATTCAGTTCTTTCAGGACATCGGTGTTCTTCCTTTCTGCCATATATACCAAAAGCAAAATGAAATATTTTAACATATAAAATTACATTCTCTGAAGATATTCTGAAGTGCGTACTGGACAGATGAGGAAGAGAAAGACGAAGGGTACAAGATGTGATAGTTAAGTTGAGTACGAATGGGAAATCCGCAAGACAAGGAATCATTTAGAACTGTTGTTATAGGAGCCACATTTCAACAGGGACAAGCTCTAGATGATGATATCAAAACACAAATACGGTAGTTTCTTCATAATCCAATAGCTTGTCCTGAGCAGAACTCGTTCTCATGAGCCAGATGTTCCACCTCTGCTGCCGTCATGCTCAAATCATGTCACATTCAGAGTCCATCTTTTCAGTTGTCTTCTTAGCCCGGATACCGTCTTCCATAATGGTTTTCTCCAGCCCATCGTGTCTTTCTGTGTGTCCAAAATACCTCAATGTTCTTATTTGTAGCATCAACCAGTTTTTTAATTACTATTTGGTGTTAATTCTTGCAGGCAATGATGTCGGCACTCTAGTACAATTCCAGTACACGTTTACGGTAATGAGAGAGCGGACAGGCTTGCATCAACAGCATGGATTGTTGGGGAGTTGATGATGGATAAGGGAAATGTTCTTCGGTCTCTTCTCGACTGTCTGTTAGATGAGGACACTAAAATCGATGTTAAATCGATCAAGCGATTTAGGCAGTTTGGAGTTACCCGTTGTACAAATTGAACTGGATGCCTGAGAGGCAGATTGAGAGGTGTGTTTAATAAGCGAGCCACGGGAACCATCAATAAGCATACTCTTCGATATCTGTTGGGGAGACTGAGCACCTATGGGTCTGCCCGGAATGTAATGACGTCAGTTTAGTAATCAATAACCAGTACACGTTGCGTACATTTTCTAGACCCAGTCGCTCACACTACAACATATTTTTCCTGGCATCCAAGCGTTTCCCTCTTCTACATTGCCTACCTTGTTTTGTTTTTTTTGTCTTGTATCCGACACATCTGTGTAGTGTCTGACGTCATTCTGGCTGTGAAGCACTGTTGGGTAGTCACGAAGGATTCCTGCCTACAATTGTACAAGAGCGAACTCCGTTGTGAGGTCGAGATCCATTTTCATATTAGGAGCCGGTTATACCGAGTCATACAGCTCATTACCACGGGGAATGCGCTTTTAACCAGATCTTAATAAGACGACCTCATTTTGTTGACACAGAAAGCGAAAAAATCGCACTACCGGTTTTCATAGCTTTTATAAAATCTTGGACAGACAATTCTAGTTATTAGGAATAACATGCTTACCTTCATCAGAAGTAGACATGTCGGTGTGGTACTGTGACACCATACAAGTACATGCTGTTAGTGTGTAGACTTCTGTTCCGTACATTATAGTCAATGTGTGTGCTTGCAGTGGCAAAGATAAGAGCTGAAAGACGTTTATTGAAGACATGTGCTCCGTGGGAAGATGAAGATAACGTATCTGTATCGGCATTAATTACCATTATCACGAAGATTAACAGAATATGATGGCTGTGTCATATTGTGAGAATCGCAGACTTATAACTTGTTTTCTGCATCTGGCTCTGAATCCAGCAGAGTTGGTGTCCGTTAGTCTCTCTTAAGAAAGGCGAAAAGTTAAACGTAGTAGTCTGCTGATGACCCATGGCACACATAAGCAAACCCAAGCTTCCAGTAGCTTAATTAAACCAGGAAACCTGTATCGCCAGGCTCAAGGCTAACAGGGCTCTGGCTCTCCTAGGGGGATAGACTCCACTAGGTCTGTTTTTTTTTGGTTCTCCGTAGGAAGGCGAACCAGAGTAACAAGCATGCTGAAGCCGGATGTGCTGGTCTACAGGTAGTCTAACTGGCACAACGAATTCACGCTTTACGGTAATAATCACATACCGACCAGAATGGTATAACATGTGGTTGGTGTCGCGCGAAGAAGGGACAATGGCAGAAAACAGAGAGCCCAAACCTCTGAAGTGGGAGAAGGCACGCATGTATGGCGGGGGACACTTATAATAAGGAAAATAACCTTCACGCAAAAATCAGTCAGAAGTTCCAAGCGCCCTGACCACGCCTGAATTCATAGCGGGCGAACGCAAGAAGATGAAGAAGAAGAAGTGAGCCTAAAATTGCATATATAAAAAGTTGGAAGAAACCACGAGTCAGACCAAGAAAACGATGTAAAGATAACAGTAAAGTAGGTATAGAAGTCAACAATTGAGAAGAGGAGGCTGAGAACATAGATGAATAGAGGCGGGCGATATCTGTAACAATGAAACTCAACGGCTCAGAAATCTGAAGAAGGATAAAATATGTAATTTAGAGTGTTGGTCAAAATGTCTAAAGGATAATTATGGATAGGCTGTATATTTTTATGTATAGTTTTTGTTCATGACTAATGTTGAAAACATTCTTCACACCCCACCTCCACAATAACAGCAATGTTGTCAGTAAGTTTCATTGTGTTCTGGTGGTCGTTGATTCGAATCAGGACGGCATTGTTCGTGTTACGAATGCATTTTTACTTCCGATTTTGCAGTCGGAATACCATTTCTGCGGAGAGTGACCGAACTATATGTGCATATCCGGTGCATTAAGCCAATCATCATCATCATGGTCTTTGTGTGTGTTACAGGTGACAATAAAGTTTGCGACAAGTAGTGTGTTCTGGGATGAAGGAAATTAAAAGAAGAACAAACATGGCTTTACAAGAAATTAAGCAACTAAAACAGTATGAAACGGAAATGATAGGACAACAAAGATCAGAATACTAAGAACATGCGTATATTCCCAGTGGCAACGTATGGATGTGAAGCATGGACATTTAACACCGCAGTGAAAAAACAAATATGTGCTTTTGGATATAAGTGTTACAGAAGAGTCCTTAGTATATCATGGACAGAGAAGAGAACAATTAGAGCTATCTAGAAAGAACTCAAAATCAACGAAAACTGGCAAATGCTACAAATAAATAAGAAAATTGAGGTATTTTGGACATATAAACAGACACGAAGGGCTGGAGAAGACAATCATGGAAGGAGACATACCTGAAAAGAGGATAAGAGGAAAACCACGGAGAAAATGGATCATGATCTAACTGATGGTTTGAACATGACGGCTGCAGAGGCCTGGCCTACGAGAGAGAAATTCCGAAGGCTGGCAAAATATGCTCAGGACAAGCTATTTGATGATGATGAGTGTGTTCTGTGCTGAGTCACATCGTTTGGTGTGGATGTAGTGACCTATTCAAGAGTGACAATCCTTGCCACAGTTGCCGCAGGGTTAAACCAGTGATTGGAACTGGTGTATATAATAATAAGTCAATCTAACTATAATTAAAGTCAATCAAATCAGCTATCATTACCTCACACTGAAGATCTATATCGAAGGGAGAGCACTGCGTAGGGATATATTAACCCAGTTCAAGAGTAGTTTCCTCTTGGTTTTGTTGTAGAGGGCAGTGAACACGAAGCAGAAGAAAATAATAATATGCGAAAAAATATGGATAATGTTTACTCAAACAAGTGTCTGATGTAGTGGGATTATTGGATTAACAGTAAATCTTCTGCCAGCCATTTGAAGCTGAAATGTCGTCCATGCACCTACCTAAAGTTGTTGGTCAACGTGGGAAAACATCGCTGGAGATTGAAAGAGAAAGTTTTGAAAGAAGACAGGTAAGTAGTAGAAGTTATAGTTAGCAAAAGACCGGAGACATGGATTGGATCGTGAGGAGCAGTCGAGTTTCACGTTTCAGTCGAATGTTGTTAGAATCCAAACCCTTTAATACCAGTACTTGAAATAATGTGCATTTGCGTGCTCAATTAAATTTCAAACTAATATGTCATAATTTCAGCGAATACAACAATAACAACACACAATCCTAGAAAGACTTGTTGCTGCAAATATTAATAGCTTCGGTGTTTGAGTTAATTTCTGGCAACATTTTTGATTTTTTGCCACCGAATTCTTGTTATAATGAATGAATTGAATGATTCTTCAATCATTTTGTGCAATGTTACCATTCCTTCAATATTGACCCACTCATATAGAAGCTATGGACGACTATGGGGTACTATATTATTATTATATATATACTTATTGTTTGAATCTTTCTTAAAAAATATATATTTTTATAGTTTGAATCTTCTTCTGCTTACGCTCCTCATCGACCACTTGTTAACCACTCTTTGTGATTTGTATGTAATCTGAGCCTAAGAGTGATTGTATGTTGTTCCAGTTATGCGCCTACAAGTAGGCCAGCGCATCCGATTTCTGTGATGATTTTTATTTACCAGGGTAGCTTCCTTAAACCTCAGTCACCTCTTGCAACATGCCTTTTAGGTCACAGTGGTTACTATTCTTTGTAGGCGCATAACTGCCGCAACGTACAATCACTCTTAGACTCAGATCACATACAAACCATAAAGAGTGGTTTAACAAGTGGTCGATATGGACCGTTCGAAGAATAAGAAGTAATCTGGGTTAGATCACTTCAGATTAAAATAGGTATGTCTGAATGTTGTCCCTCAATCTACAGATTATGCTAATTTACAGTAGCCGTCACCTCAAATAAAAGTAGGCCAGCACATTCAATTTCTGCGAAATATTTTATTTAATAGGGTAGCTTCCCTAGGCTCCTACCTCAGTAGCCTCTTACAACATGCCTTGTAGGTTGCAATGTTACTATTCATTGCTCCCCATGTGAGCCAAGCAACACACGGGCGTTTCCATTAACAGATTAGTGGGTGTCATTTTGTTATGAAATGTAAAACAGACAAGTACAGTAAATATAATATTTATAAATATATATATATATATATATATATAAATATATAAATATATATATATATATATATATATATATATATATATATATATATATATATATATATATATATATATATATATATATATATATATAATAATATATATATATATATATATATATATATAAATATAACTCCTAGTATCTGTCTAACCACTGCAAGGGTATTTTTACCTGTTTCAAAGTTTATTCAATATAAATTAATATTTCTTCTGATTAAAATCTTCAGTTATGTCACTGTAAACCGTTCATTTATGCATGCTGTAAATTTTTTTACCTGGTGATAATAAGCTAATTTTTACTAAATTATTGAGTGAACCAATCTATTCCTGGATAACATGATTTCATGCTCTTACAGTCGTAGGTAAAGAATGTCTGCTGCATAAGCTGTGCAGTTTCTTGGGTTGACAGAAATACAAACGCCGAGTGGTTACGGGCCCAAATTGGGGTGTAAAGTATAGAATCATTGTTGCCTGCCACACGTCATAAGAGGCGACTAACGAGGTGGGACTAGCTACCCCACACCGTAAAAAACGCTAGATGGCTACAGAACGAGAGCGGACAGAGTAAAAGCTTGCTGAAACCGGACACATTGCCGAAGGATAAGCACCAGAGCTCCAATGGCGCTGAAGATGTGACGTAAAACACACCAATGCATGAATCAGATTTCCACATGAATATAATTTATGGGGAGATCTGATACATCGGTCTGGGCGGTGATCACAAGAAAGAGATATACAAGGTATTTTATGCACCCGACTCTTCATCCAGCAGAGTTGGGGTCGGCTAGTCTCTCTTAGGTAAAGCTGAAAGTGAAAATCAGTAGCCTGTTGATGACCTGCAGAATACACAAGTCAACCCCACTTCCCAGGGGTGTAGGCCAGAAAACCTTAACAGTGAGGTCTATTGCTAATAGGGCTCACGATCACCCTGACCAATGTACCAGATTCAAATATTTGTTTAGTTTTCATAGTCATAATGGTCATTGCAGCATTGATACCACTAGTTGTAGAAATGACATTCTGTTTCCATAGCAAAGTTGATAGCATGCTACGCTAGTAACCATGTGCCTGGCTAATTCTAGGGTTCGAGGCCAATGTGGGCCCCAGAATATTTAGGTGTGCACACTGTGCATTTTAGAACAACAGGCTTCTTGATCATTTCCTTTGGGATCTCTCTCACGATCGTTCTTTTTCGGCCATGTTTATCATTCTAATTGTGATATATACACAGCCTTTGTCAAGAACGCAATTTTATATCACAACGTTCAGTACCATTTAGAGCTCTAGTGCTTATCCTTCGGTGAAATGGCCGATTTCAACCAGCGTTTACTGGGTTCGCTCTCCGTTAGCCTTTTGCTGTCCCCAGCCAACCTACAAGGCAGCAGTTTGCTATTTTCTTTTATGGTAGCGACCCTTAGACTACCTACCTTCCCGGGCTGATGAGCGTCATCTACCCAGAAAACCTGTCTTTTTCTGGACTACTTGGTTTTCCTGCCATCCAGTTTTGTGTACAGTTTACTCCGCTAGCCTTTGATTGTCCCCAATCAAACTACAAGGCAGTAGTAGATTTGGGATCTAAATTACAAGTACCTCAGAAGTCGGAGTAAGGCTCGCCTTCATGGTGAGAGAGGCTGATGATAAGGAAAGCAAGCCTTCTTGGCAGACTTTTCATATGAGGCATCCAGACAACGCCTGGTCAAGATGGTGTGGCACGCTGGCGGTATATTTCGGCTGGTCTCTAACCGGAGTCAATTTTCAGTTTTCTTTAGATGAAATTTAAATATTCTAGCCTGAATATGATAGAATAGTGCATCCATGTGGCTCCTGTAGGGAATTGTGAAGCACTTTATTGAGAGGCTTGCAATATTAACAATGATTTCATTCACACACACACACTCTTGAATACATCTTATCTAAGACAGTGGTTTGTGTGTACTCTTCTGTAGTACTTGCATTCTTCTTGGAACGCTACATATCGACCACTTGTTAAACCACTAATTATGATTTGTGTGTGGTCTGAGCCTAGGTGCGATTGTACATTGTGCCAGTTATGCGCCTACAAGTAGGTCAGCACATCCAATTTCTGCAATGCTTTTTATTTACAAGGGTAGCTCCCTAGGCCTCTACCTCAGTCGCCTCTTATGACATGCCTTATAGGTAGCAGTGTTACTATTCTTTGTTCCCCTTTCTGGCCCTGGCAACACACATACTTGCATTCAAATACATTATTTTTTAAATTACTTCTTCTGCTGTGCAATCAGTTTTGTATGCTCTGTCTAAATCATGAGATGTGTTGCTTGAATGAAACTATTTTTTAAATTACAATTGCAAATCTTTTATTCTTACAATTATATATTATTTAGAATTGATAGATCTTGCTTAGCACAGGAAATGATAATGTGTTTTAGTAGACTGTCACCAAGTCTTTGTATAGTTAGTCTTAAACTTTGGCAATATGAATTTGAAATTATTACTGACCCTAGTGAATAAAAAGCGTAGCAGAAATCGGATGTACTGGCCTACCTGTAGGCGCATAACTGACACAATGTACAATCGCTCTTAGGCTCAGATCACATACAAATCACAAAGAATGGTTGAAGTGATCGATATGAAGCGTTTGAAGAAGAAATTATTACTGATGGCTTACTCATACTGGAGTGTCACTAATTATTTGTTGACTTTGACATTGCAAAGTAGTTACAAATTGTGCGCCATTCTCTAAATTAAATTGATTTGCCTGACAGCTGTGTAGTGTAGATTTGAACTATTTCAGATTCTGACTATTATCATGTTGATTGTGATAACAGCTAATGGAATCGTGAACAACTTCAATAGAACCGTTAATATCTATAATGGGACCACTAATATTATTGCTTTAGCCACAAAGATCAGTACCATTGCTGCCAATATCATTCCTGCTCTGTCGCACGCACATCTATTGATCTGTTTGTTTTGTGTGTTTGTTTTCAGTAGCTCTTCCTCGCCCGTGTGTTGTCGAGGCTCGCAAGGGGAGCAAAGAATAGTAACATTGAGACCTACAAGGCATGTGAAGATAAACTGTATGGCATGGCTGATAATCTGAGACAGATGGCTACCTTTATTAGAGAATCCGAAATCCCAGTCTAGTGAGATCACAGAAGAAGTAAGAGGGGACTGAGGTAGGGGCCTAGGAAACTACCTAGTAAATAAAAAGTGTCAGAAATCGGATGTGCTGGCCTACTTTTAGGCGCATAATTCGCGCAACGTACAATAGCTCTTAGGCTCAGATCACATACAAATCACAAAGAGTGGTTTAACAAGTGGTTGATATGGAGCGTTCAAAAAAGAAGATACCTGGAAGTATATTGGGTAATTTTGTGTTAGGCCCGTATTTTTCATTGACCATCAGCGCACGATGGGTGCTGTGGTCAACATCACGCCGGCCGCCTTTACTTCCCAGTGCTTTACCTAGTACCCAATTGAAGCTGAGTCGTCCTGAGAGCCGTTACGGCCTAAAAAATATTCTACGCCTACAGTGAAATTGAACCCAAACCACTAGTCTAAGAAGCAAGTTAAATAACAACTACGCTAGCTCAGCTCTCAATACCTTTAATGAAACCATTCATATTATTACTTTAGCCACGTAGACCAGTACCAGACCTGTCAATATCATCCCTAAATTGTCGCAGGAAGAATATCCATTGATCTGCTTTCTTTGTGTGTTTGTTTTCAGTAGCTCTTCCTGGTGTGTGATAGATCATCTGTTGTCCAGATCTGTGCAAGTTTATTCAGAGCTTTTTTTTTTTTTATCTATGATGTGTTTATGTTTTACAAAATTGTTATGTTATAGGATCGACGTCATGGCACATCGGGCATTCCCATGCGTGCTCTGTCCTCTGCTGCAGCAGCCATCCCAAAGTCCACTTGCTCATCGTATCAATGAGAACCAATGGCAGTAACTAAAGCAATGGTCTAGCTGGAATCACAGGCTTTTACCCATGCATGTTTTCTCAGTGATTTAATGAGTATGCTCGGGAAGATTGAAACAAGATAGGCTTGGAGACAATGGATGGAGTTGCTGAGGCAAAAATCAATTCAATGATTTATTTTTGTGCCATGACATGCAGGTGTACGGGAAAATGAACGCGACGATAGACTTGCAGGTATGGCTGCTGTAAAAATCAGGCAAGCAATAAACCAGGCTGATATTATAAATTCCCTATGGGAGAGAGGACGTGTACATGATTCAAGTAATAGTGGTGAATCTACAACACAAACCGGTCTGCAAGAATTCCAAGTCAAGTGTGATGTAGCTAGACAAGAACACTATATTGGTAGCCAAAGAAGAATAGTAAACCAACAAAGAACCGGTGTCGTTAGTTGCCACACGCTGAGAGACATACTGAGGAGGAGATCGGAGCACTTATGGACTAATTGGTTCGACGTACAGTGACGATGATCCGACGACTAAACTACACTAATGAGAAGTTGATTAGTATATCATCTCTCTCTACCACGAAGACGACACTGTCTTGCATTTCCAAACTTAATTCCCGCACTCGTTTAATTCAGTGTTTTACAAAAGTGTGTTTTCATTATCAATGTGTATGTTTGTTTATTTTCTCCCATCATGCTAAAAACGTATGCGTGTATATAACCGTCTCCCCTAATCCATCGTAATGATTTGATTGATGACACAGTATTATTGACACATCATCCCCCTCTCTACACACATATACACACACAAGTAAAATAGAAAACAGGGGTGGAGACACGGAAGAAATATTGATTGGGTGAGGCTGGCGTTGATAGCCGATGACGAATATTGATTTATGACGTCAGTAGGGTCATGTTTATGGAATCATCCATTGGGTAAACACGGCACGATTTTCATGTGGACAGTGCTTCACGTTAAAAAGTACCAATGGAATAAGATCTTAATAAAAGACATTGTCGTTTGATAGAACATCATTAAGAAGATTAGTAAATAGTACAAGAGCTGCTACAGACGCAATATTTACACTAAGACAGATCTGCGAACAAACAATTGAATACAATCAAAGTAAAAAACTCTTATATTTATCGATCAAGAGAAGGCATTCGGTTGAGTAAAATAAAATGTGTCTAAAGGCGTATTATTGTCTTCATTGCACCGGGTTTTCACATATGGCTTTGTCCCTGTCGGCAGAGATGGCATGTCATCTGCCGAGAGTGATGCACAAAGCACGAACCCCGTAGCTCCGGGAACAATCCTAGGAATCTAATGAAATAATTGCACACGTGACTCGGTCCAGATTCCAAACCACAGACTTCAGAACGACAGACACACGCTTTAACCATATCACAATTGAGACCCTGAAATAGATAAACAGGTGCAAACTATGGAAGATCCTTGAAGAATATAGCGTCCAGGGACAACTACAGGGTGTTCAAGATAATTGCAGCCCCATTGACAAATCGAAAGTTGCCAGATAACCTATCGCGTTGTCTTTATTTACTATTTAAACCGGTTCTGACTAGCTCGTCCTACGTCACATTTGTTCATCGCCCCTTCCCGCACTACAATTACACACCATCACACAACCTTGACCTATAATACGTCATAGCTGAACCTTCTCATTTCCATACATATATGCCAGATTAGCTCCATTCATAGGCTGCTTTTAAGTTGAACACCCTGTATTAGGTAACATCATGGCCTTATATCAAGATAGCCAGAGTACAGTCTGAACAACAGAAGGAATGGCTGACTGGTTCTCCATTACATCAGGTGTCAGACAAGGTTGTGGCCTCTCACCCGCTACTCGTTATCACATACAGTATATGGATAAAATAACTCAAAAGAGTCAAAATTCAGATGATTCAGAAAACTAGTCACGCAAGAGATGAAGTGTCTACGCAGAATGCTTGTGGTAACAAGAAGAGAATGGTTTAGAAATGAAGACATCAGGAAAAAAGTGGGTACATCAGTACTGAACTTCATCAAGATACCAACAATTTAATGATTCGGCCACATAAGCAGATTAGCAACAGAAAGTGCACTACAAAGAGTACTGTTACTCCGATACATTGGATACAAAACAAAAGGCCGGCCACGCAAAAGGTGGACCTCAGAGATAGCAGAGGCGACGAAAGACACTATTTATGAAGCACAACAAAGCCCGTGCTAGAAATCTCTTCTTACCCTGTAGCTGTGAGGCAAATCATGAATGGAGAAGAGAAAGAAAGACAAGGCGCATAGAGAGGCTCGCACCAAGGTGTCTCCTTTTTCGACCTGACGCTGAAAGGCAAAATATTATTTGAGAATAGATAGATAAAGTGTCTTCATTTCGTGAGATCAAAATATGGCACCCCTAATGATGAGGAGGATGCAGCAAATATAAAACAGAAGGTTTGGTGTGGGCGACCATATTTCACGTAGCAGACGAAATCACGTGTCAAACACATGATTACTAAATTAGTCCACACGTGACTATGACCAACCCCCAGTCTTTCCTTCCACCTGCTTGTTGATTTCCAATAAATCTTCCCAAACTACATCTCCCACCCCCTTTTTTCCTGCGTACAATTACCACCTGTTTCTACCTTTATGTTTGCCTCTCTCTATATATATATTTGTATGTATATATATATATATATATATATATATAATTACTTAGTCTTCTCTTACATTCCCTGTTCATGCATTTTTTGGATATATTTTCCATTTTTCATTTTTGTAAAATCTTCCCTCACTCTGTCAAACTTTATTCCCCAACCTTATCTCTTCCCTTTCTGTCACATTTTATTCCCCAACCAAACCGTATCCCCAACCTTATCTCTTCCCTTTCTGTCACATTTTATTCCCCAACCAAACCGTATCCCCAATCCTATCTCTTCCCTATCTGTCACATTTTATTCCCCAACCAAACCGTATCCCCAATCCTATCTCTTCCCTATCTGTCACATTTTATTCCCCAACCAAACCGTATCCCCAATCCTATCTCTTCCCTATCTGTCACATTTTATTCCCCAAACTTTATTCCAGTCTTGTTAGTCTTGTCTCATCTTCAAGGGTGGGGGGAATGAGTGTCTTGTCTCATCTTCAGGGGAAGCGAGAGTCTTGTTTCATCTTTAAGGGGGTCAGCTGAAAAGGTTGAGAACCGTTGATTTAAAGTATACACTAAAAGAGAAAATGTTCGCATGAACATGAGTACGTTTAATACGTGTGCGTTCGAGCGATTAGCGTGTGCTCATGAAGTGTGTCTACATCTGGTCTTTGACTTATGAACACGAAATAAACATGGCAAGATATAGAAATGGTAATTATAGAGTGCGTAGGAGAAGGTATTTAGTTTTCTAACGTTCACATGCGGCTATGAACTTTAAAGGTGTTGTGAACAGTTTGTAAAATATCTCACAGAACTACTATACACTATAACGGGATGTGAAATGTTACTTCTTCTTCGAACGCTCCGTATCGACCACTTGTTAAACCACTCTGTCTGATTTGTATGTGATATGAGCCTAAAAGCGATTGCAAACTGTGCCAGTTGTGCGCCTACAAGTAGGCCAGCACATCCGATTTTGCGACGCTTTTTATTTACTAGGGTAGCTTCCCTAGGCCCTATCTCATTCGCTTCTTACGACATGCATAGTAGGTCGCAGTGTTACTATTCTTTGCTCTTCTTGCGGGTTTATGCATTTCGCTAATCCTTTGATGGACAGTGGATGAGAAAAGAAGGTTTGGACTGCTAAATGAAACATTGAGAAGAACTGTGGAGAGTTGAGAGATAGCAGAACGGTAGCAATGGAAATCTTTTGTGAAAGCCTTTTGTGTCAAACAATACACGAAGAAGATATAGATAAATAAATATATAGATATATGTTTAGTTTAGTCGTCGTAACATCATCACTGCACGTCGAACCAATTAGTCCATAAGTGTTTCGATCTCCTCCTCAGTATGTCTCTCAGTGTGTGGCGACTAACGACACCGGTTCTGTGTTGGTTTACTATTCTTCTTTGACTACCATCATAGTGTTCTTGTCTAGCTAAACCACATTTGGCTTGTAATTCTTGCAGTCTGGTTAGGGTTGTAGATTCACCACTATTACTTGAATCATGTACACGTCCTTTCTCCCTTATGGAATTTATAATATCAGCCTGGTCCTTTGCTCGCCTGCTTTTTACAGCAACCATACCTGCAAGCCTACCGTTGCGTTCATTTTCCCTTACACCTGCATGCCCTGGCACAAAATCAAACCGATATTAAACCTCCTCAACGACTTCATCCATTGTCTCCGATTCCAGCCTGTTTCAATCTTCCTGAGCATATTCATTGAGTCACTGAGAAAACGCGTGGACAACGGTATGTGATTCCAGCCAGACCATCGCTTTAGTTACTGCCATGATATATATATATATGAAGACAGGTATGAAGCAGATTACCAACAGACAGTGCACCACAGAGAGCAATGTTGCTCCCATACAGTGGATACAAAGCAAAAGGCTGGCCACGCAAAAGGTGGACCTCTGACTGAGATAACAAAGACGACGAAAGACACTATTTATGAATCACACACAAAAGCCCTGCTAGAAATCTCTTTATACCCTGAAGCTGTGAGGCAAATCATGATTGGAGAAGAGACAGAAAGACAAGGTGCATAGAGAGGCTTGCTCCAGGTGTCTCCTTTTTCAACCTGACGCTGAAAGGCAAAACTTGATTAGAGAGTAGATAGATGGGTGGATGGATGGATGGATAGATAGATAGATAGATAGATAAATGGGTGGATGGATGGATGGATAGATAGATAGATGGATGGATGGATGGGTGGGTGGATGGATGGGTGGGTGGATGGATGGGTGGGTGGGTGGGTGGATGGATGGATAGATCGATGGGTGGATGGATGGGTGGGTGGGTGGTAGGTAGGTAGGTAGATAGATAGACAGGTAGATAGACAGGTATATAGACGAGCATGCGAAAATATGAACCATACACACAAAACGAACACATGATAACCCCACATATGTACACACTGACCTGACTAGAGATATGATAACGATATGAGGCAGCTGATATGAGATATCAGTAGCAATCATACTACTTTTACAATCATATCAATTTGATAGAAGATAACAATGGTGGTTCAGCATAAAGAGGTTGAGGCTGGGAAAGAATGACAGGTGGTGTTTGGGATGTTGGAGACTCGTGTTTGTAACTGCTGACAAAGAAATAATGGGGTCCAGATTACAGAAGAGAACAGATACGGGGGAGGGGGTTGTGAGAGAAAGAATGAATGTTTAAAAAGTGAAAGAAATAGAATGAGATATTGGCAAAGAAATATCTGGTTAACCACTAGGAACAACTATTATAAGAAAGAGAAGATGGAGATATGTTGGGCTGGGGTCCCCGGCAACATAAGACCGACTAGCTCAGACGGGAAAACTAAAATTCCTGTTTGAATGGGGGCTGGTTTTTGTATATGTTTGATAGAACACTGTAAACTTTCTTATAATTTTACTCAATTCTATGAGTCCATGGTTATTTATTGATGAAAAATGTTAATAATACTGATATTCCTTCAACTTAGTGTTAAACTTAACTTGTAACATAATTTAACCTTGATTTAGTATGTTGTGTTATTTTTAAAATGTATTTGTCTTATACAATAATACTGGAATGTGAGGTCAAGCGACGGTTGTGGTCTTATTGGGGTGGTCAGATCAGATCTGGAGAAAATCGCAGGGAAGCTACGAAAATACTGAATAAACGGTTTTTAAGGACGAAAAGTTTTACATAAGCAAGAAAAAATTAATTAAATATGAAAAGTAACAACAATCGACGTTTCTAGCTACAGACCCTACTGTCTAAATTGTCCAAGCAGCGCAGGGTCGTGTTGCAGTGGATACCCTCTCACTGGGGAATACCAGGAAATGAAACAGCAGACCGATTGGCCAAGGAAGGTGCTGCAGGGAGCAACCGGATGTGCCAGTTACTTACCACCAAAAGAAAAGGATGATTAAATCAATGAGAAAGCCACAAATACCAACACAAGACGATTATTATAATATGATCAGATTGGAACAAGTTGTCATTCTGCGCCTTAGAACATGACACAATCGACTTCGCAGCCACATGTATACAAAATTCAAGATTGGCAATTCAGTCATGTGTACATGTGGACAAGCACATCAGACTGCAGAGCACATACTTCAAGACTGCCCTGAATATGATACACTGAGGCAAACTCACTGGCCTAACGAAACAACACTCGACAGAAAACTACAAGGACCTCTGTGTGAGCTACATAAAAGAGATAACATTGAATATAGACAAATTTCAAGCGAACGAAAGGAAGGAAGGAAGGACGTTTCTACCATAGGTCTTTATCAAGACAACACAAAACATACTAAATTAAATTCAAAAACAGAGATCTTAAGTATAATGGCGAAGAGATAAGAAAATAGAAAAATATGTTATGACACTTGGTAGAACCTGGTCGATGATCCTATCACGTGAGCGAGTGTATAAGAAAATTACAGCAAAACTGAAAACGTCGGTTGTCAAATTTAGGATAACATAGCCAATAATTGACTTGATGACCTTTCACCCACCATTGAACCAATGCTAATACGTGATCTGTAATGCAGCCCATAGCGTTAAAGGTCACGGGTTAGAATGTGAGAGGTGGGGGTGGAGAAGTGTTGAGAGAGAAAGAGAGAGAGAGAGAGAGTCTAAAGCAGAAGGATTGACTTCATTGCAATGGGCTTTATCCCTTATGGCTGCCCGCCTGCCCAGCGTGTTCGTAGCGCGTTGGACGACGGGTGACAAGCCCCTGTGAGTGCGGTTCAATTCCGCGGGCAGGCAGAAAAGCCACAGGTTCTCTAGATTTACTGTGCTCGTGGCACCGAACCGAATGCTTACGATGTCCATGACACCGAGCCGAAGAGCTGAAAGCTCAAGTGCTTCTGGATTGGGAGAGAAAAAATCCATCCATTATGGCTTGGTCCCTCGCCGTAGAATTAGCACACCAACTACCGAGAGTATTGCACAAAGCTCCTGCAACAATCTTTGTGGTCTCTGGAAAAAATGCACTCGTGAACAGAACGGCACGGTCCAGATTCGAACCAACGGTCTTCGGAATGCAAGGTGAAGGCTTAATCACTTAGCCACAGAAACCGCCAGAGAGAGGGAGAGACAAAATAAGTAAATATGCGGTCGTGTCTGATCTCAAATATTCTATTATGTGGGGAAATACGGTGCTAGACCAGTATAACATCAAGAAGACATCAGCCCTAGATTAGACTCTACAGTCACCTTCGCACACACCGTAGAGGTGCAACAATACACCTCTGGGGCTGTTGTCATCTTCGTTTGCGATGGACCGCTATTATTATTATTATTATTGTTCAACGCTATCTTTCTCCCGATATTATGCTATCAGTGCCAAACCTGGACACTGACACCAAATGATATCAGAAAAACTGGTAACGACAAAAATGAAGTGTCTACGCAGAATACTGGGAGTAGAGTATCAAGAAGAGACCGGTTTAGAAATGAAAGTATCAGAAAAAAGTGGGTACAACATCAGTACTCAGCTTCATAAAGAAACAAATGGTTCTGCCACATGAGCAGATTACCAACAGACAGTGCGCCTCAAAGAGCAATGCTACACCGATACAGTCGATTTTTTTTTTTAAAGTGGACCACAAAGATGCAAAAAAAAATATAATAAAGACAGTGAAATAAACCATGTAAGAAACGTGCACACTTACCGGACACTGCAGACTCAACAAACACATATAGACTAGTAATAAGTCCAACAGCTCTCTGCCAGTGTCAGCAGGTGGAACAGACACCGGAGCATATCCTGAAAGACTGTCATCTCTTGGGTGAGTTGAGACGCAACATGTGGCCACACCCAGTTGACCTGAAAACTAAGCTTTGGGAAACCTGACAGACCTGAAGCTGACTGCCGAGTTTGTGGTCCACAGTAAATTAAGCGCATGACCAGAGATCGCCGAAGAAGAAGAAGGAGATCCCGTTCTAGAGATCTCTTATTATCCTGACGCTGTCAAGCAAAAAGGATTAGGGAATAGAAAAAAAGAAGAGTTATTATTCTATCTATATCCTCTTCATGTCCCGATTGACACATAAGGCTTCCACAAGAGACTTCCACTGTTGTCGTTCTGCTGCCTTTCTACCAACCGTCTCCCACGTCAGGCCACACTCCTTCAACTCTCTCTCCACCGTTCTTCTCCATGTTTCCTTGGACGTCTAGGCATTCTCTTCCCATCAACTGTCCACCTGAGAGCTGTCCTAGTTATGTTAAAACTAGTGACCTAAGGTCAGGTGTTTATTGTCATAATTGATAATGTACTCTCTGCCTTAGCTAAACGCATGGAAGCGTACCATAGAGTGACTGATGTATTTGGAACATTTCGGCAGTTAAAATCTCTTACAGCAGAAGAGATCTTGAAAAGAACTCCAAATATTGTCAGCTCTTACCAAGAGGATTTGGAAGAAAGCCTAGGCGACGAACTTGTGCAGTTCGCTGAACTTCTTAAAACTAATGTAGCTGCTGCTATTAGCAACGAAAAGAATTAGGCCCTTGAACTGCAATTTTATAAACTTATAATGGAAAATTCATTAGAGTCGTGTTTCCCAAATGTAGAAATAGTCTTACGAATTTACTTGTCTTTAATGATTACTAACTGCAGCGGAGAACGTTCTTTTTCAACATTAAAGCGTATAAAAAGTGAGTTAAGAAACATGATGGGACAAAATACTTTTTTTTTTGGATTCTCCGAAAGGAGTTAATTCTTATTTGTCATGTTTGTTGGCCTACACGCTCTGATATAACCAATAAAAGGTTCGCCTTAGGTTGAAAGGGGCGTGCCTCGGCTTAAAGAGGCTTTAATCCCCTACTAAACAAACAAACAAGAGCTGTCCTAGCCATTATTATTATTACTGCTATAAAACTGTCTTTAGGGCCTGTGTAATAGCGATTTTTAGGGCGGTGTTGTACAAGGGTACATGAGCATGAGGAATTTAATGCTCGCATGGCTTGTGCCGCCCAAGTGGTTACCGGGGCCCAAATTAGGGGTGTAAAGAATAGAACCAATGTTACCTGTGACGCATGTCGTAAGAGGCGACTAAGGATGTTGGGGTGGGGGACTAGCTACCCCACCCCATAAAAAACACTAGATAACTACAGAAACCACAACCAATGAAATTCATATCTCACCATCCAAGGAAGAAGGACACCGCAAGGAAGGGCTCAAAATGGGGAAAGAGTGGAGAGATCTGGAAAAGATGTTCTTGGATAGGAGGGCTTGGAAGGTCTTTATTGTGGACCTATACCTTCCTAGGGGCGAAGGGTGAAGAAGAATGGCTAGTGCAGTCATCGCGAAACTGCTCAGGCTATTATTTGTTCTATGTTCCCGACTGAAGAAACTCCATACCTTATCGGAGATCGACCCGGGTGGGAGCCCGCGCTTTAATGCATTCGAACAAATGCTTCTACTATTATTATAATTGCTTATTAATCTGCGAAAGCGAGTACTCCAGTGCTATAAAAGTAAAAAAGTAAAGGAACCCTTTCATACCTTGTGGTATATAGGGCAATACAGTGTTAGGCCTGTATTTTTACTGACCGTTGGCACGCGATGGGTGATGTGGTCAGCATCACACCGGCCGCCTTTACTTCCTGAGCATGGCTGGTACCCAGTTGAGGCTGGGTCGACCTGAGAGCCGTCGCGGTCCGGGAAAAATTCCACGCCCACTATGGGAGCTGAACCCGGACCACCAGCCTTGAGAAGCGAGTTCACTAACAACTACGCTACCGCGGCTCTCACTCCAGTGCTATATTGAACCAATACTTCTTCTTCTCTGCGATCGCTATTTTGATGATAATACAGTTAGACGCGTTCTTATGATGAAGTCGACTGTTGTCTGGAGCTCATCTCTGATGCCATGTAGTTTTGATGACAATACCGTTAGACGCGTTCTTATGATGAAGTCGACTGTTGTCTGGAGCTCATCTCTGATGCCTTGTAGTTTTGAATGTAGTGTTGTGTTGTAGGGCCAGCATTCCTTTCTTGGGAGGACATACAGGGATAGTCTTGCAGAACATGTTCTGTGGTGAACCAATACTAATATATGGCAGCTAATCATGGACAATGAACAAACAATCAGTAAGATCATTGGAAGCTACAGAAATGTAGTTGTACAGAAGAATGCTGAAAATTCCATGGACAGCAAAGAAAACAAATGAGGTTTTTTTTAATGAGGCCTGCACACAAAGAAACCTTATCAAAAGAATACGAATCAAGGTTCTTCGGGCATATCATGCGAAGAGGTTTAGAACATTTGGTGACTACAGGTAAAATTCAGGAAAGGAGAGATCGTGGGAGACAGGGAGAAGGTGTTGGATGGCCTGACATCATGGTTCGACAAAAGATCGACGACAGAACTGATTACATGCACCAAGTAAAGAGAGTTGAGGAGAGACATGATCGTCTACGCCGGCAGGCATGGCACGTGTTTGATTAATCTGCACCACTTAGGTAAATAAACTCATTTTACCACCGTGTACCTCACATGTCAATCATATGTCATTCTACATTGATTATATATCGCATACAACATCTGGTAAGATCAACGTGTTTTTTAATATATATAAATTAATGACCTGGAAGAAGTACTGGAGAAATATATCGACCCATGAGTTACTCTCCCCGGTAGCATATCATTTCATTAAGTGAGACGAACAGCGGTTGCGGTTTTAGTTGATTTGATGGATGGTTGGGAATATACAGTAGTAGTAGAAGGAACGGGGAACCATCTAAAGAAAAAATAAGGTATAGAGTGAGTGATGGTAAGAAAGTAATAGAGAACAAGCTATTGTAAAAGAAGTTAAGTCTAATCGTGTTCGTTTAATGGAGTGGCTCTTAACCTGGGAGGCACGCTAGACAGTGTCAGGGAAGGCGTGAAAAGTTATGCAAATTTAGTGGATTTTGTTTTTTAATAAGTTTTGTTTATTATTCTTTTAACACACCTTGAAGCATCAAGCAATTTCCTCCAAGCATCAAGCAATTTCCTCCAAGCATCAAGCAATTTCCTCGAAGCATCAAGCAATTTCTCGCATCAAGCAATCTCAAGCATCAAGCAATTTCTCCAAGCATCAAGCAATTTCCTCCAAGCATCAAGCAATTTCCTCCAAGCATCAAGCAATTTCCTCCAAGCATCAAGCAATTTCCTCCAAGCATCAAGCAATTTCCTCCAAGCATCAAGCAATTTCCTCCAAGCATCAAGCAATTTCCTCCAAGCATCAAGCAATTTCCTCCAAGCATCAAGCAATTTCCTCCAAGCATCAAGCAATTTCCTCCAAGCATCAAGCAATTTCCTCCAAGCATCAAGCAATTTCCTCGAAGCATCAAGCAATTTCCTCCAAGCATCAAGCAATTTCCTCCAAGCATCAAGCAATTTCCTCCAAGCATCAAGCAATTTCCTCCAAGCATCAAGCAATTTCCTCCAAGCATCAAGCAATTTCCTCCAAGCATCAAGCAATTTCCTCCAAGCATCAAGCAATTTCCTCCAAGCATAAAGCATCAAGCAATTTCCTCCAAGCATAAAGCATCAAGCAATTTCATCCAAGCATAAAGCATCAAGCAATTTCCTCCAAGCATCAAGCAATTTCCTCCAAGCATAAAGCATCAAGCAATTTCATCCAAGCATAAAGCATCAAGCAATTTCCTCCAAGCATAAAGCATCAAGCAATTTCCTCCAACCAGATCTGTCTTGAGCAAGTCAGCTTTGTTCATTACAGGTCTTTGCTGGCTCTTCTCTTTCTCCAGTTCGTGTCTGTGTCTTTCTAGATCGCACCCTGCCTCTCTTACCTCCTGGATTACAATTCAAAGCCACATGTGGGTGTCTGGTCTTCTGCATACCTTAATGTTTGTCTGGATAGATGAGCTCCAGGTAGCAATCGACTTCATCATAAGAACGCTTCAGTGGTACTATTCTTTGCTTCACTTGCGGGTCCCGCCGGCACCACATGGACGATTTGTTGCATATAATGCTTCTCATTTTCTGGAACACAGCTTTGGCCTGCCCTATTCTGCACTTTCTTTCTGATCTCCCTTCTGATGTTATCAGGACTCCGCGATGTTTAAACTCATCTAGTTGTCCACAGCCAACTATAAACTCATATGGCCTGCAGACTCAAATTTTGGGAAATCAGACCACAACCGGTCACGTGACCTCGCATTCCAGCATTGTTGTATATAGACGAATTCATTTTAAAATCAACATAAAATGATATATCAAAGTTATATTATGCAACAAGTGAAGTGTAACAATAAGGAATATCAATATGAATATTTGTCACAAATAAATAACCACAGAATTCAGTAAAATTGCAAAAAAGCTAGCAGTGTTCTATCAAACATATATACATTTCAGCCGCCCAACTGAAACTAGGTCAGGGTTTCCCGTGAGTCCGCAGTCCCATAAGTTTATAGTTGGCTATAAGTTGTCTCAGCTCCGTCCCATTTACTGTGAGAGGCATTCTTTATTGTCATTTAGCTGATGCTCTACATGACTAAACAGTATCCGTGTCAACAACAAGTGGATTGACCTATGTATCTACCGATGACTCACAATTACTCATATACACTCTTTGCTTCCTGCAGCGATTACTTCAATGAGTAAGGCAGATACGGTAAGACTATGGTTACGCAAGGCGAAGAGCTTTTCACAAAGTATTAATAAGTGGTGCCACACAGATCACAAAGAGTGGTTAGCTTGGTTGATAGAACTGCCCGAGTGTTGCAGGAGCCCGCAAGTAGAGCAAAGAATAGTAACACTGCGATATACAAGGCATGTCGTAAGAGGCGAACGAGATGGGGGCCTTCTTCTTTGCGTTCGTTCTTTACGACCAGTTTTAATCACTCTTTGTGATATGTTTGATCTATGCCAAGAACGTGTATACGTTGCACATTGGTTTGGTAGGCCCCTAAACATATAGACTTCTACATGTTTAGGACACGTGCATCCGATTTCATCCAAACCTCCTTAGTCGCCTCTTAAGACATGCGTGGTAGGTAACAGTGGTTCTATTCTTTACATCCCAAATTTTGGCCACGGTAACAACTCGGGCGGGAGATGGGGGCCTAGGGAAGCTACCCTAGTAAATAAAAAGCGTTGCAGAAATCGAATGTGCTGGTAGTACTTGTAGGCGCATAACTGGCACAACGTACAATCGCTCTTAGGTCCAAATCACATATAAATCACAAAGAGTGGTTTAACAATTAGTCGATATTGAGCGTTCGTCGAAGAAGAAATAATATCTCGTTTTGGTGGGAGAGTCACGTTGATTGAAAGGTCGTGATATCTGAACTGCAGGGAAAACGAACCAGCGACTCTATATTCCACGCTTCACAACACACACAGTCAATATAAGACGTAAATGAGTCACGAAATAAGGTTCTGTAGATATACAAGATTGTATGCATGACTGGAGCTTTTGGTGTTCGATCGATCATTCTGCAGTGATAATATAATACATTTTATCCTGAAATAATTGTGAATTGTTCCATAACGACGGGCGTTATAGAAATCCGTAGATACATGGCTTTAAA
Source organism: Arion vulgaris (assembly GCA_020796225.1). NCBI lineage: Eukaryota > Metazoa > Mollusca > Gastropoda > Stylommatophora > Arionidae > Arion > Arion vulgaris. The sequence continues at coordinate 61,545,071 of CM036754.1, forward strand.
GTTAAAAGATTGACTTTATTGTACCGGGTTTTACACCATTGACTTGGTCCCTCTTTAAAGAAATGGCACGCTTTCTGCCGAAAGTATTGCACAATCTCCGTAGCTCCGGCAACTTCTTCGAACGCTTCATATCGGCCACTTGTTAACCAGTCTTTGTGATTTGTATGTGATCCGAGCCTAAGAGCGATTATACGTTGTGTCAGTTATGCGTCTACAAGTAGACAGCACATCCGATTTCTACGTCGCTTTTTATTTACTAGGGTAGCTTCTCTAGGCTCCTACCTCATTCGCCTCTTACGAAATACCTTGCAGGTCACAGTATTACTATTGTTTGTTCCCCTTGCGAGCTCCGGCAACACACGGAGGTAACAATCTTAGGGCTCTCTGGCAAAAAATGCACCCATTACCAAAAACGGCGCGGTCCGGATTTGGACCCACAACCTTCCAAACGCAAGGCAAGGAAGGCATCACCACTTAGCAACAAATACAATTGATGATGCCACCTCAATCTTAACTCGCTATGTGAGATTGGTGTCGTTATTTGAATCTTCTGACTCAAATCGTAGTTTGTTGAGACGTTGTACATTAAAAAAAATCATCCCTCCATAATGAATTCAGATATAGCCATGGCGTCTAATATAACTACTCTTGACTTATTTTTGCGCGAATGCATACTTTTCTTATCACCAGTGCGTTTCTCCATTCAGGCGAGCCTTCCTCCGACTTCAAAGTTACTTGTCCCCCCACCCCAAGGAATTATGCGTTTTCACTCTTTTTTCTTTATAAGAGCAGGAAGTACCCGCTTTTTTATCAAGACCCAGTAGACTCCAACATCAGGCGTGCGGTGCTATGTCTAGGGTTGCGGTGCTATGTCTAGACGTGCGGTGCTATGTATAGACGTGGGGTGCTATGTCTAGACGTGGGGTGCTATGTCTAGACGTGCGGTGCTATGTCTAGACGTGGGGTGCTATGTCTAGACGTGCGGTGCTATGTCTAGACGTGCGGTGCTATGTCTAGGGTTGCGGTGCTATGTCTAGGGTTGCGGTGCTATGTCTAGACGTGGGGTGCTATGTCTAGACGTGGGGTGCTATGTCTAGACGTGGGGTGCTATGTCTAGGGTTGCTGTGCTATGTCTAGGGTTGCGGAAACTCCTATACTACTGGTGATCGTTGCAGTACTCCCTCGGTTCATACTTGTAATTTAGATCTCCAAGTAAAGAATCAGGGTATCTGTAGTTCGACCTTGTGTACACCAACAACTTTTGGCCCCCCAAGGTGGCTCCGAACCCCGGAGTTTCAACGTCACGGTGTCCCTATCACAGCGTGTTATCAACCTCGTTATCGGCGACCTAATGATGATGACTAAAGGGGCAGCAGACTAATGTGTGCAATACAGGTAAGATAAGACAGACTACGTACTAACGGTATTAATAGACTGAATGAGTGACACGTTTGAAGTAGACCACTGTTCCAATCTGAAATAATTAGAAAGATTACAAGAAACGGTCACGATTTAATTAGTATCTTGTGATAAGAGGACGTTAATGGCTATTGAGACATTCTTAGACAGAGAAGAGAATAAATATAGACATCGAACAATGACTGAACATCGAAAACCAACATTGACTCATAAACAACGCCTTCTTCCCAGAAATTGAAATATTTTGGTCGCCCGTGCGGTGCCGGGCTCACAGAGGAGCAAAGAATAGTAACACTGCGATCTACGAGACATGTCGTAGGAGGCGACTGAGATAGGGGCCTAGGGAAGCTACCCTAGTAAATAAAAGCGTCGCAGAAATCGGATGTGCTGGTAGTACTTGTGGGCGCATAACTGGCACAACGTACAATCGCTCTTAGGCTCAGATCCGCCCGTGTGTTGCCGCGGCTCTCAAGGGGGCAAAGAATAGTAACACTGCTACCTACAAGGCATGTCTTAAGAGGCTTTGGGAAACTGCCCTATTAAATAAAAAGCGTCGCAGAAATCGGATGTGCTTGTAGGCGCTTAAATGGCGCAACGTACAATCACGTTAGTCTTGGATCACATACAAATCACACAGAGTAGTTAACAAGGGGTCGATATAGAGCGTTCGAGAAGAAGAGACTGAGCAGAGAATAAATATAGATATCGATCAATGGCTGAACATCGAAAACAAGCATTGACTCATAAACAACGCGTTTTCCCGGAAATTGAAATAGTTTTTGGTCACATTAAACGAAATGTGGAGAGAACAGTCATGGAAGGGCACGGTTTATGGAGGACGATCAAGAGGACGGTAGCAACAGAACAATAGAGAAACATTGTACAGGATGTTGGAGGAGGTGGCGGAACTAGCTAAAGATTGAGAGTTTGTTTTATGCGGCCTATGAAAAAAGCGACGTTCTGTAATGGACATGATAAACAGAAAATTAAACGACATTGTGACGGAATTGGGGAAAGGGACATCTTACGCATGTTCTGACCAAGAACTATCTCTAACCAAAAACTGCTTACACGATGCCAGTAAGAGAATATTCTTCTTCAAACGCTCCATATCGACCACTTGTTAAACCACTCTTTGTGATTTGTATGTGATCCGAGCTTAAGAGCGATTGTACGTTGTGCCAGTTAGGCGCCTACAAGTAGGACAGCACATCCGATTTCTGCGACGTTTTTATTTACTAGGTAGCTTCCTAGGTCCCTACTTCAGTCGACTGACATACCTTGTATTTCACAGTGTTACTATTCTTTGCTCCTCTTACGACATGCCTTGTAGGTCACAGTGTTACTATTCTTTGCTTCTCTTACGACATGCTTTGTAGGTCACAGTGTTACTATTCTTTGCTTCTCTTACGACATGCCTTGTAGGTCACAGTGTTACTATTCTTTGCTTCTCTTACGACATACCTTGTAGGTCACAGTGTTACTATTCTTTGCTTCTCTTACGACATACCTTGTAGGTCACAGTGTTACTATTCTTTGCTTCTCTTACGACATGCCTTGTAGGTCACAGGGTTACTATTCTTTGCTTCTCTTACGACATGCCTTGTAGGTCACAGTGTTACTATTCTTTGCTTCTCTTACGACATGCCTTGTAGGTCACAGTGTTACTATTCTTTGCTCCTCTTACGACATGCCTTGTAGGTCACAGTGTTACTATTATGTGCTTCTCTTACGACATGCCTTGTAGGTCACCGTGTTACTATTCTTTGCTCCCTTGCAGCCCAGGCAACACACTCTTACTTTCTATATTCTTATCTACTACTAGTTTATAGTACGCACAAACGTGACGTAGCCAAGGGGGGTCACAGCTGTTTGAAACTCAAACCGGTGTTTGCTCAAAATGTCGACAAACAAATCCGTTATTTGTCCATGACTAAGATATTTCTAAGTAGATTCTGACACGTGAGTCATGTAAATAAACGAAGCTGCGCATTTAACCGGAGCTCGTGATCGACACTTCTATCTATATCCTCTTTGTGTCCCATTTCAGACATAGGATTTCCATGCTCAACGACATCTTCGGGCAAGCGACCTTTATTCCTCTGCCATGAGAAGCAAAGAATAGTACCACTGTGACCTACAAGGCATGTCGTAAGAGGCGACTGATGTAGGACCTAGGAAGCTACCCTAGTAAATAAAAAGCATCGTAGAAATCGGATGTGATGGCCTACTTGTAGGCGCATAACTGGCACAACGTATAATCGCTCTTATGTTCATATCACATATAAATCACAGAGTGGTTAACATGTGGCCGGCGTGGAGCGGTAGAAGAAGAAGAAAAATTAAGAGAGAACTCAAAATCAAAGAAAACTGGCTGATGCTACAAATAAGAATGAGAAAATTGAAGTATTTTGAGCATATAAAAAGACATTAAGCGTTGGAGAAGACCATTATGGAAAGAAGCATTCCGACACAGAGGAGAGGAAGACTACGGAGAAGAAGGAATCGTGATGTAATTGATGATTTGAGCATGGCGGCTGCAGAAGCGGGACATATGAGAGAGAGAAACAGAAACAGTCTGAAGAACTGTTAGGTTGGCACAACTCTGCTCAGGACAAGCTGTTTGATGATGATTGCATATAGCTGAACGAGTAGAAATCACAGAGAGAAGATAAACCCGACCATAAAAATACTATGCTGAAAACGAATTTGTCGGACCGAAAGACGTATATATGATCACCCGAGTGGTTACCGGGGCCCAAATTTGGGGTGTAAAGAATAGAACCACTGTTACTTGCCACGCATGTCGTAAGAGGCGTCTAAGGAGGTTTGGCTGAAATCGGATGCACGTGTCCTAAACGTCTATGCGTTTAGAGGCCTACCAAACCAATGTGCAACGTATACACGTTCTTGGCAAAGATCAAACATATCACAAAAGTGATTAAAATTGGTCGTAAAGAACGAACGCAAAGAAGAAGAAAAGAAGTATATATTATATCTTCATTGTACTTCGACACATCGTTACAAATTCTTTCTTCGGGTCTTCGAAGACAAAAATAATCCCCTATTTGTGATTGAGTCTTGTCGTTTTCAAGGGAGAAAGGAAGGTTAATCCATTTTAAGAGAATTTTTGTGGGCCCGCCATTAACATTTGTAAAAATAATACAATAACTAATATTTTGGTAGGTTTTCTACAAAACCCATTGTAGAGTAGATTCTGTTTGTACGGTCTACACTTGACCCGGATTTATAATCTCTTATTTCAAATATATCCACATCCACTTGAAGTATGTCTGGGTCGTTCAACTCATACTTTCTATTATACACTTTCGCACATGATGATAGTTAATATATTTCAGTTTGGACAATAATCGTCATCTGACATGTCTACTGTCACTGTCCATTCATTTATTCATTTATTTATTCATTTATTTATTCATTTATTTATTTATTTATTCATTTATTCATTCATTCATTCATTCATTCATTCATTTATTTATTTATTCATTCATTTATTCATTCATTTATTTATTCATTTATTTATTCATTTATTTATTTATTTATTCATTTATTCATTCATTTATTTATTTATTCATTTATTCATTCATTTATTTATTCATTTATTTATTCATTTATTCATTTATTTATTTATTCATTCATTCATTTATGCATTCATTCATTTATTTATTCATTCATGTATTCATTCATTTATTCATACATTTATTTATTCATTCATTTATTTATTCATTTATTCATTCATTCATTTATTTATTCGTTCATTCATTTATTCGTTCATTCATTTATTCATTCATTTATTCAATCGTTCATTCATTTATTCGTTTATTCATTCGTTCATTCATTTATTCATTCATACAGTAGAAGGTTCATTACAGAGTTTCTCTCACATGTCAGGGTTAGAATGTGCATAACGGGTCTACAGCTAAAGTATTGACTTCATTGCGCCGGGTTTTACCCCCATATGGGCATAACGGGTCTACAGCTAAAGTATTGACTTCATTGTGCCGGGTTTTACCCCCATATGGGCATAACGGGTCTACAGCTAAAGTATTGACTTCATTGCGCCGGGTTTTACCCCCATATGGGCATAACGGGTCTACAGCTAAAGTATTGACTTCATTGCGCCGGGTTTTACCCCCATATGGGCATAACGGGTCTACAGCTAAAGTATTGACTTCATTGCGCCGGGTTTTACCCCCATATGGGCATAACGGGTCTACAGCTAAAGTATTGACTTCATTGCGCCGGGTTTTACCCCCATATGGGCATAACGGGTCTACAGCTAAAGTATTGACTTCATTGTGCCGGGTTTTACCCCCATATGGGCATAACGGGTCTACAGCTAAAGTATTGACTTCATTGCGCCGGGTTTTACCCCCATATGGGCATAACGGGTCTACAGCTAAAGTATTGACTTCATTGCGCCGGGTTTTACCCCCATATGGGCATAACGGGTCTACAGCTAAAGTATTGACTTCATTGCGCCGGGTTTTACCCCCATATGGGCATAACGGGTCTACAGCTAAAGTATTGACTTCATTGTGCCGGGTTTTACCCCCATATGGCTCGGTCCCTCACCGAAGAAATACCACACTAACTGCCTAAATTATTGTATAAAACACGAACCATGCGATTCTTATTCGAACTCACGACCTCCAGAAAGCTATGGAAACGTCTTTGACCTCTTCACCACAGTGAACCCCTAAAATATATGAGAAATGAAAGCATAGAAATTCATGACGAAGAGATTTGTAGGTGCAGGGATTAGCAATATTATACGCAAGATCTGAAAGAAGTTACAAGAGCTGAAGATAGAGTCAAAAGGATGTCAAGACGAAGGATCGACTTCATTTTACCGGGTTTTACCCCTTATGTCTCGGTCCCTCTCCGCAGAAATGGCAACCATATGCCGAGAGTATTGCACGAACTCCGTAACTCCGGTAACAAACCTAGGGATTTCTGGACAAAATGCACCCGGGAACAGAACAGCGCGGTCCTAATTCGAACACACGACATTCGAGCCGCAAGACAAGGTCTTAACCCCATAGCCACACCGAAATATCTGAAGATAGAAACACTTGGCACGAGTTTGTTGAGGGTCTACACTCCATCCGGGGTTAAAAAAGGCACGAGAGCGAGAGAAAGATTGGTCTGAAGGACAAGAACCCAAACTGGTGGTGAATCCTTTAAGAAAAAGTAAGGTAAAACGAATTTATGAAACCTAATCAGACATATGCCTACTGGCAAGATCAACCAGATAGCAGAAGTATAAAGACTGCTGCTGACCCGTGAATTTTATATACGCATTTACTTCCTTAAGTTACCCATTTTCTAGCGTAGACCATACGCCTTACATATGTAAGTTTAATGCTCTGATCATATGATACTCTGATCATATGATACTCTGTTAAAAACAATACAAGAAAGGGAAGGTGACCTGTAAGAGAAAGAAAAACAAGAAATGAAGTGGAAAGGTAACATTAAAATATAAAACAAGAACATGTTTGGCATTTAAAAAGTTAAATGCCCGCGTGCCCAGCGTGTTCGTAACGCTTTGAACTGCGGGTGACACGCCCTCTGTGTGTGGGTTCAATTCCGCGGGCTGGCAGAAAAGCCACAGGTTTCCAAGAGTTACGGTGTTCGTGGCACCGAACCGTAGGGTTACGATGTCCATGGCACCGAGCCGAAGAGCCGAAAGCTCAAGTGTTTCTGGATCGGGAAAAAAAAAGAGTTGAATTTTCATCATCAAATAGCTTATCCTGAGCATAACATTGTCAGTCACCCTAACAATCTTTCAAAAATGACCTCTCTCGTAGGCCAGATACTCCGCCTCTGGAGCCGTCATGCTCAAATCATCAGTTACATCTTGAACCTATCTTCTTCATCGTCTTTCTCTTCTTCTCCTTGTCTGGGTACCTCCTTCCATAATTGTCTTATCCAGTCTTTATTATGTATCCATCTTCTTCTTCCAACGCTCCACATCGACCACTTGTTAACCACTCTCTGTGATTTGTATGTGATCCGAGCCCAAGAGAGATTGTACGCTGTGCCGGTTATGCGCCTACAAGTAGTCCAGCACACCCGATTTCTGCGACACTTTTTTTATTTACTAGGGTAGCTTCCCTAGGCTACTACCTCAGTCGCCTCTTACGACATGCCTTGTAGGTCGTAGTGTTACTATTCTTTGCTCCCTTGAGAGTCCGGCACCACACAGGTGACACAATGTACGAATCCGTTGACAAGAACTTTTTCAATAAATCTCTTCTTATCTTGACGCCGTGACCCAAAACATGATTCCAAATAAATATAAATAAGAAATGTATACAAATACACAACCGTCAACATAAACAAGAAATGTATACAAATACACAACCGTCAACATAAACAAGAAATGTATACAAATACACAACCGTCAACATAAACAAGAAATGTATACAAATACACAACCGTCAACATAAACAAGAAATGTATACAAATACACAACCGTCAACATAAACAAGAAATGTATACAAATACACAACCGTCAACATAAACAAGAAATGTATACAAATACACAACCGTCAACATAAACAAGAAATGTATACAAATACACAACCGTCAACATAAACAAGAAATGTATACAAATACACAACCGTCAACATAAACAAGAAATGTATACAAATACACAACCGTCAACATAAACAAGAAATGTATACAAATACACAACCGTCAACATAAACAAGAAATGTATACAAATACACAACCGTCAACTTTTGAAATGTACACGAAGGCGCAATAAACAAACAACCCACAACAAACAATCGTACTTCAGATTGTTGTCCACATACTCCCTCTATTTTTTGATTATATTATTTCCTTGGTAGATGTCTGAATTGTCGTAAACAAACACACCACATACAGTGAAGGGTGTGTGTGTGTGTATGCGTGCGTCTTGCCGTGTTATGTTTAAAAGTGCACGGATATTTTCTTGTGTACCCACTTATGCAGTCAAGCGTTATGGTATGTTTTAATGTCTGGTTGTTGTTGGGGGCTAAGTGTGTTGTAGTATCTCTTTAATGTTGTCTGTTCATTTTTTTTTTCTCGATTCAGAAGCACTTGAGCTTTCAGCTCTTCGCCTCGGTGCCATGGACATCATAAACCTTCGGTTTGGTGCCACGAACACCGTGAATCTGGGGAACCTGTGGTTTTCTGCCAGCCCGCGGAATTGAACCCGCACTCACAGAGGGCTAGTCACCCGCAGTCCAACGCGCTACGAACACGCTGGGCAGGCGGGTCATTTATTTCTTAATGGAGGGTTTCTGTGGAGGCTAGGTGTTCGCCTCACGTTTTAAAGGTACTCGGATCGTTTCCTCGTGGAGCCATCGCGATATTTTTTCAGAGATCCCGGATCGCAGTGTAGGTGAGATCGAGTTCCTAATCCTATCGGAGACGGACGATAAAACGTAGGTCCCGTGTTCAAGTTGAGCACGTTAAACAACCATTGTTAGTTGAAAATCGAAAAGAGCAAGCTGACAAGCAAAATTACTTAGAAAGATTTTTTTTAATTTTTAATTCCTGCAAAATACTTTCACTATCATCAAAATTACATCGGGAACACTCGCCGGTGCTACGGATCTCCTGCGCTGCCGCTGAGATCTTACTGTGTAAGACGCCCGAGGGGTTACCGGGGCCCAAATTTGGGTGTAAGGAATAGAACCACTGTTACCTGCCACGCATGTCGTAAGAGGCGACTAAGGAGGTTTGGATGAAATCGGATGCGCGTGTCCTAAACGTGTAGAAGTCTATGCGTTTAGGGCCTACCAAACCAATGTGCAACGTATACACGTTCTTGACAAAGATCAAACATATCACAAAGAGTGATTAAAATTGGTCGTAAAGAACAAACGCAAAGAAGACTGTGTAAGAAAAAGATCGGAGCACACGTGGCTAGTCAACGAAGTGCAATGATGATGGTCCTATCAATCAGATAACTAGATATTGTCTGTGAGCTGTGTCCATAACGAAATGTCTGTAAATATAATACAATGAAAGACTTGAATGTCATAATCTTCCATTTCTGCCATTGTTCAACACATTTTTCATTCTTTTCTTTTCAGATAATTGCCTTGAATAAAGCAATCAACAATCAAGAGACGCCTGTCAAGGAAAAACATGCTCGAAGTATCCTTATTAGCAGTTCAATTTTAAACATGGTTTTTTACTTATCCAATCTCTCTTACGCAATCTCCTTTACGCAATCTCTTTTATTCATTCTCTGTTATTCAGTTTTCTATAGTAAATCTCCCTTTAACAGCCTTCCGTATCCAATCTTCCTTACGCAATCTCTTTTATTCATTCTCTGTTATTCAGTCTTTCATACTAAATCTTTATTTATCGGCATTCCTTATCCAATCTCCTTGACTAATGCTATCTTATTATGTCTTCTATACTAATCTCCATTTAACAGCCAGCCTTATCCAGTCTCCCTTACTCAATCTCCTTTACTCAGTCTCTCATATTCAGTCTTCCATACTGATCTTCCTTTAACAGCCTTTCTTATCCAATCTCCTTTACTCAAGTCTTTCTTATTCCGTTTTCCATACTAAATTTTCATTTAACAGTCTTCCTTATCCAATCTCCCTTATTCAGTCTCTCTCTTCCTTATCCAATCTCCCTTATTCAGTCTCTCTCTTCCTTATCCAATCTCCCTTATTCAGTCTCTCTCTTCCTTATCCAATCTCCATTATTCAGTCTCTCTCTTCCTTATCCAATCTCCCTTATTCAATCTCCGTTACGCAATCTCCTTTACTCAGTCTTTCTTATTCCGTCTTCCATACTAAATCTCCCTTTAACAGCCTTCCGTATCCAACCTCCCTTCTTGCTCAATCTCCTTTACTCAGTCTCTCGTATTCAGTCTTCCATACTAATCTGCATTTAACAGCCTTTCTTATCCAATCTCCCTTACTCAATCTCCATTACACAGTATTACACAAAGCACGAACTCCGTAGCTCCAGCAACAATCCTAGGGGTCTCTGGAAAAAATTGCACTCGTAAGCCCGACCTTAGACTCACAAGGCAAAGGGCTTAACCACTTAGCCACAGAGACCCCCTTCCTTTATCCTAAGTCTTCCTTTAACAGCCTTTCTTGCACAGTCTTTCAAACGTGATTTGAACAACCCGTGTACGTGGACATTGTTAAGTTGAGAAGCTAAAAGTCACATTACCATGTTACCACCACACAATGTGCAGGCTGGTGTCTCTGCTTTCACCCCATGACGATCTTCTTCTTCTTTCTCTAATCTTGTTTTACGTCACAGCACCAGAATAAGAAGAGATTTATAGAGATCGTTCTTTTGTGCGCTTCGTACATGTTTTTTACTCCTATGTCTACTTCTTCTAACTTTTTCAGACATCGATTTATATACTCCTAAAGTAGTTCTTGGTCAACCACAGTCTCCATATAGCTTTTCTTGGGGTATCTGTGGCGGAGTGGTTAAGCCCCCGTGCGAGTCGAAGATTGTGGGTTCGAATCCTGACCGCGGCCTTCTGTTCACGAGTGCAGTTTTTCCAGAGACCCTAGGATTGTTGCCGGAGCTACGGAGTTCGTGCTTTGTGCAATACTCTCGGCAGGTGGCGTGTCATTTCTGCGGAGAGGGACCGAGCTATATGGGGTAAAATCCGGTGCAATGAAGTCAATCCTTCAGCTTTAAACCCTTTTTTTATAGCTTTTCTTGGACTGACATGGCGATTTGACATATGTTTTCTCTCTGTTCATTGTATGTTGGATATTCTTGCTGTATGTGAGTTTGTCTTCTTGCTGGTGCGAGTTTGTCTTCTTGCTGGTGCCAGTTTGTCTTCTTGCTGGTGCCAGTTTGTCTTCTTGCTGGTACCACATGTGCGTATGTCAGAAGTGCTTATTTTATTGTCTATGTTATTCTGTGGTCGGCCTTTTACATTGTATCGTTCTCTGTGCCTGAGTACCATTGTCATTTGGGAGTGCACTGTCTGTTAGTAATCTGATTATTGCATGTGGCCGAACCATTTCTTCTTCTTCAAACGCTCCATATCGACCAGTTGTTTAACCACTCTGCGATTTGTATATGATCTGAGCTTAAGAGCGATTTTACATCGTGCCAGTTATGCGCCTACATGTAGGCCAGCACCTCCGTTTTCTGCGACGTTTTTTTTATTTACTAGTGTAACTTTCCTAGGTCCCTACCTCAGTCGCCTCTTACGACATGCCTTGTAGGTCGCAGTGGTACTATTTTTTCTCTCCCTTGCGAGCCCCGGAAATACACGGTGAAACCCGCACCATTTAATTTGTTGTTTCTTTTGCCCCCAGAAGTATCTAATGAACAAAAAGGAACTGACAACAGAGATAAAATGTCTGCAGAAAATAGCGGGAATAGTAAAGAGAGATAAGATTAAAAAACGAGAACTATAGAAACTTGGTAGGAACAACACTAGTGCTAAAGCATGTTAAGAAATAGTAAACCAAATCATAATCCGGCGCCGTGCCGACTGGCGTAGATGTTCATGGATCTCCACAAATCTCTGGTGTTTGCTAACAACTCAGATGTTGACGCTCTACCGTGCCATGAAGTCAGACTCTCTCTCTCTGTCATCCTCTGTCTCGTCTACCCTCGATTTTACAAGTTGTCACAATGTGTTCTAAACCAAATAGGAATACAAAACAAAATGAGAAAAATTAAAATATTTTGGACATATAAAGAGATATGAAGGGCTGGAGAAGACCATCATGGAAAGAGACATTCCGACAACGAGAAGAAGAAGACCACGGGGATTTAGGATGCAACCGATGGTTTGAGCATGACGGACACAGAGGCTAAATATCTGGCTCATGAGAGAGAGAAATTCCGAAGGATTGTTAGGGTGGCAGAGTTCTGCTCATGACAAGCTACTTGATGATGATGATGATGTAACACGATTACCACAGAACACTACAACACCATCACTATTCAGATACATTGGTTTCAATGACAAAGGTCGTCTACGCAAACGGTGGAGCGAAGAAGTATGAAAATGAAAATCGTGGCATATCCAAATGTGGACGTAGCCATCAACTACAGTAAACGAGTCGTTGATTTTCTAGGCACCACTTATACGTTCAGTAGTTTGTCATTGCTCTCTGAACGGGTGGCGCCATCGTCCTTTTGTTGAAATCAACGGAAAGAATTTTGCAAGCAAACTGTCCGCAGCGTGATTCGAACTCAGAACGTCGGGGTTAATAGACCGAGTCACTAACCCCTAGGCCACCGACATATACAATGCACGCTCGAGTGAATTTGTCCCTGTCGGCAGAGATGGCAGGCCATCTGTCGAGAGCTTTGCACAAAGCACGAGCTCCGTATCTCCGTCAGCCATTATAGATAACTCATTTTCGTTCACGTCCGTGTGTTGCCGGGGCCCGTAAAGGGAAGCAAAGAATAGTACCACTGTTACCTACAAGGCATGTCGAAAGTGGCGATTGAGGTAGGGGCCTAGGGAAGCTACCCCAGTAAATAAAAAACATCGCAGAAATCGGATGTGCTCGCCTGCATGTAGGCGCATAACTGGCACAACGTAAATTACATAAATCGCTCTTAGACTCAAATCACATACAAATCACAAAGTGGGGTTAACAAGTAGTCGATATGGAGCGTTCGAAGAAAAAAAAGAAGTAATTCATGTACCCTCTGGCGTCTATATTTTTATATTGTATATTAGATTACCATTGTCATTCATTTTCACGACTGCACCAGACTACATGGCTTCCAGTTGACCGGGGAAAAAACAACACGGCCTAATATAACCAGAGTCGTGTATATGAATGAGATGTGGCTGTTTTTTTTACACGTGGCAGAACCGGGGGTGTGTGGCAGGAATGTAGGGTGATGGAATTAATTGCATGTCATCTGTGTGTTTTTACTTCCCCTGATAGTAGAATTTCCGAACATGTGCCAGTTTTCATGTAATGGTATTGATAACGGTGGCTACCGTTATCTACAAATCAATATATAATACATGGAGCAAACGTCGTATCATGCAACATGAAACGGAGATGTAAGGTCGTGCGATAAACCAGTGCTTCTCAAAGTACAAGATGTAGGGTCACGAGATATGCCAATGATTCTCAGTAAGGATTTGCAAGTTAAACCAAGACATTTCTGTAAGGTTGTAAGCCATCTCTGAATGATTGTGAGCTAAGCCAAGGCATATGTGTAGGGTTGTGAGCTAAGCCAAGGCATATGTGTAGGGTTGTGAGCTAAGCCAAGGCATATTTGTAGGGTTGTGAGTTAAGCCAAGGCATATATGTAGAGTTGTGAGTGAAACCAACAAGGCATATATGTAGAGTTGTGAGTGAAACCAAGACATATATGTAGAGTTGTGAGTGAAACCAAGACATATATGTAGAGTTGTGAGTGAAACCAAGACATATATGTAGAGTTGTGAGCTAAACCAAGGCATATATGTAGAGTTGTGAGCTAAACCAAGACATATATGTAGAGTTGTGAGCTAAACCAAGACATATATGTAGAGTTGTGAGCTAAACCAAGACATATATGTAGAGTTGTGAGTGAAACCAAGGCATATATGTAGAGTTGTGAGTGAAACCAAGACATATATGTAGAGTTGTGAGTGAAACCATCTCTGTGGGGTTGTGAGTTTTCATTATGATTTTGCTGATGACGTCGCACTTCTTTCTCACACACATAATGATATCCAGGAAAAGACTTGCCGACCTAACTAGTATAGCCAGATGGTTGGAGTGAAAATCAATTAGAAGGAAACAGAAATAATGACTTTTCTTCTTCTTCTTAATCAATTAGAAGGAAACAGAAATAATGACTTTTCTTCTTCTTCTTCTTTGCGTTCGTTCTTTACGACCAATTTTAATCACTCTTTGTGATATATCTGACCTTTGCCAAGAACGTGTTTACGTTGCACATTGGTTTGGTAGGCCCTAATCGCATAGACTTCTACACGTTTAGGACATGTGCATCCGATTTCAGCCAATACATAATGACTTTGAACATGGCAACCCCAACACCAGTCGAACTATAAGATGGAATCCTTCCAAATACAATTACTTTCACATATCTTGGAAGTGTTATCAGCCATGAAGGAGGAGCTGGATCTGATAATAAAAGCAGACTAAGGTACAGAATGCGTTCATGACTCTTTAAACAGTCTCGAAATCACCCAATACAGCATCAGAACTAAGATTAATATATACCGCAGCTTCTTCTTCTTCTTTGCGTTCGTTCTTACGACCAATTTTAATCACTCTTTGTGATATGTTTGATCTTTGCCAAGAACATGTATACGTTGCACATTGGTTTGGCAGGCCCTTAAAACGCATAGACTTCTACACGTTTAGGATATGTGCATCCGATTTCAGCCAAATACCGCAGCTGTATGCTATCAACGTTACTATATGGATTAAAATGCAGAAGTACGACAGAACAAGATATGTCCAAACTTTCAACCTTCCATACAACTTGTATGCGAAAGATCTTACACGTATTCTGTAGATACTATCTCTAACCAAGAACTGCTTACACATTGTCAACAAGAGAAAATGAGCATCATCATCATCCAAAAGGAGGCGCTGAGTATGGATCGGACATGTGATACGCATGGAGATTAACTGTCACGAAAACTGCACCGAAATGGATACCAGAGGTTAAACGAAAACGTTGAAGATCCAAAACGAATTGGATGAAACCAGTAGGATAAGAGCTGAAAGAAATGTATCATATCTTCAACACAATACATGGTTCTTTCTTTTCTGTTCTTTAATCCTATTTTGCCTCACAGCGTTGGGATAAGAAAAGATTTCTAGAGCGGTCTTTTGTGTGAGCTTCATAGAGAGTGTCTTTCGTCGCCTCAGTTCTCTCTGAGGTCCACTTTTTGCGTGGCCGACCTTTTGCTTTGTATCCACTGTATCGGAGTAACATTGCTCTTTGAGGGCGCACTGTCTGTTGGTAATCTACCTATGTGGCCGAACCATTTAATTTGTTGTTTCTTGATGAAGTTCACTACTGATGTTGTACCCACTTTTTCCCCTGATGTCTTCATTTCTAAACCGGTCTCTTCTTGTTACTCCCAGCATTCTGCGTAGATACTTCATCTCTGTTGTGACTATTTTTCCCAGCCAACTCTAAATATTGCCAGATGACTCTAGGAAATATTGTAGGAAATAAAAGCACAACCGTCGCGTGACCTCGCATTCCAGAATTGTTGTATATAGAAGAATGCATTTTAAAATCAACACTTAAATCATTTTAAAATTAATTTTAAGGTTATATTATGTAACAAGTGAAGTTTAACAATAAGCAGTATCAGTATTATGAATATTTTCCATCAATAAATAACCGTAGACTCATAGAATTGAGTAAAATTGCAGAAAAAACTTGCAGTGCCATATCAAACTTGCACATTATCCAGCCCACAACTCAAACTAGGTCAGGGTTTCTCCGGTCAGTTATCTGGCCCAATTTAGAGTTGGCTGTGTTTTCTTCTATGGTTTGATGTCAGTGTCCAGGTTTGGCACTGATCGCATAATGTTGGAAGAAAGATTATATTCAGCAATTCATGGTACGATGATAAGAAGCGAAAAATGTCATGCATTTCTTGATGAAGTTCAGTACTGATATTGTACTTACTTTTTTTCCTGATGTCTTCATTTCTAAACCGGTCTCTTCTTGTTACTCCCAGCATTCTGCGTAGATACTTCATCTCTCTCGTGACTAGTTTTCTTCTATCGTTTGATGTCAGCGTTCAGGTTTGAGAGAAAGATTGTGTTGAACAATTCAGGGTACGACAATAAAAATAGAAAAATGGCGTTCATTTGTTGCTGCCCTAAGCGTTAACGGTGTTACATACTAGAGAGACGGAGCTCAATAGTTTGAGATCCGCTAAGATAAGCTATGATCTGTCACGTTTCCGCAGTTAGCTTCTTGTATTTCTCAACAAAGTTAATTAGCGTATCACAAATTCAGTGCTTATCAAATTGTGTGTATGCGAGATCGTTGGGTTGTCATTTTTACAATTTTATATTCCAGTTGGGGATGAATACCGAGTAATATACGTGGCAGTATATTGATTTGTCATGTACCATCTCCACGTCTTCTTCTTCCAACGTTCTATATCAACCACTTTTTAAACCACTCATATGATTTGTAGATGGCCTGAGAGCGATTGTACGTTGTGTCAGTTATGCGCCTACAAGTAGGCCAGCACATCCGATTTCTACGACGCTTTTTATTTACTAGGGTAGCTCTTACGACATATCTTGTAGGTCTCAGTGTTACTACTCGTTGCTCCCCTGCGGGGCATCTCCACATCAAATGTCAGCAGTTGTGGTGATCAGGTTCGGTGCTCGCCTTTCGCTTTAAAAGTACTTGGTTCGTTTCCCGCCAGGAGCGATCAGAGTATTTTTTTAAAAAGATCTTTGATCTCAATGTAGGAGGAATCGCGTTCCTAGTCCTTTCAGATAGTACGATAAAACGTAGGCTCACGATATGCACGTTAAAGAACCCATGGTTGTGTGAAATCGCTAAGAATAGGCTGAAAAACCGCTGTCCGGGCAAAATTCTTTAATTTTTCTCCCTCGAGTGGTTTCCGGTATTGCGATGTATGGAACCACTCGTCTCCTCTCGCGTGCATTAAAATGCGATTAACTCTTTCGTTCCTCTGAGACGATATACTGACTCGCATTACTTTTTAATATGACGCAAACCCAGTATACTTGCTAGTTTAGTATACATTGCAATATAAATGCATCCTGTGGTTAAAAAAAATTACGGTGTGAAAGTGTTAAGTAAAGTTGCGCGTGGCTCCTGCGATCCAACTATGTGGCAAATAGCAACAGAAGTTGATACAGTAAAACTGCACATGAAGCTCCGGTTTAATTCATTGATAGCACCATCATTGAGAGAGCCGCGGTAGCGTAGTTGTTAGTGAACTCGCTTCTCAAGGCTGGTGGTCTGGGTTCAGCTCCGCAATGCGCGTGGAATTTTCCCGACCGCGACAGCTCTCAGGTCGACCCAGCATAAACTGGGTACATGCTCTGGAAAAGTAAAGGCGGCCGGCGTGATGCTGACCACATCACCCATCGTGTGCCGATGGTCAATGAAAAATACAGACCTAACACTGTATTGACCTATATACCACGAGGTATGAAAGGGTTCCTTTACCCTTTTCCTTTACCATCATCATTGCACTTCCGTGAGTAACCGTGTGTACCCCGATCTCTTTCTTACACAGGAAGATCTCAGCTGCAGTGCACAAACTCCGTAGCACTGGTGAGGGACCTCGATATCATTTTGAAGGTGATGAGATATTTTGTAGAAATGTTATTATTTAAAATGTTTTCTAAGGAATTGTGCTCGGGCAGCGGCTTTCCAGCCTGCTCTTTTCGATTTTTTTGAACTGCCAATAGTTCTTTTACGTGCTCAAATTTAACACGGGACCTACGTTTTATCGTCCATCTCCGATAAGACTAGTAACTCGATTTTACCTGAGATCAGGGATCTCTAGAAAAAAATATACCGATGACTCCATGAGGTAACGAAACAAGTACCTTTGGTACGAGAGGCGAGCACCTAACCTCTACGCCACAGAGTCCTCAGATTATACTATAGGTCTGTAGGTCTGGTTCATAATTGTGGGGTGACTTCTTCACACCACTGAACGCTAAGTAGCATACACCCGCCGCTATTAATTTATTCACTTATGAGATGTTCTGTTACAAACTTAACCAACAAAATCAGATGCTGTTTTGGGAACCTTCCAGGACAATGGAGGCAACATGTTCTGGGCAATTTCCTCCAAGATGCCAGTTCAGGCCAATCCAATTGTTTGCTGGAAGTTCCTACAGGTTGTGCACAAGCTGATGAGAGACGGACATCCTAATGTAAGTATACACTTTTGATTTCTTCCTCTCTTCTGTCATTCCATGTCTTCTTGTTCAACTTGCAACGAAACACAAGTCTTCAACAAATTTCTTTCATCTCTTCCTCTCTTCTGTCATTCCATGTCTTCTTGTTCAACTTGCAACGAAACACAAGTCTTCAACAAACTTCTTTCATCTCTTCCTCTCTTCTGTCATTCCATGTCTTCTTGTTCAACTTGCAACGAAACACACGTCTTCAACAAACTTCTTTCATCTCTTCCTCTCTTCTGTCATTCCATGTCTTCTTGTTCAACTTGCAACGAAACACACGTCTTCAACAAATTTCTTTCATCTCTTCCTCTCTTCTGTCATTCCATGTCTTCTTGTTCAACTTGCAACGAAACACAAGTCTTCAACAAACTTCTTTCATCTCTTCCTCTCTTCTGTCATTCCATGTCTTCTTGTTCAACTTTCAACGAAACACAAGTCTTCAACAAACTTCTTTCATCTCTTCCTCTCTTCTGTCATTCCATGTCTTCTTGTTCAACTTGCAACGAAACACAAGTCTTCAACAAACTTCTTTCATCTCTTCATCTCTTCTGTCATTCCATGTCTTCTTGTTCAACTTGCAACGAAACACAAGTCTTCAACAAACTTCTTTCATCTCATCCTCTCTTCTGTCATTCCATGTCTTCTTGTTCAACTTGCAACGAAACACACGTCTTCAACAAACTTCTTTCATCTTTTCCTCTCTTCTGTCATTCCATGTCTTCTTGTTCAACTTGCAACGAAACACAAGTCTTCAACAAATTTCTTTCATCTCTTCCTCTCTTCTGTCATTCCATGTCTTCTTGTTCAACTTGCAACGAAACACAAGTCTTCAACAAATTTCTTTCATCTCTTCCTCTCTTCTGTCATTCCATGTCTTCTTGTTCAACTTGCAACGAAACACACGTCTTCAACAAACTTCTTTCATCTCATCCTCTCTTCTGTCATTCCATGTCTTCTTGTTCAACTTGCAACGAAACACAAGTCTTCAACAAATTTCTTTCATCTTTTCCTCTCTTCTGTCATTCCATGTCTTCTTGTTCAACTTGCAACGAAACACACGTCTTCAACAAACTTCTTTCATCTCTTCCTCTCTTCTGTCATTCCATGTCTTCTTGTTCAACTTGCAACGAAACACAAGTCTTCAACAAATTTCTTTCATCTCTTCCTCTCTTCTGTCATTCCATGTCTTCTTGTTCAAATTGCAACGAAACACAGGTCTTCAACAAATTTCTTTCATCTCTTCCTCTCTTCTGTCATTCCATGTCTTCTTGTTCAACTTGCAACGAAACACAAGTCTTCAACAAACTTCTTTCATCTCATCCTCTCTTCTGTCATTCCATGTCTTCTTGTTCAACTTGCAACGAAACACACGTCTTCAACAAACTTCTTTCATCTCTTCCTCTCTTCTGTCATTCCATGTCTTCTTGTTCAACTTGCAACGAAACACACGTCTTCAACAAATTTCTTTCATCTCTTCCTCTCTTCTGTCATTCCATGTCTTCTTGTTCAACTTGCAACGAAACACACGTCTTCAACAAACTTCTTTCATCTCATCCTCTCTTCTGTCATTCCATGTCTTCTTGTTCAACTTGCAACGAAACACACGTCTTCAACAAACTTCTTTCATCTTTTCCTCTCTTCTGTCATTCCATGTCTTCTTGTTCAACTTGCAACGAAACACACGTCTTCAACAAATTTCTTTCATCTCTTCCTCTCTTCTGTCATTCCATGTCTTCTTGTTCAACTTGCAACGAAACACAAGTCTTCAACAAACTTCTTTCATCTCATCCTCTCTTCTGTCATTCCATGTCTTCTTGTTCAACTTGCAACGAAACACAAGTCTTCAACAAATTTCTTTCATCTCTTCCTCTCTTCTGTCATTCCATGTCTTCTTGTTCAACTTGCAACGAAACACACGTCTTCAACAAATTTCTTTCATCTCATCCTCTCTTCTGTCATTCCATGTCTTCTTGTTCAACTTGCAACGAAACACACGTCTTCAACAAACTTCTTTCATCTCTTCCTCTCTTCTGTCATTCCATGTCTTCTTGTTCAACTTGCAACGAAACACACGTCTTCAACAAACTTCTTTCATCTCTTCCTCTCTTCTGTCATTCCATGTCTTCTTGTTCAACTTTCAACGAAACACACGTCTTCAACAAATTTCTTTCATCTCTTCCTCTCTTCTGTCATTCCATGTCTTCTTGTTCAACTTGCAACGAAACACACGTCTTCAACAAATTTCTTTCATCTCTTCCTCTCTTCTGTCATTCCATGTCTTCTTGTTCAACTTGCAACGAAACACACGTCTTCAACAAACTTCTTTCATCTCTTCCTCTCTTCTGTCATTCCATGTCTTCTTGTTCAACTTGCAACGAAACACAAGTCTTCAACAAACTTCTTTCATCTCTTCCTCTCTTCTGTCATTCCATGTCTTCTTGTTCACCGTTCAACTTGCAACGAAACACACAAGTCTTCAACAAACTTCTTTCATCTCTTCCTCTCTTCTGTCATTCCATGTATTCTTGTTCAACTTGCAACGAAACACAAGTCTTCAACAAACTTCTTTCATCTCTTCCTCTCTTCTGTCATTCCATGTCTTCTTGTTCAACTTGCAACGAAACACACGTCTTCAACAAATTTCTTTCATCTCTTCCTCTCTTCTGTCATTCCATGTCTTCTTGTTCAACTTGCAACGAAACACAAGTCTTCAACAAACTTCTTTCATCTCTTCCTCTCTTCTGTCATTCCATGTCTTCTTGTTCAACTTTCAACGAAACACAAGTCTTCAACAAACTTCTTTCATCTCTTCCTCTCTTCTGTCATTCCATGTCTTCTTGTTCAACTTGCAACGAAACACAAGTCTTCAACAAACTTCTTTCATCTCTTCATCTCTTCTGTCATTCCATGTCTTCTTGTTCAACTTGCAACGAAACACAAGTCTTCAACAAACTTCTTTCATCTCATCCTCTCTTCTGTCATTCCATGTCTTCTTGTTCAACTTGCAACGAAACACACGTCTTCAACAAACTTCTTTCATCTTTTCCTCTCTTCTGTCATTCCATGTCTTCTTGTTCAACTTGCAACGAAACACAAGTCTTCAACAAATTTCTTTCATCTCTTCCTCTCTTCTGTCATTCCATGTCTTCTTGTTCAACTTGAACAGAAACACACGTCTTCAACAAACTTCTTTCATCTCATCCTCTCTTCTGTCATTCCATGTCTTCTTGTTCAACTTGCAACGAAACACAAGTCTTCAACAAATTTCTTTCATCTTTTCCTCTCTTCTGTCATTCCATGTCTTCTTGTTCAACTTGCAACGAAACACACGTCTTCAACAAACTTCTTTCATCTCTTCCTCTCTTCTGTCATTCCATGTCTTCTTGTTCAACTTGCAACGAAACACAAGTCTTCAACAAATTTCTTTCATCTCTTCCTCTCTTCTGTCATTCCATGTCTTCTTGTTCAAATTGCAACGAAACACAGGTCTTCAACAAATTTCTTTCATCTCTTCCTCTCTTCTGTCATTCCATGTCTTCTTGTTCAACTTGCAACGAAACACAAGTCTTCAACAAACTTCTTTCATCTCATCCTCTCTTCTGTCATTCCATGTCTTCTTGTTCAACTTGCAACGAAACACACGTCTTCAACAAATTTCTTTCATCTCTTCCTCTCTTCTGTCATTCCATGTCTTCTTGTTCAACTTGCAACGAAACACACGTCTTCAACAAACTTCTTTCATCTCATCCTCTCTTCTGTCATTCCATGTCTTCTTGTTCAACTTGCAACGAAACACACGTCTTCAACAAACTTCTTTCATCTTTTCCTCTCTTCTGTCATTCCATGTCTTCTTGTTCAACTTGCAACGAAACACACGTCTTCAACAAATTTCTTTCATCTCTTCCTCTCTTCTGTCATTCCATGTCTTCTTGTTCAACTTGCAACGAAACACAAGTCTTCAACAAACTTCTTTCATCTCATCCTCTCTTCTGTCATTCCATGTCTTCTTGTTCAACTTGCAACGAAACACAAGTCTTCAACAAATTTCTTTCATCTCTTCCTCTCTTCTGTCATTCCATGTCTTCTTGTTCAACTTGCAACGAAACACACGTCTTCAACAAACTTCTTTCATCTCTTCCTCTCTTCTGTCATTCCATGTCTTCTTGTTCAACTTTCAACGAAACACACGTCTTCAACAAACTTCTTTCATCTCTTCCTCTCTTCTGTCATTCCATGTCTTCTTGTTCAACTTTCAACGAAACACACGTCTTCAACAAATTTCTTTCATCTCTTCCTCTCTTCTGTCATTCCATGTCTTCTTGTTCAACTTGCAACGAAACACACGTCTTCAACAAATTTCTTTCATCTCTTCCTCTCTTCTGTCATTCCATGTCTTCTTGTTCAACTTGCAACGAAACACAAGTCTTCAACAAACTTCTTTCATCTCTTCCTCTCTTCTGTCATTCCATGTCTTCTTGTTCAACTTGCAACGAAACACAAGTCTTCAACAAACTTCTTTCATCTCTTCCTCTCTTCTGTCATTCCATGTATTCTTGTTCAACTTGCAACGAAACACACAAGTCTTCAACAAACTTCTTTCATCTCTTCCTCTCTTCTGTCATTCCATGTATTCTTGTTCAACTTGCAACGAAACACAAGTCTTCAACAAACTTCTTTCATCTCTTCCTCTCTTCTGTCATTCCATGTCTTCTTGTTCAACTTGCAACGAAACACACGTCTTCAACAAATTTCTTTCATCTCATCCTCTCTTCTGTCATTCCATGTCTTCTTGTTCAACTTGCAACGAAACACACGTCTTCAACAAATTTCTTTCATCTCATCCTCTCTTCTGTCATTCCATGTCTTCTTGTTCAACTTGCAACGAAACACAAGTCTTCAACAAACTTCTTTCATCTCATCCTCTCTTCTGTCATTCCATGTCTTCTTGTTCAACTTGCAACGAAACACAAGTCTTCAACAAACTTCTTTCATCTCATCCTCTCTTCTGTCATTCCATGTCTTCTTGTTCAACTTGCAACGAAACACAAGTCTTCAACAAACTTCTTTCATCTCATCCTCTCTTCTGTCATTCCATGTCTTCTTGTTCAACTTGCAACGAAACACAAGTCTTCAACAAACTTCTTTCATCTCATCCTCTCTTCTGTCATTCCATGTCTTCTTGTTCACTTGCAACGCAAGAACACACAAGTCTTCAACAAATTTCTTCTCTCATCCTCTCTTCTGTTTCCATTCTTCTTGTTCACCGTTCAATTACAGCCATCACTAAGTCTTAATCAATTTCTTGCAGCTACACTCTCTTCTCCGTCCTTCAATTCTTTCCCTGTTTTATCTAGTTTTTTAGCCAGCCTTTAGTGCTAACGACGTATATAGTTTTCCCATTCAACTTCCTATCTCGCATTAAACATTTTCTGTCTTTATCTCTCCTTGTGCCATATGACATGTTAACACTTTACATCTGTACTGTCACTGCTAAGACGTCATTCTACGTTTGTGACCTAGAACAAATTTAGCTATTTTTCTTCACCTTTAAAATAGGTACATCGATATCATTCCAGCTCCTGCTTTTCCAGGTATGTCTAACTTTCTCCTCTTTCCCATACAGGGTTCCAAAACATTGGGCTATCTCATCAATACGCTTCCTATGTTCCTTCACATTTGTTACCACTCTTATGTGATCTTATGTGATCTGACTAATACATTCTACATTAGTGTACAATTATGCTACAAGTAATTCAGCAATTCGATTTCTTGAGACTCTTTTTTTAAAACTAATGATCTAAACTAACTATACCAACTAACATGCCTGTAGATCAGTGTTTAATCTGCTCTCATGAGTCCTGACAATACATTAGAGGTAATCCTTAAGGAAAGAGAGATGGAGATATTCATGAGACATCCTCTATGACTTCCTCTTGAACATTTGAGGAGAATGTCCCTCAATAACCAGCACTCTTGCATGCCTTAGCCATAATACTCTACTATTATGTGTAAATCTTCACTGTACTAAACAAGAATGATAGCAATTTCACTCTAAGATGTCTCTGAGTACTCATTAGTGTCTTCGATGATCCAAAATAATGATTCGGAAAACTGAAGAAAAACTATACCAATCCATAAAATAGCAAACGTAAGGTAGTTTTAAACATGCTCGAAGAGAAAACACGGAAGACGATTATTGAGGGAGGCATCCTGGTGAAGAGGAGAAGAGGAAGACATGGAGGATGATTATTGAGGGAGACATCCTGGTGAAGAGGAGAAGAGGAAGACATGGAGGATGATTATTGAGGGAGACATCCTGGTGAAGAGGAGAAGAGGAAGACACGGAGAAGATGATTATTGAGGGAAGCATCCTGGTGAAGAGGAGAAGAGTAAGACACGGAGAAGATGATTATTGAGGGAGACATCCTGGTGAAGAGGAGAAGAGGAAGACACGGAGAAGATGATTATTGAGGGAAGCATCCTGGTGAAGAGGAGAAGAGTAAGACACGGAGAAGATGATTATTGAGGGAGGCATCCTGGTGAAGAGGAGAAGAGTAAGACATGGAGGATGATTATTGAGGGAGGCATCCTGGTGAAGAGGAGAAGAGTAAGACACGGAGAAGACGATTATTGAGGGAGACATCCTGGTGAAGAGGAGAAGAGTAAGACACGGAGAAGATGATTATTGAGGGAGACATCCTGGTGAAGAGGAGAAGAGGAAGACATGGAGGATGATTATTGAGGGAGGCATCCTGGTGAAGAGGAGAAGAGGAAGACATGGAGGATGATTATTGAGGGAGACATCCTGGTGAAGAGGAGAAGAGGAAGGCATGGAGAAGATGATTATTGAGGGAGGCATCCTGGTGAAGAGGAGAAGAGGAAGACATGGAGGATGATTATTGAGGGAGACATCCTGGTGAAGAGGAGAAGAGGAAGGCATGGAGAAGATGATTATTGAGGGAGGCATCCTGGTGAAGACGAGAAGAAAAAGGCATGGAGGATGATTATTGAGGGAGACATCCTGGAGAAGAGAAAGACATGGAGGATGATTATTGAGGGAGACATCCAGGTGAAGAGGAGAAGAGTAAGACACGGAGAAGATGATTATTGAGGGAGGCATCCTGGTGAAGAGGAGAAGAGTAAGACACGGAGAAGATGATTATTGAGGGAGGCATCCTGGTGAAGGAGGAAGAGGAAGACATGGAGGATGACTATTGAGGAGACATCCTGGTGAAGAGGAGAAGAGGAAGACATGGAGGATGATTATTGAGGGAGACATCCTGGTGAAGAGGAGAAGAGGAAGACATGGAGGATGATTATTGAGGGAGACATCCAGGTGAAGAGGAGAAGAGTAAGACACGGAGAAGATGATTATTGAGGGAGGCATCCTGGTGAAGAGGAGAAGAGTAAGACACGGAGAAGATGATTATTGAGGGAGGCATCCTGGTGAAGAGGAGAAGAGTAAGACACGGAGAAGATGATTATTGAGGGGCATCCTGGTAGAGGAGAAGAGGAAGGCATGGAGAAGATGATTATTGAGGGAGGCATCCTGGTGAAGAGGAGAAGAGTAAGACACGGAGAAGATGATTATTGAGGGAGGCATCCTGGTGAAGAGGAGAAGAGTAAGACATGGAGGATGATTATTGAGGGAGGCATCCTGGTGAAGAGGAGAAGAGGAAGGCATGGAGAAGATGATTATTGAGGGAGGCATCCAGGTGAAGAGGAGAAGAGGAAGGCATGGAGAAGATGATTATTGAGGGAGACATCGAGGTAAATCGGAAAAGAGGAAGATCACGGAGTTTGGATAATGTTTTAAGCATGACGGCAGAAAAGGCGGGACTTCAAAACTATGAAAATCATGATATATCCTTTACCAGACTTAGCCATCAACCACAGTATCTAAGCATCACTTATACGTTCAGTAATGTTACCATTGCTTTCTGAACGGTCTAACCTATGACAGACAGAAATTTCGAAGCAATGTTAGGGTGAGAAAGTTCTGGTTGTGAACACTATATTACATGATCAATCTATGACCTAGTTCTGATGTTATTAGTTGCTCCACTTCTGTGTCGACCTAGTTATGAATGCATTTCTTTTTTTCGAATGCTCCACATCGATCATATGTTAAACCACTCTTTGCGATTTGTATGTGATCCGAGTCTAAGAGCGATTGTACGTTGTGTCAGTTATGCGCACACAAGTAGGCCAGCACATCCGATTTCTGCACCGCTTTTTATTTACTAGGATAGCTTCCCTAGACCTCTACCTCAGTCGCCTCTTACGACATGCCTTGTAGTTTGCAGTGTTACTATTCTTTGCTTCCCTACCTCAGTCACATCTTACGACATACCTTGTAGGTTACAGTGTTACTATTCTTTGCTTCTCTACCTCAGTCACATCTTACGACATACCTTGTAGGTTACAGTGTTACTATTCTTTGCTTCCCTTGCAGGCCCCGACAACACACGGGCCACTGAACAGCCTAACCAGAGCCAACTATAAAGTTATCTAGAGTTGGCTGTGGTCTAACTCACGACATACTTACATTCCGAAGCAAGGTTAGGGGTGAGAAAGTTCTGTTCTGAACAAGATATTGCATACTTATTCCTCTTCGCTCCTCGTGGGGCATAGAGCCTCAACAGTTGTTCGCCAATCTTCTCGGTCTCTATCTGCTTTCTGTGTAATCTATGACCTAGTTCTGATGTTATTAGCTGCTCCACTTCTGCACAGACATGCTATTTTGTTATGAATGCATTTCAGCCATCTTGTTTATGATTTCACCTGCTGACATTTTTAACATTTTTTTTTTTAACTCCGAGAAGGAATTGAGATCGATTTTTTCGATTTTCTGCACATTATTCAAGTAAGACTGTTGTAGGGTGAGATTTCTGCAAAAAGACAAAGCATATGATGAATTATAGATGTGCTCAAACGATAGTTTTAGAAGAAATTGATTAACCGCGCTGTTAGACACAACACACAACGATCATGAATATCTTTTTTGGTATTGATCAGCGCTGTTAAACGCGGCGCCCTCATGCGCCATGGTGTCAGGTCATACCTTCATGTCGCCCTATGTTTCTCTGCCGGCGTTAACCTTTTTTAATTAAAAACCCCGTTATATTCACGTGGTTTCCCGTTTGTTGCCGGGACTCGCAAGGGGAGCAAATAGTAGCACTTTTGCTATCTACAAGGTCAGCCACGAGAGGTCACAAAGTTAGGGGCCTAGGGAAGCTGCCCTAGTAAATAAAAAACGTCACAGAAATCAGATGTGCTGGCCTACTTTTAGGCGCATAACTGGCACAAGGTACAATCGCTTTTAGGCTCAGATCACATACAAATCACACACAGTGGTTAACAAGTGGTCGACATGGAGCGTTTGAAGAAGACGTAAGATGTTATATTGATAATAAGTTCTCTATATGCCATGACCTCTTTCAACACATTAACGTTAATCATTTTAGCACTCTTATGAGATTCTTGTCTGTTTCATTTCCTTATTCATCTTTTCTATATATTTAAATTTATCAAATTATTTTTGAATAAAACATCATCATCATCTAGTAGCTTGTCCTGAGTAGAATGTTGCCACCCTAACAGTCCTTCGGAATTTCTTTCTCTCATATGCCAGATGTCCTGCCTCTGCAGCAGTCATGCTCAAATCATCAGTTACACACTGAATCCATCTTCTCCGTGGTCTTCCTCTTCTCCTCTTTGCCGTTATGCCTCCTTCCATGATGGTCTTCTCCAGCCCTTTGTGTCTCTATATGTCCAAAATACTTCAACTTTCTCATTCTTATTTTTAGCATCAGCCAGTTTTCTTAGATTTTGAGTTCTTTCTGGATAGATCTATTTGTTCTCTTCTCTTTCCATGATATACCAAGGACTCTTCTGTAACACTTATATTCAAAAACACATATATGTTTTTCCACTGCCTTGTTAAATATCTATGCTTCACACCCATATGTTGTCATTGGGCATATGCAAGCTCTTAGTATTCTAATCATCACCAGTGCGTTGCCGGGGCCCGCAATGGGAGCAAAGAATAGTAACACTGCAACCTACAAAGCATGTCATAAGAGACAATTGAAGTAGGGACCTAGGAAATCTGCCCTAGTAAATAAAAAGCATCGCAGAAATCGGATGTGCTGGCCTACCTGTATGCGCATAACTGGCACAACGTACAATTGCTCTTAGGCTTAGATCACATACAAATCACACAAAGTGGTTAACAAGTGGTTGATGTGGAGCGTTTGAAGAAGTATTCTGATCTTTATAATAATAGTTTATATCTGAATAAAATATACTTCACTTAATTCTCCTTGCAATTCTCCCTCTGTAGGTAGTTCAAGATTCGGTGAAATATGCAAGCCAAATTAGAGACCTTGGAAAGTTGTGGGTAAGAAGAAATATTTTGATCTTAGATTTTTCTCTTTGAGCAAGAGGAAGACCATGATGCAAATGGGAAGGAAACATCAAGAGGTGGATAAATTACATCCTGGCAGAGTATAACATAAAAGAAAGATACAGGGGATAGTGAAGGTCATTTGCAGCAAACTTTTAATATGGAGATGGCAGCTGATGATGATGAAGTTATGCTTTTTTAAATAGCTGCATTTGAGATCTAAAACGAGTCTAAAGATGAAGAATTGGCATAATTACACCTAGTTTTACTCCATATACCTTGGTTCTTCTCCACAGAAGTGGCTTGCCACCTGCTGAGAGTATAAGGGAAGACTGCAGTAAAATTATGTAGCAATGGCAAAAAACGTTTTTAAAAAATACAAAAGCGATATACATCGATGTTTAGTTCAAAAATCTTTATGTACTTTGTAAAACGACAGCGCTTTATTTTACATGTTTCGCTAAATCTAAATTACAAGTACCTCTGAAGTTGAAGTAAAGCTTGCCTGAATGATGCGAGATGCTAGTGATATGAAAAGCAAGTCTTCACAGAAAAATCATTCAGAGACGTTATGTAAGGCATATATGACTACGCCTGAATTCATCGTTGGCAAACAAAGAACAAATCTGGAAGACTTTAGTAAGACTTTATATCAAAGACAGAATATCAAAACATCCAATAAAATAGTTTTACAAAATTAAACAGACTAGTTCAACCAAAAGAAAAGAAAGTGATATCTAGCATCCCCTGAAGCGAGAAAAAGGAAAGAGAAAAATGGAATGTTGTGAAGGAAGATAGAAGTGGCGGATTTATCTTGACTACAAGTAGTCCGACTGTAGACATGGCGGTAACTAGGGCAATAGTCTGGCTAGAGTCACAGACTTTTATCCATGCATGTTTTCTCAGCATACTCAATGAGTATGCTCTCAGCATACTCAATGAGTATGCTCAGGAAGATTGAAACAGGCTGGGTTGGAGTCTCTGAAGAGGTCTACACTGACAAAAATCAGTTTTATTTTTGTGCCATGGTATGCATACATAAAGGGGAATGAATGTGTCAACATGCTTTCTGGTGTGGCTGCTTCAGAAAATAGACAAGCAATGAACCAGACTAATATTCTGAATTCCCTAAAGGTGAGGGTGTGTAAACGATTTAAGGAATAGGAGTGAGTCTGCAACACTAACCAGACTGCAGGAATAACAATTCAAACATAATGTAGCTAGACAAGAAAACTAAACTGAAGCCAAAGAAGAATAGTAAGTCAACATAGAACTACTGAGAAAACTTGAAAACTTGCTGAGAGACACTGTGAAGGAGAGCGTAACACTTCGAACAGAGGAGGTGAATCCCGGTCACTGACAAGATTGAGAGAGATGGGATATAACTGATTACTGATTGGTTTGATGTGCAGTGATGATGATCTGATGACTAAACTAAAGAAATAAAATGAATCAGATTGAATGTGACTATATTTATATTTTTCAAAAAGGTGTTTGTAATACAGTGTTGTGTTTGTGTTTATTCACAGGGACATTTAAAGGAAGGATATGGGAAGCTGATAGCTAGTTACTGCAGACTGCTTATTCAGAAGTTCAAGTTTCATAGAAAGGTTGACATGTGAATTGTGTATACTTTTTTTACATTAACTTTTTGAATACGACAAGCTGTCTGGCAAACTATTCGGACAATACTAACTGTCTGTCAAACTACATCACATGCCAAATGTTTTATTGAAAATAAAAGCTATTCACGAGATCCATATATAATAGTGTCGTTGTTACTGATATCACTGTTTAGGACAGTGTAAACAAGTCATTGTCATTTGAGGTCAGAATGAAAGTCATACAGTGCTACATACAACCAATACTAACCATAAGGATGCGAGTCATGGACAATAAACAAACAGATAGAAAAATCTCTTGAGGGTCACAGAGATATGGTTTTATAGAAGAATGATGAGAATCCCATGAACTGCTAAAATTACTAATGTGCAGGTGTTGAATGAGGTCAAGATATAGCTTATCATCAATATAAGAAAGAGGCCGTCATTTTATGGACATGTGATGAGAAATAGAGGTTTAGAACACATTGTAAGAACTGGTAAAATCGAGGGAAGACGAGACAGAGGAAGACAGAGAGAAAATTTTAGACCGCCTGACTTCATGACACAGAAGAGCGTCAACATCTGAGATGATGGCAAATACCAGGGACAGATATTTGTAGAGATTCATGATCGCCTCAGCCAGCCGGCACGGCACTTGATGATAAAGTTAAGAATATTTGATTTTCTGTCCTTATTTAAAGATGGTAGTAAATATTGATTGTTGCATGTTTGATTTAAGAATTCTATTATTATTAATGTCTGTGTTAGCAAATAATGAGTTTTTATGACAAGATAAATCCGGGTTAGAAAATCAAATTTTTCTCCTCATTTTTACCTTGTCTGTTTCTCTGTCTTTGTTTGTTCCTTGTTTGTTTAAATTAATTAATTCCTGACAGTTTGTTGAGGACCGTTGGGATGTTTCTGTCGTAGTCTAAATGTAGTGTGCTGTGAATTTCGTCACTCATATTGTATCATTTGCTTGATAAAGGCCTTTTGGTTGAAACGTTGCTGTGTATTGTTTTTGTGTTTTGTAAAACTACAGTACTTTGTTATTATGTGTTGCAACAATTTTTGTGCATTATGTTGTTAATATTCACCAGAGTCTCTGTGGCGTAGAGGCTATGTGCTCGCCTCTCATTACTAAGGTACTTGGTTCACTCCCTCGTGGAGCCATCAGGATATTTTTCCAGAGATCCTTGATCTCAGAGTAGGTGAGATCGAGTTTCTAGTCCTATCAGAGACGAACGATAAAAATAGATCTCGTGTTCCAAACTTGAGCATATAAAAGAACCCTTAGTAGCTCAAAATCGAAAAGAGCAGGCTGTAAAGCTACAGCCCTGGCATAATTTAGTCGAAAAATTAAATAAATAACTACAAATTATTTTCACCATCTTCTAAATAACATTGGGGACCCTCGCTATGGAGTTTGTGCGCTGCTGCCGCTTAGATCTTCCTGTGTAAGAACGAGATCGGAGCACACATGGTTACTCAGCGAAGTGCAATGATGATGGTCCTATCAATCAATAAATCACAATGAGTCTTGGTATAACAACTCAGGTAAGCAGGAAAAAATGGTAGTGGATCAAGCTTACCCTTCGGAAGACATAGTTTAGTAGAACATTCAAAGAAAATGGGACTCCCTAAACAGACCTGTAGATAGTCTTCTTGATAAACTGAAGGATGTGGAGTTATTTTTCGAAGCCATAAAGAAAATGACAGAGACCAAGAAAGGTAGATGACAGCTGTTAAGACCCTAAGCTCTTTGAGGAGCAGAGAGAAATAAGTAAAAATATATCTTGTGCTAAACTTTAGCCTTTTTTTTCCTTTTAGTTTCCTGGAATTCCAGGCAACCTTGTGATGCCAGACGAGCAATACTATAAAATATGTGGCGGAGATGTGAATAACTAGTAAGTAATATCTGTCTTAAAGTCTGTAACTGTCTTATGATTCTGCTTATATGTCATTGGACATGCTATAGTGGCGAAACACGTAAAAACAAAGTACTGTAGTCCCTCCACATTAGCCTCCAAATACAAAATTGTTTTTGTATTTTATAAAACTACAGTACTTTGTTTTTACGAGTTTCGCCGTTGCTACATAGTTTTACTGTAGTCTTCTCTTATATCGATCATGCTAGAGTGGTTATGCTAGAGTGGAAAGGTGCCTCTTGGGACATTGACATACCACCATATTGCTCCTATCTGCTATAACTTAAAAGAGGCCCTCTGTAACATTGACGTATGATCCTCACTTCATGATAGAATATTTGACTTTTTTTGTGTTCTATTTTTTTATTTGTGTGTTTGTCTTTTGTCTGTTAGAGATGACTATTGTTGTTTGTGTCTGTCTATATTTTTGTGTGTTCCAGATCTTTGTCTGTGAGGGTATTTTTTACATAGTTTTAAAAAAAAATATTTTATAAATCTAAATTTAGGTAAACTTTGTTTTTTTCAGTTTTGAGTTTTCAATTGATATGCTAGACTATATGGATGAGATTATCTCTCTACAACATGCAGGTAAGTTGAATCAAATTTCTACAACATTTTATCAACTTTGTTCTTCTTTCTTCTGCGTTCTCACTAGATTGGGTTTTTTTATTTCCTAATAAAGACCACTCAGATTGTCAGCCACGCCATACAGTTTGTCTTGGATGCTGATGTAAGTGGGCCACCTCTTTCTTCTCAGGTCTGCATACTGTGGGCAGTTCTGTAGGACATGCTCTGTTGTCATACTCACCAAGGCACAGGGATACAGGTCGTTGGTACCTATCTTTAATTTAGTGTACAGGTGATGTTTCATTTTGTTGTAGCCAGTCCAGAGGCAACGTATGACAGTCTGGTTCCTTCTGGACAGTTGGTAGTATCCATCATCTTTGTTGTATTCTGGGTGTTCTTTCTCCCACTGTGCTTTGTATTGCCCTCTGGTGATGGTTTTTGCTTCTACATAGCTGACTAGGTTGTCATCTTGGGGCATTCATGCTCCCTCTTTAGCCATCAGTCTGTCAGCATCTTCATTTCCATTGAGCTTACAATGTGAGAGTATCCACTGGATTACTACACTCTCAGAGTCATGGGACAACTGTGCTAAGGTGATAGAGATCAGTTAGTTCTGTGTTCCTTTCAAATTTAACTGCTGAGATAGGAGACAATGGTCTGTCAAAAGCACTATTTTTCCATGTATTTGTTTCATATCAACTTTGTTCAGAACACAGATAAGTTCAACACACAGACATGGGAGCATCTGGCCCAGTGGTTCTCCAACTGTTTAAAATTGTGGCACACTTGAAGTCCTAAAAAATAATTGTAAGCGCACTTTACACAAAAACTGAATAAATAAGATGCAAAAAGCAGAGAAATACAGAAATAATTGGAAAATGCTACATAACTTTATTCATCATTTAATTTCTGCCTCTGAGAAGCATGGGCCTGATATGTTTTGGTGTTTTTTGCCCTGGTGCCCGCTGACACCGCATTGCCGACTCCTGATCTAGGATTTCCTAGAACACACCTAGGAATGTCACCAGACACACTGGTGTGCCTGGGAACACCCTTTGAGAACCACTGATCTGGCCAAAGGGATTAGAGCATGTACTCCCATTCAGGAGACCGCTTCAATCCCGGTAAAGCCAAGGAGTTTTTACTGTCAGGGACATAAATAAAAAAATCAGAACCTGAACAGTTTTACAGTGACTGCACTAGCAATGTGACCATTAAATTCCTCAGGCTCATGTGCCCCCTGTTCTACAAAGCATTAAATAACGGTATTACTTGCATTAAAGACAGTTCGTTTTTTTGGTGTTTTCTTTTTTTACTTTTGTTTTGTACCCATCACCCATCAAATAGAGAGCCGCGGTAGCGTAGTTGTTAGTGAACTCGCTTCTCAAGGCTGGTGGTCTGGTTCAACTCCCGCAGTGCGCGTGGAATTTTCCTGACCGTGATGGCTCTCAGGTCGACCCAGCCTCAACTGGGTACCAGACATGCTCTGGGAAAGTAAAGGCGGCCGGCGTGATGCTGACCACATCACCCATCGTGTGTCAATGAAAAATACAGGCCTAACACTGTATTGACCTAAATACCACGAGGTATGAAAGGGTTCCTTTACTTTTACTTTTTACTACCCATCAAATGATAAGTTTAAAGATGTTGTTTTAATGATATGTCTGACAGTTTTTGGGTCTTTGGACATGTCTCGTGCAAATTCTATGACAATGGCAGGACAGTGTCGACTAGCTCCTCTCATCCTGTGTATTCTGGACACCTGTCAGCTCTATGACTACCTGGTCAGGTCTCTCTTCCATCTTCATTCAAGTAAGTACATCAAGTTTAAGACACTGTTATATATATATATATATATATATATATATATATATATATATATATATATATATATATATATATATATATACTTTTTATCATCAGTATCATCATCATCAATATCAGTATCATCTTCATCATTATCATCAGTATCTACATCACTATCAGTATCATCAGTATCATTATCATCATCAGTATCATCATCAACACCATCATGTATCATCACCATCATCAGTATTATCATCCTCAGTTTCATCATCACTATCATCGTCATCATAATCCTCATCAGTATTATCAACATTGTGTGCCATGTTGGCTAATATCAGCGATCATGAATCTCTACAAACATTTGTTCGGAGACTAAAAAAGAGTTTAAAACCGAAGGATTAACTTCATTGCAGCAAATATCATCACCCCCACCACCACCACCACCACCACCACCACCACCTTGTGGCTCTGTCCATATTCGCAGAAATGGCACATCACCTACTGAGAGTATTGCTGAAAGCACAAGCTCTGTAGCTCCAGCAATAATCCTAAGAATCTCAGTGATAAAATGACCATGCTATCATACAACAGTTCGCATGTGTGTTGCCAGGGCCTGCAAGAGAAGCAAAGAATAGTAACATTGCGACATACAAGGCATGGCCTTAGAGACGACTGAGGTAGTGGCCTAGGGAAGCCACCCTAGTAAATAAAAAATCACAGAAATCGGATGTGCTGGCCTACTTGTAGGCGCATAACTGCAACTGAACAATTGCTCTTAGGCTCAATTCATATACAAATCACACAGAGGGGCTTAAATGGTCGATATGGAGCGTAAGAAGAAGAAGATGAAGCCAATATACATGACACAACAATTGATGAAGGCAGTACGCATAACACTACTTAAATTTAGGGCTATCACCAAGCAGCCTCAAATGACTGTGTGCGTTTTGGTCTGCTTAGAGAACCCTGAAGTCCATTCTATTAATTAACTAAAATTGCATTAAAGCAGCTGTAGTACAGTAGTTAGTCTACTTGCTTCCTAGATTGACAGTCTTGGTTTGATCCCTATTTGGAATGAAATATTTATTCAACCTCAAATTGCTCCCATATCGACTGCTTCATTTTGATACCAGAGCACCCGTGTGGTGCCGGGTCCCGCAAGGGAAGCAAAGAATTGTACCACTGAGTTCGAAGACGTAGATACCAGAGAAAGACTGTGAAAGAAAGGAGATCTGTGCAATGTTGATGTTGAAAAATACAAGATCCACCATCATGAAACAATACAAATCGTGGCATATGCTTTACAGGACGTAGCCATCAACTACAGTAAACAAGTCGTTGATTTTCTAAGCACCACTTATAAATTCAGTAGTTTATCGTTGTTTTCTGAACGGTGAGGTCTATTTTTACCTTTTGTAAAATCCCACGGAAACGAATTTGTTTCCAAACTTGCCCAATGCGGAATTTGAACCAGGTACGCTTGGGTTTGTGATCGAGCTCACTACCGCTAACCTACGTTTTATCGTGAAAATTAGTTCTTTACTGATTTCTTTTCCCATTGAAACTAACATTGATTGATTGATTGATAGGACCATCATCATTGCACTTTGGTGAATAACCATGTTTGCTCCGATCACTTTCTTACACAGGAAGATCTCAGCTGAAGTGCATAAACTCTATAGCACCGTCAAGGGTCCCCAATGTAATTTTGAAGATGGTAAAGATATTTTTGTAGGAATTTTGTTTTTAATCTTTTCTAATGAATTTGACCAGGGCAGTGGCTTTCCAGTCTGCTCTTCTCGATTTTGAACTGCCAAGTGTTCGTTTACATGCTCAAATTGAACACGGGACCTACGTTTTATCGTCAGCGGTAGGACTAGGAACTCGATCTAACCTTCACTGAGATGAGGGATCTCTGGAAAAATATCCAGATGACTCCACGAGGGAGCGAACCTGGTACCTTTGCACGAGACAAGCACCTAACATATGAAACTAACATATAACTGTTGATGATTGTGTGATTGATTTGATGTAGTGTGCAGTATGTCAGTGCTAATTGCATGCAATGCTTTTCAGCACCTCCAACTAGTAAGTACACCCACTCAGATATATTTTGCAACTTTGAGGGCTAACATGGTGTTGGTGGCGGAATGTGGTTTGTGTTATTCTTGTATGGTTGTGGTGTCAGTGATCATTCATTGTTAACAGGCTGTGTTAAACATGTTTTGTGTGTTGCAAAAATAAACTGAATACTGTTGGTGAATAAAAATCAAAGCCAGAAGTGAAGCAGTTTACAAAAGTATTATTATCGATATAAGGGAAGACTAAGTTAAACTGTGTAGCAATGGCGAAACACGTAAAAACAAAGTACTGTAGTTTTACAAAGGCAATGATAATACACCGCAACATTTTGACCAAAAGGCCTTTATCAAGCAAAGGATATAACAGAAGTGAAGAAATTCTCTTATTACACGGCACACTACATATAGAATCAGACAATAAATTCCTAAGGCCCTAAATTGAAAATCTGTGACAATATAAATACACAATAAATATAACTACTAAATCTAACCTAACTATGCCATGACGAATAGTTGCAGCAAAATGACATAGTATTCTCGATATAAGGGAAGACTGCAGTAAAACTATGTAGCAATGATGAAACATGTAAAAGCAAAGTACTGTAGTTTTACAAAATACAAAAACAATAATTCACTGAGAACAAGAAGGTTTAGTATTAGCTGTAGTAGTACTTTTGTCGACAGTATAAATACACTAAACAGAAAAGCGCAGACCACAGTCTTCAGAATTAGAATGGGACACTGCAGTATCAGAGCACATCTCCATAGAATTTGTCTCAGGAACTCGACAGTCTGCACCTAAACATTCCCCAGAGCACATCCTGCAAGACTGCCCCAGCCTGAGCAGTGGGAGAATGGAAATCTGGCCAACAGAAACAACCCTACAAAACAAATTGTAGGGGACTGGTGAAGACCTCAAGCGCACCACCCAGTTTATGACACATACCGGAGTAGTCGCATAGCAGAAATTGATCGCAGAAAAAGAAGAAGTACTTTTGTTAACTGCAACTTGTGTTTTCATTTTTTATTCACCATACAAATGTATCAAGAAATTGTTATATCTTTTCTTTACCTCATATATCCAGTTTTGTTTCAAACATATCTTTAACAACATTTTCCATTACATTTTTCAATATATTTAAAATCCATTATTAACTATTTATGACCCTTGGTAACATTCGTTTTTGTAAATTAAAAACTAGCCTTCAATCTCAAATATCTCAAATTCCTTATTTGTTTATATACATGTCTTTGTGGATTGTTAAAATGATGAATGTGGAGGTGTTGAATGAAGCCAAGACACTGAGAAAATAAAAAATTATTGTCAATATAAGAAGGAGGCAGTCATCATTTTTCAGACGTGATGAGAAGGGGAGGTTTAGAACACATTGGGACAACCAATTCTTCTTCTTTGAATACTCCATATCCATCACATGTTAACAACTGTGTGATTTGTATGTGATCTTGTGTTATTTGTATGTGATCTGAGCCTAAGAGCGATTGTACATTGTGCCAGTTATGCGCTTACAAGTAGGCTAGCACATCCCATTTATGGGATGCTTTTTATATTTACTAGGGTAGCTTCCCTAGGTCCTACATCTGTCGCTTCTTACAACATGCCTTGTAGGTCAAAGTGGTACTATTCTTTGCTCCCCTTGAAGGAGCCCGACACCACACAGGTAGGGACAACTAATAAAATTGAAGGTCGATTAGACAGAGGAAGACAGCGAGAGAACATTTTGATAGCCTGGTTTTGTGGTGCAGAAGAGCGTCAACATCTGAGATGATAGCAAATACCAGAGACAGAGATTTGTGGAGATCCAGAATGATGATGATGATATTTCTTTGAGTGTTGTATGTTTACTAAACTGATTTATTGATTGATTGATTCTTATCATTGCACTTCAGTTCATAACCATGAGTGCTCTGTACTCATTCCTACACAGAAAAATCTCAGCAGCAGTGAACAAATTTTGTAGCATCGGTGATGGTCCTTGATGTAATTTTTAGAATGATGATAATTTATGGGAATTTTATATTTGATCATATTTCAGGTGTCCATACCAGGAGTAAACTCATTTGTCCCGATGAGAGTGTATATTTATCAATACTTTAGTCTTGTTGAAATTCAGTGACTCGTTTACTGTGGTTGATGGTGACGACCCGTAAAGGATATGCCATGATTTTCATTTTCAGTCTTGTTGATGGCTTTGTGTTTAGCCCTAATAAAACTTCCATTTATCATAATCTCTGTACTCAGTTTTTAAACATGGTATGTGCACGCAATTTTACCAAAAAATTATGTGCACTAAATTTTTAAAACTGTGTGTGCACACAATTTTAGCGACAAATTATGTGCACTGAATTTTTAAAACATTATATGTGCACTAAATTTTAGCAACAAATTAGGTGCGCTGAAATGTTTACACAGTATGTGTACTAAATATCAGCAACAAATTATGTGCACTGAATTTTTAAAAACATAGTATGTGCAT
Organism: Arion vulgaris; assembly: GCA_020796225.1. Classification (NCBI taxonomy): domain Eukaryota; kingdom Metazoa; phylum Mollusca; class Gastropoda; order Stylommatophora; family Arionidae; genus Arion; species Arion vulgaris. The sequence continues at coordinate 61,584,328 of CM036754.1, forward strand.
GAAAATTTATCAACAAATTAGGTGCACTAAATTGCATTGAAAATTATTTGCTTTTAATTTAATTAACAAAATATTTTTGTCTAAATTATATTAACACATAGTTGCACTGTTTTTAATTGCAATTAATTTTGTTTTGTAAACATTTTTACATACTTGAGCATTGTCTTCAGTTATCATTTACATGAGGACTATTATCATAGCACTCTGGATATGTCTATATATGCTCCGATCTCTGGCTCAACTCACGTCTTGAGTTGTAGGTGCATATATAGGAATCATGTACATATTGTGCTATTCTTCTATTTTTAATATTCTTTGCTTGGGTGCCTTTTACTTGAGGATCTAAATTACAAGTACCTCTGAAGTCGGAGTAATGTTCACCTGAATAGTGAGGGATACTGATGATAGTAAAGCAAGCCTTCATGCAAAAAGCGACATACCAGGCACCCTCACTACACTTGAATTCTTAATGGATGAATGCAAGAAGAAGAAGATTTAATGATGAGTTGAAAAAATAATGCAATAATAAATCTCAACTGTAAGGAGATAAAGAATGCTGGGAGTATCAAGAAAAGACCGATTTAGGAATGAAGACATCAGGAAAAAATTGGCTACAATATCAGTACTGAACTTCATTAAGAAACAATAAATTAAATGGTTCAGCCACATAAGCAGATTACCAGCAGACTGTGTCTCAAAGGACAGTGCTATTTCAGATACAGTGGAGACAAGGCAACAGGTTGTCCACTCAAAGAGATGGATCACTGAAATAACAGGGATAGTGAAAGATGCCATGTACCCAAGATCTTGTTCTATACATCTCTTCTTAACCTGATGCTGTGTTGCAAAACAAGTTTAGAGAAAGAAGAAGACTGTAAGGAAGCAAGAAATGTAGTGTAGTCTAACTAATTCTCTATGTTTTTTATTTCAGGTTTACCCCCAGACACACTGTCAGGTCATAGAGACAGATTTCTTCAGTGCTATAAAAGGTAAGTATTTGTCATATATCACAAGTAAAGACTTTAGAATCTCTGTGGCATAGAGATTAGGTTCTCGCCTCTCGTTCCAAAGGTACTCGGTTCGCTCCCTTGTGAAGCCATCGAGATATTCTCCAGAGATCCCTGATCTCAGTGTAAGATGATGTCCAGTTCCTAGTTCTATCGAAGATGGACGATAAAACATATTTACCATGTTCAAACTGAGCCGTTGGCACTTAAATATTGAGAAGAGCAAACTGGAAAGCTGCTACCCAGGCAAAATTCATTCGAAAGATTTTTTTAAAAATGTGTTCCAACAAAATATTTTCACCATCTTCTAATGTACATTTCGGGACCATTGTCGGTGCTACGGAGTTTGTGCACTGTCGATGAGATCTTCCAGTATAAGAAACAAATCAGAGCACACATGGTTACTCACCGAAGGGCAATGATGATGGTTTTATCAATCAATAACATAAAATATTTCTACAATGGTATATTTTTTTCTTGAACTCTCCATACCGACCACTTGTTAACCACTCTTTGTGATTTGTGTGTGATCTGAGCCTGAGCGATTGTACGTTGTGCCAGTTATGCGCCTACTAGTAGGCAAGCCCATCCGATGTTTGTGATGCTTTCTATTTACTAGGATAGCTTCTCTAGGCCCTTACCTCAGTCATCTCTTACAACATGCTTTGTAGGTTGCAGTGTTACTATTCTTTGCTCCGCTCGCGTGCCCAGGCAACACACAGGTGTACAGTGCTATAAGAAGTAAGTTATAGTATAATACTAAAAATTCTATGAGTTTCTAAAGTGACTAATATTAATGTGTTTATAGTGGTCAGTAACTAACTAAGCAGACACTTTTTTTAAAAAACTTTGAAAAATAATAATGAAGGAACCCTTTTCATATCGCGAGGTATATCGGGTAATACGGTGTTAGGCTCGTATTTTTCATTGACCGTTGGTTGGCACGCGATGAGTAATGGGGTCAATATCACGCCGGCCGCTTTTACTTCACAGTGCTTTTCTTGGTACCCAAATGAGGCTGGACTGACCTGAGAGTAATTACGCTCGGAAAAATATTCAGCGCTCATTATGGAATTGAACCCAATTGTCCAGCAAAGGGCTGATGTAGATTATTTACAAAGATCTTGTTTGTATATATTCCGCCTGTGTGTTGCCGGGCTCCTTCAAGGGGAGCAAAGAATAGTACCACTGCAACCTACAAGGCATGTCATTGTCGAGTCGACTAATGTAGGACCTAGGGAAGCTACCCTAGTAAATAAAAAGCATCGCAGAAAATGGATGTGCTGGTCTACTTGTAGGCGCATAACTGGCACAATGTACAATCCCTCTTAGTCTCAGATCACATACAAATCACAAAGACTGGTTAACAAGTCATTGCTATGGAGCGTTTGAAGAAGAAGAAGAAGAAGCGGTATTTATTAAAATTATCAAATCTGTTTTTGTCACTTGCAGATTGAAGGAGTTCTACTTCAAATGCAGCAATCTCCAGTATTTTAAACATCTTGTTCAAGTGCCATCATTGCCTGATGTAAGTTGGAATATATTGTTCATTGCTATTACTGTAGATGATACCATCTGCAACTGTTAAACCCACTGCCTTGTGGAGGGTGGCTCAGCAGAGCTGAAGGCTGGGAAAGTAAACCGCCCGAGTGGTTACCGGGCCCAAATTTGGGGTGTAAAGAATAGAACCACTGTTACCTGCCACACATGTCGTAAGAGGCAACTAAGGAGGTTTGGCTGAAATCGGATGCACATTTCCTAAACGTGTAGACGTCTATGCATTTAGGGGCCTACCAAACCAATGTGTAACGTATACACGTTCTTGGCAAAGATCAAACATATCACAAAGAGTGATTAAAATTGATCATAAAGAACGAACAAAGAAGAAGTAGAAGAAGAAAGTAAACCCTGATAGAAAATCTCCACTGCCTTTAGGGTCAGCATGGTTATGCAGAAGACTAGAGGAGTAAGCCTTGATCACAAATCCAGAGGAAGGGACCATAAGGCGGTTGATGGTTAAGTGTTTATTCCATTCCATCTTCTGGCATCCCCTGCAAACCATGCTTGATTCCAAACGTATGGATTTTGTCTTTCCTTTTGAATAAAACAGAATGCGTTAGAGAGTGGGTTTGTGCAAATTAATCAAGGCACATTCCCATATCAGCTGCTAAGGCTAGGCATAAATGGAGAGAGGACACTTCACCCTTGTTTTCGGCTTGAGCACAACGTAAATCAACAGCCACAAGAGAATTAAGGATGAGCTGAAAGGCAAGAGAGATAAGCACAGACTCAGAAGCTGTCACATTAAAACACTTGCCAATTGACAGTCTGTAAATAAAGACAAAAGGCCATATAATTGTTGTAAATAACAAAGATCAGAATCCTAAGAGCATGCATATTTCCAGTGACAATATATGGGTGTGAGACATGGACTTTTAACAAGACAGTGGGAAAACATATATGTGCTTTTGAATATAAGTGCTACAGAAGAGTCCTCTGCATATCGTGGACAGAGAAGAGAACAAATAGATCTATCCAGAAAAACTCAAAGAAAACTTTCTGATGTTACAAATAAGAAAATTGAAGTATTTTGGACATATAAAAAGACACGAAGGGTTGAAGAAGACCATTATGGAAGGAGACATTCCTGCAAAGAGAAGAAGAGGAAGACCACTGAGAAGATGGATTCAGGATGCAACTGATGATTTGAGCATGACGGCTACAGAGGCGGGACATCTGGCCTTTGAAAGAGAAATAAATTTCCCAGGACTGTTAGGGTGGCAAAAGTTCTGCTCAGGACAAGCATGATGATGATGATTAATGTAAATACACCAACTAAGACTTGATTTCATTTCTCTTTGGAGAATTCTGGAGTCAGATCTGTTTGGCCAATAAAACAAGGATCAATGTTTGACCAATGAGATATCTGCATTGTTTGACCAATGAAATAAGAATCAGTCTACATTGTTGCGAGTGAAGCCTGCTTGAGATTGTGCATCACTCCTGTTTGGAGGAATCAATCTTTTCACCTTTAACATGCCCCTAAGTGGAGAGCAGGTGGTCGAATGTTTAAATGCGGTGGGGTTTCCCAACAAAAACAACCTATGTTCGACTTATCTGTCAAGTTAAAAGTTCTATGTGTTGGGGAGAAACTAAAACTATGACCTACATACACGTGATGATAACTCTGTTCTCACATATAAACATGATAGTTGCTATTTCTTGAATAATTATTGCTGTGTTTTTAAATGTTTTGTTTGAATTTTTCGTTTTATTCTCATTCTGCATTTTTTAGAATCCTCCAAATTTTTGATTCGTCGGACTTCACAAAACATATCAAACCTGCAGCAGTTGTCAGAGAGGAGGAACCAGAACCTGATGCTGACAATGATTCTGTGGACAATTTGATTGATATGTCAATACCTGATGTGAGTACTTAGAATAAATATAAGTAGGAGTTTAGGATCTGTGTGATGAATGAAAGGGTGACTTGCGCGATCATTTGGTTCAAAGTGAGAAAGAGTTGCGCAGTTTGTCGAACTCACTCTCTCGCCCAATTCCTTCTATGTCCAGTGGCAGGACAAAGTCAAGACGACTGGAGAAGGATCCGGGTGCAACGGATGACCAGGGCATTCTACGTGCCTGGCCGTGCTCACTCCGCAGCGCATTGCTAACAGACACCGTCTGGCCTGTTGAACCAAAGTATGGTTTCTTCCGTACAATCTGCCGAGTCCAGTCTTCGCATGCGGGGTTCACATATCCTGATTCACCGATTGGTTTACTAGCAAATCGGTTACCCCCCTAGTTTCGTCAGCCTGTCACAACCTTTGTCCTGGGGTGGGGGGTGGTCGCTGTCGAATGCTGACGACTACTAGGAGCCACAGGTGTGAGCTGGAAGTCAGGTTTGGACCAAATGGGGATGGACCCTGAGAAGGGCATGACAGCCATCCTTACCAGAGGTATTACCAATCCCTGACTTTCCCAGACCCCACCTATCGACAAATATCCAATAATTTACCTGAGGATCTGTGTAAAGCAGCATTGTCCAACGCAGTGCTCACTGGCGCCATGGTGCACGTCATACTTTCATGCATCCTATTTTGCCTCGCCGGCTTTAGATCTAATCAAATTTAGAGAAAGCAAACCATTTTTCGGAGGATTTTCGTAGAACTCCCATGAACACCTGCTTTTGCAATTTTAAAAAAAAAACATTCTGCTGCTCCCTAACATCACCATTTGCTATTTCACTGGAGAAAATGTTGGCATCTCAACTATATGCACATTATTTTTGTTAATATTAGTATAGCAATCGTCACATGGCGCCCGTGCCTTCGCAATCAGTAGTCAGGTGTGTCCCAATATATACAAACGTTGGACACCTCTGATGTAAAGTGTTTGAGTGGCTCTTCTTCTCTTTCCTCCAACAAGATCTGTCTTGAGCGAGCCAGCTTAGTTCAATCCAGGTCTTTCCATCTCTTCTCTTTCTCTGACTACAGTTCATCTCCATGTCTCTCTAGGTCGCCCCCTACCTCTCTTGCCTCCTGGATTCCATTTCAAAGTCTCATATGGCTGTCTAGCCTTCTACATTCTTGATGTATGTCCCAACTACTTCCATCTCCTCTTTTTTATTTCCTTGTTGATACTTGTAGGTGCATAACTTGCACAACGTACAATTATTACATATAGCTCTTAGGCTCAGATCACATACAGATCACAAAGAGGGGTTTAACAAGCGGTCAATATGGAGCGTTCGAGAAAAAAAGACTGATCTACCTCTGAAGTTGGAGAAGGCACATCTGTATAACAGAGGAACTGATAGTAAGGAAAACATGTCTTCACACAAAAATCAGTCAGAGGCGCTCCATACAAGGCACACTGACTATGCCTACATTCATAGCGAGTGAATGCAGAAGAAAAAGAAGAATTACTGATTCACTCGCATAGATCACAATATCATCCTCATTGCAGTTGTTATGTTTGTTGTTATTCTTGGTTGCAGGTGCCTGTACAAGAAATCAACGATCGACCACCGGAGCCTGATGAAAGGTAAGAAGTGTGTTCAGTATTTCAAAAGCAATTAGTTGCACGATGAAAGGTGATGAGTGTGGTAGTTTCTTCTTCATTCTTCTTTTCTCTAATCCTGTTTTGTCTCACAGCAGCAGGATAAGAAGAGATGTCTAGAATGTGCTTTTGTGTACGCTTCATAAATAGTGTTTTTCACCTCCTCTGTTATTTCTGTGGTTCACCTTTCGTCAATCTTTCCTACAGTTCTGTTGTATTTTGTGACTTATATATCGTGTATCCTTTGTTTGATAAAGACCTCTTAATAGAAATGTTGGTTTAGTCTGTTGTTGAATTTTATAAAACTCTATCATTTCGTGTATTAATACATCTTAGTTTGGAAAATGTTCTCACTTTTGAAAAATAGGAATCAAATAATCACTTTCAGGGGAAAAAACACTCATTAGAAAAAAATACTAATGAAGAGATAATTACCACTATCTAGATAGAGCTAAACAGGTGATATTGTTTCGACTCTGAACTGGCCACAATTGACTGAACTGTCACCAAAAAAGATTAAGACATCACCCACATGCACGTGTGGACAGACAGCTGAACACATCCTGCAAGATTGACACCTGATGAATCAACTGCGGAAAGAACACTGACCAACAGAGACAAACATCCATACAAAGCTATTTGGAAATCTTGATGAACTAACAAACACAACAACATACACAGAGAACCGGGCTCATTGTGTAGGCATTGAACAACAGTGAATGAGAAGAAGAAGAAGACTTTTGAGGACCTACCTTCAGGTTCGAAAGTCTGGTTATTGCCTGTGTGTTGCCTTGACCTACAAGAGAAGCAAAGAATAGTAACACTGCGACCTATAAGGCATGTCGTAAGAGGCAACCAAGGTAAGGACCTAGGGATGCTACCCTAGTAAATAAAAAGCGTAGCAGAAATTGGATATGCTGGCCTACTTGTAGGCGCATAACTGCACAACGTACAATTGCTCTTAGGTTCAGATTACATACAAATCACAAAGAGTGGTTAACAAGTGGTTGATATGAAGCGTTCGAAGCAGAAAGCAAAAGAAATCTGGTTAACTTCTTGTGGACTAAATGTGACTGTGGGTTGGACACCTTTCTACAAGGAACCACACTAAAGGGCGTTGTTAATTCTAAAAACAAATGTCTTGTAAAAACATGGCATTCGCCCTGGTCCACTAAGAGAAACACACATTTTCTTCTATCTCATATTCATCACCATCGTGTTGTTTCAGAGATTTTTTGATTGAGAGGTTACAGAGAGAAATTCGACTTCTAAAAGAAGAATTAGGTCGAGTGCGAGCAGAAGATCATAAAATCATCAGTGGCTTGAAGGAGGAGATTGTTAAACTGGAGAAGATTTTGTCAGAGCTCAGGTTGTCTGCCAACAAATCTTTGAAGGTAAAAATAGATTTGGTATTTGTTGTCCTCAGTAGTTTAATGTTATAGAAATGTTTACAAGCGATTAATAATGCAGCTTTGTAGTTTGCTAAAAGATGTCTTTGAATACATCTGGCTGAATGGATTAGAACCCAGCTCCTATTCAGTAGAGCTGGGTTTGATCCTTGGTATGGCCAAAGAATTGTTTTAATTGGGGGCATAAAGAAAAAATTATAGTTTGAACAGTTTCGCAGGGACTGCACTAGCCATGCAGCCATTTAATTCCTCAGACTCATGTCCTCACTGTCCTAAAAAACAGTATTATACTTTTTTAGTAAGCGGTATTACTGACAGTTTTATTTCCAGCTGACTTTTCTGTGTGGATATTTTGTAATGTTTGCTAATAGATGACTTTACTGTAGATATTCTCTCTTCTTCTCTTATCTCTCTTCTTCTTTGCGATCGCTTTTTGATGATTATACCGTTAGACGCGTTCTTATGATGAAATCGACTGTTGTCTGGAGCTCATCTCTAGTGCCATGTAGTTTTGAATGTAGTGTTGTGTTGTAGGGCCAGCATTCCTTTCTTGGGAGGACATACAGGGGCAGTCTTGCAGGATATGTTCTGTGGTTTGTTCAGCGGAGCCACAGGTGCACAGAGGGTTTGGGGACAATCGCAGCCTGTGTAGGTGTTTGTTCAGTCTGTTATGACCTATCCTGAGTCGGAAGACCAGATAGGTCATAACATATCCTGTTATGACCTATCTCTAATCCTGATTTGCCATACAGGGTCAGGATAAGAAGAGATTTATGGAACAGGCTTTTGTTTTCACTTCATAAACAGTGTTTTTCATCGCCTCTGTTATTTCTGAGGTTCACCTTTTGCGTAGATGAGACAGAGGATGACAGAGAGATACAATTTTGGATAGCCTGACTTCATGGCACGGTAGAGCGTCAACATCTGAGTTGATAGCAAACACCAAAGACAGAGATTTGTGGAGAACCATGATTGCCTACGCCAGCCGGCAGGCACCTGATGATGTTGACCTTTTGCATGGACGATCTTTTGCTTTGTATCCATTGTATTGGAGTAGCATTGCTCTTTGAGGTGTGTTGTTTCTTGGTAGTCTGCTTATGTGGCCGAACCATTTAATTTGCTGTTTCTTGATGAAGTTCAGTACTGATGTTGTACCCACTTTTTTCCTGATGCCTTCATTTCTAAACCAGTCTCTTTATACTCCCAGCATTCTGCATAGACACTTTATCTTTGTCGTGACTAGTTTTCTTCTATCGTTTGATGTCAGGGTCAAAGACACTGTTTAAATGTAGATATGTTTTTAAATGTTTGCTAACATATGATTTTACTTTGTTTCCACATAGGAAAATGAAGGCCTGAAAAAGGATATTGAACAACTCAAGTCAGATGTTGTGGCTTCATCGAAATTACCAGAGCTGGAAAGTAAGAAATATAATTAACTCTTTCTGTACGCATTTATTTCCTCAATTATTTTTACAGTTAATTCAAGGGAGGCAAAAAAATTTTTTGTTTGTTAAATCATAACTACTCGTCAATAAATAAACATATATATATCTGATTATATACTAATTTTAAGAAAACTGGACAACTTATTAGAATAACAAGATGCAGTGTATGTCGAATGGCGCTCAACTGAATACTGCTGTGGCGCAGTGTGCGGTGATTGGTGTGGAAAGAGTTAATAATGAGTTTTACACTTTGAAACTATTCATTGAATTCATAAAAGAGCAACAGATTAAATAGTGTGGTCACCGGGGCCCAAGTTAGGGGTGTATAGAATAGAACCACTGTTATCAGCCACGCATGTCATAAGAGGAAACTAAGGAGGTTGGGTATGGGGCTGGCTGCGCCACACTGTAAAAACACTAGATAGCTACAGAAATAGCAACCAAGGATATTCATAGCTCGTCACCAAAGGAAGAAAGACCCCGCAATTACTCATGAAGCAACCCGATGAAATCCGAAAGAACACCTGGAGATGGACGTTAGAGGTTTATACTAGAAAGTTTATACTGCTGTCTGAGTACAGTGAAGGTTATACTGCTGTCTGAGTACAGTGAAGTTTATACTGCTATCTGGGGTGCAGTGAAGGTTATGTTGCTGTCTGTGGTGCAGTGAAGTTTATACTGCTGCCTGAGTACAGTGAAGTTTATACTGCTATCTGGGGTACAGTGAAGGTTATGTTGCTGTCTGTGGTGCAGTGAAGTTTATACTGCTGTCTGGGGTGCAGTGAAGTCTTTACTGCCACACAATGTACAGTGAAGTTTAAACTGCTGTTTGATGTACAATGAAAAGCTGCAGTATAGTAAGTTATACTAACCGATAGCCAGATAACATTATATCAATTGCAATTTTTATTCCAGAACAAGCGAAAGCCAATCAGGAGAAGTTTCAGAAAATGAAGGACATCTATGGCAAGTTGCGAGAAGAACATGTATCTTTGTTGCGAAATGTAAGAAGATTTTTGTATTCTGTCACGTCTGATTATTTTTTACAGTGTGTGTTTTATGAGTGTTGTAGCTTTAATCTGTAAGTGTGGTTTAAAAATCAGCTAGAGATGCGCCATATTAGGCACCATGTCCGCCCGAGTGGTTACCAGGGCCCAAATTTGGGGTGTAAAGAATAGAACCACTGTTACCTGCCACGCATGTCGTAGAGGCGACCAAGCAGGTTTGGCTGAAATCGGATGCACATGTCCTAAACGTGTAGAAATTTATGCGTTTAGGGGCCGACCAAACCAATGTGCAACGTATAAACGTTCTTGGCAATGATCAAACATATCACAAAGAGTGATTATAATTGGTCGTAAAGAACGAACACAAAGAAGAAGGAGGCACCATGTTTACACCTAAGTACACATCTAGGAAAAAAATAAACAAAATATCACATGAGCGAAGGAAAAAGTGGTAATCGTTTGTTTTTTGTTTATGATTCCAGCATGATAGTCTCACTAAACAGATGGCAGTTGAAAAGAAAGTTCTGGAGGAGAAGGATCAGATCATCAAGGTAACATCCTCAACACTGTATTCTTCTTTATTTTTCTACGTCTTCTCCTCTTTCGGGGCGTCTGGCAGAATGGATTACCATTTGGAAGACCCGAGTTCAATCCCCGATAAGGCCAAGGAGTTTTTTCTGTGGGAAATTAAAAAATTATAACCTGAATAGTTTCGCAGTGACTGCACTAGCCATGTTTCCATTAAATTCCTCAACCTCATATCTCCTACACAGCCCTAAAAAAAAGCAGTATTACAGGAAGTCAAGACAGCTCCTCTTCTCTAAGTTATTCAATATTACTGATTTAATTGCTTCCTTATTATTTTGTTTTTAGCTTTAGCAGGGTCAGGTGCTAGCCAAAGTCAGATATTGTCTGTCTGTAGGAAGCTTGATATATTCTAGCTTTAGCAGGGTGTGAAGCGTGAAGCATGGAAATGGAAAAAAATATGTGCTTTTGTATATAAGTATTACTGAAAAGTCCTCTATATATGATGGACAGAGAAAAGAACAAATAGATCTATCGAGAAAGAACTCGAAATCAAAGAAAACTGGCTGATGCTGCAAATAAGAATGATAAAATTGAAAAATTTTTGATATATAAAAAGACATGAAATGTTGGAGAAGACCATTCCGGCAAAGACAAGTAGAGGCAGACAACAGAGAAGATGGATTTCTGGATGTAACTGATGGTTTGAACATGACTGCTGCAGAGGCGGGACATCTGGCCTATGAGAGGGAAATTCTTAAGGGCTGTTAGGGTGGCAAAGTTGATGATTTGATGACACACTCTGTTGCAAAATGTCTTGGTAAGATTAGCCTGTCATGTTATATGGATGCCTGATAAATGCATCTCAAAACCGCTGATGTTTGGTGAGCTAGATGAAGGCAAACGACCTATTAATGGACACAAAAAAAAGCATTTCAAAGACACAGTGTTCTAAAATGCTTTGATATAGACATAACATGCTAAGAATACCTTGCGCAAGATCGCAGCGGTGCAACCTTACAAAGGAACTATCATAGCTGAGAAATGTCATAGCACTGAGGCGCAGAGAAAATGAACTGTGCGAAAAGACAAAACACACAACACCCAAATGTATAACCTGTATGCCCCACATGTAGTAGAGGATTGTGTTCAAGGATTAGATTCTACAGTCACCTCAGCACACACCAGAGGTGTATCAGCAGCACTCATCTGAGGCTGTTGTCATCATTGTTTGCAATGGACGGCCGTCTGTGTGGTGCCAGGGCCACGCAGAAGCAAAGAATAGTGCCTCTGCAACCTACAAGGCATGTCTAGGAGGTGACTGGTGTAGGGGCCTAGGGAAGCTACCCTAGTAAATCAAAATTGGATATGCTGGCCTACTTGTAGGCGCATAACTGGCACAATGTACAATCACTCTTAGGCTCAGATCACATACAAATCACACAGAGTGGTTAACAAGTGGTCAATATGGAGCGTTCAAGAAGAAGAAGAAGAAGAAACAATGGACGGCTGTTATTATTATATCTGTATTATGCATGTGATCATTACTAATTTTTAATTTAGTTCCCATTTTGAGTTTCTGGTTTGTTTCTAACAATTTTTCCTTCCCCCATTAAACCTTTGCCAATTTTGCCTTTACTTTGCCCCCTATTAACCTCATTAACATATTCATAAACAGGAGAATCAGTTGGAATTAAACCGGATGGTGGAAGAGAAACATTTAGTACACAACAACCTTCAAAAGTCGGCAGATGATATCTCTGAACAATTAGCAGAAGTCAGCAGTTTCAATTCTAAGTTGGAAAAACAGAAGGAGGTTAGGCAATTAAAAATGTGTATTTTTTATCAAGAATTATTTCCGAAACAAATTAAGACATACAAAATTAAGTCAGGTAAGTTGAAAAAAACTGTTTTTTAAATCAGGATTTCTGATAGCGAACTTGATAACATTCTGTGCTAGTGATCCCATTCCGTGAAAATTTTGGAGTTCAGGGCTAGCTTGGCCAAAATGTCTTGCTTGCACATGGTACAGAGTTGAAATACTGGAGACCCTGCTCCTTTACTGTGGGATTTAAATTACAAGTACCTCTGAAGTCGGAGTATGGCTTGCTTGAAAGACAAGGGACACTGGTGATAAGTAAAGCAAGCCTTCACACAAAAATCAGTCAGCGGCCTAACACTGTGTTCTAAAATATACTTCAAGGTATGAAAAAGGGTTCCTTTATTTTACTTTAACAAATCATTGACTAAAGTTCTTAGCATGCTTGACTGACATTAGTTTCAGGTATGTATTAACATGTAGTAGGTAAATTGTGCAACACCCCCCTAACTTGGTGCATGATGAGACCATGAATCTATAACTCCTTATTCTGTGTAAGTATCTAGCTAACATGGTATATTGGTGTTTTCTACCTGTTCTTACCTGGAATATTCCTAGGTAGCAAGCCTTGACTGATATTAGTTTCAGGTATGTATTAATATGTAGTAGATAATTTGTGCAACCCCCTAGCATTCTGCATGATGAGGTCACGATCTATAACTCCTTATTCTGTGTAAGTATCTAGCTAACATGGTATATTTGTGTTTTCTACCTCTATTTACCTGGCATATTCCAGGTAGCAGGTCTTGAAGGACTTTTTTATACCTCACAGGAAACTCAGGTGAGAATTACTCATACACATCATCATCATGTGTAATGCTTGCTGTTACAGAGTCATAGATCTTCACTTCCTGTCTTTCTAGTGTTAATCATTTCTGTTGTTGACTTTATTCAATGCCATGATGTTCAGTGTCTGCTACTTTTTTTTTTTAGTCTTCTCTCGTCTCTTTGTCCAACATGTCAGAAATCTTTTTATTTATCACTTTTTTCCTTTTCTCCTTCTGTCTCTTTGTCCACCCATATTTCTCTCAAGTTTTCCTTCTCTCTATCTCGTCTTTCATTTTTTTCTCCTAGTTGCCCTCTGTCATTTTATCCATTATTTTCCCTTCAGGTCTTCATCTTTGTCTATCATTATTTCTCCAGGTCTTCATCTTTGTCTATCATTATTTCTCCAGGTCTTCATCTGCGCCTCTTTGTCCTCATTTTCCCCTCAAGTCTCTTTATCAGACATTACATCATTATTTTTCCAGGTCTTACTCTCTCCATGTATCCACTACTTTTCTCCTCCACTCTTCTCCTGTCACCTTGCCTATATTTTTCCTCCAAGATTTCCTGTCTCTTTGTCTATATTTTTCCTCCAAGATTTCCTAACGGAAATATTATATTTAAAAAAAGATTTTATTTTTCTAATAGGAATGTGGGTGTCTGTGGCTTAAGCGGTAGTGAGCTCAATCACAACCCAAGAGTACCTGGTTCAAAGTCAGAGGTGGCTAGTTTGGAATCAAATTTGCTCCAATGTATTTTTACAAACTGTAAAAAAAAGACCTCACTGTTCAGAAATCAATGGCAAACTACTGTACATATAAGTTTTGCCTAGAAAATTGTCGACTCATTTACTGTGTTCGATGGTGAGGTTCTGTAAAGGATAGGCCATGATTTTTATTTCAGTCATGAAATAATTCAATAAATTTTATTGTATTATACTTTATATTATTTATAATTCACATGAAATTTACAAACTCCAGGATTTAGAGGCAAGAATACGGAGTCTGGAAGAAGCAAAATCACAACTGGAGACAGATCTTGATATCAAGGTCACCGACTTGATGACAGTTAGCAGTCAGTTGCAGGATGCCAGGGATCAAGCCCGCGAGAAAGAGCAGGAACTGACAGAGAATAATGAAACACTTAAGATACAGTTGAACCAGGCTAGGACAGATAAGGAGACTATTGAGACAAGGCTGAGTGAGTTAACATATATATATATATCTGTGTTTGTATGTCTTATCTGTCTTATCTTTATAAAAATATAATTTGAGGTATCTGTGGTGTAGAGGTTAGGCACTCATTTCATGTTCCAAATTTACTCGGTTCGCTCCTTTGTGGAGCCATCAGGATATTTTCCAGAGACCCTGATCCCAGTTAGGTGAGATCGAGTTCCTAGGCATGCAATTCATAAAAGAACAACAAATTAAATGGTTTGGGCATCTGACAAGAATGACCTGGAATTGTCTACCACAGACAGCAACGCTGAAAAAGTATAACAAGTACAGAGCAAGAGGAAAACCACGCAAAAGATGGATGATAAAATATAGGTCTCGTGTTCAAATTGAGCACGTAAAATAACCCATGGCAGTTCAAATTTGAGAAGAGCAAGCTGGAAAGTCACTGCAAGAGCAAAATTCATACGAAAGAATAATAAAGAAAATTCCTACCAAATATTTTCACCATATTCAAAATTACATCAGGGACCCTTGCCGGTGCTACAGAGTTTGTGCACTGTCACTGAGATCTTCATCTGTAGGAAAGAGATTGGAGCACACTTGTTACTCACCTGCCCAAGCTGAACTGAATTAGTTTAGTTTAGTTAAGTCGTCAGATAATCATCATTGTATATGGAACCAATTAGTGCATAAGTGTTCCGATCTCCACAGTATGTCTCTCAGCGTGTGGCAACTAACAACACTGGTTCTTTGTTGTTGTACTATTCTTCCTTGGCTACCAGTATAGTGCTCTTGTCTAGCTACACCACATTTGACTTGGAATTCTTGTAGTCTAGTTAGTATTGTAGATTCACCACTATTACTTGAACCATTTACACCTCCTCTCTCCCTTAAGGAACTTATAATATCAGCCTGGTCCATTGTTCGCCCGCTTTTTACAGCAGTAATCCCTGCAAGGCTATTGGCAGGAGTTCATTTCCCCTTACACCTGCATGCCTTGGCACCAAAATAAATTTGATTTTTGTCAGTCTAGACCTCTTCAGCGACTTCATCCATTGTCTTCTAGCCCAGCCTGTTTCAATCTTCCTGAGCATACTCATTGAGTCACTGAGAAAACATGCATGGATACAATTCTGTGACTGCAGCCAGACAATCCCTTTAGTTTCTGCCATGATTTCCTTAGTGTACTGAATTATTTCTGTGAATTAACTAAAATTATAAATATACTTGAATCTCAAATGTTGAAAGTAATAATATATGTTACAGACGACAGGGTATCCCAAGCAGAAGGCAAACTAGCAGAAACAGAAGCTGATAGAGACCGCCTTCAAGCAGAACTTGATAAGCAAGTGACACTTCTGACTGACAGGTACAATCAGTTGACGATAGAGAAGGAGGAGCTTGAGACAAGACTGACAGACGATATTAATAACTTAAGGAGGCAGATATTAAGTGAGTACATTCTCGTATTTTTTGACAATTGTTCTTTGACGGCTCCGTATCAACCGCTTGTTAAACCATGCTTTGTGATTTGAGCCTAAGAGCGATAGTATGTTGTGTCAGTTATGCGCCTACAAGTAGGCCAGCATATCTAATTTCTACGATGCTTTTATTTCCTAGGGTATCTAGACACCTACCTCTGCCATGTCTTACAACATGTCTTGTAGGTTGCAGTGTTCGAAGAAGAAGATCTTGCTAAAGACAGTGTACCTTACACAAGCCTCTGGTTTAAAAAGAACGTGTTACTGTTATTGTAATGGCAACACTGGGCAACAACTGGTAACAGCATTACTACAAATACAAGAGAAAGAAGAAAATTGTAATGGCAGTACTAGCTTTACTACGCAGCTTTGCATGGGATTTATGAGGGGGTCATTTTTCTAATCATAACGGATCTCATCAAATTTCACAGATCAGACGTATAGATTTAGGAAAGCCTACAAACTGACAGGAGGTGTCTTTAGAGACGCTAAGTAGTGAAGTTTTGTGATCACTTGTATTCCCTTTTTTTTAAAGTTGATAGTAAGAAAATGTATTATGTTGATGGTAAGAAAATTTATTATGTTGATGGTAAGATAATTTATTATGTTGATGGTAAGATAATTTATTGTGTTGATAGTAAGAAAATTTATTATGTTGGTAAGAAAAATTTATTATGTTGATGGTAAGAAAAATGTATTCTGTTGATGGTAAGATAATTTATTATGTTGATGGTAAGAAAATTTATTGGGATTGAGAGAGAGTAAGAAAATTTATTATGTTTATGGTAAGAAAAATTTATTATGTTGATGGTAAGAAAAATGATGAGGATAAACACAAATGGAGGATACAACCCAGAGCATGACATCATAAATACATTAAACATAAAAACACAGACCACAGTCTTTAGACTTAGAACGTGACACTGCCTTCTCATAGCATATCTCCATAGAATGGGTCTCAGGAACTCTGAGGCCTCCACCTGTGGAGGGCCAAAGCAGTCCCCAAAGCACATCTTGCAAGACTGTCCCAGTCTGAGCAGTGAGGGAATGGAAATCTGGCCAACAGGAACAACCCTTCAGAACAAATTATGGGGGACTGGTGAAGATCTCAGCGCACCTCCTGTTTATGACACATACTGGAGTAGTTACATAGCAGAAATTGATTGCAGAAGAAGAAGAAAATGTTTTAACATGAATGCAGAATGATTTAAATTGATTGATTTATTGATATTTTTTATTCCACCTTAGGTCAAACTGTAAGGGAAGCAACTTTAATGATTGAAGATGCTATTGAACAGGGAGATAATCCTGCATATGCTTCAAGTACATGTACAGCAGGCAAGTCAACTAAGTATTTGACAGAGATTAAGTTTCTCAATAAACTACAGACTTCATAAATGGATGTTTACGTAGAATAGAGGGAGGGAGATGGTATGATAAGATTATGAATGGTGAACTCAGGAAAATAACTAAGCAGATACCAGTGGAAAAAGAGCTCAGGAAGAGACGCTGGCGATGATTAGGATACACATTGAGAAGGCTGACCTAAAGTATTGCAAGATAGGCACTGTTTTGGAACCCACAGAGAAAATGGAGTAGGGCTAGAAATACATGGAGAAGAGATTGATATTAAATGGATCGTCAAGACATGGACAAAATTATGAGGAAGGGCTGAAAGAAGTTTGTTGAAGACCTGTGCTCCGTTGGGAGTTGAAAGGTGAAGAAGAAGTTTCTCAATATAATATTTCTTATAGAAGCGGAGACTGATATCAGTCAGATGCATCCATAATGGTAAGATTTTCAGACATGAGTGGCAAAAAAAAAGGAGGGATGAAAAAATTTAATGAAGAGCTCATGGGAAGAACAAAAAGAGCATCTGGCCGAATGGATTAGAGCACAGCTCCCATGCGGAAGATCCACGTTCAATTCTTGGTAAGGCCAAGGATTTTTCTGTTGTGGGCATAAATGAAAAATGCAACTGCACTAGACATGCGGCCATTACATTCCTCAGGCTCTCGTCTCACCTGTCCCACACCGTCCTAAAAGACGGTATTACAGGCAGTAATGACAGGTTGTTTTTTATGGAGAGAAGCAGATAGATCACATTGAACTAAAAACTGAAGAAAAGGTGCTGGTACTGGATAGGACACACCTTGAAAAAACCAGAAGGGAAGAGGGGATGTAGCAAGAATGGTTTTTTCTGAAACCGGCAGGGAGTCCAAGAGAGGAATTAGTAAAGTAACACTTTTATACCATTAGGTACATGGGTGCTTTGACCCTTGGCACACGATGAGTGATGTGGTCAGCATCACGCAGGCCGCCTTTACTTCCCAATGCTTTTTCTGGTACCAAATTGAAGCTGGATCAACCTGAGAGCCGCTACAATCTAAAAAATATTCCACGCCCACTTTGGAATTGAACCCGGCCCACTAGCTTAAGAAGCGAGTTCACTAACAACTACGCTACTACAGTAGAGAAGAGGAAGCCTATAAATACACTGATAAGAGATTTATAGGCAGAGATTAACGATATATGGACAAGTTGGGAGAAGCTGCAAGAAGTAGCTAAATATAAAAAGATGTGGCATGAGTTGGTTGAGGGGCTAAGCCTCAACTGTGGTTAAAAAGGCAAAAAAGATGTGGCTTGAGTTGGTTGAGGGGCTAAGCCTCAACTGTGGTTAAAAGGAAAAAAAAAGATGGAGAAAGACGAAGGATTGACGTCATTGCATATAGTTTCCCCTTATGGCTCGGTCATTCTATGCAGAAATGGTATGTCACCTGCCAAGAGTTTTGTACGCAACATGAACACTGTAGCTCAGAAAACAATCCTAAGTGGTCTCTGAGAAGAAAATGCACTCACCAACCGAGCAAAGGGGTCATATTTCAAACACATGACCTTCAGAGCGCAAGACAAGCTGCTTAGCCACTTTACCACAGGGAAAGCCAGTAGTTTTTTGAGTGCCAGCTGCGTTCTAAGCAAGCTACATACAAAATATGGATGGGAGGAAGTCACTGAAGAGTCTCTGAGAATGAGGATGCCGCTGCAGCTGAAAGTAAGTCCCTGGAACTAGAAGTGAGAAAGTCCTTGGAACTAGAAGGGAGAAAGTTCCTGGAGCTAGAAGTGAGAGAGTTCCTGGAACTCACTGGAAGAGAAGAATTACATGATACTGGAAGTGAGGGAGGTCTCAATGGGGAAGTGGAAGTCGTTTGTCTGTCGTACTGAAAGTTGTGGGTTCGAATCCGGACCGAGACATGTGCATTTTCATGAGATCCTAGGATTGTTGCCAGAGCTATGGAGTTTGTGCTTGTGCAATGCTCTCTGCAGATGGTGCCATATAGAAAACCCGGGGCTATGAAGTAAATCCTTTGCATTTGGACTGGAAGCGAAGAAATTTCTGGAACTGGAAACTACTGAAAGAGAGGAAATCACAGGAACTGGAAATCATTGAAAGTGTGGGAAAACAATGAAAGTGTGGAAATCAATGAAAGTGAGGAAATCTATGAAAGTGAGAAATCGAGAAGCAGAAATCGATGAAAATGAGAAATCAATGAAAGTGAGGAAATCGAAGAAAGTGAGGAAATAGATGAAAGTGATGAAATCAATGAAAGTGAGGAAATAGATGAAAGTGAGGAAATTGATGAAAGTGAGGAAATTGATGAAAGTGAGGAAATCGATGAAAGTGAGGAAATTGATGAAAGTGAGGAAATTGATGAAAGTAAAGAAATCAATGAAAGTGAGGAAATAGATGAAAGTGAGGAAATTGATGAAAGTGAGGAAATTGATGAAAGTGAGGAAATTGATGAAAGTAATCAATGAAAGTGAGGAAATAGATGAAAGTGAGGAAATTGATGAAAGTGAGGAAATCGATGAAAGTAAAGAAATCAATGAAAGTGAGGAAATAGATGAAAGTGAGGAAATTGATGAAAGTGAGGAAATCGATGAAAGTAAAGTAATCAATGAAAGTGAGGAAATCATTGACAGTGAGAAAGTACATAGAAGAATGAAAGTTGCTGGATGAGAAAAAGCCACTAGGAAGTGAGAAAGACTTGCAATGCTATTTTGAACCAATATTTCTTGATGGATTCAACTTGTGGACAGTTAAGTGTTAGCAAGCAGAGTGAATTTTATTTGTTTTAATATCTTATGTTTCTATTGTTCTTCTCATTTCTTTATCGATAGAGTATCTGATCTCCAGAGCTTCTCCTGTTTTATCCTGCTTATCCAGGCTGCATAACTCTTCATTTGCTTATGGTGCAGATAAAGCTGGTGAGTTGTCCCTTGAGTTACACATTTTGTTGGAGGTCACACCCCTAGATTAGGTTATGTTTGGTTCTATAGCATTTTGTTAATCTTTAAGAAATAGATAGTATCAATAACAAATAGAAATTTTTTTAAGGGCATCTTAACTTGATTAACCTTTTCACTCCGTAATTATTATATTTTTTGTTAACCTCTAAACACATTTATTTTGGAAAATATACTGAATCAGCCAGAAATTTTGACTTTGTCTCATTTTGAAAAATAGCTTTGTTCCAGTATATCAAATCAGAGTGGTGAATGGGTTAACTCTTTCCACGCCAATCATGACACACTGCGTCACATTGTATTCCGTTGAACGCTATTTGCAGTACACTGCACTGTTCGAGTTGTTTTGTTCATACAAGTCTTTCTAGTTTTACTTCCACTATTTTTACATCTACTACTTTTAACCTCAGTTGAGATATTTTGGACATATAAAAAGACATGAAGTCTGGAGAAGACCATCATGGAAGGAGGCATACCGGCAAAGAGAAGAAGAGGAAGACCACGGAGAAGATGGATTCAGGATGTAACTGATGGTTTAAACATGATGGCTGCAGAGGCAGGACATCTGACCTATGAGAGAGAAATTCAGGAGCGCTATAAAGTTCTGCTCAGGACAAGCTATTTGATGATGATGACTTTTAACCTTGTTATTCTAATAGAGTGTCCAGTTTTCATCCTCATTAAAATACCCCCTCCCCCACTAAACAAGAATTTTGATTTTCCCATCTGAGCTAGTCAGCCTTATGTTACTGGGAGCCACCTACTGAATCAACCCGTATAATGGCTTTGCATCATCCTAAAAAAGTATCTCTAGCCAGTGTATCCGCTCAGAAGGATAAAAGGGTTAATAATAAGTTTATGTTATTCTAGAGCAAACTGCTAGTATATGCAACATAGTAGTAATACAATTTTTAGTGATAGATTTCGTATCAGTAGTTTGTCCATCTTCAGATTTGGAGGCTGTGGTAACAGCACTGACTGACTTTGCCCATCACTTGTCTGATTCTGTTATTCAAGGATTTGCAACATCACATGCTGCTCAGATAGAACCAGGAGATGGTAAGTTGCTGCTTTGTGGTCATTCTAATAGTTATTGTTGTTGGTGACACAGCTCATTGTTGTTTATTATGGACGATAAAACGCAGGTCTCATGTTCAAGTTGAGAACATAAAAGAAACCTTGGAAGTTAAACATCAAGAAGAGCAGGCTGGAAAGCCACTGCCCTGACAAAATTAATTAGAAAGATTAAAAATACCAATTCCTACAAAATATTGTTACCATCTACAAAATTACATTTAGGACCCACACCTGTGCTACAGTTTGTGCACTGCTGCTAAGATCTTCCTGGGTAAGAAAGAGATTGGAGCACACATGATTATTCACCAAAGTGCAATGATGATGGTTCTATCAATCATTCGATGAATCAATCACTCCATCAGAAACAGTAGACAAAAAAATATCAAGCTGAAGGTGATAGTACAGAATCCACTACCAGGCATAGACAAAGGTTTATAATTTATATTCTAAATTGCCAGGGCCCACAAGGGAAGCAAAGAATAGTAACACTGCGACCTAGAAAGCATGTCATAAGAGGCAACTGAGGTAGGGAGCTAGGGAAGCTACTCTAGTAAGTAAAAAGCATCACAGAAATCGGATGTGCTGGCCTACTTGTAGTCGCACAACTGGCCCCATGTACAATCGCTCTTAGGCTCAGATCACACACAAATCACAAAGAGTAGTTAACAAGTGGTCAATGTGGAGTGATTAAAGAAGTAGAAGTTGGGAGATATTGCAAAGGAGATAGGAGCATCCATGGACAAGTCTGGAGTGCAATGAAGATACTCCAAATTGAAACAGAAACTCGCTCAGGGATCATTTGTAACAATAGCAACAACCAGATTTAAACAAAAAAATGTCCTTACCATCACATCTTTTTTTTTTTTTAATTTCAGAATTATCAAACGCTTGCAGACATTCAGGCAGACTAGGCATCTCACTACTTCACGCTGTTAATAAAGGCAAGTTTCTTATAGTGCAGTGTTGGGTATTTAAAAAATAAATTTTTGGATTGAAGAATAAACAAAACATGAAATGTTGCTGTCTTACAAGATTCAGCAACAGATAGTAATTGATAGATCAAAAGGTTAGCCTACTGCAGTGATGATGATAATGATGATGATAGTGGTGTTGGTGTAGTTGATGCTAGCGGCGATGATGAGAAGGAGGATGGTGATGATGGTGATGGCATGGAGAAGGAGAAGAACAACAAGGAAGAGGATGGTGATGATGGTGGATGGATGATATATGATAATAGATGACTTTGAAAATATTTATAAATCTGTTTATAAATTATTTAGAGATATAATATATGTATGTAGTCAAAGATGTGAGACAAAAACTTGAAACTCTTTGTCAGAAATCTGAAACTGAGTAAAAAATCAGAGACTCTGAGACAAAAATCTGAGACTGAGACAGATCTGAAACTCTGTCAAAAATCTGAAACTCTAAGTCAAATATCTGAAACTCTGTCAAAAATCTGAGTCATAGAAAGATCTGAAATTTTAAATCAAAGATCTGAAACTCTTGAGTCAAGTATCTGAAAATCTAAGTCAAAGAAAGATCTGAAACTTTAAGTCAAAGATTTGATATATTATTCTCATAAACATTATGTTGTCTCTATATTTAGAAGAAAACTTGGACTCTAAAATTCGGGATGTGTCTGAAAGCATTGAACATTTAATGAAACTTGCGGAGGGACTGATTCCCAAAATGGAAGATGTCAAAGCAGAGGAGATTGGTGACATGTTGGAGAACGAGATGCAGGGTATGACATCAGCCATCGAGTCCGCAGCTGCTAAAATTCAGGTTAGTAAGAAGTTAACCCTACTGAGCTGATATACTGGCTCGCAATAATTTTTCAAATGACGCAAAGACAGTGCACTGACTAGTTGAGTATACAGGGTAATATAAGTGCATCCCTAGTTAGAAAAAAAACTATGGAGGAATAGGGTTAAAGTTTGCATACCATTTTTTTGTTTCCTTGGATTAGTAGAATTTATAATTAGTTTTCAGAAATGGACAATTGGTGTTTGTCTGTCTGTTCATTTATATTCTGGTAATTATGATGATCATCAAGTAGCATGTCCCTTACAGAATGTCGCTGTCATCACAGCCTGCCAGAAGACTCCATCTCTAGCAAGTTCTCCTGCCTCTTCCAAACATCATGTTCAAAGTTTCTTTGATGTCTTGCTGCCATTTTTATCTTGGTCTTCCCCTGCATCTACTCCCAGGAACTATGCCTTCCATTACTTTTCTTTCCAAACCACTGTGTCGTTTAACGTAAACAAAATACTTCATTTTCCGGGACATGTTGTTTATGAGCCCATGTTCCACGATATGTAAATCTTGTAGTATGACCTTTTTTTCTTTCTTTTCTCTGTCCAGGTCATTCTACTAAGTTTTCATTTCAGGATCAGTTCTCAGAAATGGGCAATTGGAGTCTGCCTTCATATTCTGGTATTCAACATCTGGTGTTCAACATCTGGTATTCAACATCTGGTGTTCAACATCTGGTGTTCAACATCTGGTGTTCAAGCACAGTTAGCTCCATTATTATATATATGTATATGGCCTTTTTATCTTTACAGACGGTCAATTGGCAAGTGTTTTACTGTGACAACTTCTGAGTTTTCGCTTTTCTCTCTTGTTCAGTTCATACATAAGTCGCTTCTCATAAGACTCTGCGCCCTTTCGCAATTTGGCTTTCCACACAACTCTGTCATCAGCTAGTCTTTCCCATGTGCTGGGACCTATAGAAAATTTTTTCATTGAGGCTTTGCAGACATCTTTATATCTGAGCAGTGGTCTGCCCTGATGCCTCTTCCCCTCCGAAAGTTCACAGAACATTTGTTTTGGTATGCGACAAGTTTAAGGCACCCAAAAAATCTCACTGACTTCTAAATTCGTCCTTGTTGTGCCAGGGCCTGCAAGGGAAGCAATGAATAGTACCACTGCAGAGTCACCAACAAGACAGAGTCACCAACATCAGTATAAGAAAGAAAGTTGGCACAGAACCTTACTTGAATTACATTGAGAAACAAAGAATGAAGTGGTACTGCCAGTTAATGTAATCAAATTCCACAATATACAGTCTTCTACAACAGAACATCAGGAAAGAAAGTGAGAGGAAACCACGAAAAGATAGTTAGATGGTATATCAGAATCCTGTCCCCAAAAAATAGTAATTATCACACATGCCACTAGAACAGCGCAAGTAAAAAAACCCAGAAAACATCAACACTGGGCACCAAACCGGTAACAATGTGACGACAGAAGAAGAAGAAAATAAAATAGATATACTTAAATAAATTTTCTAAATTCTGTGTTACTTTTGTTTTACAAGCTGAAAATTCACATTTGACCTTTTTTGTTTTACAGGAAATGTTGCAGAAGACAAGGGAAGATAACACAGGAGTCAACTTGGAAGTGAATGAGAATATTCTGGGTTCATGTACAGAGCTGATGAAGGTATGCTCTAATTTTAAATGTTCACAAATTTGTGATGTTTTTTGTTAAAGTTAGTTGCCCCAGTTTTTATGATAGTGTTGATCTGTCATATATATTCAATCTAAAGAGTGTCACTGTGTGGCGTAGAGGTTAGGTGCTTGCCTCTCATTCCAAAGATACTCAGTTCGTTCCCTTGTGGAGCCATTCTGATATTTTTCCCCAAATCCCTGATCTCAATGCAGTTGAGATCAAGTTCCTAGTCCTTTCAGAGACAGATGATAAAACTTAGGTCCTATGCTCATGTTGAGCACGTAAAAGAACTCTTGCCAGTTCAAAATCGAGAAGAGCAGGCTGGAAAGCCGCTGCACTGCCAAATTCATTAGAAATATTTAAAATTAAAATTCATATAACATATTTTCACTATCTCCTAAATTACATCGGGGACCCTCGTTGGTGCTACAGAGTTTGTACACTGCAGCTGAGATCTTCCTGTGTAAGAAAGAGAACGGACACACATGATTACTCATCGAAGTGCAGTGATGCTGGTCATATCTATCAATCAGTATGTTCAGTATCTTCTATTTCTTCTGTATTCGTTCAAGAATAACCACGTGTTTGTTGTTTTAGTAAAAGATAGGAAGACTGTTTGAGCTGGTTGAGAGCTTATGCCCTAACCAGTGCTGTTGTATGGATCAGAAATATGGATGACAACAAGAGAAACAACCATAAAACTAGAGACCTTTGTAACTGGATGTTTACTAAGAATAGAGAGACTTAGATGGTATGATAAGATTATGAATGATAAACTCAGAGAAAGAACTAAGCAGATACCAGTGGAGAAAGAGCTAAGGAAGAGGCGATGGATAGGACACACATTGAGAATACCGACCAGAAGCATTGCAAGACATGCATTTTTTTATAACCCTTAGGGAAAGAGGAGATGTGGAAGGCCTAGACAGACCTGGAGAAGATAGCCTGATACTGATATTAAAAGGATAGGCAAGACATGGAAAGAGTTGGAAATGATGTCAAGAGAGAGGAAGGGCTGGAAGAAGTTTGTTGAAGACCTATGCTCCGTTGGCAGTTGAAAGGTGATAAAGAGATAAAATATGAGCAAGAGAGAGAGAAAGAGTAACCAGGTAGTTAACGATAGTTCTTAACAATAACATTTGAAGTGAGAACGTTTTATTACAATACAATTGTTATTAAGTTAATTTTTTTGTTAATGTGTTCTTCTCATCTTGCTGTCTCATTCAGGCTATCAAAGTTCTTGTGGAGAAATCCAGAGATCTGCAGAAAGAGATTGTTTCCTCCGGCAGGGTAAGAATCAAGAAACATCAACATAGAAATTAAGAACCTTAACTTAATATCATTAATGCCTTTGAATACAAATGCTACAGAAGAGTACTTAGAATATCATGGACAGAGAAAATAATAAATGCTTCTGTTCTGCAACAGCTTGATATTAAAGAGAGTTAGCTATTAAAGAACATAACATCAAGGTAAATTAAATATTTTGGACACATCAAACGACATGATTGCGTAGAGAAAATAATTTTCAAAGCAATGGTGCCTGGAATAAGAACAAGAGGACAACCTAGAAGACGATGGACGCAAGATGTAATTGATGATCTGAGAATGACTGCTGCTAACGTCGGTCAACTTGCACAGAATAGAGAGTTTTTCAGGACTGCTGTCATGGGAGCCAAGTTCTGGAAGGGACAAGCTACTTGATAATGGTGATGATAATGAACTTAAGTTTTATCTTATGATGTCCACAGGAATCATAAAGCGACACTGAAAGTCATGGAAAAAAATGAACCATCAACCACTCACTAGTCATGACAGAGATGAAGTATCTACGAAGAATGCTGGGAGTATCAAGAAGAGACCAGTTTAGAAATGAAGACATCAGGAAAAAGTGGGTACAACATTAGTACTGAACTTCATTTTTAAAAATGAAACGGTTCGCCCACATAAGTAAATTACCAGCAGACAATGCAATTCAAAGAGTAATGTTACTCTGATACAGTGGATACAAAGCAAAAGACAGGCCTCGTAAAAGTTGGTCCTTAGAGATTACAGAGGCGACAAAGACACTGTTTATGAAGCGCACACAAATCCCGTTCTAGAAATCTCTTCTTATCCTGATGCTGTGAGGCAAACTAGGATTGGATAAAAGAATGAACAACTTACAAACACATACAGATACCACTACATAGCATTGGGCCGAAGGGCAGGAGCTCAAGTGCTGCTGGATCATGAAGAAGAAGAAGAAAAAAAGAAAGACCATCAACCACAGTAAATGAGTCCTTGACTTTTTTTTAGACACCACTTATATGTTCAGTAGTTTGTCATTGCTTTCTGAGCGGTGAGATCTTTTTTGCAGTTCGTAAAAATCCATTGGAACAAGTTTCTATGAATATTTAAAATTATTTATGAATTGCACACAAAAACCCATTCTAGAAATCTCTTCTTATCCTGACACTGTGAGACAAAACAGGATTAGAGACAAGAAAAAAAAAGAAAAGAATCAGATATTACAAATCTACTGTCTTTTATCCAGGGCACAGCATCTGCCACCGAGTTTTACAAGAGAAACCACAGATGGACAGAAGGGTTACTGTCTGCTGCTAAAGCTGTGGGTTGGGGAGCTACAACACTGCTGTAAGTTATCTGTCTTGTTGTATGAGCTACAACACTGCTGTAAGTTATCTGTCTTATTGTATGAGCTACAACACTGCTGTAAGTTATCTGTCTTGTTGTTTGAGCTACAACACTGCTGTAAGTTATCTGTCTTGTTGTATGAGCTACAACACTGCTGTAAGTTATCTGTCTTGTTGTATGAGCTACAACACTGCTGTAAGTTATCTGTCTTGTTGTTTGAGCTACAACACTGCTGTAAGTTATCTGTCTTGTTGTATGAGCTACAACACTGCTGTAAGTTATCTGTCTTGTTGTATGAGCTACAACACTGCTGTAAGTTATCTGTCTTGTTGTATGAGCTACAACACTGCTGTAAGTTATGTCTTGTTGTATGAGCTACAACACTGCTGTAAGTTATCTGTCTTGTTGTATGAGCTACAACACTGCTGTAAGTTATGTCTTGTTGTATGAGCTACAACACTGCTGTAAGTTATCTGTCTTGTTGTATGAGCTACAACACTGCTGTAAGTTATCTGTCTTATTGTATGAGCTACAACACTGCTGTAAGTTATCTGTCTTGTTGTATGAGCTACAACACTGCTGTAAGTTATCTGTCTTGTTGTATGAGCTACAACACTGCTGTAAGTTATCTGTCTTGTTGTATGAGCTACAACACTGCTGTAAGTTATCTGTCTTGTTGTATGAGCTACAACACTGCTGTAAGTTATCTGTCTTGTTATATGAGCTACAACAGTGCTGTAAGTTATCTGTCTTGTTGTATGAGCTACAACACTGCTGTAGGTTATCTGTCTAATTGTATGATGTATGGGACATTATTTTTTCTGAAAGACTGAAGAGAATAAACATCTGCTCTCAGAATTGTTCCAGGCCCTTGTCTTGCAGGTGCTCGCATGGAGAGCAAGGAATAGTAACACTGCGACCTACAAGGCATGGGGTGACTGAGGTAGGAGCCTAGGGAAGCTACTCTAGTAAATAAAAGTGGAAATCGGATGTGCTGGCCTACTTGTAGGCACATAACTGCACAATTTACAATCGTTCTTAGGCTCGGATCCCATCTTTTTTTTTTGTCGTCACACTCTACCGGGTTGTTGCCCAGTGTCCTGGTTTTCTGTTTTTGTCTTGCGCTGTTCTGGTGGCTTTGCTCTTTGACAGGATTCTGCTATGCCATCTTACCATTTTCTGTGGTCTACCCTCGCCCTTTTCCCGATATTCTGTTGTAGAAGACTCTGTATACTGTAGAGTTTGGATGCATTCTTATTAAGTGACCAAACTACTTTATTCTTTGTTTCTCAATGTAGTTCAAATAAGGTTCTGTCCCAACTTTCTTTCTTATGCTGATGTTGGTGACTTTGTTTCTCAATGTAATTCAAGCAAGGTTCTGTCCCAACTTTCTTTCTTATGCTGATGTTGGTGACTTTGTTTCTCAATGTAATTCAAGCAAGGTTCTGTCCCAACTTTCTTTTTTATGCTGATGTTGGTGACTTTGTTTCTCAATGTAATTCAAGCAAGGTTCTGTCCCAACTTTCTTTCTTATGCTGATGTTGGTGACTTTGTTTCTCAATGTAATTCAAGCAAGGTTCTGTCCCAACTTTCTTTCTTATGCTGATGTTGGTGACTCTGTCTTTTCTGGTGCTGTTGGCAACTTCCAGAAAAGACATCAGCATAAGAAAGTCAAGAGAGCTGCAGTAGCATAGTTGTTAGTGAACTCGCTTCTCAAGGCTGGTGGTCGGGCTCAACTTCCACAGTTGGCGTGGAATTTTTCCCGACCGCGATCTCAGGTCGATCCAGCCTCAATTGGATACCAGACATGCTCTGGGAAAGTAAAGGCCGACCACATCACACATTGTGTGCCGCCAGTCAATGCATGATACAGGCCTAACACTGTATTTCCCTATATACCACAAGGTATGAAAGGGTTCCTTTAACATAAGAAAGTCAAGTCACAAAGAGTGGTTAACAAGTGGTCGATATGGAGCTTTCAAAGAAGAAGAATTCTCCCATATAGTTCAGTGTGTTTGGGGACGCTCACTTAGTGATTCTGTGTATTATTTCTGCAGAGAGTGGATAAGCCATATGGAGAAGCCTAGTGCAGTGAAGTCAATTCTTTGCGTTTAGATTCCCTTTTAAAAATAATTTTTACATAAAAACTCGCTACTGCATGTAGTACCACTTTTTGGGCGGTGTGGAAAAGGGGAGAGGGGGCATGTGCCTGAGAAATTTAATGATCAGACTCCCATGCTGGAGACTCAGGTTCAATCCCCTATAAGGCTAAGGAGTTTTTTTTCTGTCTGCGACAAAGAAAAATTATAACCTGTACAGTTTTTCTGCGACTGCGCTAGCCATGTGGCCATTAACTTAAACAAGCTCATGCCTCCCTGTCCTGCTCCGACATAGAAAGCGTTATTACAGGCAGTAACGGTGATGACTGTTGCACAATTATTATCATATGGATCTCAGGATAAATAAAACATTTAGCATAGAATTTTTAAAATACAAAAAATATTATTCTCATTTTATTATATATAAATGCTGTTACATATTTATGTCATCTGCCACACAGGGACACGGCAGACAGAGTTGTGAGTGGGAAAGGAAAGTTTGAGGAGATCATGGCATGTGCCCATGAAATCGCTGCCAGCACAGCCCAGTTAGTTGTGTCCTCTAAAGTTAAGGCTGAAAGAGACAGCAAAAATCTGGCCGCACTCTCATCTGCCTCAAAGGTTGTCAACCAGGCAACAGCGAAAGTTGTTGGCTCAGCCAAGTCAGCATCTCAGACTGTGGAAGATCAGAGTAAGTCTATTGCTAGTTGTAGAAGATCAGAGTAAGTCTATTGTTGGTTGTAGAAGATCAGAGTAAGTCTATTGTTGGTTGTAGAAGATCAGAGTAAGTCTATTGTTGGTTGTAGAAGATCAGAGTAAGTCTATTGTTAGTTGTAGAAGATCAGAGTAAGTCTATTGCTAGTTGTAGAAGATAAGAGTAAGTCTATTGCTAGTTGTAAATGATCAGAGTAAGTCTATTGCTAGTTGTAGAAGATCAGAGAAAGTCTATTGTTAATTGTAGAAGTTCAGGGTAAGTCTATTGTTATATTTATTTCAGATCTGTCATATGTGAAAGACTTTTCAATTTTTAGATCTAACATTTTCTTTTTTTTTTGAAATGATAGATCTGTTAAACGTTTCTAGTAAATGTTCAAATCAGATTTTTCCTCCAATTTTAAAAATTGAGAATTTTGTTGATCAACTTTAAGAACTGATTGACTTTCTTCATAATTGTTCATATCTGATTCAATGTTTTTTCTTTTTTAATTTTCCAGATCTAATGGACTTTTCATCCATGTCCTTACATCAGACCAAGAAAATGGAAATGCAGTGTCAGGTAAGTGGTGAATGACCTATATCTCTTATTGCGTCCGTGGGGTATGGGGCCCGAGAAAGCAAAGAATAGTACTACTGCGGCCTACAAGATATTTTGTAAGAGGTGACTGATGTAGGACATAGGGAAGCTACCATAGTAAATAAAAAGTGTCGCAGAAATCGGATGTGCTGATCTACTTGTAGGCCCATACTGTCACAATGTACAATCGCTCTTAGGCTCAGATCACATACAAATCACACAGAGTGGTTAAAAAGTGGTCGATATGAAGCATTCAAAGAAGAATATCCCTTATTGTACAACACAACATGGGACAAATTAACGTAATGAATAAGCGTTCGCCTATTGACGCGGACACAAGAAGGTTGGGGATTCAATCCTACATTCTGCGGCCCACATGTGATGAAAGGAATTGGTCCTCCTACCACCTGCACATTAGGGCCTAGAAATTTGAAGTGACGACACTTCAAGGTCTAAAAAGGCTAAAGAAAATTTTATTTATTTAATCGCCCGTGTGTTGGCGAGGCTTGCAAGGGAAGCAAAGAACAGTACCACTGCGACCTACAAGGTATGCTGCAAGAGGCGACTGAAGTAGGAGCCTAGGGAAGCTACCCTAGTAAATAAAAAGTGTAGCAGAAATCGGATGTGCTGATCTACTTGTAGGCGCATAACTGGCACAATGTGCAATCACTCTTAGGCTCAGATCACATACAAATCACACAGAGTGGTTAAAAAGTGGTCGATATGAAGCATTCAAAGAAGAATATCCCTTATTGTACAACACAACATGGGACAAATTAACGTAATGAATAAGCGTTCGCTTATTGACGCGGACACAAGAAGGTTGGGGATTCAATCCTACATTCTGCGGTCCACATGTGATGAAAGGAATTGGTCCTCCCACCACCTGCACATTAGGGCCTAGAAATTTGAAGTGACGACACTTCAAGGTCTAAAAAGGCTAAAGAAAATTGTATTTATTTAATCGCCCGTGTGTTGTCGAGGCTTGCAAGGGAAGCAAAGAATAGTACCACTGCGACCTACAAGGTATGCTGCAAGAGGCGACTGAAGTAGGAGCCTAGGAAGCTACCTAGTAAATAAAAGTGTAACAGAAATCAGATGTGCTGACCTACTTGTAGGCGCATTACTGGCACAATGTGCAATCGCTCTTAGGCTCAGATCACAAACAAATCACAGTGTAGTTTAACTCTTTACCGCCAATCCTGCGTCGCTGCGTATTCCGTTGAACGCCATTTGCCATACACTGCGCCATTCGAGTGTTTCCCTCATACAAGTCTTTCTAGTTGTACTTTTACTACTTTTTAAAACATTGAATTTTCTAATAGGTTGTTCAGTTTTCTTCAAGTTCGTTTATAATAAGATATATATATGTTTATTTATTGATGAGTAAGGGAGTGTTTTTAAATGCTTTTTGGCCTCCCCTTTACTTAACTGTGTACAAATGAGGAAATAACTGCATACGGAAAGAGTTAACAAGAGGTCGATATGGAGCATTCGAAGAAGATTTATATAATGAGTGAAAATGTGTGAAAGAACTCACCTATAAAACTATAAATATTTACTAGAATTGAATGAAATGAAAATCATGACATAACCCTTTACAGGATGTATTACAAGTCCCACAATAAACGAGTTGTTGATTTTCTATGCTCCACTTATACATTCAGTAGTTTGCCATTGATTTCTGAACGGTAAGGTCTACTTTTACTGTTCGTAAAAGTTCACTTACCAACAACACCAGAAAAGACAGAGTCACCAACATCAGCATAAGAAAGAAAATTGGCACAGAACCTTGCTTGAATTACATTGATAAACAATGAAGGGGTTTGGCCACTTAATAAGAATGCCTCCAAACTCCACAGTATACAGAGTCTTCTACAACAGAACATCGGGAAAGAAGGCAAGAGGAAGACCACGGAAAAGATGGTTAGATGGCGTAGCAGAATCCTGTGAAAGAGCAAAAATAACAATCACCCAAGCCACCAGAACAGCGCAAGACAAAAACAGAAAACCACGACACTGGGCAACAACCCGGTAGCAGTGTGACGACAAAAGAAGAAGAAAAGTTCACTACTAGAATTACCCTATTTATATCTATAACTATATGAGTTTCTAATTAAGTAATGAGTCTAACCTGTGATTTCATTCTCATGAATTGTTGCAGATCCGAGTTATGGAACTGGAGTCTAATTTGGAAAAGGAGAGAAGGAAGCTTGGAGAGCTAAGAAAGCAGCACTACAGTCTTGCCGGAGAGGCAGAAGGTTGGGAAGTCAATGAGGTAAGAATGTATGTATGTTGGGAAGTCTGCTGTAGCTGCAGACTTTACTATATTCTTCTTCTTTTCTCGAATCCTATTTTGCCTCACAGCATCAGGATAAGAAGAGATTTCTAGAACAGGCATTTATGTGCGCTTCATAAATAGTGTTTGTCATCGCCTCCGTTATTTCTGAGGTTCACTTTTTGCGTGGACGGCCTTTTGCTTTGTATCCACTGTATCGGTGTAACATTGCTCATTGAGGCACACTGTCTTGGTAATCTGCTTATGTGGTTGGACGATTTAATTTGTGGTTTCTTGATGAAGTTCAGTACTGATGTTGTATCCACTTTTTCCTGATGTCTTCATTTCTAAACTGGTCTCTTCTTGTTACTCCCAGCATTCTGCATAGACACTTTGTCTCTGTCGTGACTAGTTTTCCTTTATCATTTTATGTCAGCGTCCAGGTTTGGCACTGATAACATAATATTGCGAGAAAGAATGTGGTGAACAATGCTCTTTTTGGGGTTTATGATGACATGTTTGCATTTTAAAATTGGCGCCATTTGTCCTATTATTTGATTTTCTTTATTGCATCTGTTAGATTTTGTGAGTTATTCTTCAATTTGATGAAAGAGTGTTCTATAAGTGGGTATTCTATTGGGAACAATCGCTACATGTGGTGGACCAGCTATGAGCACTACCCGAGTGTCTGACCTTTTATATCTTCAATTTGTTGGTTTGTTTTATGTTTGTGAATTGCTCTTCCTAATAGGATCCTGATATTTTGTGTATCTTGATTTCATGTTATTCCGTTAACAAACCTGGTAGTGTTGTTGCGTGCATAAATTATAATTAAACAGTTTTTGTTATATTATTTTACTTATGTAACTGTTATCGCCCTTGAAGAGCTAGCAGAGGGAGCTGACATAATTATCAAGAGTGTTCAAACTATTTTGGTTTTTGATGCCCTTATTTTTATCAAAATAAATTTGTGGGGCTCTCTTGTGTAAAAATTAGATCATCATCATCAGGAACCATGCCAGCTGGCATAGGCGAGCATGGATCTCCACAAATCTCTGTCCCTTGTATTTACTGTCATCTTGGGTGTTGATGCTCTTCCGTGACATGAAGTCAGACTCTCCAAAATGTTCTCTGTCTTCCTCGGTCTCATCTCCTTTCAATTTTACCAGTTGTCACAATGTGTTGTAAACCTCCCCTTCTCATTACGTGTCCAAAATATGACATATCTTATATTAACAATTAGTTTTCTCTGTGTCCTGGCTTCTTTCAACACCTCAACATTTGTCATTTTAGCAGTCCATCAGATTCTCATCATACTTCTGTAAAACTACATTTCTTTGGCCTCCAGAGATTTTTCTGTTTGTTTATCGTCCATGACTCACATCCGTATTTCAGTATTAGCTCTATGTATGTAGCACTGAATAACTCTCATTCTGACTCTCATTCAAAAATTAGATACATAATGAAAATTAGTTTCTTACATATTTGAATCTTTTAAAAGGATATTTTTGTTTGTGCAGTTTATATTGATTAGCACTGAAGTTGGAGATGGCACACCTGTATGGCAGGGACACTGCTAAAAAAGGAAAGCAGTTCTTCACTCAACAATCAGTCAGAAGTGCCATACCAGAAGCCCTGACTATGCCTGAGTTTATAGCTGGCGAATGTTAGAAGAAGATTAGCTCTTCAAATCTTCTCACAAGTAACGGTAGTTCACTTCTCACTCTCAGCATTTGATTTTGACCTGCATCTGGTTTTGATTGCCAGCTAACAGAATATCTGGTTAGATTTAATATCAGTCAACACTTTCACTAGGGGTCACAAATACTCAGCTCATTATGTCGTACTATTCAAATCTTGGCAATGCTTCTGACCAAACCCTATAGCACCACTTGGAGCCATGATGTACAGTTTAAAAACCACTTTTTTTTCTCCGTTCACCTGCTGAATTCAGGCGTAGTCAGGGTGTCTAATATGGCACCTATGACAAATTTTTACTTGAAGGCTTGTTTTCCTTACCATGGAATTTCTATGGTACATGGGTACTAGCGATGCTTGTTATTGACTTTGCTATCGACACTCCATTGAACTGGTTGTTTCGTTACTGAGCTAATGTCCCAAAGGTGTTCAATCGCCCCCAACAGATGTTGAATGGTTTACATACTGATGACTCCTGTTTCCCTTCCCGGTTAAACACACTTCTGTCTCTGCTCCTCAAGCATCCAACTCTACCTGTACAACACGTAATTTCAAACTCCTTAAGTGACTGAATTGATTCAACATCAATTTTAGTGTCCTCATCCAATAGTAGGTCGCCAAGAGAGAAGAAGATTCCTGTTATTCATGCTAAACTCCCCAACAATCGATGTTTCTGATGCAAACCTGTCCGTCCTTTCATTGCCACATTGAAAATCACTTATATATATATTTATATATATATATATATGTATATATATATTGTTTTTATATCATTTTGAAAGTTATTTTTAGATATGTTGTGGGGGTTATTATTTTCTGGTGTTTCCTTTTTCTGGGGTTACCCTGTTTGGGGTTACCTAGTGTTGTATGTTGTTGCTTAATTTATCTTATTTAAATCACCTATCACCACCACCAATGGTATTAGTTTGGAGAACTCGTTACCGATGAAGCAGTCCCATTGGATGTCAACTCCAAAGTAACGGCAGAAGTGAGTTTGCAACCAAATGCACGATGAGCTCTTATTGTTAACTGTCATCACAGTTGTAGTACATTAATAAGTAACATTGCTGCTTGTTCTCTCTCCTCCCCCCACTTCCTTTTACTATTGAGTTTGTTTATTCTGTGATAGCTTGCTTGACATTTCCTTTGCTGAATTTTTGTTCCATTTTTGTGCCCAGCATCTTTCATTATTTTATTTTTCATTGTAATTATGTTGGTATGTAAGAAATTGTTTATTAATATTTAATTGCTTTATGTTTGTACGCTTAACTGATTCACTCTCTTGGTCCCCGCCTAGACCGATGAACCAAAACCATTTCATGAATTCTACCGTTGTTTTTAGGGGCTCCGTGTCTCCGTACAGCTTCTCGCGAAGCTCTGTGTTATCGGGCCAGATTTCATTTCTTAGGCCTGCTAACAATTGGCAGTCTTGCAGTATGTGCTCTGCCGTCATGTCCGCCTTTGCTTAACTGATTCACAACACAAGCAAAGAAACAAAAGTAAGACTTCTGAGAACATTCATATTCCCTGTGGCAACATATAGATGTGAACCGTGAACCATAACACAAAAACTAAAAAAAAACAAAATTGAAGCTCTTGAAACAAGGTGTTACAGAAAATTTCTTAGAACAGTCTGAACAGAGATGAGGAAAAACAAATACATCCTACAAGAGCTGCATATTGTGGAGCATTGGCTCATAAATAACATGTCCCGGAAGATGAAATATTTTGGCCATGTTAAACGACACAGTTGTTTGGAGAGAATGATAATGGAAGGCATGGTTACTGGTGTACAAGGCATGGTTACTGGTGTACAAGACATGGGATGGCCAAGACGAAGATGACAGCAGAACATGAAAGAAACCTTGTACATGATGCTGGAGGAGGCGGGAGAACTTGCTTGAGACAGAGTTTTTCAGGCAGGCTGTGATGAAAGCGATGTTCCGCAAGGGACGTGCTGCTTGATAATGAATTGCTTTATATATTTTTGTTGCTTCTGTACACTTGCTTTAAGATAAAATTGAATTTTTGATAGAATTGTTTTATCTGACATCTCAGACTGATCTGTAGTCAATGGAGAAGAAAAAAAAAATCCTCATATTTATTTCTTTTTTCCATCTGCATTCAATTTTAGACATCCATATTGATGACTCTAAAAATGAAAGTAGTTGTTTATTTGTTATGTAGGGGATTAAAGCCTCTTTAAGCTGAGGCATGCTTCTTTCAACCTAAGGACGAACCTTATTTTGGTTATATCAGATCGTGTAGTTCAACAAACATGAAAAATCAGAAATAACTCCTTACAGAGAATCCAAGTATAGGCTTGCCATATTTTAATCTTCCGAAATGAGAACACTTCTCCTAACATTAAATTCCATTTAAATTGTGGTCCATGTATATTTTTCTGATAATCTGATTTTTCTAGAATGTCTTTCTTTTGTATCAAATGTCCGTGAAATGTCTGAAATTAAATTTTACAAGTGAAATTGACGTAACTGAATCCACATTAAGACGATTTTTCCCATTGGGCATGGATTAAAGAAAATAGTCTTTCTACCGAAGCATTATGTGCTGGAATAGCAAAGAAGAACTGTGCTATCTTCACTATTTCAGAATTCATTTCACTACTCCTATAGTTTTTCAATATAGTCACACCACTTTTTTTTGCGATGCCACTTTTATAGGTGGATGCAAATTTTTCCAGATAGCAGTACTGATCACAGCACTTTGAATCATCTATGTCCACACCTTTGTCAGTCAAAAATCTGTTCATTTTGTCTTGGCTTGTAAAATTGCAGACAAATCTACGAATTTCCCAAAATTTTTGCAAACTCAGATTTGCTCCTGAAATGAGGATGTGTCTGCTTCTTCTTCGAACGCTCCATATCGACCACTTGTTAACCACTCTATGTGATTTGTATTTGATCAAGCCTAAGAGCGATTGTACATTGCTCCAGTTACATTGTTACAAGTAGGCCAGCACATCCGATTTCTTCAATACTTTTTATTTACTATGGTAACTTCTCTAGGCCCATACATCAGTTGCATCTTACAACATGCTTTCTAGGTCGCAATGTTACTATTCTTTTCTCCCTTTGAGGGCCCTGGCAACACACAGGCGCTGGATTTGACTTATTTGTTAAGAACATTTTTTTAAGCTGTGTATTTCTGCTTTATTGTTGCTTATGCACCCATCATTTTAAAACATTTTCTTTTTATCGTATGATTGATTGAAACAGTGATTTGAAACTACTTGCTTGTATTTTTTACAGATATATTTTTGTTGTATCTGTGCTTGATTGCAGACACATGCTTTTAGTTAGTTTGATTGTTTGAATGATTTCTAAATGTGCTCTGTTTTCAATCAAGCTTTCTTTACATAATAATTAAGAGGTGATTTAGGGAAGAAACTGGTTTTGTCAGGAGCGTCTGGCCGAATGGATTAGAGCGGGGCTCCCATGTTCAATCCACTGTAAGGCCAGGATTTTTTGTGCCAGGGGCATAAAAAAAATTATAACCTGAACAGTTTTGATGTGATTGCACTAGCCATGCGGCCATTAAGTTCCTCAGGTTTTCGTTCCCACTTGCCCTACACCACCCTAAAAAGCGGTACTACAGGCAGTTTCCTCCCCATGAGGCCATTACCTTGTAGTGGTGGGGAGGCTTGCGTGCTCCAATGATACAGTGAGCTATGACGGCGGGAACGTATGTTCCCGGAAGGGTTACCCAAGCCGGAAAGGTCACTGAGGAGGGTACAGACGAAGCATGGTCTCCTGGTCCTCCAGGTTGGGGTTGGGCTTGGGACTAACGATCCCATCCTTTAAAAAAAATTAAAGTTACGAAACAACAACAAACATACAACCTATCTCACGGGCATGAAGGGCTACCAGAGTCATTGACTCACATGACTGGAAGTGGTGAAAGCTGAAAGGAAGCTACTTTCATGAGGACGGAAGTCCTGAATGCCAAAACCAAGACCAGAATTGGATGCTGGAATGTAAGAACAATGTACGAAACCGGAAAACTATCACAAATAACAGCAGAAATGAGAAGATATAATCTACATATCCTAGGGTTAGCAGAGCAATGGACAGGAAATGGAAGAAGTACCACTGCAACAGGTGAAACAGTCCTTTTTCTGGACGAGACGATGACCTACACCATGAAGGAGTAGCAGTAATCCTAAGAAAGGGCGTGGAAAAGTGTCTGTTAGAATGTAAACCTATCAGCAGCCGCTTGATTAAGATCAGACTAAAGGGAAGCATACAAACATCACAATCCTACAATGCTATGCGCCAACTAATGATAGCGAAGATACAAAGAAAGACTCGTACTACGAAAACCTACAAGCAGAATTAGACAAGTCACCATCCCATGATGTTATCATTGTTATGGGAGATCTAAATGCGAAGGTCGGACAAGACAACACGCATAGTTATAGAACTATGGGAAAATATGGATGTGGTATGATGAACGAAAATGGGAACGTTTAGTAAACTTCTGCAGCATGAACAATCTCGTTATAGGAGGAACCCTATTTCAACATTTAGATATCCACAAATTAACATGGTATTCCCTAATGGCAGAGATAAAAACCAAATAGACCATATAATGATCAATGGACCCTGGAGCAGCTCGCTAGATGTTGTAGTCAAGAGAGGTGCAGATGTTGGTAGTGACCACCACCTAGTCACAGCTTATGTCAAACTTAAACTAAGAAAAACAGGACAACAGAAAAACTTCCAAAGAGGTTCGATGTGGATAGACTAAAAGACACGGAAGTAAGGGATAAGTTTATAATGCAGATAAAGAACAGATTCCAAGCCCTAGAAAGTAATGAAACTACGGATGAAACTGACAACATAGATAGAACATGGGACAACATAGCATCTATATATAGCAAGAGCAGTGAAACATGTCTAGGTTACCGCACAAAGAAAAGAAAAGAATGGATAACACCAACAACATGGAAAATAATAGACAGCCGAAGAATATTAAAAAGAAATTGTTAGAAGCAAAGTCCGAAAGACTGAAAGCAAGATACCAAGAACAGTACAAAAGCGCAAGTAAAGAAATCAAACGGGCTGTGAGAGCCGACAAAAGAATGTATGTTGAAGACCTGGCAGTACAGGCAGAAGAAGCAGCAAAAAGTGTGATCAGGGAACAGTGTACAAAATTACAAAGCTAATAAGCGGGAAACATTACAGAAGATCAAATACTCTCATAAAGGATAAGAATGGAATACTATTGACAACGGAAAAGGAACAAGAAATACGATGGACAGAGCATTTTAAAGAATTGCTAAACAGACCACCTCCAACGGTAGTAGCAGACATACCAGAACCAACAGAGGAGTTAGAAATTGGCATTGAAACACCCAGCCAGGATGAGATCATTACAGCAATTAAATCTCTTAAGAATAACAAGGCACCAGGAATGATAACTTAAACGCAGAACTATTCAAAATAGACCCAGAACTTGCAGCTAATATATTGCAACCCTTGTTTACTACTATATGGAATGCCCAAATAATACCTGATGCATGGAACAGAGGAGTCATCATCAAGATACCCAAAAGGGCTCCCTTGCCGATTGTAATAATTGGCGTGGAATAACACTGCTTTCTGTCCCAAGTAAAATCTTAAGCAAAATCATCGTACACGATTTGACGCTGTGGATAAGAAATTGAGAAAGGAACAAGCAGGATTTGCAGAGACGAGCTGTATAGGCCAAATATTTGCTCTTAGAAATATCATAGAACAATGCACAGAATGGCAAAGCAAACTCTATATCAACTTTGTAGATTTTGAAAAGGCTTTTGATAGCATACACCTCGAAAGTCTATGGCGTATCTTAAGATGGTATGGAATCCCACTGTGTTTTATAAATATTATAAAAGCTGCTACAGCAAGTTTGCATGCAGTGTTGAAACTTCAGAACTAAAGTTTGAAGTAAAAACAGGCGTGCGACAAGAATGTGTTATGTCAGCCCTATTATTCAACACTGTCATAGATTGGGTGATAACAACGGAAGATAAGGCAAGAGGTATTAGATGGACGCTCACAACCACTCTGGAAGACCTAGATTTTGCAGATGACATCGCACTCCTATCTCATACACATAGAGATATCCAGGAAAAGACCTGCCGCCTTAACCAATATAGTGAGATGGTTGGGCTGAAAATAAATCAGAAGAAAACTGAAGTAATGACTCTGAACATAGCAACCCCAGCACCAGTCAAACTAGAAGGTAAAACCCTCCGAGATACAACCGCTTTCACATACCTTGGAAGTGTTATTAGCAATGAAGGAGGCTCTGGATCTGACATTAAAAACAGACTGAGTAAAGCACGCAGTGCATTCATGACCCTTCAGACCGCCTGAAAATCTGCCCAATACAGCATCAGAACCAAGACTAGTATCTATAACAGCTGTGTGCTGTCAACTTTGCTTTACGGATCGGAATGCTGGAGAATGACAGAACAGGATATGTCCAGACTCTCCGCCTTTCATACAACTTGTCTGCGAAAAATCTTACGCGTGTACTGGCCGACTACTATCTCGAATCAAGAATTGCTTGCACGATGCCAACAAGAGAATATGGGCACTATCATCCGAAGACGACGCTGGAGATGGATTGGACATGTGATGCGCATGGAGACTGGCTCCGACACGAAAACTGCACTGAGATG
Organism: Arion vulgaris; assembly: GCA_020796225.1. Classification (NCBI taxonomy): domain Eukaryota; kingdom Metazoa; phylum Mollusca; class Gastropoda; order Stylommatophora; family Arionidae; genus Arion; species Arion vulgaris. The sequence goes on from CM036754.1 coordinate 61,625,626, forward strand.
GACTCCAGAGGGTAGGCGAAGCGTGGAAGACCCAAGACAACCTGGAGGAGAACGATAGAGCAAGAGCTGAAGGAAATGAATCATAGCTGGAACACAATACAGAGGAAGGCCATGAACAGGGAAGAATGGTGTACGTTTGTTGCTGCCCTAAACGCCAGGGCGTAATAGGCTAAGAGAGAGAGACAGGCAGTTACATCAGTTAACAACTGACTTTGTCGCTGGGCTTCTGAGTTTAGTGCTTGGAGTGACACTATGAATTGAATTCAGAATGCTTTTTGTTTGTGTCCATGGTGGTTATGTTGTTAACTGCATATTCAGAAAATGACAGATAGCTAGTCTTTGGTGATCAGAAAAAGTTATATAAAGGGTGATAATAGCATTTCTATAAGGATTGTGACTTTTATCTATGCATGAGTTACATCTCTTGTAGAATGCATGCATGTTTGAAGTGTGTGTGTGAGTGATGTTTATATATATTTAACATGTGTGATGTTTCAGTTTTGAATATCTTAATTGCATTCCAGATATGTCCACAGGTGCTCCGATCTCCTTCACAATATCTCCAACAGTGTCCAGCGACTAACCGTAACAGTTCAATGTTAATTGATGAGCCTTCTTGAGCTACTTGTAGGTGCATAACTGGCACACTATACAATCGCTCTTAGGTTCAGATTACATACAGATCACACATAGTGGTTAACAAGTAGTCGATATGGAGAGTTCGAAGACGAAGATGAGCCTTCTCATATGCCTGTTGTGCTGCTCTTTTCTGGTCACTCCAATCTTTATTCCAAACTCTTGCACATCGCTTCTCTGCCGTTTGGCTAAGATCAAAGTGCAGTGCTAACAAACTGTAGTGCTGACAAAGAGGTGGGAGCATTGATAGAGCCAATAGGCAACTAAACAAAATTTTAAAATCTAAGCAGCTCTCATTCAAAAGAATGATGCCGCTCGAGGTTTTACACGTTTAAAAAGTGACCAGTTACCTTTTACTACTAAACATTAGTACTAAACATTACTATTAAACCTTTTACTGGTACTAACTAAACATTTCAATCGTGACCGGTACCACCCTCTCATGGTACTAACTAAACATTTCAATCATGTCCAGTTACCACCCTCTCATGGTACTAACTAAACATTTCAATCGTGACCGGTTACCACCCTCTTGGTACTAACTAAACATTTCAATCATGACCGGGTACCACCCTCTCATGGTACTAACTAAACATTTCAATTGTGACCGGGTACCACCCTCTCATGGTACTAACTAAACATTTAAATTGTGACCAGGTACCACCCTCTCATGGTACTAAACGGTAAGGGTCTAACACTGATGTAAAAACAAAATACACAAATAAAGTTTAGTGCCCACTTGATTGCGGCTAAAGTGTTGGAGCCTTCATAAAACAACAAATGTCACAATAAAACTCACTTAAACAACTTCAAGCAGCTCTTATTCGAAAGAACGATAATGCCTAAAGTTTACACTTTCAGTTGTACAGGGTCCACTTGTTGTGGCACTTCTGAGTAGCCTCCCCCCACAACAAAACTTGACATGAATTGGTTTAGATGAAAGTTCTAATCTGCTCATATTATAGTAGTCATCTTGTGTTGATATTTGTGGCTTTCTGATTGATTTAATCATTCTTTTCTTTTGGTGGCAGGTAACCGAGCTTTTCAAATAAAATTTACTAGGGAAAACTCACCCTAGTAAATCAAAAGCTGGCTGAAACCGGATGGGCAGGCCTAGTCACCATGGGCGCATAATCGACCCAACGTAGATCACTCCGATTTTGTCAAAGGACCAATTATATATCACAAAAATAATGATAAAATTGGCCGTGAAGAACGTTTGAAAAGAAGAAGAAATAAAATTTACTGTTGAAAAAAACCTGTAATTACTGCATGTAGTACCGCTTTTTAGGATAGTGTAGGACGAGAGCCTGAGAAATTTAATAGTCGCATGGCTAGTGCAGTCGTTGCAAAGCTGTTCAAATTAGGATTTTTTATTTATACACACAGCAGAAAAATCCTTGGCCTTACTGTGAAGTGAACACGGGTCACCCGCATGGGAGTCGCATTCTAATCCATTCGGCTTGACACTCCTCCTGTAAAATTTCCAAAATTCAATGTTATCTTATTTATTTATGTTATTTGATTACATTTTCATATGCCTTGTTTTTGTGTTCCAGAAGAGATGATCATGTGCTGGTAGTCTCTACATTCATCATCTCCAGAGATCGATCTACTTCTCGGTAACCAAGATGTGCTCTGATGTTAAGTGTTTCACTTCACAGTCTGTGATGGACAGGAATCGTAATAACTATGACATTAGTAACAGGATGTTATGCTCTATTGGGATCTTACTGGAGCAAGTTATTAGTGTGACATTTGTCTTGTAAATAAGTGATGTTGTTTTGTTTCGTTTCATTGAAGTCAATTTTCATGAGAATTTTATATCCTCGTTTTTGATATTCTGTGAATTTTGGTGGTAGTGATGTTAGAATTGTGATGGTAGCGGTTATTGTTATGTGTGTAAGCACCTCTCTGTAGCCTGTGAAGCTGTTGGCGCTTAGGGCAGCAACAAATGCATGTCATTCTTCTCTGTTCCTGGCCGTTCTCTGTATCATGTTCCATTTCTTTTAATTCCGTTCCATTTCTTTTAGTTTCTGTTCTACTGTTCTCCTCCAGATCATTCTGGGTCTTCTACGTTTTTGTTTACCCTCCCACCCAAGTGGTGCCAGAACTCTCAAAGAGAGCAAAGAATAGTAACACTGCAACCTACAAGGCATGTCTAAGAGGCAACTCAGGTAGGGGCCTAGGGAAGCTGCCCTAGTAAATAAAAACGCAGAAATCAGATGCGCTGACCTACTTGTAGACACATAGCTGACACAATGTACAATCGCTCTTAGACTTGGACCACATACAAATCACAAAGAATGGTTAACAAGTGGTCGATATGGAACGTTAGAAGAAGAAGAAGAAGTTTACCCTCTGGTTTCCATCTCAGTGCAGTTTTTGTGACAGTTAATCTTGGCACGTATTACAAGTCTGATCCATCTCCAGCGCCTCCTGGTTAGAGATAGTTTTTGACCAGAACACACATAAGATCTGTCACAGACAAGTTGCATTGAAGATAGGAAGTTTGTAATCATTATCATCATCACCATCAGTAGGAACTGGTGATAAGGAAAGCAAGCCTGCACGTAAAAATCAGTTAGATTGATTGTCATGCCCAGGACACATAAGACAGAGATAAAACGTCCACTCAGTTCGATTTTGTGCCTTTCTTTTCACCTCAAACCTAGTCCTATGCATGTCTTTGAGTTCTGCCTCAAAAGTTCTCCATGTGTCACTAAGCCTTCCTTTCTCTGCTGTCCGTGTGGTGTCCACTGCATTGCATGTCTTAGCTGTGTAATCATATTATATATTGTAGGTCGCAGTGTTACTATTCTTTGCTCCCCTTGAAATCGCTGACGATTTTGAGCACATTGAAACTGTACATTGTTTTCTTATTCATTGATATTGTTAGTTTGACCTATTTATTGACAAGTATGTTATCTTGTGAGAACCATTCTTTTTTTTTTTATTGATTCATAGAAGCCATTGATATTAGAGTTTCTGTTATTTACTTGTCTAATGATTATTATATGTAAATCGTTTATAGTAAACAGTGTTACTGTGTAAGTAAATTAATAATCAAATAATACGTAATATGTTTGTGAAGTAGTCAATATTACTATGAGATACGTTAATAATTATTAAATTATACGTAATTCATTATAATAACAGCAGATTAGAACAAGTTTTCATTCTGCGCCTTAGAACAGGACAAAATCGATTCTGCAGCAACATGTATACAAAATTCAAGATTGGTAATTCAGCCATGTGTACATATGGACAGGCACAATAGACCGCAGAGAACATACTTCAAGACTGCCCCAAATATGATACACTGAGGCAAACTCACTGGCCTAACGTAACAACACTGGACAGAAAACTACACAGACCTCTGTGTGAGCTACTAAAGACAGTGAGGTTTATACAAGAGACAACATCAAATATATAGACAATATTTCAAGCGAACGAAAGGAAGGACATATTTCTAAAGTAACCAATATTTAAAAAAAAGGAAAGTAAGGTAACTATTGTTAGACCACATGGTATATAGGGGAATGCGGTGTTCGGCCCGTCATTTTCATCTCCATTTGGCACCCGATGGTTGATATGATCAACATCATGCCGGCCGTCTTTACTTCCAAGTGATTTTCCTGGTACCCAATTGAGGCTGAGTCAACCTATATATTTTTTTTCCCGATCCAGAAGCACTTGAGCTGAAAGCTCTTTGGCTCGGTGTCATGGACATTGTAACCCTTCAGCTCGGTGCGACGAACACTGTAAATCTGGGAACCTGTAGCTTTTCTGCCAGTCCGCGGAGTTGAACCCGCACTTACAGAGGACTAGTCACCCGTAGTCCAACGCGCTACGAACACGCTGGGCACGCGGGCAGTCAACCTATATAAGAACCATTACAGTCTAAAAAAATGAAAAATGTCACGCCCGCTGTGGAATTGAACCCGAACTACTAACCTAAGAAGTGAGTTCACTAACAGCTAGACTACTGTAGCTCTCAACCAATGTTACTGTGAGGTAAATTAATTATGAAATGATATGTAATATGTGTGCACGGTAATCAATGTTACTGTGAGATACGTTAATAATTATTCAATCTTCTTCTTCTTCGAACACTTCATATCGACCACTTGTTAAACCACTCTTTGTGATTTGTATGTGATCTGAAAAAATAGTACCACTGCAACCTACAATGCATGTCGTAAGAGACGACTTCTTCTTCTTCTTTGCGTTCGTTCTTTACAACCAATTTTAATCACTCTTTGTGATATGTTTGATCTTTGCCAAGAACGCGTATCGTTGCACATTGGTTTGGTAGGCTCCTAACGCATAGACTTCTACACGTTTAGGACATGTGCATCCAATTTCAGCCAAACCTCCTTAGTCGTCTCTTACGACATGCATGGTAGGTAACAGTGGTTCTATTCTTTACACCCCAAATTTGGGCCCGGTAACCACTCGGGCGGTAGAGCGACTGATGTAGGCCCTAGGGATGCTACCCTAGTAAATAAAAAGCAGCGCAGAAATCTGATGTCTTGGCCTACTTGTAGACTCATAACTGGCACAACGTACAATCGCTCTTAGTCTCAGACCACATACAAATCACACAGAATGGTTGACACATGGTTGATATGGAGCAAATTGAAGAAGAAGAAGAAGAAGAAAGGCCAACAATAAAGTGATTTGACCACTTAATGAAAATGTAACCTGATCTACTACTACTATCAAACACTTATAATAATCGACAGCATGGTCTCAAGAAGACCAAGGATCTGATGGATACATACAATCACAGAGATCCTACAGCAACATGGTCTAACAGCTACCGGTGCAACACATATGTCCCAAGATAAAAAATAGTTGTTCATGGTGCTTCACGGCATATGTGGATATGATACTACATTCTTATCCTTTGTGTGTGTTCTTATCAACCAAGTTAACCTTTTTTCTGTGTGATTTGCACTGAGAATGTGAGTTTGTTGCTCCATCGTTAGGTCCCTATGTAGAACAGGTGTTTCCAAATTTTCGTCTAATATTTCGATCGTGGTCTCACTTGAAGGACAAAGTAGTTGTAATAGAAGTTGAAGAGGAAACAAAAAAGGATTGTTCTCCTCCACAGAGAGGAGGACTGTCATTTAACCTACATCTGGGGAGTGTGTTTATTGTGACATGATGGTGCTTTCTACGCTGTCACTTTATGGGGCCTCTTTGTTCTTCGACCTTTTGTCACCTCTTTCACCTTCAGTCTATCTGGTTTGGTTATACCTGCCAGGAGTTAGACTCCCGTCGACATAGCATGAAGATTCCCTGTCGACATAGCCCAAAGACTCCAGTCGACATAGCAGGAAGATTCCCGTCGGCATAGCCCAAAGACTCCAGTCGACATAGCATGAAGATTCCTGTCGACATAGCATGAAGACTCCCGTCGACATAGCCCAAAGACTCCAGTCGACATAGCATGAAGATTCCCGTTGACATAGCCCAAAGACTCCAGTCGACATAGCATGAAGATTCCCGTCGGCATAGCCCAAAGACTCCAGTCGACATAGCATGAAGATTCCCCGTCAACATAGCCCAAAGACTCCCATAGACATAGCCCAAAGACTACCGTTGACATAGCCCAAAGACTACCATCGACATATCCCAAAGACTCCCATGGACATAGCCCAAAGGCTACAGTTGACATAGCCCAAAGACTGCCACAGACATAGCCTGAAGGATGATTAAGACACACAAACTCTCCAACCAGGATAAGGTAGACTAACATGGATGATGATAAAATAAGTATTCTAGTAGTCCTGATATAACTGTTAACTTTGATTGTAGTAATCATCTTATTGAATCACAATCATTCGAAAATATGAAATCAGAATAAATGAATGAATTATTTAACTCCATACATTCTTGTAGATTAAATATCGTTGTAAAAAAACAATAGAAAAAATAAACATTTCAATGTCCATGTATGATTTCAGTGTTTTGTCTGTTTATCATCTGCTTTATGTAAACATGTTATGTGTTTGTCATATTGATATTATATTTTTGTAGTGTAAACTATTTTCTTTCTTTGCTATTCCCTATACATTTTTTCTTTCTCTCTCTCTCTCTCTCTCTCTCTCTCTCTCTCTCTCTCTCTGTTGTATTAACTCTAGTGTATCATTTGCAATCCACTCATTCTTTCTGTCTTTACTTCATGGAACCATATCTTTGCCTGCTGACAAAAGGATATCTCTAGCATATGTAGTCAACTCATCTGGTGTCATCTCTTCTTGGACTGTCATCAGTATTTCAGATGGGTTCTTCACTTCTCCATATTCCTCTGGGATTTTATTACCGTCAAAACGTACTGGTTTTAGTTTCTTCTCTAATTTTCTTAGTTTAAATTCTATCACCGCCATTAATAGCTAGCTCATGGCCTATGAGAAAGAGAAACACCGAAGGACTGTTGGGGTGGCAAAGTTATGTTCAGACCAAGCTATTTGATGATAATGATTAATGTCATATTTCTTCACTTCTGTTGTATTCTTTGCTTGATAAAGGCCGTTTGGTTGAACCGTTGCTGTGTATTGTTTTTGCATTTTGTAAAAACTACAGTACTTTTGTTTTTACGTGTTTCTCCATTGTCATATTAATGTCAATTGAAGGGATTGGTGCAAAAAGAGCCTAACCCCACATTTTTAAAGTTCTGAGAAAACATCTTAGAAAAGTTTTTTGAGTGCATTAATCTTCATCTAATCTCTCTCTCTCTCTCTTTTGCCTTTTTACCGATTGGGCGTATGCCCTCAACCAACTCATGCCAAGTCTTCCTATCTCTAGCTATCTCCTGCAGCTCCCTCCAGCTCTTCTTTATATACCTCTTCTAGAAGATCTTCCTTTCCTCTTGGTTGGCACAGTTTTTATTTTTATGTGACTTGTTCATGTTTGGTTGGATTTTGTGGCTAAAATTTTCTACTGGATAGGGTAGCCAGCCCTACGCCAAACCCTACCTTAGTCGCCTCTTACGACATGCCTTGTAGGTCGTAGTGCCGCTACTCTTTGCTCCCTTGCGAACCCGGTGTATCTAATCTTCAATAACGAAAATAAAAATGTTTGGCATATCCCACAACAAATAACTTTTGAGGATACTTTCTGCATGGTTCCTGCTATAGTATTTTGGAAACAAAACATTTTGATATTGAGGATACTTTCTGCATGGTTCCTGCTATAGTATTTTGGAAACAAAACATTTTGATATTGAGGATACTTTCTGCATGGTTCCTGCTATAGTATTTTGGAAATAAAACATTTTGATATTGAGGATACTTGCTGCATGGTTCCTGCTATAGTATTTTGGAAATAAAACATTTTGATATTGAGGATACTTGCTGCATGGTTCCTGCTATAGTATTTTGGAAATAAAACATTTTGATATTGAGGATACTTGCTGCATGGTTCCTGCTATAGTATTTTGGAAATAAAACATTTTGATATTGAGGATACTTTCTGCATGGTTCCTGCTATAGTATTTTGGAAACAAACATTTTGATATTGAGGATACTTGCTGCATGGTTCCTGCTATAGTATTTTGGAAACAAAACATTTTGATATTGAGGATACTTTCTGCATGGTTCCTGCTATAGTATTTTGGAAACAAAACATTTTGATATTGAGGATACTTGCTGCATGGTTCCTGCTATAGTATTTTGGAAACAAAACATTTTGATATTGAGGATACTTTCTGCATGGTTCCTGCTATAGTATTTTGGAAATAAAACATTTTGATATTGAGGATACTTGCTGCATGGTTCCTGCTATAGTATTTTGGAAATAAAACATTTTGATATTGAGGATACTTGCTGCATGGTTCCTGCTATAGTATTTTGGAAATAAAACATTTTGATATTGAGGATACTTGCTGCATGGTTCCTGCTATAGTATTTTGGAAACAAAACATTTTGATATTGAGGATACTTTCTGCATGGTTCCTGCTATAGTATTTTGGAAACAAAACATTTTGATATTGAGGATACTTTCTGCATGGTTCCTGCTATAGTATTTTGGAAATAAAACATTTTGATATTGAGGATACTTGCTGCATGGTTCCTGCTATAGTATTTTGGAAATAAAACATTTTGATATTGAGAATACTTGCTGCATGGTTCCTGCTATAGTATTTTGGAAATAAAACATTTTGATATTGAGGATACTTGCTGCATGGTTCCTGCTATAGTATTTTGGAAATAAAACATTTTGATATTGAGGATACTTGCTGCATGGTTCCTGCTATAGTATTTTGGAAATAAAACATTTTGATATTGAGGATACTTGCTGCATGGTTGCTGCTATAGTATTTTGGAAACAAAACATTTTGATATTGAGGATACTTGCTGCATGGTTGCTGCTATAGTATTTTGGAAACAAACATTTTGATATTGAGGATACTTGCTGCATGGTTCCTGCTATAGTATTTTGGAAACAAAACATTTTGATATTGAGGATACTTGCTGCATGGTTGCTGCTATAGTATTTTGGAAACAAACATTTTGATATTGAGGATACTTTCTGCATGGTTCCTGCTATAGTATTTTGGAAATAAAACATTTTGATATGAGGATACTTGCTGCATGGTTCCTGCTATAGTATTTTGGAAATAAAACATTTTGATATTGAGGATACTTGCTGCATGGTTCCTGCTATAGTATTTTGGAAATAAAACATTTTGATATTGAGGATACTTGCTGCATGGTTCCTGCTATAGTTTTTTGGGAAACAAACATTTTGATATTGAGGATACTTGCTGCATGGTTCCTGCTATAGTATTTTGGAAATAAAACATTTTGATATTGAGGATACTTGCTGCATGGTTCCTGCTATAGTATTTTGGAAACAAACATTTTGATAGAAGAGTGGGCTAGACCTTTCTTCCACTAAGACTTACACTTATTCTTTAATGTAATTGTTAAGAAGAGTATCATGTATACCATGAACATTATTATCAATACAAGACAAGACTGCAGTACAAATTATGTAACAAAGGTGAAACATAAATACAAATTAAGCTAGTTTTACAAAGTACAAAAATAAGATACAGCAAAGTATCGACCTAAATGTCAAAACAAGAGTTAGAAAGAGATGTTTTTTTCATCGTTCTTGTTTAACTTTGCCATGGACTGCGCTTATGAGGGAAACCATCTTCTTCTTCGATTGCTTCATATCGACCACCCGCTAAACCACACTTTGTGTTTTGTAGTGATCCGAATCTAAGAGCGATTGTACGTTGTGCCAGTTATGCACCTACAAGTAGGCCAGCACATCCTATTTCTGCAACGCTTTTTATTTTCTAGGATAATTTCCCCTAGGATCCTACCTCAGTCGCCTCTTATGACATGCCTTGTAGGCTGCAGTGTTGCTATTCTTTACTCCCCCTGTGAGCCCTGGCAACACACTGACGAAGAGAAACCATAAAGGGTAACAGCAGATGCATTTGATGGACATTTACCTCAGTGGCCTACTAGAAGATTTGCTTTATTCAAACGATATCAGTTTTTTTTGGCCAGTCAATAAGAGGATGCTCGATTGAAAATAGATACACTTTCTAGAACAGCTTAAATACTAGGACTCAAAATTGCTATTGCAAAAACGAAAGTAACGAGGAATAAGCACACAAAAACCGTTTAAAATCCAATTATATTACAAAATAAAATCATAAAGTACATGGTTTTGTATACCTGTTATCAAGATAAATATCAAGCGAAAATACAAAGAGTTGTGGAGGCAACAAACCCACAGCAAACACCCACAAGATCCCATCAGCAGACTAAACAGAAAACAACACACAACAATCTTTCGCCTAAGAACAGGACACGGCAGGCTCAACCATTACATGCACAGAATAAAGCCTGCTCAGACTGCACAGTGTGCATGCCAGACCGAAGCACATACTCCAGTCAGGTTCATCATACATACACCAACGAAACGAAACAAGGCCCCATGAACAAAGCCTACAGAGCAAACTCTCGAGGAACTCCAACTGACATGCAGCTTCATAGAGGCAACCCATCTCAAGGTTTAGACGAGCATACGAAAGCAAAGAAGAAGATCCTAAAGCTGTCAGACACAACAGGATTATATAAAAGAAGAAGTATACTTAATTAATCGAAGTGGTTATTCACAGTTATTCACAGTCGGATATAAATAAAGCTGATTCGATTGGCTGACGGTTAAGCGCAGTACCTGATTTTTTTAAATGGCGATCGAGAAAGGAGCGACATTTCTGACTCTTAAAGATTTTAAAGCAGCCCTTAAAACGTACGAAGAGGAAAGTGGTGTTCTTTTTGTTAAGAGCAGCTCAAAGACTGAGCAAAGTCAACTGTGAATAACGCCTCCCTAATTAATGGTTAATCCACCCTTTTCCGTCTGCATAATTGAGTGTATTTAGTTACGTCTGCGTTCATTCTTCTCATCCAGATCGTCTAGAAGCTTCTCCAACTTACTGAGTTGTGTTGAAGTTCTTTCTCTCGGCTTCATCAGCACCTCTATTAACTCTCTAAGATCAGCTGGCTCCACTTCCGGCCTGAAGCGACATAAAGGTATGCCCATCCTGTCAATCAAAAATTTCTCAAAATTCCACGTGATGTCGTTGAGTTTTATTGGCTCCCAGAAACTCTCACGTGGGTTGAAAACTGCGGAATCAGGTTGTGGACATCTGCTCTGTAGATACCAAAAACAGGTTATTGTTATTTCTAATTTATGATAATTTTGACAATAGTAACGAAAATAATGATCATTGGTGGTCATTTAATAGATTGCTATTTGTTATTAATTGGTTAATAAACTGACTTCATTGCACTCCGGGTAGACCCGTAGGTGCTCAGTCTTCCCCAACAGATATCGAAGAGTATGCATACTGTTGGTTTCTGTGGTTCGCTGGTTATACACACTTCTCACTCTGCCCCTCGACATCCAGTTTTACTTGTACAACGGGTAACTCCAAACTGCTTAAATCGGTGGATCGATTCAACATCTATTTTAGTGTTTTCATCCAATAGACAGTTGCGAAGAGACCGAAGAGCATCCTCATCCATCTTTAGCCCCCACCCCCACATTTACTAGATTGATAAGTGATAAGAAATATTGTCTGTTAAACGTTTTATTATATCACCCATTTCTTTTCTGTTTCACATCTGCGATAGATCAAAACTAGTCCTTTCCACAATTGGAAAATGGTCGATCACTCTCTCGCCCGTGTGTTTCCGGGGCCCTCAAAGGAGCAAAGAATAGTAACACTGCGAACTACAAGGCATACCGCAAGAGGTGGCTGAGGTAGGCGTCTAGGGAAGCTACCCTAGTAAATAAAATGCGTAGCATAAATCGGATGTACTGGAATACTTCTAGGCGCATAACTGGCACAACGTTCAATCGCTCTTAGACTCAGATCCCATACAGATCCAAAAGAGTGGTTTAACAAGTTGTCGATAGGGAGCGTTCGAAGAAGATACAATGATTTCAATGACAAAATGCTAGATAACGCATAATGATCTAAACTACAAGTACATCTGAAGTCGAAGAAGGTCCACCGTTATGGCGAGGGACACTAATAAAAAGGAAAGTAGGCTTAACGCAAAAATCAGTCAGAAGCGCCATACCAGGCGCATTGACTACTCATGAATTCATAGCGGGCAAACGCAACAAGAAGAAGAAGAAAAAATGATAAAGGTGGCCTACGCAAACGATGGATCACGTAAATATCAGAAGTGATAGAAAACAACACATACGAGTCGCACTTGAATGCACTTGCCAGAACTATTCGTATAACCTGAACTCTGAAACACGCAATAGAAAAAGAAGAGAAAGAGAAAGTATGCCATGTTGTTAAAGATATATTAGAGAAGACAGTTGAGGACAAATAAGCACGGAGAGTTCAAGATATATTAGAGAAGACAGTTGAGGACAAATAAGCACGGATAGATCAAGATATATTAGAGAAAACAGTTGAGGACAAATAAGCACGGAGAGATCAAGATATATTAGAGAAGACAGTTGAGGAGAAATAAGCACGGAGAGATCAAGATATATTAGAGAAGACAGTTGAGGACAAATAAGCACGGATAGATCAAGATATATTAGAGAAGACAGTTGAGGAGAAATAAGCACGGAGAGATCAAGATAGAGAAGACAGTTGAGGAGAAATAAGCACGGAGAGTTCAAGATATATTAGAGAAGACAGTTGAGGACAAATAAGCACGGAGAGATCAAGATACATTAGAGAAGACAGTTGAGGACAAATAAGCACGGAGAGATCAAGATATATTAGAGAAGACAGTTGAGGAGAAATAAGCACGGATAGATCAAGATATATTAGAGAAGACAGTTGAGGAGAAATAAGCACGGAGAGATCAAGATAGAGAAGACAGTTGAGGAGAAATAAGCACGGAGAGTTCAAGATATATTAGAGAAGACAGTTGAGGAGAAATAAGCACGGAGAGTTAAAGATATATTAGAGAAGACAGTTGAGGAGAAATAAGCACGGAGAGTTCAAGATATATTAGAGAAGACAGTTGAGGACAAATAAGCACGGAGAGATCAAGATATAATTGAGAGGGGAACAGACAGAAGCGTGTCGGCGTGTACCATCAGGGAAAGGAGCACAATTTACTGGAAATCCACTCTCTCTCTCTCTCTCTCTTTACCTTCGATGAGGAGACGACACATGATGATGATGATGACAAACCTTCAGGTAAGTGTAAAGACTTGATTCTTTCTTCCCATTGACGTCACTTCGCAACATCAGATGAAACTGTGAGTTAAGCTTGAAACCGGAGCCAGGTCGGACGTAGCTTATTGTGTTGAGAATTTCTGAGCCATTCACGCCTGGCTCCTGATGACCAAACTGGTTGCAAGGAAACCCCACGACCTTTAAACTGTTAGGAAACTCCGTGAGCAGGGAGTTGAACTTTATATACTGCTGGGTTAGACCTGTTGATATGGAGAATAGAACACTTTTTAATGGCTGTTTTGCCATCTCTTATAAGTACTGCTCCCACACTAAATGGTCTCACACACACACGTACACACACACTTGCAAACAATGCCCCGACTGAATCTGCCAGAAGTATGGACAGAGTCGATGTCATCAATGCTTTGCGCGCTCATTTATGTGATATGAGCAGGTCTCAGACACTAGACCTATTGCGAGAATTAGTATTTAAGTTTGGACATGCCAGACTGAATCGTCTTCGTGGTAGAGAGAGAGGTTATATGAATCAACTTCTCATGGGTATGGTGAGCAAGTGGACTTTGGGATGGCTGCTGCAACGGAGGACGGAGCACGCATGGAAATGCATAATGTGCCATGACATCTATTGAATAACATAACACACACACACACACACTCACACAGTAAAGGAAAGTTCAAATAGTAACCTCTTAAAGGGATTCAGCTATTGTGTTGATATCATATCACGCACGCATCGATTACTGTGCATTGAATCAATTATGACAATACTCAAGCAATCTTGAAGTCAATATATTTTATGTTTTCTGAATTTCTTCTATTTCTTGATATATTTAAAACTTACCACAGAATGATGCCACATTAACCAAGATTGTGGTTGTTCCTTGAGTGTATTTCTCCAGTGTTGATTCTGTCCTGTTTTGAAGATCCCGTACAAGGAATGCATTTACGCCATCACCTTCCACAGGTTTACATACAGAGAAATATTTACCTGTAGAAATGTCAATATTTAATATGTCATATTCATTCATTTACGCCATCACCTTCCACAGGTTTACATACAGAGAAATATTTACCTGTAGAAATGTCAATATTTAATATGTCATATTCATTCATTTACGCCATCACCTTCCACAGGTTTACATACAGAGAAATATTTACCTGTAGAAATGTTAAAACATTTAATGTCATATTCATTCATTTACGCCATCACCTTCCACAGGTTTACATACAGAGAAATATTTACCTGTAGAAATGTCAAAACATTTAATATGTCATATTCATTCATTTACGTTACTTTACTGTGTATTCTATGTTATTTTTGTATTCTAATTCTCTAAGGGAGAGAGAACGTGTACAAGATTCAAGTAATAGTAGTGAATCTACAACACTAACCAGACTGCAAGAATACCAAGTCAAATGTGGTGTAGCTAGAAAAGAGCACTATGCTGGTAGCCAAATAAGAATAGTAAACGAACAAACGATAAGGAGGGGAGGTTTAGAACACATTGTGACAACCGGTAAAATCGAGGGAAGACGAGACAGAGGAAGACAGAGAGACAATTTTGGATAGCCTGACTTCATGGCATGGTAGAGCGTCAACATCTGAGTTGATAGCAAACACCAACGACAGAGATTTGTGGAGATCCATGATCGCCTACGCCAGCCGGCACGGGACCTGATGATGATGATGAAACGAACAAAGAACCGGTGTCACAAAGTCACCACACGAGAGACATACTGATGGAGAGATCGGTGCACTTATGGACATGGACGTGCAGTGATGATGATCCGACGACTAAACTAGTGTCGCCAGTTGCCACACACTGAGAGGCATACTGAGGAGAAGATCGGCACACTTATGGGCTAATTGGTTCGATGTGCAGTGATGATGATCCGACGACTAAACTAAACCTATCCTTGTATTCTATATTATGCTTATTGGACAATGCGCAAAGCACAGTCGCAAAAAATAACTACACGTGAATTGCAATGCCTACGAAAAGTTACCAACAACATCAGAAAAAACAGAATCATCAGAATAAGAGAGAAAGTTTGAACAGAATTCTTGAATTACATTGAGAAACGAAGCATGAAGTGGTTCGACCACTTAATAAGAAAGCAACCCAACTCTACTGTGTACAGTCTTCTATAACAGAATATCAGGAAAGAAGACGAGAGGAAGACCACGAAAAATATGGTTAGATGGCATAGCAGAATTCTGTCAAAAAAGAGAAAATAACTATCACCCAAGCCACTAGAACAGCGTAAGACAAAAACAGAAAAACCACGACACTGGACAACAACCCAGTAACAGTGTGACGACAAAAAATGTTATTTCTGAAATAATAAAAAGCATTAATTCTTACTAAACGCTCATGAAAACAACAATTTGTGACGTTTAACACATTTATCACATAAAATGTCATACTATGTCCTGCAATGTTTTTTGGCAACTATCAACTGTCACATTATGAGACGAAGCGTCAACAAAGAGTTAATAATGAAGCAATTATCATAACTGCAAACTGTATAACTTAGGGGTCTCAGTGACGTAGAGGTTAGGTACTCGTCTCTCGTGCTAAAGGTACCAGGTTCGCTCTATCATAGAGCCAAAATCGAGAATAGCAGGTTGGAAAGCCGCTGCCCGTGCAAATTTCATTAGAAAAGATTGCAAATAAAATTCCTATAAATATGTCTTCACCATCTTGAAAATTACATCGGGGACCCTCGCCGGTGCCACAGAGTTCGTGCACTGCAGCTGATGTCTTCCTGTGTAAAAAAAAATAGATCGGAGCACACATTGTTACTCACCGAAGTGCAATAATGATGATGTGCAAATGGTTATTTTACGTGCTCAAATTGAACAAGGGGCCTAATTTTTATCGTCCGTCTCCGATAGGACTAGGAACTCGATCAGGGATCTCTGGAAAAATACCCAGATGGCTCCACGTGGGTAGCACGACAGACGAGCACCTAAGCCGCAGATAACCCCTTAATCTAATGTACTTTTATGAATTAAATGGCTGGTCCCAAAGCGAAGGAGTGACTTCATTGCACAGGCTTTCCTCATATGGTTCCGCCCCTGTCGGCACAGAGCATCTGCCTAGAGCATTTTAAAAAGCACGAACTCCGTAGCTCGGCAACAATATTAGGGATCACATGGAAAAATTGTGCATGTGTCTCGGCTCCAGATTCAAACACACAACATTCAGTACGACAGACCATGTCCCCCGTCAACATAAGACCGACTAGTTCAGACTGGAAAATCAAAATTCCTGTTTAATGGAGGCTGGTTTTATAAGTGTTTGATAGAACATAATTTTCTGCAATTTTACACAATTCTACGAGTCGATGGTTATTTATTGCAGAAAAATATTCATAATACTGATATTCCTTATTGTTAAACTTAACTTGTAACATAATATTAACTTGTATTAGCAAGTTGTGTTGTTTTTCAAATTAATTTGTCTATATCTAACAATACCTGGAATGAGAGGTCACGCAACGATTGTGGTCTGCTTTACGATAATTTTTATCTGAGCTCGCCGGCCTTATGTTATCGGAGACGACTGACGTAACCACTTCGCCATTGAGACCCCCAAATAATTGGTACAAAATGATATTGATTGAAAATTACCAGCATATGTTCCAAATATTAAATTAGTGAACATAAAACAAGAAAGTTGAATAAACGAGATTAGATGTGTTCCTGTACACAGCATTGTTCCTATTTGGTTGTTCTAAAACTTATGAACGTCTAGCGGCGTACGGTGTACAATTTATGAGAGACAAACACGTGACTTAGTTTTATGTTAATGGTCTGATTGTTTGGAGCGTTCTGATTGGCGAAAACGTAAAATTGATGACAAGTGTTGATTGATTCATTGTTCTTCTTTGCCCGGATGTCTCCTTCCATGATGGTATTTTCCAGCACTTCGTTTCTCTATATATGTCCAACACTCACTACTATATTTTAACAACATTCACATGACACTGTTTATATATATATATTTTATGTTTTGTTTTAGTATTGAATCCTTTATTACTTTCTAGATTCTGTTGAGCATGACGTAAGTTTGATTTGCTTTCTTGATTTTACCAATAATGTTCTGTTCCAAATTACCCTCCGGCGATATTGTACTTCCCAGGTAAACAAAATCCCCATAAGTACAGTTAGAAATCCCTATTAGTACAGTTAGCAATCCCTATTAGTACAGTGAGAAATCCCTACGGGTACAGTGAACAATCAGTACTTCAGTTAACAGTTATATGAGGACTATCATAGCACTTCGAACAAGTCCATAGGTGCTCCGATCCTCGCTCCAGCAAATCCAACAGCGACCAGCGGTCTAACATGCCAGTTCGATGTTGATTAATTATTTTTTTGCATATTTGGTATGTTGTTCTTTTCAGGCTGTTCAATATCGACACCCATCTCTCTCAATCTGGTCAGCGACTGGGACTCACAACCCCGAAACTTCTCTGTTCGGGAAGACTCAGTACATTGAAAGTGCAACTTCGGTCCACTGCAACTCTCTCTAATATCGTAGCATATCAGCTAATCTATCAGCTCGTTCATTACTCATGACTCCTGCATGTCCATTTATGAAATGAAGGTGATTTCTCTGATCCCTGTTTGTACCAGTAGCTCCACCCAGTTTCGTCTCACCACTCCTCTTTCGACTTTACGAATCATACTCATGGAGTCACTGAGCATATCAATAAGAGTAGTTACTACTAGTTGAGAAACTACTTATGATTGTCGCGTAGGCCCCACTCGCCTCTCTTGTTAATTTTATTTCTGAGTGTGCCGAAAAAGTTCACGTACATTGTTGTGGGCGAATGACTGAATTAGTACTTGAACAAGCAGACTGCAGCTTCTTCTTTGCTGGATAACTTGTGTGTATTCCAACCAGTGTTGCCTGATAGTTTCAGCAATTTGAATCCAACTATGTATTCCAAAACCGTGAGAGTAAAAAAATAACCAATATATATTTTTTTTAAAACATCTCCACAAAAGCGCACATAACTAGTAAAAATGTTTTACGAAACGAGTCTTAAAGTAGCCCAATTGAGCAGGTAATCTGCAAACCTGACAACTTTCGATAGAATCTACGAAAGTTTCGTCCAAATGACAAGTAAAGACGACCAAAATATAATGGCAAATGGACAAGTTGGACTCAGAAATCTCAGGGTATCAAAAAAACTTACAGATGGATAAAATGGTAAAATCTAGTTTTAAAAAAACGTCATAACTTTTTCTTCTTCTTCTCTTCCACCATTTACTTCTTTGTAGAAGTGTTGCGGAGGGGTGTACTGGTTGTAGTAATCCTGTGTGTACTTGTCCTAAAGCACTGTAAGTTTTTATTAATTTTGTTAAGGATGTTCTTGATGCCGTCGCTCCATCTTTTGTGTGGTCTTCCTCTTGCTCTGCACTTGTTATACTTTGTTCTGTATCGCTCTCTGTGGTAGTCGATACTATGGCACTCTTGTCATGTCTCCAAACCATTAAATCTGTTCGCGATCAGCTATTATTACAATTTCAATCACAACTGTCCTAGCCCAAATGGGCTAGAAAACCGCGTTCCTGGCACCAATTAGTTCAGTAAGGATTTGTCGAAGAGTTATTGGTAGGTTAGAAGCGATGACAGAATTGGCTATCAGACACGAAGATAGTGACACATGGAATTTGTAACTGTCTTGTCAACACATAATTAGTTTGACTGTCAAATTGTGAAACTGGTATGGAATAATTCGTCAATGTGTAAACTGGTTTTTAGTAACATAGTGCATGTATTGTGTGTATGCACGCGAGGGTGTGTTTTTAATATCTGCAGTTCTCGTATATGTTTGTGATCGTGTGTGCTAATTTCGTGTATGTCTGTGTACCGTGTGTGCTAATCTTGTGTATGTATGTGTACCGTGTGTGCTGGTCTTGTGTATGTCTGTGTACTCTATGTACTAATCTTATGTATGTCTGTGTACTGTGTCTGCTGGCCTTGTGTATGTATGTGTACCGTATGTGCTGGTCTTGGTGTATGTCTGTTTACTGCGTGTACTGATCTCTATGTTCAAAAAGTGGATCTATCTGCAGATTTACTAGTGTACTACTTGTATGCTAGTTTGTATGACTTATGACGCATTTCTCTCCGTTCCTCGTGGAGCATAGAGCCTCAACAGTTCCTATAGTTTAGTTTGTATTTATTTGTTTAAATTTATATTTGTGTATAGTCTGTTTAAAGGAAATATCCTACCATAGAAAGACAGATCCCTTGCGAATCTTGTTAAAAGGAAACTCTGTTATCTACCCAGAAATTGAGAACACTCTCTATACAAACACACCACAACTCAGACAGACCTGATAATTAGCTGAAATTGCATTAAGTCAAAGTGCAAACGCTCAGACGAGTGCTGGATCGGAAAACTAAAACTAAACTTAAGGGAAATCTTCTTCTTCTTCTTTTGTCGTCACACTGCTACCGGGTTATTGCCCAGCGTCGTGGTTTTCTGTTTTTGTAAGGGAAATAAACAGTGTATTCTTCATATCCTAGAATCAATTGTTGCCCTTATTAAAAATAAATTGAAGTAGCATGCAGTAAATATTTCACAAAACTCTAAAAGACGTTACTCATCTTTAAAGAAAGCGTTTGTTAAAGATTAGCGTATTAGTATGTTAATTCTCTTCATTATGGTGGTTTCTAGAGCTTTATTTCAAATTCCAGATAGCTACTTGACAATATCAAAGAGTATTGGCTCATAAATAACAGGATGTCCCGAAAGATGAAATATTTTGGCAACATTAAACGCTACAGTGGTTTGAAGAGAACAGTAATCGAAGGCATGGTTTCTGGAGTACGAGGCGGGGTCAAAGGCGCAAGGAAGCGGCGCGCCAGGATTAGAGAGATGGCTCTAATCCCCTGCTCTCATATCCACGTGGTGACCCTGGTTACAGACGGTGGTTCCGGTCTGGCTAAGAGGGCAGGTGCTGTGGGAGAGCTACTCTGGGGCAAGTAACGATGCAAAGGTAGTAATGCGTGATGGGATCCGCCCGCAACACAGACGAGCGAACTCCCAGAGTGACTATTAATGCTCGCCTCTTCCAGCCGATGGGAAAGCTAGATCGATACATGTGGAACCTCGCGGGGCGGAACTCGGAGCCCGCGCATTCTCTCTCTTGATGTACTCTATCGAGCCGATGAGTATGCCGCTCTGTGTGATTTGTATGTGATCTTAGCCTAAGAGCAATTGTACGTTGTGCTAATTATGCACCTACAAGTAGGCCAGCATATCCGATTTCTGCGATGCTTTATATTTACTAGCGTAGCTTTCCTAGGTCCTACATCAGTCGCCTCTTACGACATGCATTATAGGTCGCAGTGGTACTATTCTTTGCTTCCCTTGCAGGGTCCTGCACCACAAGGGCGGTTTTTCTTTTAATTTCCTTCATCCAATTTCACACGATCACTGATTAATGTAATACATTGTGTCCATGTTATAAAACACATAATTAGACATTCTAATTAACTAGTAACTTCAAGTTTATTGATCTAATCTGCTAAACGTATCTCTTCACTTTAAGAATATCGACAAAGTTTGGTGTAATCAGTTGAGACATATCGAATTGATTGATTGACATATGGGCGTCTCAGACACTGGAACGAGTGCGAGAATTAGGAATTTGAATATGTCAGACAGTGTCGTCTTTGTAGTAGAGAGAGATGATATACTAATCAGCTTCTCATGAGTACATTGAGCAGGAGGACTTAAGGATGGCTGCTGTAGTGGAGGACAGAGCACATATGGGAATACCTAATGTGCAATGACGTCAATCGTATAACATAAAGTAACATAATATTAATTGATACAATCATCATTGCACTTTGAGAAGTAACCATGTGTGCACAGATATTTTTCTTACACAGGAAGATTTCAGCAAGAGTGCACGAACTCCTCAGCACCAGCGAGGGTTCTTGATGTAAATTTAAATGCCGTGAAAATGTGTGTAAGAATTCATACAAAATCTTTTTAATGAATTTTCTCCCGCTTGTCGATTTTCAACTTAACCCCCTCCCTTTTCCCCTTCATTCCCTCCCCATCTCCATGTGTAAGGTTGAAGAAGACGGTCTAAAATAGAGTTCTGTTAAAAGCGACAGTTGCAAAACTATTTTTCACTTGGAACAAGACGATTTAGCAGTAGTAGCAGTAGCAGTAGTAGTAGTAGTAGTAGTAGCCGTAGTAGCAATAGTAGCAGTAGTAGTAGTTTTAGTAGTAGTAGTAGTAGTAGTAGCAGTAGTAATAGTAGTAGTAGAAGTATTAGCAGCAGCAGCCGATGCAGTAATTGTAGTAGTAGTAGCAATAATAGTAGTAACAGTAGTAGTGGCAGCAGTAATAGTAGTAGTTGTGGTAGTAGTTGTAGTACAGTAATAGTAGTAGTTGTGGTAGTAGTTGTAGTACAGTAATAGTAGTAGTTGTGGTAGTAGTTGTAGTACAGTAATAGTAGTAGTTGTGGTAGTAGTTGTAGTACAGTATAGATACCAGTGGCGGCTCGTAGTCATTTTTCTTGGTGGGGCCAGACACAAATTTTCGGAAAAATCGGTTTTTAGAGTATTTGCTATTATTTGTCTATTCTGGGAAGTTTCCCCCTTTCGATTATTGGTGGGGCCAGGCCCCATTGGCCCTTAATGACGAGCCGCCACTGATAGATACTATAGTATATT
The DNA here is from genome assembly GCA_020796225.1 of Arion vulgaris. Taxonomy (NCBI): domain Eukaryota; kingdom Metazoa; phylum Mollusca; class Gastropoda; order Stylommatophora; family Arionidae; genus Arion; species Arion vulgaris. The sequence goes on from CM036754.1 coordinate 61,647,694, forward strand.
TGACCGAAGGGCAAGAACCAAAACACTCAGTGATCATTGAAGAAGGAGAAGAAGACGGAGAAGAAGACGGAGAAGAAGAAGGAGAAGACGACGGAGAATAAGACGGAGAAGAAGACGGAGAAGAAGACGGAGAAGAAGAAGACGGAGAAGAAGAAGAACAAGAAGAGGATGTTGAAATTCTGAGACCGAACCTTTGCTTCATTTGTAGACATTCAATGTGACGTTTAAGAGTGATTGAGTGATGGAGAATTGATTGAGTTGATTGATAGGGTCATCATTATTTCTATTCGTTGAGTAACTAAGTTTTCATTTTCTTTATCCGTCCTCCGCATCGCACCCAACCGGCACATAATACAAGACAAAAAATGTTCATTCAATTCGATTTTGAGCCTTGTTATAACTTCCGGATCTTCATGAGCAGTTTGAGGTTTTTAATTCTGTCTCTTTTTTTCTGTAGCTATTTGATTTTTGTATTTACAGTTTTACAGTGTGAGATAGCCGACCACCACACTTAACCACTCTCAGCCGCTTTTTACAAGAGGCTGAGAGTGGTTCTAGTCTTCCCTACCCGGAAACCTCCCGGTAGGGAGGGAGAGGGGTATCTATTTCTTACACAGGAAGATCTCAGCGGCAGTGCATGAACTGCGAAGCACGGCCGAAAGTCCCGGGTTAAATTTGAAGAAAGTGGATATTTGTAAAAATTGTACTTTAGATTGTATTACTGACTTTTGCTCAGGCAGCGGCTTTACTGCCTGTTGTTATCGATTTACAACTGTCAATGTTTTTTTAACGTGATGGGTCTACTTAAAGGGGCCTCTGTGGTGTAATGGTTAGGGGATCGTCTCTCGTGCCAAATCTACCAGATTAGCTTCCTCATGGAGCCATCTGGATATTTTTCCAGAGATTTCTCATCTCAGTGTAGGTGAGATCGAGTTCTTAGTCCTATCGGAGATCGACGATAAAACGTAGGTCCTGCGTTCAATTTGAACACGTAAAAGAACCCTTGCCAGTTCAAATCTAGAAGAGCAGGCTGGAAAGCAGCTGCCCGGGCAAAATTAATTAGAAAAGATTATAAATTTTAAAAACAATTCCTACAAAAATATCTTCACCATCTTCAAAATTGCACCGGGACCCACGCCGGTGCTATGGAGCTCGTGTACTGCAGCTGATATTTTCCTGTGTAAGAAAGAGATCGGAGCACACATGGTTACTCACCAAAGTGCAATGATAATGGTTCTGGGAATCAATCATTCAGTTCATATTTGAGAGTAAGAGAAGAAGAAAAAAAGTTCTCTATTTTTATTCTCTTTCATTATCATTATTAAATAGCATGTCCTGAGCAGAACTTTGCCACCCCAACAGTCCTTCGGAATTTCCTCTCTCTCATAGGCCAGATGTTCTGCCTCTGCAGCCGTCATGTTCAAATGATCAGTTACATCATGAATCCATTTTCTCCGTGGTCTTCCTCTTTTTCTCTTTGCCGGTATGTCTCCATCCATGGTCTTCTCCAGCCCTACGTGTCTTTTTATATTTCCAAAATACTTCAGTGTTCTCTTTTCTATTTCTAGCATCAGCCAGTTTTCTTTGATTTTGAGTGATTTCTGGATAGATCTATTTGTTCTCTCCTCTGTCCATGATATACCAAGGTCTCTTCTGTAACACTTATATTCAAAAGCACATATACGTTTTTCCACTGCATTATGCTTTCATGTTTATGCAGTTCCTGCTTCACACGTATACGTTGCCATTGGGAATATGCATGCTCTTAGTATTCTGATCTTTGTTTTCCTATCAGTTCCGTTCCATAGTGTTTTAGTTGTTTAATTTTTGTAAAGTCATGTTTTGTTCTTCTTTTAAATTTTCCCCTCGCCCCATTTCCATCTGTTGTTAGCAGTGAACAAAGATATTCAAAACTGTTTACATTTTCTACTTTCTCTCCGTTTATAAAAATATCTTTTGTCATGTTCGTTTTAACCGTTGTTCTCTTTAACACCAGTAATTTCTGCAACACGTCCGCACGAGATAGTTCGCAAACATCACAAGTGCGTTTCCAAGCAACAGCACGTGGTGTGCTAGTTATCTAGATATATAAGCTCACAGCCCCAACTAATTGGGCTCACACACTAAAAACGTACTTGATCAATTTGACATAATCTTGTAAACAATACCCGGGAATAGATGGAAGGGAATAGTCCAGGAGGAGGAGTGACGATGTTGTCGTTGGTGTTGATGATGACAGTAGTGATGACGGCAAACGCTGGTAAGTTTTCATTTAGTTATGGAGAGTTTGTATATATATATATATATATATAATATATATAATATATATAATATATGTATGACCTTTTACGTCTTTACAGGCGATTAATTGGCAAATGTTTTACATTGACAACAACCTCCGAATTGTCGCTTCTCTCTCTTGTCTTTCAGCTCATACATAAGTCTCTTCTCAAAAGACTCTGCGCTCTTGCGCAATATCGCTTTAAACACAACTCTGTCATCAGTTAGTTTTTCCCATGTGATGGGACCTATAGACAAGTTCTTTATTGAAGCCTTACAGACATCTTTATATCGGATCAGTGGTCTGCCTTGGTGCCTCTTCCCCTCCGAAAGTTCACAGAACAACATTTGATTTGGTATGCGACAAGTTTCCATTCTTCTCACATGCCCCAACCATCTTAGTCGTCTACTGCTGAGCATGCCCTTGATGGAAGGCAGGTTTGCACATTGCAGTAACTCAGAACTGGTTATCTTGTCGTACCACCTGATGTTCATAATCTTGCGGAGACATCGAAGATGAAAGATGTTAAGTCTCCTCTCCTGCCTTGAGTAAGTAGGCTGTCCATGATTCTGAGCCGTATAGTAAAGAACTAATTACACAGGCTCGATATATTTGAATCTTCGTCTGCAGTGTTAGTTTTGTGTTGTCCCACGCTCGCTTTGATAGTTTGCCGAATGTAGTAGCCGCACTTCGTATACGAGCGTTGATTTCGTCATCAAGAGAAAGGCTGGCAGTGATCATGGACCCGAGATAGCATTATATATATATAACTTTCGGGACTGCCTGTAATACCTCTTTTAGGGCGATGTAGGACAGGAGGGAAGCAAGAATATTAACGCTACGACCTACAAGGCATGTCGTAAGAGGTGACTGAGGTAGGGGTCTAGGGAAGATACACTTAGTTAGTTAGTCTTTCCTCTTAAATCTTGGGCCTGTGGGCGGCGCATAGGGCAGAGCTCTCCATGTCTCGCGGTTCGTTGATATTTGTTTTAAGTCTTTAATGTTTACTAGGCCCATCGTTGAGCCTTCTCTGGTGATGGTTCTACGCAGAGTCTCTCTTGGTCTTCCTCGTTTTCTTTTTCCCTCTGGTGTCCATATGAGGGATTGGTAAGGGAGTCTTCTCTCATCCATTCTAAGTGTGTGGCCGATGTAGTTCCAGCGGCGCTTTCTTATAAAATTTGATACATTTTCTTGCTTGGTCTCTTGTCTTATTTGTGTATTGGGTCTGAAATCTGACCAGGGAAGATACACTAGTATATAAAAAAACGTTTGAGAATTCGGATGTGCTGGTCTACTTGTAGGCGCATAGCTAGCACAACGTACAATTATTCTTAGGCTCGGATCACATACAAAATCACGAAGAGTGGTTAAAAAGTGGTCGAAATGGAGCGTTTGAATAAGACAGACTAACAGCTAAACATGCAACACACCTAGCACAGGATATAAAACTGAAACTCCCCACTCCGCTTCACGGGACATGTGGATAAGACAAAACAAAAGTAATAAGTATTATTATTGTAAATATATATTCACATTTTTACTCGTGCCTAGGTCTGTACTACTCAACTTGTTCACCTTCGTCTGGTACGTCAACACACGTGTATAAGTCACGTGATATCAGTGACCAACATGATTTGAACATGGCCGATCTCACGAAAGGGAAACTGACCATGTTTGTCAACACGGCCACTTTCTGAGGTCAGTAAATGTGTTTCTATGTGTACGTGTAAATGTTGGATTGGATATTATAATCAATGTTTAAATCTTCTTATTCGTGTCATCAAATCCGGTCCACAAGATGTGTTCTGTGACTGGATCTTCATCCCGCAGAGTTTATATCAGTTATTGCCCTTAGGAAGAACAAGTTAATATTAGTAGCCTGCTTCTCTCCTCCTTCTTCTCTTCCACTATTTACTTCTTTATAGAAGTGATGGAAAGGCGAGGGGAGGGGGAATGTAGTGATCTTATGTGTGCTTGTTTTAATGCACTTTGTAAGGTGATATTTGTTTTCGTTAGGCTGTTCTTGATGCCGTCGCTTCATCTTTTGTGTGGTCTTTCTCTTTATACTTTGTATTCGTTATACTTTTTCTGTGTTTCTCTCTGTGGTAGGCGATACACAGGGCATTCTTGTCAGGTGTCCAAACCATTTAATCTGTTGTTCTTTTATGAATTGCATGACTGGTTTCACATCGAATCTTCTTCTGATTTCTTCATTTCTAATTTTGTCTCTTATTGTCACATCTGCAGCTCTTCTAAGACATCTCTGTCGTTATGATTTTCCTCTCATTAGCCGCTGTTATTGGCCATGTTAGTAGCCTGCTGATGACCGGAAAAGATACACTAGGAAGACAAAGAGAAAAAGATAACAAATAGAAAGAGAAGATAAATAGAAAAGAAGAAAACAATGAGAAACGAAGAAGACAAAGAGAAAAAGAGAAACAGAAGTTCAGGCAGGTAGCAGTGGTTCTATTCTTTACACCCCTAATTTGGGGCTCCAGTAACCATTCGGGCAAACATGACTGAATTGCCAATCTTGAATTGTATATAGATATGACTGTGGAGTCTATTGTATCCTGTTTTGATATGCAGAATGATCATCATCAAATAGCTTATTCTAAGGAGAACTTTGACAAATTAACATTCCTTCGGAATTTCTCTCTCAGATGTCCCACTTCTGCAGCCGTCAAGCTCAAACCATCAGCTACACCATGAATCCATCTTCTCCGTGGTCTTCATCTGCTCTATGTTGGGATGCCTCCTTCCATAATGGTCTTCTCCAGCCCTTCCTGTCTTTTTATATTTCCAAATTTTCTCATTCTTATTTATAGCATCAGCCAGTTTTCTTTGATTTTGAGTTCCTTCTGAATATATCTATTTGTTCTCTTCTCTGCCCATGATATACGAAGGACTCTTCTATAACACGTATATTCAAAAGCACATATATGTTTTTCCACTGACATGGTAAATGTCCATACTTCACACCCATAAGTATCCTTCATGCAGAGTGATAACTTGTTCAAATCTGCTCATTTTTAAATAATCGTCGTGTGTTAGTATTGGTGATATTATAACTCATCCTTGGCCTACTAACCCAAATATCAACAACTCAACTTGTGTTATTGTTTTATGTTACATTCACATCTTCATTTTCTCTTGTTTATAGTTTCCTGTGTTTACATAAATGTTTGTCTTTAGCACAGGTGGTTGTTGCGTGGTAGCATTCTTTCTTTCTTTTCTCTACTTCTGTTTTGACACAGCGTCAGGATAAGAAGTGATCTATATAACAGACCTTTATGTGCGTTTCATAAATAGCGTTGGTCCACTGCCTCTGTTATTTCTGTAGCATACATTAGCGTGGACAACCTTTTGCTTTGAGTCTACTGTATCGGAGTAGCATTGCTTTTTGAATCGCAATGAAACCATTTACTTCTTTATAGAAGTGTTGGGGAGGGGGGATGTAGTGATCTTGTGTGTGCTTGTTTTAAGGCACTTTGTAAGCTGATATTCATTTTCGTAAAGCTGTTCTTGATGCCGTCTCTCCATCTTTTGCGTGGTCTTCCTCTTGTCTTGTACTCATTATACTTTTTCTGTGTGGTTCTATGTGGTAGGCTCTATATAACGTTTAACGGTACGAGAGGGAAATTATGATAATAATAAATCTCTCCAACGAGCTTCAGCCTATGCTACGCCATCATCATCATCACCACCACCATCATCATCAGCAACATCACCACCATAATCCCCACCACTATAATAATCACCATCATCCCCATCACAAGTATCATCACCACTACCAACATCACAACTACCACCATAATCATCGTTTATACATTTCTTCTCCAGTGTATACCCCCCAGTATCTACAAATGAACGCACTACTCAAGAACTTTAAAGAATCACAATTTACCATTGTCGGTTTCCCATGTAACCAATTTGGACACCAGGAACCAGGGGACAACAGTACAGAGATCCTAGACGGGCTGCAGTATGTTCGACCAGGTCAAGGGTTCAAACCTCACTCCAACCTCCATATGATGATTAAAAGTGATGTTAATGGAGACAATGAAACTAAAGTGTACACATACTTAAAGGTATTTACCATCAGAGAAGTATCATCATCAAATAGCTTGTCATGAGCAGAACTTTGCCACCCCAACAGTCCTCCGGAGTTTCTCTCTCATAGGCCAGATGTCCTGCCTCTGCAGCCGTCATGTTCAGACCATCAGTTACATCCTGAATCCATTTTCTCCGTGGTCTTCCTCTTCTTCTCTTTGCCGGTATGCCTCCTTCCATGATGGTCTTCTCCATCCCTTCATTTCTTTTTATATGTCCAAAATATCTCAATTTTCTCTTTCTTATTTGTAGCATCAGCCAGTTTTCTTTGATTTTGAGTTCTTTCTGGTTATATCTATTTGTTCTCTTCTTTGTCCAAGATATACGGAGGACTCTTCTATAACACTTGTATTCGAAAGCACATATATGTTTTTCCACTGCTTTATTAAATGTCCATGCCATACGTTGCCAAGAAAAGTATACTTGACTTATTCCTCTCTGCTCCTCATGGATCATAGCACATCCACAGTTGTTCGCCACTTTTCCCGGTTTCTGGCTGTTTTCTGTTTAATCTCCCAGGATAGTCGAGCATTCTTCAGTTCCTCAAGAAGACCGTCTCCAGGTCTGTTTAGGAAGTTCCGTTTTCCTTGCGGGTTCCACTCAGGTGTTCATCTAGTGACACTCAACTGTGTTTTCCGTAAGGTATGCCCGACCCATCACAATTTTTTCTTTTTAACCTGGGTCATCATGGGTTCATGTCCTGTTCTTATCCATAGGTCTTCTTCTTCTTCTTCTTTGCGTTCGTTCTTTACGACCAATTTAAATAACACTTTGTGATATGTTTGATCTTTGCCAAGAACGGGTATACGTTGCATATTGGTTTGATAGGCTCCTAAACGCATAGACTTCTACACGCTTAGGACACATGCATCCGATTTCAGCCAAACCTCCTTAGTCGCCTCTTAGGACATGCGTGGCATGTAACAGTGGTTCTATTCTTTACACCCCAAATTTGGGCCCCGGTAACCACTCGGGCGATCCATAGGTCTGTGTTTGCAACTCTCTCATATCATCTCAGTCTGATAATCCGCCGAAGACATCCGTTGACAAAGGTATGAATATTATTTATATTTATGTTTGTGACTCGCCACGTTTCTGAGCCATACAGCAACATAGATTTCACATTTGAGCTGAATATCCTCAGCTTTGTTTTTGTGGAGAAGTATACTTACTTCAAAGTATTTACTATAAGAAAAGTATACTTACTTCAAAGTATTTACTATAAGAAAAGTATACTTACTTCAAAGTATTTACTATAAGAAAAGTATACTTACTTCAAAGTATTTACTATAAGAAAAGTATACTTACCTCAAAATATTTACTATAAGAAAAGTATACTTACCTCAAAATATTTACTATAAGAAAAGTATACTTACTTCAAAGTATTTATTTACTATAAGAAAAGTATACTTACTTCAAAATATTTACTATAAGAAAAGTATACTTACTTCAAAGTATTTACTATAATAAAAGTATACTTACTTCAAAGTATTTACTATAATAAAAGTATACTTACTTCAAAGTATTTACTATAATAAAAGTATACTTACTTCATAAACTACAGCTTAACTCCTTCATCCTTCTGAACCAATATACTGTCTCACCGTAATTATATTAAGATGACTTATAACCAGTATACTGTTTCATTTAGTATAACTTGCAGTATTAATGCAGTTTCCTTTCATCTCTCCCTCTTCCCTTTCAAGCTCCTGTTGGAGCATAGACACTCAACTAACTCATGCAAGTTCATAGTTAGCTGGATTTTGTAGACAAAGTGTTTTTTTACCAGATAGGGTGGCAAGCCCCAAGCCAAAACCAACAACACTAGGGGGAATTAATGCATTCGGGGTGTAAAAAAATTACAGAGTAAAAGTGTTAATTTGGTTATACATATGGAAAGTAAAAAAAGTGAAGTAAAATTAATTTTTTATGTGATAGTCACAACGTTAACATCAGTGTACAGATCATGCAGACTTTGTTCAACCATCTACTAAAACATACTTTTGTATTACTTTATTCTCCTACAGGCATCCTGCTCACAGACAAGTACTGCAACATTCGATCCTAGAGAGAGTTTCTGGGAGCCTATTCATGTCAACGACATCATATGGAATTTTGAAAAATTTCTGGTTTCTCAACAAGGTGTGCCCCTTTTTCGTTTTCAACCAGCGGTTGAACCGTTTGATTTAGTAGAAATAATAAAAGTTCTCATGACTCCCTCGGTAAACCTAGCACGTCAGGAGAAGGAACTTAACATACTTCTGAAAGACTTAGACAGAGTTATACTTGATAGAATAAAAATGTAACAAGAATAACTGATTTTTTTCGGATAAAGTTTTTTCAAAGTTAGGAGTTCAATAGTTTTTTTTTATTTCGCCTGTAAACACAGATACCAACTTTAATATGATTAACACATTAATTACCGAATGTTGCAGCCTGTGCTAGTTTTCTAGTTCGGTTTCTCAAGTGTCGCGGCCTACGCCAGGATTTGTTTAGTTCAATTAGCTTTAATTTATTATGGTGTATTCTGATCGTTACCGATTCTTAAATTATTCAGTCACATTCTGTTGGCTTTTGAAAAAAGTGCATTCATTTATCAACCAATATGCTTATCATTCATGACATTTTGTTGAACAGAAATTGAAACTACAGTGTTGTTTAAACATAGGCCTGCTTAGTGAAAAAGTGAACAAAACTTCATTTGGTCATAACTGGTTTTTCAATGCGGACGTTACCATATTGACTAACAAGCGAAGGCTGAATTAATTTTTGTATATTTTTTCATTCCGCAAGTGTACGTAGAAATTAATCTGTAGCTTTGACATTTCCTAGAGAAATTTGATAAATTGTATGTAATTGCGTAGATAAATGAATAAATATTTATCAAAAACTAACAGTAAAAACACTCAGCTATAAAAACCACAACCAAGCGCATGAGATCTTGTAAGGAATTGGTTGAGGAACTATTCTTATTTGGGGGCGAAGGGTGAAAGAAAAGAAGAAAAGCTAACAGAATGCAAAATAATAAGTTAAGAACCGGTAACGATTAAAATACGCTACAGTAAATTTTGTACAAATTTTACTATAAAACAAACCATGGCCCAGTCTGCGGTACATGGCCAAATAAAATAAACAAACAGGCGCAGACTGTGGCATTTGGTAGTTAATGTGGTCAGTCTGAACTACATACAGAAGTGGTCAGTTTTAAGCTGGTCATGTTTTTAAAAAATTGCCCTGGAATTATGTCACGAGCAACCAAGTAATATTTAGAAAATTCTTCGGTTGGAAAATCAAAACAATAATGTCATTCACGACGAGTAAAAAATTACTGATATATGTACCCATGTGTTCATGTAAGATTTATCACAGACATCTGTAGCCTCCATGACGATTTTTGTCTCTAATGCTTTGTCAAGGACAATAATCAGAATAGTCTCTAACTTTGCACACCTTTGTGCGTTTATGGTGTGCAAACTTGGAGACAGGTTGGCAGCTGTCTCTGATAAAACACAACATAAACACTGATAAAACTTACAATTCACGAAAAAGAAATGTCACTGTTGTCTGAATAATTTAAGATACAAAAAACATATTAAAATATTTATTAAACTATTAAGTGTCCTGGCTTCTCTTTACGCAAATTATGTACACTCCCCATTAGCAGAGCTCATCGTGGCTATAAGGGTTGTGTATCTTGATGATCCTTCAGGATATGCCAACAGGAGTCTGGCAGGTCTATCCAAGCCAGACTTACTTACTAGTTACTTACTTACTTATTTCTTTCCGCTACTCGTGGAGCATAGGGCCTCAACAGTTGTTCGCTACTCTTCTCGGTCTCTGGCTGTTTTCTTTACGGTCTCCCAGGATAGTCGAGCATTTTTCAGTTCCTCAAGAAGACTTTGTCTCCTGGTTTAATTAGGGTGTCCTCTTTTTCGTTTTCCTTGCGGGTTCCACCCAAGTGCTTGTCTAGTGACACTCAACTGTGTCTTCGTAGGGTATGCCCGATCCATCACACTTTTCTCTTTTTGAGGTTAAAGGTCAGACAAAAGTGCAGGGAGCAGAGTGAGACCATATAAGGTAACAGTGCATAACCTACCAGGAAATAGTAGATGATCTGGCTGCAGGAAACTCCCTCCCCAGCCTGGCAGGTATCATCTCTGATGGCCTTCTTATGACCAATCAGATTTGATACCATGTTACAGTATAACTCCAGACGTGGTACTTTCAAGTGGGGTTTTAAAAAATAGAGAAGAATGGTGTGTATTTGTTTTTGTTCTAAATTCCAGGGGCGTCACAGGTTAGAGACGGAGAGAGTTATTTAGGTTCCCCAAGTAAAGGATCAGAAGTACATTATATTACGCCTCCTTGGTTCGAGTGAAAACTGGACAGTGTTCTTTCATAGCTCTCCAAAATGAGAGCTGGCCCTTTCAAGACAAGGTACACTTCCTTCCTGACAGGAAACCTCAGTCAGAGTATCATTTCTGGAATCCGTTATCCTATTCTTCAAAATGGAAAAGTTTTCAATCTTTCTTCTTTCTTCTTTCTTTTGTCGTCACACTGTTACCGGGTTGTTGCCCAGTGTCGTGGTTTTCTGTTTTTGTCTTGCGCTGTTCTGGTGGCTTGTGTGATTGTTATCTTTGCTCTTTCACAGGATTCTAATGCACGGTAAAAATAGACATCATCGTTCAGAAAGCAATGGCAAACTACTGAACATATAAATGGTGCCTAGAAAATCGACGACTAGTTTATTGTGATTAATGGCGAAGTTCCGTAAAGGATATGCCATGATTTTCATATGTCCAAGTGCGTCCGATTGCTACCAGTACTTTTTCAACTTTGCTTTCCTTAGCATCATATTGTCTTGAAACCTCCTGCAAGCTGGTAGGTAATCTTCTCTGTTGGAGCAAACTGTCATAATATGGTATGCCATCTCGGTTCACAGGCCCCCATTTACCAAAACTTCGTTTAGCGTTTTCTGTATGATGCCTGTCCTCCTGCACGATTGAGCACTGTCTGCTGTTTTGGGCAAGTTATAAGCCTGGCTTAGACAAAAAAAGATGGTTAGATGGCATCACAGAATCCCGTCAAAGAGCAAAAATAACAATCAACAAGTTATCAGAATAGCGCAAGACAAAAACGGAAAACCACGACACTGGTCAACAACCCGGAAGCAGTGTGAGGAAAAAAGAAAGAAAGAAGAAAGATCAACCTGGATATGCTCACATCTCCATGATAACAGAGCCCGCTAGTCTTGTGTTCTCGTGGACCAATCTGCACTACTTGAATATTACAATATCCGTCCATCGCAAACGATGACAACAGTTCCAGAGGTGTGCTGCTACACCTCTCTGGTGTATGCAAAGGTGACCCTCCTCGATCACAATCCCAAGCCCCAGGGGGCATACATGATCAAGGTTTGATTTCTGGCCAGCAATGGCGGAATGCGGGAGGGCCATTCAGAGTCAGGCCTGTTTGATTCTGAACACGACGTTGCTAGCGCATTTCCGTCATGTTTGGTCGGGTATTTTCCGGTTTCGTTTGCCGAGCTACTGAGTTAGTGCTTGAGCAACGCTGTGAGCTATGAATGTTACATGGAATGCTTTCTGCTGTGTCAACCGTGCGTTTGTTGTGTGTATTCAGAAAATGGCGGACAGCGGTTATGACGAACAAGCTCAAGCTGCCGTATGCAGTTATATTGCGAGTGCAGAAAGCTGGATTTTGTCGTGATTGATGTTCCCTTCGACAAGAGTTGCAATTCAAGTGATGAACAGTTTTGTGTTGCTTCATTAGCGACGGCCATATGCATTTTATGCGGTGCAGGTTGCTTTTTGTGGTGGTACGCGGCTGTTTCATTCTGGAATTAGTTCACACAGGAAACATTTCACAGTTGTTAGCATTTCGTGTGGTTTTCATTGGCACAGGAACGGAGCAATTATGAGGTGACCCGTTGCAGTGAAGTTGGAACCGTACTTATGAATATGAATTTGTAGTTGTATGAAACTGTAACTTGCGCCGTATTTGAATTTAAGTGAGGAAAAGTTGCGCTATTCGTAAACCTCACTCTCTCCTAAAAATACGGTTGACATGTAACGGCATGCTTCATAACTTCATTAGCAGGCTAGTTTTTTTTTTCGCTTTTCATCTTCCTAAGAAAATTATCTGATCCTGCAGTCAAACACGATCTTTCCTTGCAGGTAGAGCCTACAATTATATAACTTGTTTATCGTATTGCCCGTGTGGTGCCGGGGCCCGCAAGGGATTCAAAGAATAGTACCACTGCAACCTACAATGCATGTCATAAGAGGCGACTGATGTAGGCCCTAGGAATGCTACCCTAGTAAATAAAAAGCAGCGCAGAAATCGGATGTGCTGGCCTACTTGTAGGTGCATAACTGGCACAACGTACAATCGCTCCTATGCTCAGATGACATACAAATCACACAGAGTGGTTGACAAGTGGTCGATACACAGCATTCGAAGAAGAAGAAGTTTATCAAATTATAACATACAACAATCATATGGGATACATCACAAAATCTTATTCAAGCCCTCGACACAATCACATAAGCCTCCATAGATCCAACACAGAAAATAATCATTCGATTCAAACTCTTAAAACCAAATACCGAAACACAACAACACATGTACATTTGACGGACAGTATAAATTTATAACACCGTAATATTCAAACCAAGTTTATAAACCGAATTGAATAATACATGGATTTGTGGTAGTTTGAAAAATTATTTACTCTCCTTTTTTAGACCAGAAGTCTCGGATTCCATTGGATTTGACATGGAAAAATCTAAAACACCTTGACAACGATGCAATGATCTATTAAGGGGAAAAAGATGGACTGGATAAGTAATGCATATTTAAAATAATGAAATACTTAATTAAATATAAAATAAATCTGTAGATAGACAGGTGAACAAGTATTGGGGGCTTGGCTTCGGAATTATTTTTTTACCACACACCAGATTTAACCACAACCCTTATTTCTTACGGCACCCACTGTCTTACCCTACAAGACGAACATTTTAAAGACCAAAACCAGCTTTTTCCGAAGCCCTAATACCTGTTCTCTAATTATTGATCATAATCATCGGCACCAGTGCTTCCCCTGGGGTTCTTAAAAACCCTTTTCTCTTCCGATAAACAAAATCACTTCTGCAAAATTGGTCTTTAGCCCTTTTCCATAGAAAATGTTATATATCGTCCATGACTTCGGTGGTGGTACTTGGACTGGAGCAATTTCCAATAGAAAAGGTTCAGTGTCCAGGGCTGTCACATTAATCTTACTGAATGACTTTGGCTGAAATCGGATGCACGTCCTAAAAGTGTAGAAGTCTATGCATTTAGGGGCCTATCAAACCAATGTGCAACGTATGCACGTTCTTGGCAAAGATCAAACATATCACAAAGAGTGATTAAAATTGGTCGTAAAGAACGAACGCAAAAGAAAGAGAGAAGACTGAATGACTGTTAACCTGATTTCTACGAAAACTGAATTAAGTTGTTGCTAACCAGACACATCTTGTGTCCCAGCGACTGTGAAGGGGGTCAACCTGTCCGGGAAGCACTCCCTGAGAAAATTAATCAGTTGCTGATCACCACTATTAAACCGTTTTTACCTGGCAACAATTTTTTTGCAACCTTCAAATACTTGTCTAATGTATTACTTACTTACTTATTCCTCTCCGCTCCTCGTGGAGCATAGGGCCTCAACACTTATTCGCCACTTTTCTCTGTCCCTGACTGTTTTCTTTATGGTCTCTCAGGATAGTCGAGCATTCTTCAGTTCCTCAAGAAGACTTCGTCTCGAGGTCTATTTAGGGCGTCCTCTTTTTCGTTTTCCGTTCGGGTTCCACTCAAGTGCTTGTCTAGTGACACTCGACTGTGTCTTCCGTAGAGTATGCCCGACCCATCACCCTTTTCTCCTCCCTGTGTCATCATGGGTTCCTGTCCTGTTCTTATCCACAGGTCTGTGTGTGTAACTCTATCATACCACCTCAGTCTGAGGATCCGTTGAAGACATCCGCTGACAAATGTCTGAATCGTATTTTGTATTTAATTTGGTGACTCGCCATGTCTAATGTATACTTACTTATATATTTCTCTCGTACAGTTAGACGTTGACCAGACATTTCTCTGATTTCATCACTTCTCATGAACTCGTCCCATTTTATGTTCAATATTTTTCGCAGACATCTATTTTCAAATGCATTCAACGTACTTTCTATATCTTTAGTCATTTTCCAACTCTCGCTGGTATATATTAAGATTGATACAACATTGGAATTAAACATTCTTAATTAAATTTAATAATACTTAAGTTCGCTCCCTCGTGGAGCCATCGGGATATTTTTCCAGAGATTCCTGATCTGAGTGTAGGTGAGATCGAGTTCCTTGTCATATTGGATACGTACAATAAAATATACGTCGTGTGCTTAAGTTGAGCATGAACCCTGGCAGTTCAAAATCGAGAATAGCAGGCTGGAAAACCGCTGCCCAAGCAAAATTAATTAGAAAGATTTAAAAATTTAATTTCTATAAAATATTGTTACCATCTTCTAAATTACATCGGGACCCTCACCATTGCTACGGAGTTCGTGCGCTGAGATCTTCCAGTGTAAGAAAGAGATTGGAGCACACGTGGTTACTCAGTTAAGTGCAATGACGATGGTCATATCATTCAATCAATAAATCAATCATTAGTCGAGCTTCATTTCATAATACGCTAATCTGCATGGCACAACATGATGGTAATGTTAAACTTAATTTTGGACTCACTTTTCGACGTTCTCTTCACTCGGACGAACACTGACATCTTTAGTCCTGCTCTCATCATTAATGTCGCCTGTAGCACCAGTCACTGAGTGACCAGCCGTGGTCGAAGCTAGTCCGGGATGAGAAGACGAATGAGGAAGTTCTGGATCGCTGGAGGGATGGCGCTTATCCGGTACATGAATGAGCGGAGTGCGTGTTTCTGATGAGGTCATACCTTCAATGGTTGTTTCCGAACGGTTTTAGTAATAATCTGATCTCATTGATGGAATAGGATTTCCTGAATGACAAGGGAAGCAATTTATGAAACGTTGGATTAGGGTGATTACAGTAATGGATTGAAAATTATTAAAAGTAAAATGGAGTGATTTCGTTTCTAACAACACAGTGAGAGATAGAACACACCAACAACCCATATCAAATATTATAAGGAAACGAAGATGGAAATATTTAGGTCATGTTCTTAGATCAGACGAAAAGAGACTAAATCGACAAGTCCTTATGTGGACACCAGTTGGGAAAAGAAAACGCGGAAGACCAAAGACCACTCTTCGAAGAACCATCCAACAAGAAAGTAAACTATTGGGATGTAAAACCATACAAGATCTCCAACTGCTAGCAAAGAACCGTATCACATGGAGATCTAAAACCTCTGCCCTATGTGCCGCCTTTAGCACGAAAGGAACAAACTAAGTAATGGATTAAGATAATGGATATAGTAATGTTGATGCCCATCCCTTGCCAAAATTAATATATGTAAATCTACATACCTGCTGGATAGTGCATCTTCTGCACTGTACATCCATGGTTTACCTGTTTTCATTATGTTCCCTGTAGGTTTAGTCATAGAGTGGTTTCTTCTTCTTCGAACGCTCCA
Source organism: Arion vulgaris (assembly GCA_020796225.1). NCBI lineage: Eukaryota > Metazoa > Mollusca > Gastropoda > Stylommatophora > Arionidae > Arion > Arion vulgaris. Next base: position 61,663,752 of record CM036754.1, read on the forward strand.
TATCGACCACTCTTTGTGATTTGTATATGATCTGAGCCTAAGAGCGATTGTTCGTTGTGACCGTTATGCGTCTCCAAGTAAGTCAGCACATCCGATTTCTGCGACGCTTTTTATTGTTTAGGGTAACTTCCCTAGACCCCTACCTCAGGCGCCTCTTACAACATGCCCTGTAGGTCGATGTGTTACTATTCTTTGTTCCTCTTGAGGGCCCCCGCAACACACGGGCACAAACTGCGTAATTCACTGGATCGATTCAACATCTATTTTAGTGTCTTCGTCCAACAGACAGTCGCAGACCGAAGAACATCCCCCGTATATATCTTCAACTCCCCAACAATCGATGCCACTGTTGCAAGTCAGTCCTCTCTCTCGTGGACTCTCTTAACTTAAGTTGAAGGTGTTTGTTAGAAATATAATATGATGGACAAATGGTGTTTGCTAGAAATACAATATGATGGACAAATGGTGTTTGCTAGAAATACAATATGATGGACAAATGGTGTTTGCTAGAAATATAATGGACAAGTGGTGTTTGCTAGAAATATAATATGATGGACAAATGGTGTTTGTTAGAAATACAATATGATGGACAAATGGTGTTTGCTAGAAATATAATATGATGGACAAATGGTGTTTGCTAGAAATTTAGTATGATGGGCAGATGATGTTTCCTAGAAATGTGAGCTGAGGGTGTTTGCTAGAAATGTAAGATGATTGTGTTTCATGTAACTAACAATCCACAAGCTTAGTTTAGTCGCCTGATCATCATCGCTGCACATCCAACCAATTAGACCAAAGTGCTCCGACCTGCTCATCAGTATGTCTCTCAGCGTATGGCAACTAACGACACTAGTTCTAGTTTATTTTAGTTGTCGGATCATCATCATCACTGTACATAGTACGAATTAGTCCATAAGTGATCCGATCTCCTCGGCAGTACGTCTCTAAGCATGCGGCAACTAACGACACCGGTTCTTTCTTGGCTTACTATTCTTCTTTGGCTACCAGTATAGTTCTCTGTCTAGCTACACCACACTTGATTTAGTATTCTTGCACAAACACAGAACTATGAGAAAAGTTCCATGTAGTGTCGGGAGTAAGACAAGGATTGGTATTATCACCGCTGCTGTTCATCACATGTATCGAGGTATTCTGTAAAACAGCTAACACCAGTGAAGGAAACAACCATGGGGAACTCTTAAACGAATTTCTTTTTGACGACGATGAGGTAATAATATCAACAACAGAAGAACAGCTACAGTAACATATTAGCAGACTCCAGTTAACATCTAATGAATAAAATATGAGACTAAACATTGACAAAACCGAAGTAATGACAATCGCAAAAAAGCAAAACACTACCATTATCTCCATTGTTAATCGCCCATTAAAACGAGTCAAAGACTTTACATACATAAGGAGCATTTTTTTCAGCAAACGGAGGAATAACTAATGAAATTCAACACAGATGCAACAGAGCAAATCAATTGATAGGACAAATGGCGCCAATTTTAAAATGCAAACATGTTACCATGAACACAAAAAGAGCAATGTCCAACCAGAGACAACTATAAACTTGGCTGTGGTCCAACACAATCTTTCTCCCCACATTATGCTATCAGTGCCAAACCTGGACGCTGACATCAACTGATAGAAGAAAACTAGTCACGACAGAGATGAAATGTCTACGCAGAATGCTGGGGATAACAAGAAGAGACCGGTTGAGAAATGAAGACATCAGGGAAAAAATGGGTACAACATAAGTGCTGAACCTCATCAAGAAACAACAAATTAAATGGTTCTGCCACATAAGCAGATTAACAACAGACAGTGCACCTCAAAGTGGGATGCTGCTCCAATACAATGGATACAATGCAAAAGGTCGGTCACGCAAAAGGTAGACATCAGCGTTAGCAGAGGCGACGAAATACACTATTTATGAAGCGCAAACAAGGACTCGTTCTAGAAATCTCTTCTTATCCTCAAGCTGCGAGGAAAAACAGGATTAGAGAAAAGAGAGAATTCTTGCAGTCTGGTTATGGTTGTAGATTCACAACTATTACTTGAATCATTTACACGTCCTCTCTCCTTTGCAGAATTTAGAATATCAGCCTGTTCTATTGATCGCCTGATTTTACAGCATCAGTGACCTGCAAGTCTATCGCCATCAACGCGTTCCTTTTTTCTTAGTACCTGACACACAAATAAAACTGATTTTTGTCAGCCTAGACCTCCACAAGTGAGAACAGGAAAGAATGTATATACATCCTTACAAAAATCTCATTAGATACTACCTTCTATGATATGTGCTGAATAATAAAAGAGTGAGTATTTGTTAGTCTGGCGACAGTAGGTGTAAATCAATTATCAGACGACATTTCCTCTTTCATGTTCCGGTCTTCATATTACGTCATAGTTTGTGCGCACTTACGTTCAAGAACAGTACGCACCATCCAAGGCTAAACGTCGGGACTCGTTTGAAGACTATAAGAACCATCATCATAGCAATCCGGACAGGCCTATAATTTAATTATTATATATATATATATATATATATATTATATATATATATATATATACTGAAGCACATTAATAACGCACCACCTGTATAATCCAGGAACAGAGTGTGAAATGTAAATATAAGTGTTTACAAGCGTACATATTTGGAATCCTTATTCATTTTCCTTTCAATGCATAATGGTAATTAATTTGTACATTTGATTATGAAGTTAATTGCATTTTGTGCAGGCAAGGGAGAACACCAAAAATGCAACCAATAAAACAAAAATTAATTCACACTATCCTCAGTATCTGGTATGTCCACCGTGTGCTTGCAAACAAGCTTGGCAGCGGCTCCGCATGGAATGCACAAGTCGGTGAAGGAAATTATGTGGAATCAAGTCCCATTCACGTGTAAGAGCATCTTCCAGCTGTTGCAGATTAGCTGCCGGGGCGCGCCTGTAGACTCTGCGTCCAAGCTCGTCCCAAAGATGTTCTATAGGGGACATGTCTGGTGATAGGGCAGTCCAATCAATTGTCATAATGTTCTGCTGCTGTAGATATTGCTGCGTTAAGCGTGCGCACGTGCGTTATCCTGCTGGAGAAGCTGCAAGTCTGGATAATTTCTGAACGCAGGAGCAACCAATGTATCCAGAACCTCATCTCGATATGTCACATAACTAACATTTGCACGGAAGACGTGAAGAGGCAAGCAATGGTGAAAACTGAATCCTCCCCAAATGTGAATACTACCACCTCCAAATCGGTTATGTTGACGAACACAGCAATCTGCAAAGCGCTCTCTACACCGTCACCAAATCCGCACACGTCCATCAGCAAAGGATAGGTTGAATCTGCTCTCGTCTGTGAATAGGACAGCATTCCACTGCAGTATAGTCCATCTGACATGTTGTTCTGCCCATTGCAGGCGCTGCTGACGATGTCTGTGAGTCAAATTTGGCCCAACATAAGGTCGTCTTGCAGTAAGACCTGTATCTCTGAGTCGTCATATGACTGTCATTCGAGAGACTTGCCCACGTCTACCCACTATTGCTGTTCGACTTGTTGGGAGAGAACGATTCCTTAGGTGACTTGAGCACAATATGGCGATCTTGCGCAGGGGTAGTAACTCGTGGTTGGCCTCTCCGACGTCTATCCCGGGCGCTGCTAGTGGCTCTGTAACGTTCATTGAGACGTACAATAGTGCTGTGGTGACAATTCATCCTTCTGGCAATGGCCCTCGAGCTCATTCCGGTAGACAACATTCCGGTTGGCGGTCATTTTCCGATAGTCGTGGCATTGTAAGCACATGTACCGGGTGTTTTGTCTCAACGGCCTTTTTATACCGAGTATACTGCCACAACGCCTACACACTTTCAAGGTCCTAGCTGTTGGGAATCGTGTTGCACGTGTAACTTTCATTGTTTTCTTGTAGTCTGTACACAAACCCGTGGGTTTGAAAATTCACTTTCCATTCCCTCTCTACCTCATGACAAACACGGGGAAAATACATTCCCACACTTTTATTGCTCACCCTCTCAGCAAACAGTATTTATCGTAGTGGTGCGTTTTTAATGTGCTTCAGTATATATATTGAGAAATGAGAAATACAATGTAATGGCTGTATTTTTTCTTTGACCAACAGTACACAATGGGGAGGGGGATGTGCTAACAATCTCGTCAGTAGCCATTACTTTCCAGTGTGTCTCTGGTACCCAGTTGAGATTTTATTGAATAGAAAGCATTGCACTAGACTGCAGCACATACTTCAAGACTGTCAAAACTCACTATTCTATTCTCTAATCCTGTTTTGTCTTTCAGCTCCAGGTAGAAAAAGGAGACTCCTGGAGCGAGCCTCTTTATGCGCAATGTCTTTCTTTCTCTTCTCCAGTCCTGATTTGCCTCACAGCTTCAGGGTGCGCTTCATAAACAGTGTCTTTCGTCGCCTCTGCTATCTCTGAAGTCCACCTTTTGCTTTGTATCCACTACATAGAACTAACATTGCTCTTTGTGGCACACTGCCTGTTGGTAATCTGCTTATGTGGCCGAACCATTTAATTTGTGGTTTCTTGATGAAGTTCAGTACTGATGTTGTACCCACTTTTTCCCTGATGTCTTCATTTCTAAACGGCCTAGTGAAACAACAGCGGAAAGAAAACTACATGGGTGTTTGTCGAGCTACAAAAGACAGTGGAGTTTGTACTTATTTCTTAGCTGGGGTATGAATATTTTATTAGGTACTTTCGATACAATTTCACCGGATACTCGAGTATTCGACTTGACCTAGGTCACCGTTACTACTTCCGCCCGCCTCAAAATGGATTTCTTGTCTTTCTCAACACTGGTTATCGCTAACGCCAAGACTGTTGGAGATGTCCAAACACTTTGTGGACCCAAACACAGGCGCACATACACAGAACATATATCGCCTCTGGAAAACGGTGAAGGAACGAAACAAGAAACAAAATGGAACACATAGACATCTCTTGCATTCGTACATGAGTGAGTTTGGACACATGTAAAGCCATTATGGCATACATTGTCAGCTTCTGGCCCCAGAGTTACCTTAAACCACTCACAGTACTTTTAGGCTACACAACGAAATCAAACGTTGCACTTCTTATTGAAACCCAAATCTTATTATTACACGCAAGGGTTGACCGTTGAATACCTGTCGCCTATCTGACCTAGTAACGTTCCGTGGCCTAGGTCAAGTCGAATACTCTAGTATCCAGTGAAATTGTATCAAAGTACCCTTTTTAAACTAGACAGAGGGGCACAGCTCTCAACCTAAGACAAGCGTCTTTTAATGGTTATATTAAGTTGGGTATTACCAACAACACCAGAAAAGACGAGAGCCACTAACATCAGCATAAGAAAGAAAGTTGGCACAGAACCTTGTTTGAATTACATTGAGAAACAAAGAATGAAGTGGTTTGGCCACTTAAGAATGCATCAAAACACTACAGCATACAGATCCTTCAACAGAACATCAGGAAAAAGGCGAGAAGAACACGGAAAGATGACATAGCAGAATCCTATAAAAAATAATCACCCAAGCCACCAGAACACCGCAAGATAAAAACAGAAAACCGCGACTCCAGTTAACAACCCGGTAGCAGTGTGACGACAGAAGAATCAAGGTGTATCAACAACTTTCTTTAAATTGTCATGTGGTTTGGGACTATTCTTAAAAAGGACTCGTTCTTGCATTGTGAAGTTTAAACAAGAGGCAACGTTGGCTATATTGACAATACTAAAGGCAAACAAAAGAAAGGAAGCTGAATTCATGCAACAATATTTTAATAACACCACTCATATTTAATCAATCTCTAACACCACCCACTCTCAAACACTACTCAGTAAAAGAGTCCCAACACCACTAACTCTCCAGAAATCCCTAACACCACTCACACTCAATCAATCTCCAACACAAGAAAAACCAAAATAATTACTATTATTGGATAACAAACTTGAAACCAATCACATTAAAGGTCATATACTAATCACGGCGAACCAACACCGCTCTTTTAGTAATTTGCACTACTTTTTCATCGCAGTCCGAGAACACAAGTCAGCCATTGTGTTTTTCGATCGAATCGATGAAACAGCGTATAAACAATTGCTTCATATGAAATATGTGTCATTCATATAGTAAAACCGATTGTTCTACATGTAACTGTAACATATTCTACAGATCTGGAAAATTCTATGATTATATGTTAAGTAGAAGCTATTTTGAAAGAAATTTTTTTCGATGGTCACTACCATTATTTTGGAACCTTGAAAATTTCGCTTGGTTACTACCCATAAACATCGTATTTACGTGAAACGGCATTATTAACTTCTCTTTACTCATAAATTTTCATTACTAGAAACATTTTTCTCTTCTAATGGCAACTTTACGTCTGCAACTCGTCAATAACCTACCAGACTTACCATTTCTCTGTGCTACTGGCGGTTTGCTTTTGACGTCCATAACAACCGCTGCAGTTTGCGATCTTCTCGTGAATTCTTTTCGTCATTTTACTTGTGTCAACGATATCCAGCAATGCTAAATACAAATTTGTAATTTTCTTTTTATATTTCAAACATTATTTATGCCTTTCAGTTGACTTTTGTATCGAGTATCAACGGTAATATTAAATATACCACACTAGATCTAGCTGTCCAAAGTCAACCATTCGTCAACGATAGACGGCAATAATGATTGGACCGATATTTATCGTACACTATTCAGATTTACTTGAGAAGTCTCACATTATTGTATTGTGATTTCAGAATTAAAATAACTAGTGAATCATTTCAGTATCCTTTTAATTGTCTTTCTTAATTATAGGCATTTCATGTTTAAAAGTTGTGCCATTTAAATTGCACTCATTGCTTAGCTGCAATGAAGCTTTGTGACAAAATATAGTCTAGTAGCAATTTCAAATGTAACTATTGCAAGATCATCTACGTTTTCTTTTTTATGTAAACTTCTTCTGTGACTTTTAATTTGTTAGTGGTTGAACTAAATGTCATAATTAGTGATGAAATACTGCATCATGTCTTCTATATGAACATATATTAAACAAGCACATTTTATGTCATTGAAAGTTTTGTGTAGGACCTGAGCTTTGAGTAAAATTGATTAATCAAAGGTACAGTAAACACAATGATACAGCAAATCAGATCTTTGTATAAATCCTAATTTCTATATAGTTGAAGTACAGGTAAATGATTTACCAGTGTGTTTTCATTATTGTCAAAAACTTTCTTGATTGTTTAAAAATGTATTGACTATTCATCAACAATTTCATTGAATAATATCCTTTCTAATTTCCCCATGCATTGACCTTAGTCTTGCAATGATGGTCAAGCTTTAACACTTTCTGAGTAAATTATTCACACAACCTCTATCTCCAGTTTTAAAAATAAAGTAATAAATATATTTAATGTTATTGCAAGGTTGAAGCCAGTTGCATGGGGAGATCATAATGAATATTATTTATTGAAACTGTTGATCTAGTGCTCATTATATGTTCCACACAACCAAAACAATTTAGAAAATAATAAAAGCATATTGGTAAATTATTCACTCTAGCATCAGAGGTTAATTTTTGTATTCATATATTTCTTGATTTATCTGCAATATGTTGTGCTGTTCTGAGTGACTCTTTGAATAGTGTGAGTTTTATATATTTACTTATGTATGCACATCTCACATACAAACATGCTGGATACTTATTTGGTAAATCATTTATATATGTTGAGTAAATATAAATGATCACATTTAGTTCAACCACTAACAAATTAAAAGTCACAGAAGAAGTTTACATAAAAAGAAAACGTAGATGATCTTGCAATAGTTACATTTGAAATTGCTACTAGACTATATTTTGTCACAAAGCTTCATTGCAGCTGATTGCAGCTAAGCAATGAGTGCAATTTAAATGGCACAACTTTTAAACATGAAATGCCTATAATTAAGAAAGACAATTAAAAGGATACTGAAATGATTCACTAGTTATTTTAATTCTGAAATCACAATACAATAATGTGAGACTTCTCAAGTAAATCTGAATAGTGTACGATAAAGATCGGGCCAGTCATTATTGCCGTCTATCGTTGACGAATGGTTGACTTTGGACAGCTAGATCTAGTGTGGTATATTTAATATCACCGTTGATACTCGATACAAAAGTCAACTGAAAGGCATAAATAATGTTTGAAATATAAAAAGAAAATTAAAAATTTGTATTTAGCATTGCTGGATATCGTTGACACAAGTAAAATGACGAAAAGAATTCACGAGAAGATCGCAAACTGCAGCGGTTGTTATGGACGTCAAAAGCAAACCGGCTCAGAGGACAGAGAAATGGTAAGTCTGGTAGGTTATTGACGAGGTGCAGACGTAAAGTTGCCATTAGAAGAGAGAAAAATGTTTCTAGTAATGAAAATTTATGAGTAAAGAGAAGTTAATAATGCCGTTTCACGTAAATACGATGTTTATGGGTAGTACCAAAGCGAAATTTTCAAGGTTCCAAAATAATGGTAGTGACCATCGAAAAAATTTCGTTCAAAATAGCTTCTACTTAACATATAATCATAGAATTTTCCAGATCTGTAGAATATGTTACAGTTACACGTAGAACAATCGGTTTTACTATATGAATGACACATATTTCATATGAAGCAATTGTTTATACGCTGTTTCATCGATTCGATCGAAAAAAAACACAATGGCTGACTTGTGTTAAATTTATTTACCGTCACGGACTGCGCTGAAAAAGTAGTGCAAATTACTAAAAGAGCGGTATCTTAATGCAAATATGACGCCGTGTAATGACCTAAGTTAATAGCAATAGTGATTTATAACAAAAGAGAGTTAATGGAAATGACAAATCTCCTTTTAAGTAATGCCAACTTGTAAGAACATCTAGAGCAGTGGTTCTCAATCTTCCTAATGCTGCGACCTGTGTTGTGACGAACTCCAACCATAATATTATGTAACAATATTTATTTCTAATTATGATTATGTGTTTTCCCGATGGTCGCGACCCACAGTTCGAGAGCCACTGATCTAGAGGGTCACCAAAAGTGAAGCCGATAACACCCTGCACTAGTAAGCATGTGCTGTGGACATTCTGGAATTTGAGACCAGCTTGGTCTAACAAATATGTATTCACATTGTCAGCGTTTGGACTACAAGAGACCTTCATCCTTTCTTGGGGATCTTCTTTGAACTCTCCAAATCGATCACTTGTTAAACCACTCTTTGTGATTTGTATGTGATCCGAGACTAAGAGTGATTGTACATTGTGTCAGTTATGCGCCTACAAGTAGGCCAGCACATAAGATTTCAGCGACGTTTTTTATTTATTAAGGTAGCTTCCCTAGGTCTCTACCTCAGTCACCTCTTACGACATGCCTTGCAGTGTTACTATTCTTTGCACCCTTGAGAGCCCTGGCAACAAACGGCAACTTGGGAATCTAAGCTGCAAGTACTCGAAATTAATTACAAGTACAAATAAAGTTGGAGTAAGGTGCGCCTGAATGGCAAAAGACACTGGTGATAAGGAGAGCAAACCTTCATTCAAAAGTCAAGTCACATGCCATATTATGCCTGAACTCATAGCGGCCAAACGGGGGAAAAAACCAGCAGAGCAAAGATTTGTCAGTTTAAAATGAGCAATGTCTGTCCTGAACTAATCAACTAATCGAGAAAACTTTTCCAGAGATAACAACTCAGTATCTCTCTCGCAATCACTGCCCAGACCTCTCCATAAATTCATTCAGGTGGAAATCTGATTCTTGCAGCCTTAGCATGGGTGGGTTTCGTCACATCTTCAGCGCCATTTGGAGCTCTGGTGCTTATCCTTCGGTGATGTGTCCGAATTCAGCCAGCGTTTACTGGGTTCGCTCTCCGTTAGCCTTTGGCTGTCCCAGCCGACCTGCAAGGCAGCAGGTTGACTTCTACACATGTAGGACACGTACATCTGATTTCAGTCAAACCTCCTTTGTCGCCTCTTACAACATGCGTGGCAGGTAACATTGGTTCTATTCTTTACACCCCCAAATTTAGGCCCCGGTAACCACTCGGGCGAACTTAGTATCTAAGACACTGCAGTAACCCTCGATAGACTACAGCTGTGTTTTCACAATCCATGGCATTGTATATCCTGACAAGAGTTTTAGTTTCCTGTGTATGGATAATAAACTACAGAAGCACCTCCAAAACGCAACATACATTGTATACCTCTTGTACTGTTATACGCTATATAGGGCCTGAAAGTTTGTTCTCGTTCGTTCACTCTTATCAATCAAGGTAATCACTCCCTGTGATCTGTTTGGTTTGAGCAGAGTAAGTGAGTACATTGCGCTTTATGTTGGACGAAGGAGGCTGGATGTTGAAAGAAGACTAAGACCAACAATTGAAGAACAACTCCCAGAAGCACAGATGGGTTTCAGACGAAATATAAGCTGTACCGATGCAATATTCACATTAAGACAACTGACGGAAAGCGCAATAGAACATAAGACCTGTAGTGTGGCATTCTTTCTTTCTTTCTCGAATCCTGTATGCCTCACAGCGTCAGGTCAGGAAGAGATTTCTAAAACGGGCCCTAGTATGCGCTTCGTAGATAGTCTCTTTCGTCGCCTCTGTTATCTCTGAGGTCCATCTTTTGCGTGGCCGGCCTTTTGCTTTGTACCCATTGTATCGGAGCAGCATTGCTATTTGGGGTGCACTGTCTGATGGTAATCTGCTTACGTGACCGAACCATTTAATTTGTTGTTTCTTGATGAAGTCTAGTACTGATGTTGTACCCACTTTTTCCTGATGTCTTCATTTCTCAACCGGTCTCTTCTTGTTACACCCAGCATTCTGCGTAGACACTTCATCTCTGTTGTGACTAGTTTTCTTCTATCGTTTGTTGTCAGCGTCCAGGTTTGGCACTGGTAACATAATGTGGGAGAAAGATTGTGTTGAACATTGCTCTTTTGTGTTCATGGTGACGTGTTTGCATCTTAAAATTGGCGCCATTTGCCCTATCATTTGGTTTGCTTTGTTGCATCTGTGTTGAATTTCATTAGTTATTCTTCCATTTGCTGAAAAAATGCTCCCCAGGTATGTGAAATCTTTTGCTTGATTTAGTAGATGATTATCGATGGAGATGTTGGTAGTGTTTTCCTCTCTGGCGAATGTCATTACTTCTGTTTTGTCGATGTTAATTCTCATGTTGTATTCGTTACATGCTAACTGGAGTCTGTTGATGTGTTGTTGTAGCTGTTCTTCTGTTGTTGATATGATTGCCTGATCGTCTGCAAAAGAAATTCATTTAAGAGTTCTCCGAGGTTGTTTCCTTCGCTGGTGTTAGCTATTTTACAAATGTGGTCAATGTACGTGATGAATAGCAGCGGGATAGTACGCAGCCTTGTCTTACTCCTGACCCTACGTGAAACTTTTCTGATAATCCTGTATTTGTTCTAATCGTACATTGGCTGTCAGTATAAATGTTCTTGCAAAGGTTGATTAGGTGTTCATTAACCCCATAGGTTGTTAGTATTTTCCACAACTTGTGCCTATCTACGCGTCGAACGCTTTTCCTGATCTACAAATGCAACGTGTAAATGTTTGTCGGATTCGATAGTCCTTTCTACTAACTGTCTGAGGGCGAATATTGCGTCTGTACAGCTTTTGTTCTTCCTGAATCCCATTTGGGAGTCATTAAGCTGTGGCTCGATGATGTGGCGGAGCCTTTCTCAAGTATTTTGCAGAATATTTTCCCAGTGTGGCTCAGTAGCGCTATGCCTCTATACTTTGTACAGTCCCTCTTGCTACCTTTCTTCTTCCAGATGGGAACAATTGTAGCATTCCTCCAATCTTCTGGTGTTTCTTGTGTGATCCAGACTTGGTTGAATAGTCTATGGAGCCAGCTGATTCCTACCTCTTTAGTTGCTTTGATTAGGTCGGCCGGGATATTGTCTGGGCCTGGTGTTTTATTAGGTGGGGCCATATTTACAGCATTTCTGATCTCTGATAGTGTTATGCTTGGTTCTACTTCTGAAGTTACATTTACTGTGAGGCATTCGACAGACTTGATAGAAACAAACTATGGGATCAGCAAACATCGCATCAAGGTCTGCAAGAGTTTATACATTTCAAATAAAAGTTACATAAGAATAAAAGCCGGAACATCAAAAACATTCATAGTAAATTCGGGAGTTAGACAGGGATGTGTGCTCTTCCCAGTGATGTTTATAACATACATGGACAACATAAGTAGAGAAGCAGGAATAGAGAAAGGAAATAATATTTCAGAACTTTTATTTGCAGATGACCAAGTACTGATTGAAGAAAATGAAGAATCTCTCCAGGACTATTTGAGCTTAGTTAACTTCAAGGGTGAGTACAGCATGAAAATAAATATAATAAAGACAGAGACAATGACAATAAGTAGACAACCAGAAAACCTTACAATAAAACTCTAGAACGTAGAAATAAAACAAACAATTGAGGCCGAATACTTAGGAGCAATTTTCACAGCAGATGGAAGTATCGATAGCGAAATCAACAATCGTTGCACAAAAGCTAACAAACTACTGGGACAGTTAACACCACTGTTGTCACATAAACAGATACCGCTAAAAACTAAAGCAAATCTCATAAGAATGATTTTCTGGCCAACACTATGTTACCAGTGTCAAACGTGGTCGATAACAGCAGCTAATGAGCGGAAAATCATAATGACAGAGATGAGGTGTCTTAGAAGAGCTGCAGATGTGACAATACGAGACAAAATTAGAAATGAAGAAATCAGAAGAAGACTGGATGTGAAACCAGTCATGCAATTTATAAAAGAACAACAGATTAAATGGTTTGGACACCTGACAAAAATGCCCTGGTATCGCCTACCACAGAGAGCTACACAGAAAAAGTATAATGAGTACAAAGCAAGAGGAAGACTATGCAAAAGATGGAGCAACAGCATAAAAAACAGCCATACGAAAATGAAAATCGCCTTACAAAGTGCCTTAAAACAAGCACACACAAGATCACTACATTTCACCCAACACTTCTATAAAGAAGTCAATGGTGGAAGAGAAGAAGAGGGCGACATCAATGTAAAGGATATGCCACAATTTTCATCAGTAACTGGATGAATGATGAAGTGCAAATATTAAATTTCTAAACATTTCAAAAACGTTAGTGTAGGTGGCATAAAAAGTATCAAACTCAGTACCGGAACAAATAATAAATAGTACCGGAACAAATAATAAATAACATTATATCAAATGAAAAAAAATGGCGTAAGAATGTGAAGTATGCTTCCAAATTGTAGACAATCACGAAGAAGATGAATCATCCAATGTTATAATATCTTTGAGACCTAAGAATAAGTTCTGATCATTTCTCTGTAAGCTGTTCTTCTGCTGTCGAGGGAAATTTTGTGTTGGAAACATATTGGCATTGATTTTTCTTCCCATGTGCCCTGAAAGTATAACATAAATGTAATTAATTGTTTTTAATATGAGGTATATTATCTTTGATATAAGGAAATACTGCGTAAAATATGTAGCAACGGCGAAACACAGAAATTAAGTAATGAAAGTTTAACAACACAAAAACAAAACACAGCAACAATTTCATTTTTAGACACATTTTCATTTTAGGACAAGTAAATATTTATCATCCGAATGTATCTATGATATCTAGTGCATAAGAACGGTATTAATCGTGTCGTTTCTTTTTGTATATTCCACTTGATAAAGGCCTTTTGGTCAAAACGTTGAAGTGTCTTGTTTTTGTACTTTGTAAAACTACATTACTTCATGTTTAACTGTTTTGCTTACATGGTATATTGGGGGAATTGCAGAATACCAAAAAAAAAACTTGTATGGTGAGCTGCGTTATGGTGAGCTGCGTAGTGGTAAACGCTCCAAAACGTGGTAAAAAAAAAAGAAGACTCGAAGACACATTCAAGAACTCCATTAAATCCTTTGGTATAGATGTCAACATCTGGGATAATGTTGCTCAAGACAGATCAGCCTGGCGCACACTTCTTCGACACATCTCTTCGGCCTTCGAGGCAGGTAGAACTGCACGGATGGAACAGAAACGTCAAACTAGAAAGCCAGTAAAACTCACAAGTGCATGCCTTTCCTACATTGTAAAAGAAAACATTTCAAGCCCGCATCGGGTTCACTAGTCATCTACGCACACACAGACAAACATAACACAACTACATTCCCTTGGATGAAAAATGGTGGTCAGCCACGATGGACGAGCATCATCATATTGGGGAATATGGTCTTATATATAAAAATATATATATATGTATGTATAAAAAACAATGGTCCAAATACTGAGTTCATTGAACCAGGTTGCCCGTGTGTTGCCGGGGCGCTCAAGGGGAGCAAACAATAATAACACTGCGACCTAAAAGGCATGTCATAAGAGGCGACTGTGGTAGGGGTCTAGGGAAACTACCCCAGTACATAAAAAGCGTAGCAGAAATCGGATGTGCTGACTTACTTGTAGGTGCACAACTGGCATAACGCACAATCGCTCTTAGGCTCAGATCACAAAGAGTGGTTAACAAGTGGTCAATATGGAAGCGTTCACAAAGAAGATATTAGATACCATTGTTGGCAGAAAGTATTGATAGCATCTTACCGCCAATTTTGTTGGGTGTGTTTATCTGAGCTTATGTGTTCTACACAAATTTGTAGGGGATGTAAACATAGGTCACAGTGCTGCACACCAAACGTAGGTCAGAGTGCTACGCACCAAACATATGTCCCAGTGCTGCACACCAAACATAGGACCCAGTGCTGCACACCAAACATAGGTCCCAGTGCTGCACACCAAGATTGTGTCCAGCACTAATGCGAATCACCATGAATTGTCAAAGCCAACTTTGATGCCAGACTTACATCGAAACAGCATATTAGTGAGTGCCAGACAAAAAGGATCTTGAGAACTCTGGAAGAACTTGTTGGAACAGACTAAGGAGAAAATTGAAAAAGTCCTCAATAAAATTTACACATGATCTGTACGACCAGCATTAGAATATGTAATGCAGCGAAAGAAACTATCTATACTCTCTTAGTGTCCTGTTTGTCACATAAGGATTCTACAAGAGATTTTCACCGACGACAATCTGCCGTCTTTCTATCGACCATTTTTCATGTCAAGACATGATCCCCAGTCCCTGTTGCATCCAAGGGCATTTAAGAATGAGACACAAAACGTCCACTCAATTCTTGTGCCTTTCTACCACTTCTTGTTCTTCCTTGAACGCTCCACATCGACCACTTGTTAAACCACACTTTGTGATTTGAGCCTAAGAGCAATTGCATGTTGTACCAGTTATGCGCCTACAAGTAGACCAGCACATCCGATTTCTGCTACGTTGTTTATTTACTAGGGTAGCTTCCCTACACCCATACCTCAGTTGCCTCTTACAACATGCCTTGTAGGTCGCAGTGGTACTATTCTTTGCTTCCCTTGTGGGCCCTAGCAACACACTGGCAATCTATGTGTTCAACAGTAGTTTGCTATTGATTTATGAACAGTGAGGTATATTTTTGCCTTTTGTAAAAATCCCACTGAAACAAATTTGCTTCCAAACTGCCCGCTGCGGAGTTTGAACCAGGTACACATGGGTTGTAAATTGAGGTCACTACCGCTGAAGCTACAGACGCTCTTCAATGATACACATTTTGTTTATTTAAAAAGTTCCTCATTTGGTAGCAGTCATAAAATCATCATCAAGTAACATGTAACTTTCATCAAAGCCTGCCTGAAAACTATCTGTCTCTAGTAAGTTCTCCCGCCTCTTCCGACTTCATGTTCAAGGTTTCTTTAATGTCCTGCTGCTACCGTCGTCTAGGTCTTCTCTGTGTCTACCCACAGGAACCATGCATTTCATTACTGTTCTCATTTGATGGGACATGGTGTTTAGTAGCCAATGCTCCTTAATATGTACAATATGTACGTCTTGCATTATGTCATTGTTTTTTCTCTTCTACGTTCAAAGAATTTTTCCGTAGCACCTTATTTTGAACGCTTTGAAATTGTTCCTCAATGTTCATGTTAACGGCCCATGTCTCGCAAGCATATGTTGCCACAGAAAAGATGTATACTATCAGAAGTCTTAACTTTGTTATTTTGCTTGTGTCATGCCATAATTTCTTCATGCTGACCATAAGATACAACAGCAAAAAGTAACATCTCTAACATATAAAACTGAAACTTTAGAATTATAACATGTAGTAAAAATACTGTCCCAATATGAGAAATGGAAGCAGCTACAGGAACGAAGTCACCAAAAGAGAGAAGAAAAAATCATTACTATTTACACCCAGACCGGTTAAGATGGTTAGATGTGTACTCTTGGCAGTGTCTCGTCTCATCTCAAGTGGTTAAGTTATTTATATAATAGCAAAACAAATACTAGACACTCGGGGAAACCACCAAATAATAGAGAAGACAAAACAGAAAGAGGCCACTCAGAATCGAACCCCAGACCAATCCAAACAGCAGTAGCGTCTTATCGCTTGAAAGTGTGTGCTAATTTTTTCTACCAACTATAGACACCAAAAAGAAAATACTACTTTTTTAAAAACTAACTATAGACACCAAAAAGAAAATACTACTTTTTTTTTTACTAACTATAGACACCACAAAGAAAATACTACTATAAAAAAAAAAACAGTACAACATCAGTTCACAAGAAGCAAACAATGAGAAAAAGAACTGGTTATTTCATTATTTAACAGAGTAGAGTACATTATCAACTTACTTTCTTGGTGGTTGTCGGAGGTCCGCTCCTCGCTCTGAAGTTCTTTCATCTCCTTTAATAGGTTGACTTTCTCTGCCTTCTTCAAACTTGGTTTTCCTGTCGGGATAAAATTATCATTGCTAGCTTCTGATAAAAAGCACTGAGTGTGCACTGATAAACAGTTTCTATGGTCGCATTGACAATTGATTGGACCATCATCATTGCACTTTGGTGAGTAACCACGGTGATCTGTAACCACAGATCTTTTACTTACACAGGAAGATCTCAGCGGCAGTACACAAACTCTGTAGCACCGAAGGGTCCAAATGTAATTTAGAAGATATTTTGTCTGAATTTTATTTTAAATCTTTTTCTAATGAATTTTGCCTGGACAGCGGCTTTGCAGACAGCTCTTCTTGATTTATATATGTGGTTGCATTGACAAACAATTTATATATGTGGTTGACAGTTTATGTTATAATTCACTGTTTGTTTCCAATGGCAAACAATTTGGTTTTATTTTCTTTCCCCAGCCATGTTGTCCACTCTTGCTGTTACGTGTATGGGTCGGAGCTTTAATTTGCGTTCAGGGCCAGATGAGTCGCCCTTGGTGTGTTATGTCCGTGTTTATTCATGTGGTCTTGATATTGTATATTCATATTTTTTTTTATCTTTCCTTGGCTCTAGTACCTGATCTCTTTTTTATTGTATGCTGTTATTGGTTGGTTGTATTCCATTCTCATTAAATGTCCAAACCATTGCATTTGTTCGTCTTTCAATGTATTCGGTGCATGAAGTTATGTCCACTCTGCTTCTGATGTCCTCATTTCGTAGTCTATCTTTCCTGGCGACCTCCACCACCATCCTCAAGCATTTCATTTCGCAGGTGGTGAGCTTTCTGGGGTGTGTTGTTGTCAGGGACCAAATTTGGCACTGGTAACAGTGTTGCTAGAAAAATACTTTTTATCATCTGTCTTTTTACCTCCATCTTGATATTTGGGTGATGTAGTAATGGTGCCAGCTGGTAGATCACTGCATTTGCTGCTTGGCATCCTGTCTCTATTTCTCTATCAAGTTTTCCATCCTCTGTAAAAATGCTGCCTAAATATTTGAATTCAGAAACTTGCTTTACTCTGGTGTTTATTTAAATGTTTGCTTGGCTTGGTGTTCTGCTGATTTTCATGGTCTCTACCTTTTGTGTGTTGATTTTCATAATGTACTTTCTGCATGCTATTAACAATGAATTTATATGATGTAGCTGATCTTCGTCTTCACAGATTAGACTTTGATCGTCTGTAAAAAGTAAATCATTGATTTGGTTATATAATGGGTTTTATCATCATGTATCATCACCCCATGAAGACACCTATGGCAAGTAATGCAGATATCACCCTGGAATCTAAAATGATAAAAATAACAGAGCAGTTCACCTATTTAGGTAGCAATTTGTTTTGCGCCGAAAATGTAAAAAAAAAAATGATGCTAAGAATTGTCAAAGCAACATCAGCTTTTAAAAGTCTAAATAAAATATGGAACTGCAAGTTATATAGTATTAAAACTAAATTACAAATTTTCAATTCAAATGTTGTATCAATTCTAACATATGCCAGCGATAGTTGGAAAATGACTAAAGATATAGAAAGTAAGTAGGATGTATTTGAAAATAAGATATCTGCGAAAAATAATGAATATAAAATAGAACGAATTCAGGAGAAGTGATGAAATCAGAGAAATGTCTGGTCAACCACTAGTAACAACTGTTATAAGAATGAGAAGATAGAGATATGTTGGACACACCTTGAGAAGAAATGATCAAAGAATATCAAAGGAGGCATTGAAGTGGGGTGCAAAGGGTTCAAGAAAGAGAGGACGACCGACCTAAGGACAACCTGAAACGAACTTTGCTGAGAGAGGCTAGAAATATCGGTCTCAGTTCCATGGCGGTGATTGAGCGAGTTGCCCAGGATAGAGCGGCATGGAGAAATTGCTTGCAGGTCCTATGTAATGTATAACGATGCGAGAGGAATTATTATTAAATCATCCCTTCATGATTTCAAATGTTTATACCAGTACCGTTCATTCCCTTTCCTTTCAGCAATTTCTTAATCCTCTTTACTTTGTCTTCATCAGTGATGCAACCTGCCAGCTCTATTGTGTTCCGCAGAATCAGCCCTATTTTTTGGCAGATACCTCTAAGCTTTTTCACCTCGGAACTCTCAGCTATTTTCTGAAAACATCAAAATGATAAATAAACAATATAATAGACTTTTGAAACCATATAAATCATGTTTGTTGTCATTTGTTCTAGTATAAAAAAAAAACAAGAAAACTGCAGTTACTACCTGTAATATGGATTTTTAGGGCAGTGTAGCACCGGGGTGGGGGTAGCACGTATTCTATATGTAGAATAGAGGGACGGAGATGGTATGATAATATTGCCAACGACCTCAGAGAAAGAACTAAGCAGATACCAGTGGAGAAAGAGCTAAGGAAGGGACACTGGAAATGGATAGGACACACATTGAAAAGACTGACCAGAAACATTGCAAAACAGGCACTGTTTTGGAACCTGCAGAGAAAGAGTAGGGATGGCATAGAAATACAATGAGAAGAGAGCTGGAGACTGATATTAAAAGGATAGGTAAAATATGGAAAGAATTGAAAGGGATGGGGAAAAAAGAGGAAGAGCTGGAAGAAGATTGTTGGAAGATTTGTGCTCTGTTGGGAGTTGAAAGGTGAAGAAGAAGGACAGTGGGGGACATAAGCCAGTGGAATTTAATGGCAGTTTGGCTAGTGCAGTCGCCATAAAGCTTTTCAGGTACAGAGTTTTCTTTATGCCCCGACAAAAAAACTCCTTGACCGTACTTGGAATTGAACCCAAGTCTCCTGAATGGGAGCCACACTCTAATCCATTTGGCTAGACCCTCCACTACCACTTATAAAGCCCTATGAGACACATTCCCCATATCGGCTGTCCAAACTAGGCAAGTAAACATAACCAAATAGGTGTTGTGCTGTGAACTTTCCAAAGGGAAAATGCTCCAGGAAGAGGTGTCAAGGCAGACCACAGCTCAAGTATAAGAATATCTGCAAGACTTCAATGAAGGACTTTTCTATCGGCCCAAACAAATAAGAAAAACTAGCTGATGACCAGGCTATATGGAAAGCAGCAATATGCAAAGCTGCAGAATATTTCGAAGAAAAACTTAGGGATGAGTATTTATTCAAGAGTAAACTATAAAGTTGGCAAAGTTACACGCTTGCCTCATGGCTATCTGCAAAAACAAATATATATATTTTCACAAAATCAGATAGTTGGTTTTATATATATATTAACTCCTGGCAGGTCTAACGAAGCCAAACAGACTGACAGTGAAAGGACAGACCAAAGCATGGGGAGCAGGATGGGGCGTCATAAAGTGATAGTGCAGAACCCACAGGCGAGTGGTAAATGCTCTGGCTGCAACCAACCTATCCATTAGCTATGGGACAAATAGCAGTTCTCTCTCTCCCTTGAGGAAAACATTCTCATGTCTTTACTACCTCTATGAGACAGAGCAAAGAGCCATTTCACTCCAAATGCTATGAAAGCAATATCCCACCAGCACATGTTCACAGATGGCTCAGCTACAGATGCTACCAGAAAGGGAGGCAGCGGAATCTACATCACTCACCCTCAAGGAAACAGTAACACACTCTCTGGCAGCAGGAGAAACATGCACCAACTTTAGAGCAGAGGCAACAGCCCTTCTTGCAGCCATACAGATTCTCAACGACCAGCAAGTGTCAGCAAAAAATATTGCAGTCTTTAACGATTCAAGATCCGTTCCAGACAAGACAAGCTCATTCAGGACATACGGCAAAATATCAGCTTGTCAAAAAATCCGAACTGGTCTTACAGTGGATACCAGCTCACTGTGGCATACCAGGAACGAAAAGGCTGACAAACTCGCAAGGGCTGGGGGAGCCTAACACAACACCACCCAACACAAAAGTTTTACAGAAGCAAAGACTCTCCTGAAACAATCCAGGAAAATGATCAGGAGAAAAACAAATGGAGGATACAACCCAGAGCACAACGGTATAAATACACGAAACAGAAAAGCACAGACCACAGTCTTCAGACTTAGAACGGACACTGCAGTCTCAGAGCACACCTCCACAGAATGGGTCTCAGGGACTCGGCAGCCTGCACCTGTGGAGCACCAAAGCAGTCCCCAGAGCACATCCTGCAAGACTGCCTTAGTCTGAGTAGTGAGAGATTGGAGATCTGGCGAACAGAAACAACACTACAAGACAAACTATGGGGAACCGGTGAAGACCTCAAGCGCACCGCCCTGTTTATGACACATACCGGAGTAGTCGCATAGCAAAAGTTGATCGCAGAAGAAGAAGACTACCTCTATGACACTTTCCCCAAGTAACTAAGGAGATTAACTCCCAAACGCCACTCTACGTGGCTTTAGGTTGGACGCCTTTTTACCAGGAGTTACACTATAGGGAGTTTTTTATTCTAAAAACAAATGGCTTGTAAAACATGACTTTTGTCCTGGTCCACTAAGAGTTAAACTATAATGTCCAGGGAGCACCCCTGCACAAAAACTGGGTTGACGAACCCGATGGCAAAATTCACCAGAGTAGGGTGACTCCAGACAAACCTGGATATACAGATCTTGTCGGCAGG
This sequence comes from Arion vulgaris, assembly GCA_020796225.1. NCBI lineage: Eukaryota > Metazoa > Mollusca > Gastropoda > Stylommatophora > Arionidae > Arion > Arion vulgaris. Next base: position 61,685,205 of record CM036754.1, read on the forward strand.
GGGTTGCAACTGTCCCAGAAACAGAATGTGTCAGCAATTATTGGCGAGGAGGAATCGACACATACAAATAACTCAATTGCCAGGCTGCTGTATACCACAAGCTAAGCTATGACAAAAGATTCTACAAATACTTGCACGAGCCTGGCTTTATGGTCACATTTCTTCTTTTTCAAATGCTCCATATCGACCACTTCATAAACTACTCTTTGTGATTTGTATGTGTTCTGAGTCTAAGTGATTGTACGCTGCCAGTTATGAGCCTACAGGTAGGCCAGCACATCCAATTTCTGCTGCACTTTTTATTTACTAGGGTAGCTTACCTAGACCCCTACCTCAGTTGCTTCTTATGACAAGCCTTGTAGGTCGCAGTGCTACTATTCTTTGCTCCCTTGCGAGCCCGTCAACATACAGGCGATGGTCCCATTTAAATTTCATTGCACTTGTTAATAAAGATCAAAATGTTCTTACTTTGTTCAGTGATGATACATCTTCTGTCTGTCTAATTGATTTCTGCGGATTGAGGCAGTTGGAGAAATCGGACAAACTAGAACTCTCATCGCTATCACTGTCTAGATATGATTTGCTGATCTTGGATGCTGAAACATTTTGATCATTGTCACTGCTGCTGAGGCTGTAGACACTGCTACTGGCTCGATGTGAAGAATCATTCTGTGACAATGGAATGTCTTGTGGCGACATCTGATATGGTGTGGAAATTCTTGTTTCAATTTCATTGTCAACAGGTAAATAACTTTTTTGTGTGGGTTTATTTCGAACAGTATGTTCACAAGATTCATTTCTGGCATAGTTAGCGACTTCATAAGTTGGACGGCCAACATTATTTCTATCATGATCAGTAACTTTAAACTGTAAAATGTTCAAACTATCTTTCTCTGAATTCATTTCTTCTCTAACATCTTTCAATTTTACCGTAAGAAATTTGTCTCGTTTAATTGCGGAACAGTTAGAATCATCCTTTCCGCTTGCAAAACATTTACGTAATTGCAGCAATGGTACATCATCATAAACATCCAAATCGTACACATCAATCTGAGATGTGTCAGTTTTTTCTTCTTCAAAATTATCAGCTAATGTTTCAGAACAATTTTTTTGACTTGACTTTTTTATCCCACTATTAATAATGTCCACACATTTGTCATTTTTTTTGGCTAATATTTGCTTCTTATATTGTCTCATTTTTTCTGAAGTTCGCCTAGACTTTTGTTTAATTCTTTCTTGTCTGCTCCGAGAGGTCAATCTCTTTGCTATGTTTTCTAAATCTTCAATTAGATCTGAATCATTTCTTACACCATTTTTAATTTCAGCAACGTCACTGCTATCTATACCCACAATCTTTATCATTACGCTTGTCAGTTTGCGATGTCGTTTCGGTCTGATGGGTGAAACGTTCTGGTGATAACTATTGCTCTCACTGCCATGATCGCTATCACTGTCAGAACTTTCAAAGATGTGTTTTCGTGATTTCTTCTTTAACCTTTTTCTTCTTGCTATATTATGAAATGTTAATGAATCATCACTTGAAAGTTCTTCATTACGTCTTTGGACATTATGAAAATCATTATTCTTTTCGTCACTGGAGACATTTTGATGTGATCTTTTGACAGTTTGAAAGCCCTTACTGCCTTCTCCATTGTCTCTGCCATGAGAAAGCATGTGTGATTCTTCTTTAGAACAATTATGATTAGACTGAAGGAATGAATCAGTAATTAGTTCAGGAGTGTCTGACGATGAACAGCCTAAGATGTCAAACTTGGTCAACGGCTTTTGAGATGTGGCTAAAACTGTGGAGCTGAAGGTTTGACCTAGGGAAGACTGTGAACTGTGTCCTGGTGACTGGTCTGAAGATAAAACATGATCAATCAACCTATTTGCAGGAGGAATTAGTTGTGCATAAGAATTATTAGAACTGTCAGTGTCTGATAGTAAAAGTATTGTTTCAATATCTGACTTTTCTTGGCTATTTAGACTTCTACATCTCTTCTTCCAGGTTTTCGTATGATTCATGCCCTTACTCCCATTGTTTTTTCACTATCAGAACTTGACTCAATCACAGAAATTTTTCGTTTCTTTCTATGTGTACTCTTAACAAAATCTTTATTTTTGCCTTTCCAACTAATACTGATCGGGCTTTTACAAAAGTCTGCTTCAGTGCTCAAGACATCATCATTGACTGAGTCCCTGTCCATCATGTAGTCTTGACTGCATTTGTTACTACCCATTTCTAAATCATCTTCTAAGACGTTTCTTTTACACATATCTTGTGTTGGTAAGAAATTGGTGGAGGCACTCTGAGAGCACAATTTCAGAAAAGTATTTCTTTCACATTCCGAAAGATGTTCATGATTAACTGCCGATGATATACATGTATTATTACAAATAGGAAGTGCAGGATCTAATTGTTGATCTAGTTCGAGTCTGTTATCTGGGGTTATATTCTCATCCGAGTCACTACTATCTACTTCCACAACTTCTTTTCTGCTGGCACTATTTTCTTCATTTTTGTTTTCAGGACTGTCCTGTCCTTTTTTAACATTTATATTTTTTGAAATCCTGCTTGCGAAATGTCTGTGTTTCTGTGGTGAAACATAGAACTCAGAACCGCTTGTGTTCGCACTGAAATCAGATTCCAAAACAGCAGACAAGACCTGTGATGCTGTTAGAATTTTATGCCAAGGTTGTCTACTAGGCACAATAAGTATTTTCGGTTCCAAGATAGTGCTTGTACATTCTGGTTGTATCAAAGCAAAACCGATTTGTTTTGTCGACTGAACACTGTTCAAAGTTCTGTGAACAGATTCTTGACTTCCTTCAATATTTTCATCAATTACATCTATTAAAGTTTTTATTTGCTTGGAAGCTTCATTCTGTTCTTCCATTGTGTGTTTATTTTGATGACTAGGAGTAGGCCTTTTTTCCAGATCAAGTTTGTTCGTCTCGTCTTTACAACATGGTACAGAATTTATCGCCATATTGTCCAGGGGAGGTGTTGACTGTAATTTCTGAAAGATAAGAAAACAATAATAAATATTTTAAAATTATAATAAACAATACTTACTTACTTGGTTCTATTCTATCTTGTGTTGAAGTTATACAAAACACGTAATCACAAAGTACTGTAGTTTTACAAATTACAAAACAATGACAAAATACAGCAATGTTTCGACCAACAAAGCCTTTATCAAGCAAACGAACAACAGGAGTGACAAATTTAAAAAACATATGGACGACTACATACAAACGTTTCTAATGAAAATCTGGGGAAAAAACGAATAACGAAATAAATGTAACACAAAAACTAGAAATAGAAAGGAAGAGAAACAATGACAAAGCTAGTAAATATATAACTTGAATACATGCAACATATGCCCATATAGATTACAAGGCATGGGAAGAGAAAGTACTAAGAAGCATAGGAATGTAATCCGTTGAAACCACGCGGTCGCAAGGTACCATGCAACGAAATCAACTGATTCTCCAGAGCAAATCGACTGCAATTATCCGAGGAACATGATCGGATGGCTGTGACCTGGACATCGTGAGCTCTTAATGGCCAGTATCATTGAAATGGGTGGCTACAGGGGTCACAGAGTATTGGCGTATGCCGCGCAAGTGTTGGGCGAATCGGTCACTGAGCCTCTTGCCTGTCTCGCTGATATAAGCCTTGTTACACCGCTAACAGATGGCATAAATAAGATTACGGGACTTGCATGTGAAACCATCGTCAATAACAAACGTGGATAAAGGAAAAGACACAGTACGCGTCTGCATTACATAAGCACACATGTTGCAATGTCGACGGCCACACTGGACAGTGCCAAAATGAGTCTGGATATTGGACTTCAGGCGACTGTGTACCAACATATCATTAAGACTTCTGTCCCGTCTGTAAGCCACCAAATGATAGTTGGGGAAGACAGAACGGGTCATAGGGTCTGACTTAAGGATAGACAGATGACGGAATAAAACATTTTTCACCAGTGAACTATGGGGTGGAAAGTTAAGATAAGTTTTACTCTGTCAGCGTTAGTAGTCCTATGCTGGCTGATAACGGCCTGCTGGCGGGTGATTTTCTGTACTCGATACATAGCCGATACAATCACCTTCTCCATATATAGGCGACTGCGGAAGAGATCAAGCATCTCGCAAGCTGTCTCAAGAAAATCATCATCCTCGCTACAAAGGCGTAAGAGCTGTGAGAATGGCAAAGAGTCATGACAAGCCTGGGGATGGGAAGAAGTATAAAGGAGAAAACTATGTGCATCAGTAGGCTTGTAATATACTGATGTAGTGATAGTGGATAGGTATATGGTGATAGTAATGTCAAGAAAGTTGACACAAGTAGTGGAGATGTGAGAAATAAAACAAATAGAAGGGTTGAAAACATTAATGAAATTTATGAAGCATGACAAATTGGCTTCAGGCATATCAGTAATGCCAATACAGTCATCAATGTATCTGTGATACAGACGGAAGGGGGCCATCATATGTAGTCCATACTAGGTGTTCACGATAACCCAAGAACAGACAAGCATAACTAGGTCCCATGACAACTCCACTGATCTGCTCAAAGAATTGGTCATTAAACTGAAAGGAGTTGAGTGAGAACTAGTTCCACAAGACAAAGGAGAGCAGAAGTTGACATAAGTGGATTAGTTCTCCTATTGAGGAAGAACTGGAGAGCTTTAAGGCCATCAGGATGAGGTATAGAAGTGTATAATGAGCACACATCAAGGAGGAAGAGACGGTAGGTTCTCTCGGGTAGCAACTCAATGGAAGAAAAGACAGACAAAGCGTAGTTCGTATCTTTAAAAAATGAAGGGAGTGTGGTGACTATGGGATTAAGGACGCTATCAAGGAATTCAGAGATGTGTTCCGTAGGGCAAGAGCAAGCAGAAACGATAGGCCTACCAGGATTGTGGAATTTATGAATTTTGGGAGCATATAAAGGTGGGTTTGCCCAAACCGCTATCGATCCCACAGAGTGATGATGCACTAGTAGGAAGGTCGTTCGTGGTAATTAAGTTCTTAATGACTTCACGAAACTTATTATTATTAGACAGAGTGACATCAGTAGGGCTGGTTTTATAAAACTGAGTGTCACACAGTTGGTTATGACCTTCCTGAAGGTAAAGATCTTTGCTCCAAACGACTATAGCTCTGCCTTTGTCGGCGGGTTTGATAATGTCATCACGTCGACGGAGGTGTGATGGTGCACAAAACTCCGACGGTGACATGTTAGACTGCCAAAGGTGTTTGGGGTGGAGCAGTCCAATATCATGTATAGTATTCTTGATGTAGAGATCAAGAGCGTTAGAGGCACCAGGTTTGGGTGTCCAGTCATGTTTATGAGTAGAAAACTTAGAAAACATACTCGTGTCAGGACATTGGTCAGTGTCAACACAAAGAAGTTATACACAGAGAAAATACTATACTATCCTACTTTTCTCTAATCCTGTTTTGCCTCACTGCATCAGGATAAGAAGAGATTTATAGAATGGGCTCTTGTGTGTGCTTCATAAATAGTGTTTTTCATTAACTGTTATTTCTGAGGTCTACCTTTTGCGTGGACAGCCTTTTGATTTGCATTCACTGTGTCGGAGTAGCATTGCTCTTTGAGGCGCACTGTCTGTTGATAATCTGCTTATGTGGCTGAACCATCTAATTTGTTGCTTCTTGATGAAGTTCAGTACTGATGTTGTACCCATTTTTTCCCTGATGTCTTCACTTCTAAACCTGCCTCTTCTTGACACTCCCATCATTCTGCGTAGACACTTCATCCTGTTTACCTGTTCTTTAAATCTCTTCAATAATTCTATGAGCATAAATTAGATTAAACCACTGTCGGCTTGCTAGGCCTGTCACAGTGGCTTCAGAATCCCCTAGATGGGTCACACGGTGCACTAGATTATCACATTCAGGCTAGAATACACAAAGTTCATCCAAAGAAAACTGAAAATCGACTTCAGTTAGAGTCCAGTTGAATTTCACATCTAGTATGCTGCACCATCCTAACCGGAGCGGAACTATCATACTAAATGTCTCTATTCTATCTTGGGTTGTAGAAGTCATACACAGAGAGAACACCATTTGATACTGTCTATAGTCTACCTTGTCTTGTAGAAGACAAACAGTTAGAAAATAAAATATGATCCAATTAACAACCATTTTACCCTTGGATGTACAAGTCATAAAGAAAGAATACTATACTATCCTACTAGCTGTCTCTATTCTACCTGTGTGTTTGTGGGATTAGGTCCAAATCTATAAATGTGTTACAGAATCTGCAATTATGAAAATATTCTCCCCAAGAAGCTAATTCTTATTTTCTATGCTTGTTGGTGTACTCTCTCTAATATAACCAAAAACACTTGCTCTTAGTTTGAAAGCGGTGTGTTTTGGCTTAAAGATGTTTTAATCCCCTATAAACAAACAAGCTGCAACTATTTTTTGGTACATAGTGTTAGGAACTATTTCCGTACAATGTTTTATTATGAATGTGGAATTAAAATGCTAATATAAATGTTAGCGATAAGTTGCAACAATACATTACATTGGGACACATAACGGGGGTCCCAATGGCGAAGTGGTTTGCCTGTCGTACTGAAGATTGTGGGTTCGAATCCGGACCAAGGCGTGCAATTTTTCATGACATCCCTAGGAATGTAGATCCTTAGGAGCTATGGAGTTTGTGCAATGTTCTCGGCAGATGGCATGCCATCTCTGCCGAAAGGGATAGAGCCATATGGGGAAACTTGGTGCAATAAAGTAAATCCTGCATAAATGAAAAATCCTAACCTGAACAGCTTCGCTGCGACTGCACTAGCCATTAAATTCCTCAAGCCCCTGTCCCACACTGCCCTAAAAAGCGGCACTACATGCAATAATGACAGATGAAGTCAATCCTTCGCATTTGAACTCTTTTGTTTAGACATAAAGGAACATGAGAGATAAATGTATAAAAAACAGTAAATGGATAAATTCTCTAACGGTTTCTCTCATACCTGTGCAAGTTCTAAGATGATCTTATCAAGTACCGATTTGATGGTCTTCCTTTCGGCTGCCAACAAGACGTCTGCTCCAATGAGTCGCTTGTACTCATAGCGGACCATTCTCTTTGTCATAACACTAAAGGTGAAACAAATATGCAAGAACTTTTTAGAGCATCATGTATGAGCATGTCTTATTGACCTTATTCTACAACAATAAATTAGACAATCTCATAGTTTATATACAAACTTTCACCTTTTTCTTTCAGTGTTTTCAGACATGGACTTGTTTACTTCCATAGTAGTTAGCGGTCAACTGGAGTATTTGTACATCTCCATATAGCTTGCCTAGAATTGACATGGGGGCGGCAATGTGTTTCCTTGATTTATAGTAAGTTAAACATTCTTGCAGGATGTGTGTCAGCTGTCACCTTTCCGGTGTCAACTGTCACCACCACCACCTTCTTCGAATTTTTTCAGACATTGACTTGAATACTTCTAAAGTAGTTAACTGGAGTACAGTAGAACCCGGTTATGTCGCCGGCCTAGGGGTTTGCCAAAAAGCGTCGGGATAACTGATGATCGAGATAAACGAAAACCAATATGGCGGCAAAATATTAACGTGTGCTTGAAATTTCTTTATGTACATGATGTGCGTTAATAAATGAGAATGTACATGCACGTGTTATTTGTTTGATGAAGCGATCGGCATGCTATAAAAATGTACATACATGTTTGCTAACAACAAAAGGCATATGTGCACCAACTAACAGTAGAAATTTACCAATATAAAATAAAAACCACAGTCGATTCTCGATACAAACCTTTATTTATACAAACTGACACAGCTCTGAAAAGTATCGTACACTCGGTTACTATGGTTTCTTTACAAAGTCTAAAATGCTTTGTTGCTTTTTGCCTTTAACAGTCTGCTTGAAAACAAATGCTTCAATATTATTTATGCTGTCTAAAACAGTTTCATCTCCTACAAAAGGCATAAGTTAACACCCATGGTCATGGGGATCGAGATAACCAACGTCAAGTGGCAAATTTGGCCCTCTTTTGTGCTCGAGATATTAGGGTTCGCGACATAAAAGAATCGAGATATCCGATGAGAAAATGCTAAGACAAAGAGAGAATTTGGCGGTTCCACTTCAAAAGCGTCGACTTAATAGGGTTGGCGAGTTAACCGAGGTCGAGATAAGTGGGTTCTACTGTATTTGTATTATATCTCCAAATAGCTCGTCTTGAACTGACATGGGGGTGGCCATGTGTTTCCTCTGTTCATAGTAAGTTAAACACTCTTGCAGGATGTATGTCCGTCAACTTGCTGGTGCCACATGCGCATATACCAGTAGAGCTTATCTTGTAATTGTTAAATAAATGTACCTCAGTCTATTGAACCCAGTATGCAGCTGGAAAATGACAACCTGTTTTCTATTAAGTTGGTAGTAAGTATAATATTTTGTATTGACACTGGTGATCTCTTGTTCATTTGTTTTTGTGGGCCATTTTTTATCCATGTTTTTGCTTTCTCATATGTCCTACTGGTGTCTGTGGTAGCCTGTTGCCTGCTTTTGTCAATATGTTCACTATCTCGTTACCAGGTATACCGCAAAGGGATGGTATGAACTGTATTACCAAACTATCACCTATACTGAGACAAAATCTTGATCAAAACCTATGATCTTGAAGCAACAAACCATAAATAGTATATTTTTATCGACCCTATACTACCAGTGTCATACATAGACACTTATCTAAATCATAAACACACAAAATCAACACGTTCGAGATGAGATGAATGACAAATGATGCCAACTTAACCATCCACGATTGAGATAGAAGTGATACTATCAGACGTACAGTACAAGCAGCACCATGTGTCACATTCCTCGAGAAACAAAAGTTTAAGTGATTTGGTCATCTTGGTCACAACCTAAGTCTGTCAATTACCTGCAGGTATTATTATTAATCTCGAGTAAATTTAATATTGAAATTGTTGGTGTAATTACTTAACGGGAACAAGTTTTCTTTTAGGTAAATTAGAGATGAAAAGAAATATTGAAATAGGGTTGCCAGATGGCCTGGGTTTAAAACTTGTGGTGTCTCAAAAAATAATTTTGGGATGCTTATTTGACTCGGTTTTTGTCCGTCTAATGAAAGTTGCAAATAAATTGAACTTTTTTCTCGACTTTCAGATGGCAGAACTATATTAATTTGAAAACTTGAATAGCCCAGGTCCACATATAACACCGTCCTTTTGTTTTCAGTATCACAATCACTGTGATTAGTACGGAACTGTACTGTTTAATTTGAAAACTTCGCCTAGAAGCAGTAGTTTTGGTTTCATTAGGAGGTGAACATTCAAAAAACATTACAAGACACCAAATAATGAAGTTTTATTATCAATGTGCGATTTATTTTATTAATATCATTTTTATTAATAGTATTACTATTTATAGTATTACTATAGTATTACAGTATTACTACTATTAGCAGCAATGTGAATATGTGTAGCATCTTTGATTCTTCTTGTAGTTAAGACCCTTAACCATAGCCAGAATCGCAGACCTTAGTATTGTTAGGCCTATAGTGTGAATTAATTTATACAAAATAATGACAGTCTTGGAAAATCGGGACAGGTGGCAAGAAATGTCCCCAAAACACGGACGTGTGGCAAGTTCAAGAAATATTCCGGTTTCTCAGTTGCAACTACCTGAACTACCCTATATTGAAATATATTTTACAATTAAAGTTAAATGCAACGTTTGTAAACTTTGTAGTGTTGGACATGAAACAAAAAGAATATGTATTATAAAATTCTTCAGAGTCATAGAGACACCAACTTACAAGTGGGCACATGATGTCCACCAGTGTGAGTGTCACAACAAAGAAAAGATCAACAAGACATAACAAACAACAAAGTAACTTACAAGTTACAACTACACACTGCCAACGGCAACAGCAAAATAAACAATTTCCAACAAAAATAAATTTTAAATATATTTTTTCTATACAACTTACTTTAAATCACAATGTGCAACTATGCGCCTCACGACAGCTTCTATATCACCCATGTTAAACCTTTAACTTAATGCGATGATGTGGACGTGGACAAGACAAAACTTTGGCGAGATCATTCATAATTCGCTCGCTTTTCACGATTAGGTACTTTGATTTAACCGGATACTCGAGTATTCGACTTGACCTAGGTCACGGAACATTACTAGGTCAGGATAGACGACCAGGGTTCAAATGTCATCCCTTGCGTGTAATAATAAATGTTTGGGTTACAATAAGAAGTGTAACGTTTGATTTCAATGTGTAGCCATAAAAAGGTTATGTTATATTATGCGATCGATGTCATGGCACATTGGGCATTCCCATTCGTGCTCTGTCCTCCGTTGCAGCAGCCACCCCAAAGTCCACTTGCTCACAGTACCCATGAGAAGTTGATTACTATATCTTCTCTCTCTACCACGAAGACGACACTGTCTGGCATGTCCAAACCTAACGCCTAATTCTCGAACTCGTTCCAGTGTCTGAGACCCGACCATGTCACACATTTGAGAGCGTACCGCATTGATGATATCGGCTCTGTCAATACTTCTGCCCACTTGAGTCGGGGCGCTGTTTGCAAGAGAGTCAGCACGTTCGTTACCCCATGTCCAGCATGTCCAGGCGTGTACAGCCAGGTCATTTTCTTGAGATGTGATCTCCGAATGATGTCCACCCATTTCACACGCATACTTCCAGATTCAATCATTTGAAGTATATTCATCGAGTCTGATATGATGATCGTATGGGTAACCTGTTGCTCAGCCACCCATGACAGAGCCCTGGAGGCAGCGGTGATCTCCATAGTCAATGCTCGATGTCGTTGTCTCAAAAGCCCGCAGTCCTCATGAAGTGTGCGACCGTTTCGTTGTGCTGAGTAAGCCCACGATGATCTGGTGCCACGCTTGACAGAGCCATCGGTGTAGATAATGATATCACTTGGATGGGAGTGCTGATCCACGAGTGCAAGAATTTCCGCATTGGCGACGCCCGGGGCCCATTCTCTACAGCGGCGTCCAAGTGTGCTGAAAGCCCTGGCGTAAGCAGTCATATCCTCTGATATAGGCATCCATTCTTCACCATGTCTCAGCTCATCTAGAGTACAGACTTGTTTAATAACATCCTCAGCCTCAGTCATCCAGAATCGACCTCTCTTCAAACGTCTGCCCTTGTTTTCATTTATGGATTTGTGCAGAGGTCTGTGAGTAGACGGGGCAACGGGACTGTGAGTTTCAGTTTCAGTTTGGAATATCTTCATTGCACTCCGGACATGTCCATATGTGCTCCGATCCCTTCGCAATATCTCCAACAGCGTCCAGCGACTGACTGTACCAGTTCTATTTTGATTGATGAGCCGACTCGTATGCCTGTTGTACCATTCTTTTCTTGCCACACCAATCTTCAAACCAAGTTCTCGCAATCTAGTAGTTGACGTGGATTGGTTTAGATGAAGGTCTTCTCTGCGGCCACGCTCTATGAGGGCGTTCACGATGTAAGCTCTGTCCATTGGCTGGCCCTCTGATATAGCGGCAGAGCCAGCCAGTCTGTCTGCTCTCTCATTACCAACGACACCCATGTGCCCCGGAACAAAGACAAGTGTAATTCTGCAAATTTTTGACGCCTGCAGTGATTCAGTCCATTGCCTGCGCACCGAACCGGCCTCCACCTTTCGGATCATACTCAATGAGTCACTCAGAATGCACGCATGAGTGTAGTTTTGTGACTCTAGCCAGAGTAGTGCATTGGTCACCGCCAGTACCTCCATTGTCATGCTGCTTGTTGTCATACTAAATGCACCACTGGCTTCCTTGACCATTCTGCCACATGAGCTTGCAGAGAAGGCCCATGCAGATTTTTCGTGACGAACTACCGATCCATCCGTGTAAATCACAACGTCGTCTGCATTGCAGTTTTCATCGATAATGGCTTTGACGTCTGCATTCAACGCCACGGGATTTCCTTCTCTGCAACCTTTGTCAAATTTAATGATGGTTGAAAAAGTGTTCCAGTATATTGGAGACATCGGTATCCATTCTTCCCCATAGTCAATATTATTGAGCCCGAATACCAGCTGAACAGTATCTGCGGAACGGCCAACCCATGACTTGCCCCGCTTTAGCCGATTTCCACCACTGGTACTGAGCTGCTCATGCAATGGGTGATTCTTTTTTGGGACTTATTTTGAGATAGGCACGTGCTCTAGCTATCTTGAGTCTATACTCCATGGTCGGAAAATCCATGAGAAACCTCATCGCCACACAGGGTGTATCCATTGTGCAACCGAGGATGATGCGCATAGCTTCGTTCTGTATTCTCTCTAGTCTTTCGATTTGCGTTTTGCTGACAGTGAGGGTGGCCATTGCATATTCAATGGTAGAGAGGACCAGTGTCTGATACAGGATGACAAGCAGTCGTTGCTCGATGTCTGTCTATGCCAGAGTTCTCTGCTTCTGTCTATGCCAGAGTTCTCTTGACTGCTCTCTGTTAGTCTTCTGTATGACCAGACAGTATCTTGTAGTGACTTCTAATTTCCAGCTTACTATCTATCTGTCTGTGGCCCTCTGCTATTTTACTGGCCTTCTCTACTACTGTCTGTTCTACTTTTCTGACCTTCTCTCTCTAACTCTGCTAGATTCTAGTATATATATATGGTCATGTTTCCTTTGATTCACGAAATCAAAGAAATCAATGAATTCTCAGATGTCCCACAAATTGGTATCAAATAGTCTGGACTTCAGTTACGTTTTCAATACTTACTCAGACTTTTAAAAGCCAAAAAATAAAAACCAACACGAGTAACAGTCTCTGTGCATATATGTACGCTGACAACTTCCTGTTTTTGAATTGAGATCAGAGACAATGCCGCATCGCTGCCCATTTCTGCTCAACTGTCAACACCCGTCATTACTCAGAAGCATTGTCGAAATAAGTTATGATTACTCCCTGATGGAGGAGATGGGAGAGCTTTCCTACCAATAATAACTCTGTTACAGAATAAGTAACAAAATTTAACAAATATGCGCTAAATTAGATCATGGGACAAATTGTCTCAAAGCCCAATGCTGTTCAGATACAGTGGATACACGGCGAAAGAGGATCAGAGGCAGCGAAAGACACCATGTATGAAGCACACACAAAAGTTTGTTCTAGAAATCTCTTCTTATTCTGATGCTGTGTGAGGCAACCCAGGATTAGGTAAAAAGAGAAAGAAAAACTGACCCTATTATTGCGGCTAATATAAACATATGGATGTGCAGAAAGTCCACTCACAAAGTAAAATAAGCAACCCTAAGGCTTTATTGTTTTTTTAAAAGCCTTTTTTACTGTGAAAAATAGGACCGGAGCTTAAGACACACTGAATGAGATGGCATAGGATCAGCGAGTGTCCAAGTGATGGCCTTGGTAAGAGACATCTATACAGTTGAGAAAAATGAGTAGGGATCAAAGCAAGCAGGTAGACAAACACGATCCCAAAAATGCAGCGCTGAATCAGTGCCGGATTAGGCTAGCGCGGGGCCCGTAGCAAATTTTAGCGCGGGGCCCTAGGTTTTGTATGATAATAAAATAAAACACAACTTTTACAAACAAACTTGTCTCGATTTAATGTGAGCAAATTTAGAGATAGCTCTAGACAAATCAATTTCTCTAAGTAAATTACATTCAATGTTCATTAAGGTGAGGTTATTTAGACGATCTTGTCCCATCATGTTTCTTAACTCACTTTTTATACACTTTAATGTTGAAAAAGAACGTTCTCCGCTGCAGTTAGTAATCATTAAAGACAAATAAATTCGTAAGACTATTTCTACATTTGGGAAACACGACTCTAATGAATTTTCCATTATAAGTTTATAAAATTGCAGTTCAAGAGCCCCATGCTTTTCGTTGCTAATAGCAGCAGCTACATTAATTTTAAGAAGTTCAGTGAATTGCATAAGTTCGTCGCCTAGGCTTTCTTCCAAATCCTCTTGGCAAGAGCTGACAATATTTGGAGTTCTTTTCAAGATTCTTCTGCTGTAATAGATTTTAACTGCCGGGGTATTCCAAATACACCAGTCACTCTATGGTACAGTCTAAATCAATAACTTTGCAAACAAAACAGAACAGTTGTCCTTTAGTTTCTGTATAACACAACCAATCTCACACGTGAGTTTTGTTTGTTAGTGTATGTGAAAAACGAAATTCGACAAAATCGTGGATTGTTTTCTTTATCGTAGGTTTTTTTTTTTTTGAAGACATGAAATCACTGTTCATATGTTGCACTTCGCTACTTTCTTTCACAATCCAATAATCTCGATTGAAGTTGTTTGGCCATTCACCAATATCTTTGGAGTACATTTTACTTTCGTTGTGTTTTTGGCTTGTAGATGATGTTGCTACATTAGAATCATGTGCTGTGCTTTCTGCCTCTCTTTGGCTTGAAGATGATATGGCTAAATTGGGAGGACTTGCTGTACATTCGATTTCAGTTTGTCTTGTGAAAAATGTGGCCAAATCGTGAAGAGTTGCTGATCTTAATGGTAATATTGGTAATGATGATGTTTCTATAGCACTGCTTTCATCTACTACACAGTGGGACACGTCTTCTGTATTTTCTGCTTCGATTTCGTTGGATTCAGCACCATCACACACGACATTTAAAAATTCAGACAGTTTGCGTGCTTTTGATATAACATCTGGTTATTTTTCCATTTTCATCTGTCACATAGGCGCGGGGCCCCTAGAAGCGCGGGGCCCGTAGCATTTGCTACTTCTGCTACTAGGCTAATCCGGCGCTGCGCTGAATACGGTTGTGTGTGCAAAAAAGGTCCTGGTATTGCAGCTTCGCTGTAAACTGTCATGCAACATGGTAAATACCATTTTCAGGACTTGACAAAGAAGAAGAAATCAAATGTTACTGACCTCTTTTGTATTATTTCTACCCATGAGGTTCATGTTACTATGTTTTCTCCTCCAACTTTCTTTAGACTGTTTTTGCTTATGTTGCCATTTGTGGTGTACATCTTCCTCTTCTAGCTTTCTCTAAACAATTCTCATACTTGTCTTCCTCTTTTGAGTTCAGTTTCCTCTTATAGCTTTCTATAAATATTTTTTGTTCTTGTCTCCTCTTTTGAGTTCAGTTTCACTTTGTAGCTTTCCCTAAACAATTCTCATACTTGTCTTCCTCTTTTGAGTTCAGTTTCCTCTTATAGCTTTCTATAACCATTTTTTGTTCTTGTCTTCCTCTTTTGAGTTCAGTTTCCTGTTATAATTTTTCTAAACATTTTTGTTCTTGTCTTCCTCTTTTGAGTTCAGTTTCCTCTTATAGCTTTCTCTAAACATTTTTGTTCTTGTCTTCCTCTTTTGAGTTCAGTTTCCTCTAAACATTTTTTGTTCTTGTCTTCCTCTTTTGAGTTCAGTTTCCTCTTATAGTTTTCTCTAAACATTTTTTATTTCCTCTGTGTTCAGTCTAGCTTTTTCTAAACATTTCTCATTCTTGTCTTCCTCTGTAGATTCATTCCCTATTCTAGCTTTTTTTCGAAACGTTTATTGATATAATCTTCTGTGTTCAGTTTCGTCTTCTAATTTACTCTAAACATTTTTTGTTGGTGAAATCCAGCAGCAAACTGAATATATTAAATATAGCACTTTCATTTGTCATCCAGAAATTTGACTGCTGCAGTTTAACCTTGCATTGGCCCACTTGTTACGTGTTTGTATTCAGGAATCGCTTATCTTACTAATATAAATATCGGCATGCTAGATAACAGTCTGTGACAATGATTTCAAAATTGTATCACAGACTTTTCTTTGTGTGTTTTTGTCATTTTTGTTTATTTGACAAGTTTAGCAACATCATCTCAGTTCAGTAGTAATATTTGGTTGAACTCTATATGCAACTCTGTATAGTTATGCACTACAAACCGTATTGGAATAGTGAGTTAGAATACAGCACAATAAGGTAAAAATATCTTGAAAGTGGAAAAGATCAGTCCGTGTCAAAAGCACTATAAAAACCACCAACATGCTGAGACCACATTTCAAAGGGCCAAATTACAGGCCAAGTGGAGAAACGAATAAAAAACAGAATCCCTAAAATTCAAAAGAGATACCTGGAAGCTGGTAAAACAAATTAGTGATGAATTTACATGGAGAAACAGAAAGATTGCATTGAATAAAGAAGCAAACATTCTCACAGGTAAAGAGGCAGTTGACCACTTTGCAGACTCCATTGTTACAAACAGCAGTATTGAAGTTAGTCCAAAGAAACAAGAGATTCAAGAAAAACAACAAGATACATAATAAAATGAAATTGGACCTGAAGTTAGGAGACACCAATCGCATAAAAAAAAAACTGAAGACGACAACATCCAAATTAAAAATGAGAAAGTCACCAGGAGTCGATGGAGTGCAAAATGAAATGATTAAGAACTTGGGAACTGTGGCAAAAACAAACTTGCTGTAGATTTACAATTTCCACAAACCTGGAGAAATGCAATCATGGTACCAATCGCAAAACCAGGTAAATACAATTCAGCCGCAGACTGATCAACCTTACAAACTAAACTGTCTCTGCAAAATAATGGAAAATATCACCAATCTCCGAATACTGTGGTATCTTGAAAGTGAAAACAGCGGATTGTGTCAATGCAGGCAAGTTTCAGGTATTGCTACTCTACTGAAGACCAATTTTCCTTACTAAAAAAAAAATTTGAGGATGCGATGAAAGATATGAAACTGATACTAGTAACATGGATAAACATAAAGAAAGCTTTAACAAGGTTTGGACAGAAGGGCTTCTAAAGTGAGAAAATGTAGACTCGAGTTATTGGAAATGTTCTTCCAGGTTATTGGAGTTGTTTGTAGAGGTGGGTTAGGACTAACAACCAAAATCTATACAAATGTCTTAGTTATAGAAACTGGAATAAATTAGTGGCATTGTGTGTGAAATAATTTCAGTGCACTATGTTCCATAAGGAATGCTGAATTAAAAACTAACTGATATAAATGTTAGTGATATTTTGTTACCCTATACTTTATTGGACACAGAAAGGAATACGCAAGAAATGGAGAGATCATTATGTGATGGATCTGACTGAAGTATAATTATGGGATGGGGCCTAAGACACAGTGACCAAATTAATATAAGTCGGAATCAGTAACCTAGAGTTGACCAAAACCATATCCCATCTCCAAGTAGTAGTCTTGGTAATAGGATTTACCATGTGAAGATTCAAAAGGGAACGAAAGCTATCTAGTTACACAAATGTCTTGTTGAAAACAGATGTGTTATGTCGAAAGGTGCAGATATCATATCCTCACTGTAAACTATGACATAATTTATCAAACACCTGGGAATAGATAATAGACTTATTTTCATGTCTTCTGATGTTTTTTTCACCGATACTGAACAATTTTATATTTTGCGGAAACACTGACTTGACTACACTATTTATAAACTTACACGTACATGAGCTCTCACAAATGTCTTAGACGGCAGACATTTTAGTGCTTTGAACAACATTCTTATTGCACAAAATTCTTATCACACAAAGAAGATTTTGTCAATGAAGAAATTGACAATCATTTTGTTTATCTGCAGTTAAAATGTGTACTCTGCAAGTTAGCATGGTCTTTTTAGTACACTTATTTCCAGCTCCAATTATCGGTCAGGTCGATCTAAACCGTCACGAAATTCAATTTGTTGCTGATCATCTAACGGATAAAAAATGCGATGAACTTATCAACGCACTTCATGAAAAAAGTTATCTGGTAATAATAAAAAATATTGATTGTGCAAAAATATGTGTGTTTTTAACACCAGACTATCCAATTACAATATTAATATCCCCGTTCAGTTGTAATAAATATTAACACAACTCTTCGAATGTAATGACTTATTGACTAAAACATAAACAATAATGCCGCATTAATGCGTAAGTCCAAATCCTGAAATCGGTTCACAACTTTTTTCGAGTCGCGAGTACCTTTTATAATAGCCAGATAACCTACGATATACTCCAACAATATTAGCAAACAGTAACCTATGTAATAAAGTATGCAAAAAAACATCTCCCATGTAATCGGAGCTATGGTTAACAACCAAAATATGTAAAAACGACTTTGTTAGAGACTACAATGGAAATATGGAATAGTGTTAGGACATATTTCAACACCGAGTTTCATTAGGAACTTAGCGGTTAAAAAGCTGGCCCAATGTTCAATTGAGAATGGAAAGAAATAAGAGAGAATGTGGGAAAACATTGGAAATATATTTTTTCAGAGTATAATTCGGACAACACTCCTATCAAATAGAAGATGTACACCAGAGACAAAGTTGAAAGAGTAGAATAACTCAAGCTATAACAGCTTTTATGAAAATGAAAAACATACTGTACATGAATTCAAAACCAACGGATAAATAAAGCCAGAACTGCATTAGACAATGTAAACAACGTTTGTAGATCTTCCCAGACTAACACACAAACTAAATTTAAGATATGAGGAAAATGGCACAGTAATTTTGGTATGAATCTGAATCATCATCCGTCCGAGTGGCTAGTGGGGCCCAAATTTGGGGTGTAAAGAATAGAAACACTGTTACCTGCCACGCATGTCGTAAAATGTGACTAAGGAGGTTTGGCTGAAATCGGATGTAATTGTCCGCTAGGGAATGCTAACCTGAAATGCTTGCAGAAAACGGATGCACCAGGCTGTAAGGCGCATAACATGGTACAACGACCCCACACAATGAGGAATGGGATAACGAATTCTACGGTCGCCAATCTGCCTGGGAGATTTAGCCATGCAGTAAGAATGTCAGACCTACCATCACGAGGGTGGCCAAAACTTACTGCAGGAAGAGGTCGGCACAAACGGGAAGCAGAAATCATAGGAATTATATTCTACAGAACTGCCACCAGTATGCAGACTTGCGAAGAAAGAGGTGACCCACTTACACTAGCGTCCAAGACAAACTGTATGCTGTGGCTGATAATCTGAGACGGCTGCCTTTATTAGAGAATCCGAAATCCCAATCTAGTGAGAATGCAGAAGAAGAAAAAGAATCATCATCGAATAGCTTGCCCTCAGCAGAACTTTGCCACCCCAACAGTCCTTTGGGACAGTGGACCTGTGAGAGAAAGAAACTCAGAAGTGCTGTTAGGGTGGCAAGTTCTATTCTGGAAAAGTTAATGTATAATGATAATTACTTATAATGATCTTGCTAGTAATTGCTTGATTAGTTAATATTAGACAGACTGATATTTTAAGTAATAGTGTTGAATCTACAACCCTAACAAGACTGCAAGATTACCAAGTCAAATGCTGTGTAGCTAGACAAGAATGCTATACTGGTAGCCAAAGAAGAATAGTAAACCAACAAAGAAAACAGTGTCTTTAAAAAAAGGAGGTTTTAAAGTCAAAGGATTGACTTCATTGCACCGGGTTTTATACTATATGGCTCAGTCCTTTTCCGGAGAAATGGCATGCCACCTGCCGAGAGTAGTGCACAAAGCACGAACTCTGTAGTTCTGGCAACAATCCTAGGGGTCTCTGGAAAAAATGCACTTGTGAACAGAATAGCACGATCTGGATTCAAAACCCACAACTTTCGACTCATAAGGCAAGGGCTTAACCACAGAGAATCAGTGTTGTTAGTTGCCACACGCTGAGAAACATACCGAGGTGGAGATCGGAGCACTTATGGACTAATTGGTTCGATGTGCAATGATGATGATCCGACAACTAAACTGAACAGACTAATAACACTTCTGTAAATTTTGTTTACATTTTTTCTTTGCAGCTGCGTCCATCACAGCATACAACTTCAAAACCATCACTAAATATGGATGTACCCTGCATTGTACGGATCACAAAATGGGTCAAAGGTCCAGGACGTGATTTGACCTACGACTACTTGGCATTGAGACTGAAAGAAATTGGTCTTGCTGAGGTTACAGTTAATATGAATTATTTTCATCATCGTTTTTCATCTTTAATATGTAGCTTACAAATTTCTTTAGAGCTGTGATATTGTAATGGTTAATGCACTTGCTTCATTGGCTCATGGTTTGTGTTCAATTCCACAGTGGGAGTAAACATTTTTTCTGACTGTAGCAGCTCAGATCGACCCAGCCACAATTGGGTACCAGAGAAGCACTGGGATATAACGCATCCGGCATAATGTTGACATCACCCATCGTGTGTTGACGGTTTAAGAACAAATACAGACCTAACACTGTATTCTTCAATATACCTCGTGGTATGCATAGAATAAACATAGAAATTTTGATACAGTTTTTAATTTGATATTTTGTTTACCAATAGTGTAACTATGTATTCCTAGTTTACAACTGCGCATGACCTAGTATAATGGTTGACTGAACACACTATGAATGTATACCGCCCGTGTGTTGCCAGGGCCCACAAGGGAAGCAAGGAATGGTAACACTGCGACCAATAAGGCATGTTATAAGAGGTGACTGAGGTAGAGGCCTAGGAAAGCTACCCTAGTAAGGAAAAAGTGTCGCAGAAATCGGAGTAAGGAAAAAGTGTAGCAGAAATCGGATGTACTGGCCTACTTGTAGGTGTATAACTGGCACAGCGTACAGCCGGCGTGGAGGTAAGGTGCTGGCCTCTCGCTCCAGAGATACTCAGTTCATTTCCTGTGTGTAGTGTCTGGATAGTTTTCTAGAGATACTTGATCTCAATGTAGGTGAGATCAAGTTACTAGTCCTATTGGAGATGGACAATAAAACATAGGTCCTGTGTTCAAGTTGAGCATGTAAATAAAAGAACCCTTGCAGTTGAAAATTGATAAGAGTAGGCTGCAAAGTCGCTACTCAGGCAACATTCATTAACAATATTAAAATAAAATCCCTGCAAAAAATGTTCATCATCAAATAGCTTGTCCTGAGCAGAACTTTGCCATCCCAACAGTCCTTCAAAATAGCTGTAATGTTCAAACCGTTAGATCCTGAATCCATCTTCTCCATGGTCTTCCTCTTCTCCTCCTTCCAGGTTCACTATTTAAAGATTACATTATATTACTTTGGCCCAGGTATCTGACAGATTGGCTCAAGCAGTTATGCGTGAGACAGCTGATGAACTGCACATGTTCTTTCTAGACAACCCTTTCAAGGATATGATCCCAACCAAATCCATCATGCTGGATAAGCCAGAAATAACAACCAAGGTTTGAACATTTGATGATAAATTAGATAAGACTGTTCTCCTTCTGTTGTCACACTGCTACTAGGTTGTGCCACTGTCGTGGTTTCTGTTTTTGTCATGTGCTGTTCTGATAGCTTGGGTGATTGTTATTTTTGCTCTTTGACAGGATTCTGCTATGCCATTTAACCGCCTTCTTTCCTGATGTTCTGTTGTAGAAGACTGTATACTGTGGGGTATACAGCCTTCTACAACACTGTTGTAAAAGACTGTTATAGAGATGAAACAATATATTCCATAATTTCTCACTTTCAGATTTGTTCAATTTTATTTTTTGGTTCGTCGCTATGAATTCAGGTGCCAAATATGGCACCTCTGACTAATTTTTGCATGAACGCTTGCTTTCATTATCACTGGTGTCCCTCACCATTCAGGCAAGTCTTACTCCGACACCAGACGTACTTGTAATTTAAATCCCCAAGTAAAGGATCAGGGTTTCCTGTAGCCCAACCAAACGTACACCAACATTTTTTGGTCTAAGCTAGCATCTTTCTTTCTTTTGTCCTGCTTTTTTGCCGTTAGACATAGCAGGCTTAACTGATGATCGGTTTCCAAGATAGTGCACGTTCGATCGCTTGATATGCTGTGGTATTGTGGAGTTTTAAGATGTCTGTAACTCTATTAATCCATCTTTTTCTTGGATTGCCCCTTCTTGATGATTCCATTTTCAGGTTGTACACTCTGGCAACTGGTGTATTCAGGTTCATTCTCACCAAACCATTTGAGTCTCTGTTTTTCAA
Source organism: Arion vulgaris (assembly GCA_020796225.1). NCBI lineage: Eukaryota > Metazoa > Mollusca > Gastropoda > Stylommatophora > Arionidae > Arion > Arion vulgaris. The sequence continues at coordinate 61,707,223 of CM036754.1, forward strand.
TGAATCTAACAACAGGTGTTGGATCAAACCCTGGAAATTCCATGACATGTGGTCACTAGCACTTAAAATGGATATTGCTGAGAGGGGGAAAATATCTGACTCACTTCCATAAAAGATATTGAATGAGTTGTCCAGAAAAGAGTGGTATGTAGAAATTGCTTGCAGGCCCTATGTAACGTATAACGGTATGTGAGGAATACAATACTAGTCAGTTTACTGCCATCTCATTCACTGCATATATTCATAATTAAATTGTCATTTGTTTACGATTCAGTTGAATTAATTATTAATGAATTCACCAACAGTTGCTTCCTGCTGTCCAGGCCGAGGACAAGTACGATAAGATGTTTATAACAGTTCTTATTCTGGCTGTGCTTGTTCTCTTGTTCTGCTTGCCAGTCACTTTGTGTCTAGTTTGTCCAAGAGCAAGCCATCTTGTATGTTTGCGAGCTTGTCCATCATGTTGCTCGCTCTGTTTTGACTCCATGGTTGACGGATGTCACAAGGTGTGGTATGGATCTAAGAAAAATGCAGATAAGTACCTGTTTGTAACACCTCAACATCGAAGTGGAGGTATGCTGGTTTGAGAATCATGAAAAGAGGAATTCAAACGACAGAGACGAAGTGTTTATGACAAATTCTAAATGTTACAAGCAAAGATAAGAAACAACGAAATCAGAATTGGCTGAAATCGGATGCACATGCCCTAAACGTGTAGAAGTCTATGCATTTAGGGTTTACCAAACCAATGTGCAACGTATACACGTTCTTGGCAAAGATCAAACATATCACAAAGAGTGATTAAAATTGGTTGTAAAGAATTAACGCAAAGAAGAACAAAATCAGAAGAAGAGTGGGATCCTTGCCAGTGCTACAATATATAAAGAAACAACAGGTCAAATGGTTCGACACGTATCGAGGTTACAACAAGACCGTCTCCCACAAAGAGACAATGGCACTCCGATACAATGGCAACAGACACAGAGGACGACCACAGAAATGATGAATCGTCAAAATATCAGACACACTAAATTCCACCGTGTACAAAGTGCATAGTGTGGCTCGCTCTGGGTGTTTCTTTTTTCGACCTGACGCCGAAAAGCAAAACAGGATTAGAGAATTGATGCGAGTCATGGACGATAAACAAACATAGAAAAATCTGTGGAGGCCACAGAGATGTGGTTTTACAGAAGAATGTTTTCTGTTAACATGTTATGTTGTGAACGCACACACATTGTTCCATATAATTGAATAAAGTTGTGCATATATCACTGATATTGTTTTAATAAGTGTCTTTAGCTGTAAAAACTTCTTTGTATTATTATCAACATTTTTATTTGTGTACTCCGATATTAGTATGTGCCTCTCAGTTCCTTGCATAATCCAACATGGGGTTCCCAATAGAAGCATAGTGTTTATTCCCTACTTTCTTGTAAAGGCTCTCTATGGTGTAGAGATTAGATGCTTACCTCTCACTCCAAAGGTACTCGGTTTGTTTCCAGCGTGAAGCAATCAGGATATTTTTAAGTGATCCTGATCTCACGGTAGTCTAGATCAAACTCTGCTCAGGACAAGCTATTGGACAGTGACAGGTTGTGTTCTCTATTCATTATAATTATATATATATGTATATATAAAATTATATATGTATAAAGATACTCAACACAAATGACAATCCAAATTACTTGGTTCAAACTCTGTGACGGGCAATTTGGAAGCAAATTTCTTCCTGTGAATTTTCCGAGCGGTAAAAATAGACCTCACCATTCAGAAAGCAATGGCAAACTACTGAACGTATAAGTGACACCTAGAAAATCAATGACTCGTTTACTGTGGTTGATGGCAACATCCTGCAAAGGATATGTCACGATTTTCATTCATTCATTAAGATACTCACATTGGGGGGTATCTGTGGCTAACCGACTTGCGTTCGAAAGTTGTGGGTTCGAATCTGGATTGCGCGTTCTTTTAACCAGTGCATTTATTTTCAGAGACCCTAGAATGGTTACCGGGCTATGGAGTTCATGCTTTGTGCAATACTGGGCGCGCCATTTCTGCGGAGAGGGACCAAGCCATGTGGGGTAAAATCCGGCGCAATGAAGTCAATTCTTCGGCTTAAAAACCCTTTAAATTCACATTATATATAAAGAAATAAATATGACGTACAGCAGCGGAGAAAAACCAAGAACTCAGTATGTATATGTCCTTTATTAACAGTTGTACAATAGTAGCAACAAAATTATGAAACTTTTATCTCAACATCGAAGGATCAATTAAATAAAAACTTTCTTTATAGCCTGTGTAATACCACTTTTTAGGGAGGTGTAGAACAGGGGGACATGGGCCTGTGGAATTTAATGGTCACATGGCTAGTGCAGTCACTGCGTCACTATTTAGGTTCACATTTTTTCTTTATGCACTCGACAGAAAAAACTAAATGACCGTACGAGGTTGAACCCGGCAAGACCAAAATGCCTTTATCAAGCAAAGGATATAAAAGTGGAGACATTCAGACTTGCTATACAGTCAGACAATAAATCCATAACAGCCCTAAAAGTCATATGTATGGTTTTTTTAAAACCCCAGAGAATTGTCATAATATAGTGAGGACCCTAGCTTTAATCTGTTCCCACATTGTGTGATATCAGTTATATGAGCACTTCAGACATGTTCATAGGTGCTCTGATCTCTGCATCAACAAATCCAGCAGCCCAACATGCCAGTTCGATGTTGATTAATCAGTTTCTTTGCATATTTGGTATGTCGTTCTTTTCAGGCTGTACCAATATCAACACCCATCTCTCTCAATCTGGTCAGCGACTGGGATTCACAAACCTGAAACTCATCTGTTCGGAAAGATTCTCTCAATGCGCTAAGAATGTCATTTCGGTCCATTGCAGCTCCTTCTGATATCGTAGATTGTGTGATCTGAGATGTGTGAACATTGTATGATATGAGTAAACAGTGAAATGTAGTCACAACAGCATCTACCATAGGACAAGTAGCAATATGATAGATCTGTTTTTGGTAGTATATTTTATTTGCGTCTGCTCTGCAATCGTTATGAAAACACAATTGAAACAGTACAGAAAGAGGAAGTGGGAAAACAAACGTAGGATACAGGCCAGAGCACAAACAGAAACAAGCAGACTACAATTTTCATATGTATATCTTTATGCACACCTCCACTGAATGGGTCTCGGTACACTCTGTCCCTGCATCTGTGGAGAACCAAAGCAATACCAGAGCACATCCTGCACGAATGTCCCAGTTTAGAAAGCGTGAGAGATAAAATATATCTAACACGAACAACCCTTCAAAACAAACTGTGGATGCATGGTGAAGACCTCAAGCTTACAGCGGTTACAAGTCATACCAGAATAGCTGCATAGCAGAAGTTTGTTGCAGAAAAATATGAGGTCTGTAGTCCTGATTTGTTCGACAGTAGTAGGCCAGTGAGTTTGCTTGAGTTATAGAGGTAGTCTTGAAGCGTGGGACAAATTACCGTAATGTGTGGGGGACTGCCTAGAGTAGTTGATAGTAGCTCGGCCTGCTAGCTGTGAGGCGCCTCATAGCTCGGGTTCGAACCTACTGTCCGGCATTTGTTCAAGTCCCTGGTCTTACTCAGGACGATAACGAGTACCTCTGAAGTCGGAGAAAATCTGCCTGTATGGCGAGGAATACTAATTACGAGTACATTGAGCACACGGCTGCCAGTGTAAAGTAATTTACAATGTGCAGCGTTGCTGCCATTGTAAGAAATTGGAAAAACGGATTTTCACAAAAATAAGTTTCAGAGATGAAACTTCGTCTGAGTTGAAAGGGACGAAAGAAAAAGAAGAAAGAAAAAACCGTAATGTGTAAGCATTCGTCTTTCGACTCAGCCTCAATATTAAGATATTTGCACAATCCAGTTGGAGCTGGTTTTGGGTTAAATCCCACACTTGATGTTCCACATGTGAAGAAAGGAAATGACCCTCCTACCTCCTGCACACTAGGGACTAGAAATATGAAATGCTCCTCATACCCTAAGGTCTGAAAAAAGTTACGGGAAATTTTATTTTATAGTCTGAAGCATGTACTCTGCAGTCTGGGGTGTCTGTTCACATTTACACATGACTGAATTGTCAATCTTGAAATTTGTATACATGTGATTGCAGTCACAAGAAATATTCACAGGATTAAAATAAATTCGAAGTATATGCTTTTATTCGGCATCTTCATGTTCACTTGACTCCTTAGCAGATGTGTCCTTTCTAATATGTTTCTGTGGTTCAGGAATGACCTCATCATCATCAGAGCTACCACTTTCAGCATCACCATCAGATAGGGGGCTTATCTGAAATTAGTTGTCAAATATATCAACAAGCGTATAGTGTCAATTTCAAAAGACGATCTCAGAATAGAAAAAAGAACAGTTATGAATATTTTGGTTCACTGCTAGCTAAAGATGGAAATGGTATGAAGGAAATGAATAGTAGAACAAACATTGTCGTACAAAAAATTAAACAAATAAAAACAGTATGGAATGGAACTGATAGGAAACAAAGATAAGAAAACTAAGAGCAAGCGTACTCCCAGTGGCAATGCATGGGTGTGAAGCATGGCCATAAAACAAGGCAGTGGAAAAACATATAAGTCCTTTTGAATATAAGTATCGCCCGAGTGGTTACCAGGGGCCCAAATTTGGGGTGTAAAGAATAGAACCACTGTTACCTGCCACGCATGTCGTAAGGCGACTAAGGAGGTTTGGCTGAAATCGGATGCATGTGTCCTAAATGTGTAGAAGTCTATGCGTTTAGGGGCCTACTAAACCAATGTGCAACGAATACACGTTCTTGGCAAGATCAAACATATCACAAAGAGTGATTAAAGTTGGTCGTAAGAGAATGCAAGAAGAAGAATATAAGTGTTACAGAAGAGTTCTCTGTACATCATGGGCAGAAAAGAGAACAAATAGATCTATCCAGAGAGAACTCAAGATCAAAGAAAACTGGCTGATGCTATAATATGAATGAGAAACTGGAAGTATTTTGGACATATAAAGAGACACGAAAGGTTAGAAGACCATTATGGAAGGACGACATTCCGGCACAGAGAAGATGGATTCAGGATGTAATGATGATTTCAGCATGACGGCTGCAGAGGCGCTGGCCTATGAGAGAGAAATTCAGGACTGTTAGGGTGACAAAATTCTGCTCAGATCAAGCTATTTAATGATTTATTTAATGTTGTGGTACACATGATCTAAAGCAAAATGAATGGATGGAAGAGAAAAAATGACAAGATATTTGGTTGTTTAAGTTTATTTTATCAATAAAGTCAACAACAGAATTAGGAACAGCAAGTTATGAGGGTCCATGATCACTTAGACCAGTTTGCATGACACACTAATGTATATGGAGATAAATAGATCCCACCCACCATGTAAAAGCATAACAGGCCAGTAACCTGTTTGTCGTAAACATCTGATTAAAAAGAATAAGAAGACCTCTATTATGTGTAGATAGAATAAGAGCGATTAAGTTACATTTTGTAACAAAACATTTAAATATGACAGAAATGTAATACTTATACAAATGTACTACAATCTATTTATATCCTCTTTGCATCCCATTTGACACACAATGCTTCGACAAACGATTACTATTGTTGCTGTTCTGCCGCCATTCTATTATATGTTTCCGTTCTTCTCCATGTTTCCTTTGAACATCCAGACATTCTATTCCTATCAGATTTCAGTTTGGAATATCTTCATTGCACTCTGGACATGTCCACAGGTGCTCTGATCTCCTTTGCAATATCTCCAACAGCGTACAGTGACTACAGTTCGATTTTGATTGATGAGTTTACATATATACCTGTTGTGCTTTTTTTTTCTGGTCACTTCAATCCTCAATCCAAACTCTTGCAATCTAGCAGTTCACATGGATTGGTTTAGATGAAAATCTTCTGGCCACACTCTATGTCAGATCTATCCATTGACATGATGGGAGCCCAAACTCTAATCCATTCGACTAGATACCCCTTTCAACATACATGACGTTTAATAAAACCAAAATATTTCAGTTTCCGGGACATGATATTATTTATTAGTCAATTTTCTTCAATCTTCAGATCATGTAGAATGTCTATAATTTACTATTCTTTGTACAGGGCGATCTAAGAATTTTTTGTTAAACAATGTTACAATAGATTCAGTTTTGTTCTTTACTGTTTATGTTATAGTCCATGATTCGCATCCTATGTTACCACATACCTGTTTCAGTTTTACTTTTCTTTACTCTCTTGGCCTTCATTTTCTGTTTTTTCTTTAACCTGAAGATACAAAAATAGATAATTACTTAACTTCAAAGAAATCATAAACAAAAGGGTCTACGGTCGAATGATTGATTTCATTGCATCAGGTTTTTACCCCATATAGCTAGGTCCCTCCCACAGAAGGGCACACTACCTGCAGAGAATACTGCACAAAGCATGAACTCTGTAGCTCCTGCAACAATCCTACAGGTTTCTGAAAAAAATGCACTGTGAAACGGAACAGCGTGGCCCAGATTCGAACCCATGGCAAAGTTATAACCACTTAACTACAGAGACCCCTACAATCACTAACTACAGATGGAAAGTGCTTTGAATTCACAATCTTCTACAGTAGAGGAAACATCAATACACAAAGTAAGGTAGTTTTACAAAGACCTTTAACCAGACAAAGGATACCTCCGTGTGTTGCCCGGGGCTGTAAGGAAGCAAAGAATAGTACCACTGTGATCTCAAGGCATGTCGAAAGGCGGCTGATGTATGACCTAGGGTAGCTACTCAGTAAATAAAAGCATCGTAGAAATCGGATGTGCTGGCCTACTTGTAGGTGCATAACTGGCAACAACGTACATTGCTGATAGGCTCAGATCACATATAAATCACAGAGAGTGGTTAACAAATGGTCGATATGGGCGTTGAAAAAGAAGACATAGGATACAAACAAGGGCACAATATAATGATCATATACAATAAATATCACAAACAAAATGGTGCGGGTTAAAAGCCTAACTACCTCTGAAATCGGAAAAAAGCATGTATGTATGGCAGGGGACACTGATAATAAGGAAAGCAGGCCTTCCCACAAAAAACCAGTCAGAAGCACTACACCAATCCTTATGACTACGCCTGAATTCATAGTAGGTGAGCAAAGAAGAAGAAAAGCCTAACTGTTCTACCTAATCAAAATATTTCACGAAAAATGAAACAATATGGAAAAACTTGAAATATAAACTATATAAATCATATCTATGCTTTTGAATATAAATGTTACTGAAAAGTTCACTGTACACCATGAACAGATAAAAGAACACTACTACCTCCACCTGTGCATAGCTTTCCCCCAGATCCCTACTCACTTAATCAGACTTTATAGTTGTAGTCTGCTTCTAGTACCCCCCACAAGAAGGTAGAGTCTTGATCATTACCAGCTCACTGACCCTAGCACTGACCTAACACCTAAATTTGTTGCATTTTCGAAACATGTATAGAAGGTACTCACTCATGCGAAACCAGTTATTTTCTTTATGTTGTGAGCATGGCTACTAAGATGCTTAAAGTCATTTTGTATCAGGACATGAAGAGAGTAAAGGCAAGTAGATCACGAGGCTGATACAGCAGTGGTCAAGGAAGGACAATCAATGGATAGTGCAGATATCAATGCCATAAGAGCAGCAGGTTGTATAGAAAACTTTGAAAATATTTATAAATCCACATCCTTAACCAGAGTGAAGGAGATGTGAGAACTACCTGCCATTAACACTTTGTTAGAGGCATGCTACATTTGATTATTAACACAGAATGGGTGTGATTAGTTGTTACACGCTGGTAAAGATATTGGAGAGGAGATTGGAGCACATATAAACCAGTACGGAGAGTTGTGATGATGATCCTTATGAATTTCTAATGAAAGCATTGATTGTTGGTGAGCTAAGGATGGAAAAAGGATGTTTTCAGTCTCTTGGAAACCTACTGTTGAATGAGGATACTAACATTGACATAGAATCAATCCAGCGATTTAGGGAGTTTCTGCCCGCATGATGCCAGGGCTCACAAGGGGAGCAAAGAGATAACCTAGGAAGCTACCTAATAAATAAAAAGTGTAGAAAATCGGGATGTACCTGTAGGCACAAAACTGAACTGGTACAACATACAATCAGCTTAAAATCACATACAAATCCAGAGTGGTTTAACAAGTAGTCAATATAAGGCGTTCGAAGGAGAAGGAAGTTTGGAATTACTTGTTATGCAGATGGGGCTGGTTGCTTGAGGCAGAGAGACCAGTGTGTTTAATCAGCAAGCTACTGAACCATCAGTATGCATACTCATCGACATCTGTTGGGAGGCTGAACATCTGGGGGTTTTCCCCTGGAGTGCTGGAATGTCAGTTCAATAACCAATCGCTAATCATATACGAAACACACAACTATTAATTTACAACTAACCTTTTAGCACGATTTTTGTTGGTTCGTTCCTCTGCTTCCTTTTTATGCTGTTCTAGTTTCTTTTTGTATTGTCATCTGGTTCCTCCTTTAATTAAAAGTTAAATGGAGCGTTTGAAACAAGGTGTCCCTCCATATCCCTACCTTATCGTGGTTGGAGGGTTTGTGTTTTAGGATCCTTCAGGCTATGTCGGCGGAGTCTAACTCCTGGCAGGTCTAACCAAGCCGACAGACTGAAGGTGAAAGGCCAGACCAAAAGGCGGGGAGCAGGATGGGGCCTCAAAAGGTGACAGTGCAGAACCCACCGGCGAGTGGTAAATGCTCTGGCTGCAACCAACCCATCCCCAGCTATGGGACAAATAGCACTTGTCCTCTCTCTCTCTTGAGGAGGACATCCTTTTCTTGTCTTGTCTTCTACTTCTATGACACTTTCCCTTAAGCATAAGGATTAAACTACAGTGTCCAGGGAGCACACCCTGCATAAAAGCCTGGGTTTGAGCCGGCAACAGAGGCTGAAGTCATCTAGAGTAGGACGACTCCAGACAAACCCGGAAAGACAGATCTCGTCAGCAGGGAACTGCAACTGTCTAGAGAACAACCTCAAAAAAAAAGATGTCCTCAGAAACGGAATGTGTCAGCCATTATTGGCGGGGAGGAATCGACACATCCGAACAACTCAAATGGCCATGCGCAAATATTTATATAACTGTGGTGCCACTACAGGAAACAGCCAGGTGGTGGTGGGACAAACCCCCTGCCTCGAAGGGGGTCCACCCTTAGCTACTGGCGGCCCTGTTGATTCTTGCAAAGCCAGGAGAGGACAGGGTATTACTACTGGCAGCAAGGACAAACTTTCACCTCTCACAATTATGCAATGGAATGCAGAAGGGGTAACCAAAAAAAACAGGGGCTGAGGACGTCTCGAGCAGAAAGATTGACATCTGCTGTATCCAAGAGCGCACCTTAATCCGAAATGATTCAGCATTAGAGGATTTGAAACCTTCCGCGGGATAGAAAATAGACATAAGGGGAGTATAACACTAGTTCGAAATTTCCCAAACCGGCAGTTGAACTTCACAGGTCCAATCAGATGAGCACAGAATTCATAGCTGTTCAACTCCTTATCAACAACACTAAGATGACATTTTATACAAATATACTCACCACCCTCCATTCAAAATGAGCTGAAGCTATCAAAGTTCAAGATGACAACTTGCTTATAGTAGGAGACTTCAACAGCCACTCACCAAGCTGGGGCTATGACACGCTAGATCCTCGAGGTAAACCCGAAGAATGGCTGATCACCAACAGTCTCACCATTCTCAACCACCCAGATGATCCTCACACATGTTACTCACGGCGGTGGCGCACAACAAGCACCCCAGATCTGGCTTTTGCTACAGGCGACATTCACAGGATAACCAAAAAGGCAAGTCTGCGCCCAGATTAGGTAGTGACCATAGACCAGTGAAACTCCTCATAAATAACATTAAAAAGGAGGAACTTACAAACTCTGCCCCTAGTTGGAATTACAAAAAGGCAGACTGGAAGCTATTCCAAGAACAAGCAGACAAGTACTGTAAAGAAATTAATCAATCAGGAAAAAGTGGACAGAGATGCCACGTTCATTCAAAAAAAGCCATTTTAGATGCCAAAAGGCTATCAGAGGGAGGGAAAATTACGCCATATTGGACACCAAGATGGAAGTTCTCCATGCTCGCTTTGCAGTGCCAAAATACAATGGAATTTCGCACCAACGGCCCAAAATGTAATGCAACACAATAGAGCAAGGGCCCTTTATGTTGAAAGAAACCAGCAGTGTGAAAATCCTGGAAAGAAAAGACAGCCTCTTTGAACATGGAAAAAGATACTCAAAAGTTGTGGAGACTTACAAAGCCCTGAAGTGAAAACCCATCTAGGGGGAAAACAGTTCTCAGCAAGGAGAACAATTTCTCACAGGAAGCGAGCAGCCACCTGATGGCCCAGTGTTACAAGCAAGAAAGCTCATGCTCAATAAGTCAGGAGCAGGGGAAAGAAGTCAGAAGTGAGATAAATGCTACATTCAAAAAGCAACAAGTGAACCCCGTATGGATTTGACATCACACTGACTGGCTGCAGAGAGCACTGAAAAAGCTCAATCGTAAAAGGCCCCGGGACCAGATGGAGTATCAAGCGACATGCTCAAACAAATAGGCCCAATAGCACAGAGTCTTCTACTCCAGATTTTAACAATAGTTGGAGACAGGGGGGAGTCCCAGACATCTGGAAAAATGCCACAATCCACCCAATTTTCAAAGCGGAAAAAGACAAAAAGGATCCCAGAGCTACAGACCTATAAGTTTGCTAGTTTTCCCGCAAAACTGCTGGAGAAGTGATAACCACTGACTCCAGTGGTTTTAGAATCAACCATAAACTGGATCCAGCCCAGACAGCTACAGGCAGCATAGAAGCACTGATGACCAAGTGGCATACCTGACACAGGACATAGAAAATGGCTTCCAAGAAAAGAAGAAAACCCTCACAGTGTTCTTAGACATGTCTAAGGCACCACAAGTCTGGAAAGATGGTTTTCTACTCAGCTCTTACGCAGTGGAATACAGGGTAGAATGTACTATTGGATAAAAGACTCTTACCCATAGACAAGCATCTGTAAAATTGGATGGAGTGCACAGTCCCAGATTCAAATAAAGAGCAGGAGTCCCCCAGGGCGTACTGTCCCCATTGCTTTTTCCCGGTATATATTAATGATCTGCCACAAACTCTGCCCAGACATGTATCACTCTCTCTCCATGCTGATGATCTAGCTGTGTGGTACACCTCCGAGTTCTGGGTCCTGCCATCTTTAAAAACCAGGCCAGCCTGAACAAGGGTCATAATGTGGGCAAGTAAATGGGGTCTAGAAATAAGCCGACAAAACTATAGCAGCTTTCTCATTGTCAACAAAGGAAGAACACTTCAGACTGAAATTTAACGATGATATCGTTCCACGTTCCCATACTCCAACCTTTTGGGAGTTAAGCGACAGTCGTCTGACATGGAAACATCACATAATGGGAAAAAAACAGAAAGGCTATGAGGAAACAAATGTGATCCGGAAGCTGGCTGGAACTACCTGGGGGGCTGATATTCGAATCCTGAGTCAGGTGTACACTGGTGCAGTTAGACCGACCCTCGAATATGCATCATCGACATGGATATCAGCAGCCCATTCAAACAAATCGATACTGGAAAAACACAAAACAGGTGTCTGCGTACTATTTTGGGAGCCATGAAATCTCACCAATTGAAATGGAAAAGGCAGCCAACATCCAGCCTTGGAAGACAGAAGAAGGAGAAAAGTGATTCTACAGACTGAAAGGATCAAAGAATGCCTCACCATCCACTGCATGAAAAATGGCGTAGAACAAAGAACAGACTAAAGCGCACAAGTCTAAACCACAAAGCAAAAGAAATAGGGAAGTCATACTTGGAACTACTAAATCATAATTCCATACCTGAAGAATTTCTTTTTGATCACTGGTAACCAGACTCAGTACCACTAAACTTCTCAACCTCCATCCCTAAATTATTAAGCAAAGATGCAGAGCCTAATCTAGTGAAAAAAGCAATTACAATGGAACATCTCCATTACATGTTTCCAGAAGACAGCTAATAAAATTTACACAGATGGATCGGCAATGGGGGCAACCATGAATGGTGGAGCAGGAGTGTACATTAGGCACCCAGATGCTACCCCTGTGTCTCCCAGCGGGTCCCACGGAAGAATATGTTCCAACTACAAAGCAGAATATAGCCCTTCTGATGGCGAGCACATGAATAAGCTGCAGCAGCTGCAAGCAAGATGGTATTTCTTACAGACTCATTGTCAATATACAAACCCCCGGAGGCTAAATCCACTGACAGCACAGTACAAAACTCACAAAAAGAACTTGCTCAGCTTTCAGAAAAAGGGAGAAATTCCTTGCAGTGGATTCCATCTCACTGTGGCATTGCAGGCAATGAGAGTGCTGATGTCTTAGCTAAGGAGGGCAGTGCAAAGAGCAAATTACCAACCCTTGTCTTTTCAAGAGGTCAAAACCCTCATACAGAAAAATCTGCAGTAGACTGGAAGACAAACACTGGATATGATTATGGAAAGACTCCCTCAAAGACCTAAGCAGAACAGACCAGGTCATTATATTTGACTACGCACCGGACACTGCAGACTCAACAAACACTTATACAGACTAGGGAAAAAGTCAACAGCTTCTGCCAGTGTCAGCAGGCAGAACAGGCGCCAGAGCATATCCTGCAAGACTGTCCTCTTCTGTGAGCTGAGAAGCAACATGTGGCCACACCCAGTCGACCTGAAAACTAAGCTTTAGGAAACCTGACAGACCCGAAGCTGTCTGCCCAGTTGTGGTCCACAGTAAATTAGGCATGACCAGAGATCGCTGAAGAAAAAGAAGAAGAAACAAGGTGTTACAGAAAAGTTCTTAGAATATCCTAGGCAGAGAAGAGAAAAAAAAAAAGACATCCACAAGACCTGCATATCAAGGCATTGACTCAAAATAAAACCATGTCCCGGGAAAATTAATTATTTTGGTAACTTTAAACATCACAGTGGTTTGGAGAGAACAATAATGGAAGGCATGGTTCCTGGAGTACGAGGTAGGGGACAGCCAAGACAAAGGTGGCAGCAGGACATCAAAGAAACCTTGAACATGGCTGGAAGAGGCGGTAGAACTTACAAGTCTCAAGTTTTGAGCTGGCTGTGATGAGTGACGTTCCAAGGGACATGCTACTACTTGAAGTTAAATTATTTGTGCTCCTCCAAGATGTTAGGAGTTTTTACTCTGTATGATTTTCTATCGCGATTATGGAAAAGAAAGCCAGCGACAAAAATTTGCCATGATCAGGCAAGACAGACCAGTAAAACTGTCAATGCGCAGTTACTCTGAGCAGCTGCTGTCGACCACAGTAGCTGTTCTAGGAAGTTGAAGAGTTAAAGAACCAGGGCTTCTGTGGTCTAACCAACCGTGCAGCATGTGAACACTAAGAATTTTTAGCAGAAGCTAGCCTCAGACCCCCTGGTCACTAGCGGAGAGTCTTATCAACTTTACTATAACAATCCCTGAATCTAATTTCTATTTTAAAAGCTTTTCGTGCGTCTTAAATTTTAGAGAAACCCTTCTGTAGCGTACCTTCTCTGCCTTTGCTTTGATATACTTCTGTCGAGCATATTCTCGTGTCTTACTCCACAGGTAAACATGGAAGTCTCCACTGCCAGCACCAGCATGAACCTGAAACAGTTATATGCTATAAACTCAATTTATAATTCACTTATTTATAAATGCTATAACTCAATTTATAATTCATATTTTATTTATGTTATAACTCAATTCACACTTTATTTATAAATGCTATAACTCAATTTATAATTCTCGTTCACAAACATTCCCAATAGAAGGCATAAGAAAAATAAGAGATATTTGGTGCTAAATAGAATCAATAATAATAATAATAGTTGGCCATGGCAAGTGATGATAACAACAGTCTCAGACGTGTGTTGCTGCACCCCTTTGGTGTGTGCGAAGGTGACTGTATAGTCCAATCCTCAAATACAATCCCCTACCACATGGTGGAGCATACCTGATGAAGGTTAGACATGTTGGTGATCTTGCACAAGAGATTGCAAGCATTTGGTTACATAGAGCCAGTAGTGAGATATGGAAGCAAGATATGGACAATAAGAAAGATTGCTGCTGCTGTATTTTGAACACATTCTGATCAAACAAATGGATAGATTATAAGTAGCGTTGGGCTATCATCTCAGACTCAAGAGGGTTGTGGGTTCAATCTCACAACCAGCGTTCCACACATGAAGAAAGGAATTGGCCCTCATACCACCTGCATACCAAGGTCTAGAAATATAAAGTGATAGGCACTTCATACCTTAATGTCTGAAAAAGCTACAAGAGGTTTTGAATGATCAAATAAGCAGAGGAAAGGAGGCTTTACTCCAAGATCAATCTCATTTTGATAGACCTGTTTCATTGTTTAGGTGAATTAATTATGACAGATACTGCCACTTTCGCGTCAGACTTACAGGCATCAATGAAGCAACTATCCAGCTATCTAAAGACAACAGACATAATTGCACCAGGTTTCACCCTATATGGCTCAGCCCTTCCTTGCAGAACATTGTTCAATGTTCATTTGATGTTCATCGCACATGTTCATAATTGCTCCGATCTCCTCCCAAGCATGTATTTCAGTGTGCTTAGACTAATAGCTACCATTCAGTGTTGGTTGATGTATCTACTGGGGTTTCTTTCATGGTTTTGCCCATCTTGATGCACTTATCAGTATGTATAACTTGTGCTACCGAGATAGAGAATAACCTTTATCTTTATTGAAATCTTCAGAGCGTGTGTTTTCTCTTACAGCATTGATGATGTCGCTTTTGTCCATAGAAGGCTCATTCTCAATCGCTGCATTGCTCATCAAAATGGCACATCACCTGCCAAGAGTATTGCACAAAGCACAAGCTACATAGCTCTGGCAACAATCTTGGGAATCTAAAAAAAAAATCCACATGTAAACTAAACGAATTGGCCAGTTTGGCTCTGGTAACACAAAGTAGGCACGAAAATGCTGTTGATCATTTGTTATCTGTTTGGGTGCCTTAACAATGGGGCTAGCTGGTAGGTTATAGCATTTACTTGTGCACTCTAGCCCCCTGCTTAGTCTAGAAAATCTTATAAAGTATGCAAATAAGATATAATACTCTTACCCCAAATATTACGGATAAATTCTAATGGTGGTCTTGGTGCTTTATCTTTTGACTGGTCAGGAATTACAACTTCTTTGTTCTGCAAATAAATTGAAATAAATGTATTACTATTTTACAATTTTCTTCTAAAAAAAATAGGTTTTAAACTATCTGAGGAAGGACAGATGCACAAACACATTATCTACTAGCATTCATATATATTTTTTTAATGAGACAAATTCAAGGGAGAAAGGAAATCAGAGAAATGTCTGGTCAACCACTAGTAACAAATGTTAAAAAAAGAAGATGGATATGTATGCTGGGAATACTCTGAGAAGAAATGTTGGGCATACTTGTGGGCGTCTGTAGCTTAAGCGGTAGTGAGCTCGATCACAATACAAGAATACATGGTTCAAACTCTGCGGTGGGCAAGTTTGGAAGCAAATTCGTTTCCGTGGGATTTTTCCGAAAAGTAAAAATAGACCTCACCGTTCGGAAAGCAAACTACTGAACATATAAGTGGTGTCTAGAAAATCAACGACTCATTTACCGTAGTTGATGGCTATGTCCTGTAAAGGATATGCCACAATTTTTTTTGTACTTTGAGAAGATATGATCAAAGAATAACAAAACAGACATTGAAGTTGGAGGCAAAGGGTTCAAGAACGAAAGGACATACTAGGGAAACCCTCAAATGAACTTTACTGAGAGAGTTGAGTAATATTGGACTCATAATTCCATAGAAGAGGTTGAGCGAGTTGCCAAGAGAGGTATGGAGAATTTTCTTCCTGGCCCTATGTAACGTTTAACGGTTCAAGTAGAAGCATGTCCCTCGAGGAATGTCGCTTTCATCATAGCCTGACTGAAAAACTCTCTGTCCCTAGTAAGTTTTCCCGCCTCTTATAGCAGCATGTTCAGTGTTTCTTTGATGTCCTGCTGCCACATTCGTCTTGGTTGTCCCCACTTTGTACTCCAGGAACCATGCCTTCCATTATGATGTATAACGGTATGAGAGGAATATATATATATATTGAGAGTAGCAAAGCAACAGTGAACTTGTTTTGTAAAATCATGTACCAGGTTTAAAACTCCAAGGTAGAATGGGAGTTTTTTCTAACTAACCGGAATGACTCAGTTCATGTGCTGTGAGAATGCTTGAGAGCAAAATTATAAGAAATATCCGCCTGTTTTGGTGGGGCCAACAAGAGGAGCAAAGAATAATAACACTGTGACCTACAAGGCATGTCGTAAGAGGTGACGGAGGTAGGGAAGCTACCCTAGTAAATAAAAGCATCGCAGAAATAGGATGTGCTGGCCTACTTGAAGTGCATAACTGGCACAATGTACAATCGCTCTTAGCCTCAGATCACATAAGAGTGGTTTAAGTTTAACAAGTGGTTGATATGGAGCGTTCGAAGAAGAAGAAATATCACCACTATCCACACAATTTGTCTAAGGTAAATTCTCAGAACCAATTGGCATAAAAAAATTGAGCAGCCACAAATTTTAACTCTCAGACAAGTCTCACACATAAATAACAGTGGATGAGTAGACTAAGAGCAAGATGAATGCAGAATAAACTTATATGTTGGAATTTAAACTCAACACTGCAGATATTCATGGAATAACATAGTAGTTGGCGACAGCACCAGAACTGCGATGATGTATCATATATGGACCCCAAAAGGCATGCAAAAAGAGAGGTAGACAAAAGACAACTTAGTGGAGAACTTGAGTCTGTAAGGAAAAATATAATAAACCAGTCATGGGACTCCCGTGGCCTCTGATAACATGAGATAGGAGGGCTCAGGTAAAAATTATAGGAAATCAGACCACAATCGTTGTCTGATCTCGCACTCCAGTATTGTTAGATAAAGAGGAACTCATTTTTAAAATAACACAACACGCTAAATCAATGTTATATTATGTTACAAATTAAGTTTAACACTAAGGAATATCAGAAATATTAACATTTGTCATCAATAAATAACCATGGACTCGTAGACGTGTAAAATTGCAGAAAACCATACCATACTGATACGGTGTTCTATCAAACACTTCTAAAGACTAGCCCCCATTGAAAAGGAATTTTGATTTCCCATCTGAGCTAGTCAGACTTACGCTGCCGAGGGCCACGGACACCCATCCTGGATATGTACTTCATAAGCCCTAGAATATTTTGACATTGAATTCAGAACAGCTTGACGCTTTTTATGTACAACTATGAAAGTTACTTTGTGATTAAAAACAAAAATAAGTATTAACACGTTACACTATGACTATAGTATCAATTTAAGACTATAAATATATGTATCATTGTATGCTATGTGTATAATAGTATAAATATATTATTATTAATAAATAGTTTTAATTGAGCAGGGGGACCGGAACGAAACATGGCTTACATGGATTGGAAACATCATCATTAAACATGTCAGTATTGTCACTATTGTGTCAGCAGTAGGTTGCGTAGTTCTCTACTTTTTATTTCTCAGAATGTATGAGAAATAATATGCAGTTAATATAGGTGCGAATAAGAATCTGAATAGTAAGTAACTTAGTAAGTAAGAAATTAATTTAGAACACAGTTTATTTCGTTTCATGACATGTGTTGTTATTGTTATTTATTCATTAAAATTCATTATCATGTTTGCCTACATTTTCTATGGATATATAATATTATACTATAGGCTAGTTGATGACTATGTTAAATGTATTGCAACTTACGGGGTTATTCATAAGCTTCTCTAGCTTTAATCTTTGCAAGTCCACTGCATTTTTGATAACCTTAACGGGACCCTTATCGTCTTTTCTTGATTTAGCCTTTGGCTTTACTGTTGAATCAGATGCTGCCATTTTGAATCAGGAACACTAACTCTGCGCTACTCGGCAAGTCAGTTGTGCTGGTCTCATGTAAAAATAAAGTCGGCAAGATCAAGAAAACAAATCATCATCAGGTGCCGTACCGGCTGGCGTAGGCGATCATGGATCTCTACAATCTCTGTTGTTTGCTATCATCTTAGATGTTGACGCTCTTCCGTGCCATGAAGTTAGGCTATCCAAAATTTTCTCCCTCTGTCTTCCTCTGCCTCGTTTTCCCTCGATTTTACCAGTTGTTACATTACAATGCGTTCTGAACCTCTCTTTCTCCTCACATGTCCGAAAAATGATGACTGTCTCTTTCTTATATTGATGATAAGTTTTCTCTGTGTCTTGACCTCATTCAAAACCTCCACATTAGTCATTTTAGCAATCCATTGGATTCTCATCCTTCTTCTCTCTCTCTCGCAATCCCGGCCTAGACTGCTAGGATTCTCATCATTCTTCTATAAAACCACATCTCTGTTGCCCTCCAGAGACTTCCAGGTCTCCCCATTGTTAAGGCACTCAAAAATCTCACGGATAGCTAAACAACAGATGATCAACAGCATTTTCATACCTACTTTGTGTTACCAGAGCCAAACATGAACAATGAGCATAGCGCAGTCGCAAAAAACTAACTACATGTAAAATGTGGTGCCAGCGAAAAGTTTCCAACACCAGAAAAGTCACCAACATCAGCATAAGAAAGTTGGTACAGAACCTTGCATGAATTACATTGAGAAACAAAGAATGAAGTGGTTTAGCCACTTAATAAGAATGCATCAAAACTCCACAGTATACAGATTCTTCTACAACAGAACATCAGGAAAGAAGGCGAGAAGGAAGATGACAAAAATGATGGTTTGATGGCATAGCAGAATCCTGTCAAAGAGCAAAAATAATCACCCAAGCCACCGAACAGCACAAGACAAAAATAGAACACCCCCGTGACCAGGACAGTAGATCCCTGTGAGTCTCTAGAGGTTGGAAACCTTTATAGACGACATCCACTCATACCGCAACCTGCCATTCTAGATCTTCTGAAGCATCGACTGAGCATCAGAAACAACAATGGCCCCAGTAAATGGATTTTCCAGATAGTCAATGGAGGGCAGCAGTAACAACCTCAACCTCTATCCTCATACTGAAAGTAGTTGTCCTGTATGCTCCTTTTTGCTCTGCAACAACTCTACCGTGCGTGCTAGCCAAGAAACCCCAGCCTGACTTCTCACCACGATGCACAGACCCATCTGTATAAACAACTGCATCATCATCACTTGCATTATCTTCTCTCAGCTGCTTAATTGCTAGTTCAGACTATAATATTTGTAATATTTGGCTAACGATGGCTTCACTGGACATCTAACTTCTATAATGAAAATTGTGGCAGATCCTTTACAGGACATAGCCATCAACAACAAATGAGTCGTCGATTTTCTAGGCACCACTTAAACATTCAGTAGTTTGCCATTGCTTTCTGAACGGTGAGGTCTATTTTACAGTTCGTAAAAATCCAAGGGAACTAATTTGCCTCCAAACTTGCCCACCGCAAAGTTTGAACCAGATACGCTTAGGTTGTGATCGAGCTTACCACCGGTTAAGATAGAGAAGCTCACAATTTCTTCTTCTTTGCGTTCATTCTTTACGACCAATTTTAATCACTCTTTGTGATATGTATGATCTTGCCAAGAACGTGTATACGTTGCACATTGGTTTGGTAGGCCCCTAAACGCATAGACTTCAACACGTTGAGGACACATGCATCCGATTTCAGCCAAACCACCTTAGTCACCTCTTACGACATGCGTGGAAGGTAACAGTGGTTCTATTCTTTACACCCCAAATTTGGGCCCGGTAACCACTCGGCGTCACAATTTCTATAAACAAAACAAATAAAACAACAAATATATGTACTCAAAAAGTGTTCAATATAAATGCACATTACATTTGGTAATAACTGTTTATTAATTACAACGATATAAAAACACAAATGAATAATGGTAATATATTATTTTATGAAACTCATTAATGACAAGAGATACATTATTGTAACGTCTGCCTGGAAGGCTGGTAAGTCATTTCTAATTAACTAATCTCTCTCATTTCTTTGTCATTGATAATGATTGTCATCTATGCTAGATTTCTATACTAAAATGTTTCTATCTTATTCTTTGTTATTTTGATGATTATACCATCAGATTAAACTTGGTTTCTGACAGCAACACACCACAGAAATCTCATCATGTGTGAAATGAAATGCTTGAGAAAGGCAGTTGGGGTCTCTAGGAAAGATAGACTATGAAATGAGGACATCAGAAGCAGAGTAGACATAAATTCATGCACAGAATACATTGAAAGACAACAAATGCAGTGGTTTGGACATTTAATGAGAATGGAATACAACCAACCACCAAAAACAGGATACAATAAAAAGAGATCGGGTACTAGAGCCAAGGGAAGACGAAGAAAAAGATGGGTAGACAATAGCAAGACTACACAAAATAAACACAAATATAACACCAGGCGACTCATTTGCCCTGGAACGCAAATTAAAGCTTCCACCCTACGCTAATGGCAAGAGTGGACAACCTATTCCATCATCCCCTGGGGAAAGATAATGGAATGTCAGAAGGCATTTCTTATGATAAAGTCAACTGTTTTTTGGAGCTCATCTCTGGTGCCATGTAGTTTCAAATGTAGTGTTGTAAGGCCAGCATCCCTTTCTATGGAGGGCATACAGAGGATAGTCTTATAGGACATGTTCTGTGGTTTGATCAGCGGTGCCGAGGGTACAGAGGAAAGGAGACAATCATAGCCTGTGTTAGTGTTTTTCAGTCTGTTATGCCATGTCCTGAGACGGAAGGTAATGATCTGTCCTTGTCTGTCGAGTGTGTGGTAGTGTCATCGTAGGATAGTTTATGATCTAAAATGTTATTATCTCATATCTCTGAAGACTACAGGAGACCCTGATCCTTTACTTGAGGATCTAAATTACAAGGACCTCTGAAGTCGGAGTAAGGTGAGTGACACTGGCAATAAGGAAAACAAACCGTCAGGCAAAAATCAGTAACAGGTTTCATATTAGACTATGCCTGAATTCAGAGTGGAGGAAAGAAAAAAACATCTAATTTCTTTCCATCTCTAACAGACAAAATATCTGAAACTTGTTACTAATATTTATATTTAATTTAGCAGAAAACCATGACACTGGGCAACAACCCGGTAACAGTGTGATGACAAAAGAAGAAGGAAGAGTTAATTTAGTATTTCTAATAAAACATAGGGCTGAAATTGTTTCTAACACTATATCTGTTTTTCATTGCAGTTTCTGTCGCAGTCATTTTTCTAGATTTGAGTTGCTAACTCTTACCTAACCCTTGATAACCTGGGCTCGATAATCGTCTAGAAGGATGCAAATTTGTTCAGATGGGTTGGCAATATGATTTTACGAACATAAAACCCAACTTAATAGTACTGCATCTATTGAGTTATACTGTAGCATGGTGTCCATTCGGATTGGCCATAAGGAATGCCTTAAGTGCTGACCTTTCTTTTGTCCCTCTCTGCATTTTGCCGTTAGGTGTCACAGATTTAACTGATGATCGGTTTTCAAGATAGTGCATGCTCGGTCTCTTGATATGCTGTGGTATTGTAGAGTTTTACAGTTCGCAAAAATCCACTGAAACAAATTGCTTCCAAACTGCCTACAGCAGAGTTTGAATAAGGTACTCTTGGATTGTGATCGAGCTCACTACTGTTAAGCCACAGACGCCCCATATATATATATATATACACACACACATAGCCATAAAGATTTCATAAAAAGTATATTCTATAAATAGCAAAACTTATTAAATGTAAACAATGGAATAAATATCAGTAAAATTTTGAATTTAAAAAATGGCGCCAAATTTTGTTGTTGTCTCATTTGTGTTGGTAGGAATGTGGTGCCACAGATTCTATTTTTTTGCTGCTATTTCATACATTTGTTTGTTGATTAACTCCTCATCGACCAAACGCCGCACTAGGTAGCTTTGGTTTGGACACCTTTTTACCAGGAGTCACACTAAAGGGCGTGCTTTTCATTCTTAAAAAATGGCTTGTAAAAACATAGCTTTTGCCCTGGTCCACAAAGAATTAAAACAAAACAAATAGTTTGGTTATGATTTTTCAATAAAATGGTATTGGGTAAATAAATGAAAAAATAGCAAGGATTGTTTAAAAAGGTGAATTATGGAAATATGGAACATCATTATCATCATGTGCATCACACACTAAGGTATGCAATGATGGATCTTCTATGATATCTGTCTTGTTTACTGAATATGTGTTCAGTTGCTGATATTTTTCCATTCCATGAAGTTAGGCTGTTTATAATTTTATCGCTTTCTTGTCCTCTGTCTTGTTCCCCATTCTTCTTCTGCGATCAACTTCTGCTATGCGACCACTCTGGTATGTGTCATAAAGAGGACGGTGCGCTTGAGGTCTTCACCGATCTCCCATAGTTTGTTTTGTTGGGTTGTTTCTGTTGGCCAGATTTCCATTCTTACACTGCTCAGGCTGGGGTAGACTTGCAGGATGTGCTCTGGGGACTGCTTTGGTGCTCCACAGACGCAGACAGTCGAGTCCCTGAGACCCATTCTATGGAGGTGTGCTCTGAGACCTCATTGTCCCATTCCAAGTCTGAAGACTGTGGTCTATGCTTTTGTGTTTAGTGTATTTATACTGTCAATCTCTGGGTTGTATCCCCCATTTTGTTTTTCTCCACATCATTTTTCTGGATTGTTTCAGGAGAGTTTGCTTCTGTAAAGCTTTGTGGTCCCCATTGTCCTCTGTCTCGTTCCCCATTGATATTGCTGGCTGTCACAATAACTTTATTTACTCATGACAATATAACAAAAAAAATTATAATAGTCTCTTTCTTCTCAGTACCTCAGAAATTGGGAATAAATCTCGCCTGAATGGCAAGGGACACTGATGATAAGAAAAGCAAACATTCATGCAAAAATAATTCAGATTAACAAATTAGGCGCCCTGACTACACCTGGGTTCATAACAGACGAAACAAATAATTAAACTAGTGCTGCCAAAATTCAATGCCCACATACCCAAGAACATTCCAAGCCGAAATTGGCCTCATCAGTCACCTACACACCCATAAATCCCACACCCAACACCTACAATGGATTAAATGAGCGAACATCATCACCTTGATGGATGAACAACACATTGATCATGAGTTTTCTCTTCACTTTGGCCTCTTTCAGTACATTATATACATACAAAAATATGATTTTACTGATGCTACTAACAACTATTTAGTAAATATTATTGGATTGTATATAATTTATTATACACATGACAATGAAAATCGTGGCATATCCTTAAAAAAAAGCAGAAAAAATTAATAAAAAAAAAAAAACAGTAAACAAGTTGTCAATTTTCTAGGCACCACATATACATTCAGTAGTTTACCATTGCTTTGTGAATGGTGAGGTCTATTTTTATCGTTCGTAAAAACCAAGGGAACTAATTTGCTTCCAAACTTACCCGACTCGAGGTACGTTTGGGTTGTGATCGAGTTCACTACCGCTTAAGCTACAGACATTCACATATTGTTATTGAATATTTGTCGATCTAACAAAATTAACATTGCAGATGAAGATTCACATATGTTGAGCTTGTGTAATTAGCTCTGTACTATATGGCTCAGAAACATAGAAAGCCTACACAAGGGGAGATTTAACACTTTTCACCTTCGATGTCTCTGCAAGATTATGAACATCAGGTGGTACGACAAGATAACCAACTCTGAAGTACTGCAACGTGCAAACCTGCCTTCCATCATGGGCATGCTCAGAAATAGAAGACTAAGATGGTTAGGGCATGTGAGAAGAATGGATAGTTGTAACATACCAAAACAAATGTTCTGTGAACTTTTGCAGGGGAAGAGGCACAAAGGCAGACCACAGCTCAGATATAAAGATGTCTGCAAGGCCTCACTGAAGAACTTTTCTATCGACTCAGAAAATGGAAAAAACTAGCTGCTGACAGAGCTGAGTGGAACCCAACATTGCATAGTCTTTTGAAAAGAGACTTAGGGATGAGCTGAAAGACGATAGAAAAGTGAAAACTCAGAAGTTGTCACAATGAAATACTTGCAAAAGATATTTTAAATTGAAAATATTATTATTTAGAATATGGATGAAAGTCATGGTACAGATTAGCATAATACATAAGCGTTTGCCTGTCGACTTTGGACACACAAGGGTTGTGGGTTCACACTCAAAGTTCCATACATGAGGAAATTAATTGGCTCTCCTACTAGGGTCTAGAAATGTAACGTGAAGTGACTTCATACCCTTTGGTCTGAAAAGGTTACAGGAATTAAAAAAAAAAAAAGGAAAGTCATTTATTTTTTGGGGTATAATTTATAAATAAAATGCAAAATAGTTGATAATTATATGTACAAAATTTCCAACAAATTATGAAATCTAATGATATACACAGTATTTATGGCTCTGTACACTTTTCTTTAATGCATATAAATGTCTCAGAGGTCTACAAGTTTGAGAACTACTGAGTTTTACAGCATGTTTAAATTGTTCATCATCAAGTAGCTTGTCCCTTACGGAACTTGGCTCCCTGCAAAACAGCAGTCCTGAAAAACTATCTGTTCTGTGCAAGTTGACCGACGTCAGCAGCAGTCATTCTTAGATCATAAATGACATCTTGCACCCATCGTCTTCTAGGTCTTCCTCTCATTCTACTTCTATGCACCATTTCCTACAAAATTATCTTCTCTAGGAACTCATGTCATTTTATGTGTCTGAAATAGTTACTTTTCTTTGTTTTTATGTTCTTCAATAGTCAACTCTTTTTAATATCAAGTTGTTGCAGAACAGAAGCATTTGTTCTTTTCTCTGTCCATGATATTCTACATACTCTTCTATAGCATTTGCATTCAAAGGTATTTATGATCTTCTCCGCCACTTTGCCAATGGTCCATGTCTCACAACCATAGCCAAGGGAAAATTGTTAAAATTCTCAAATTGGTACTAAAATAAAAGGATATAAGTAAATTCATAAAATAAAAATTTAGCAAAGGAACACGCTGGGTGCAATTGGAAAGCTAGATACAAGGAGACAATTGTCCAGGATGACCTAGATTCCAATTGTAACAGACAGAATACTTTTGTTGTATTATGTGGCATATTTGAGAACACAGTTAATGAGATGACATGCCCGTGTACTGTCGGGACCCAAAGGGGCAAAGAATAGTAACATTGTGAGCTACAAGACATGTCATTTGAGGAGACTAAGGTAAGGGCCTGGGGAAGCTACCTAGTAAATAAAAACGTAGCAGAAATCAGATGTGCTGGCCTATCATGGCGTATAATTTGCACAGTACAATCGCTTTTAGGCTCAGATTACACACAAATCCTAAAGAGTGGTTTACAAGTGGTTGATATGGAGTGTTCGAAGAAGAACATCAAATCTTAAACGATGAAGATAGAACGGAGATGACAGAATGTCTTCAGCAGATTCTTAGAATGAGATGCTATGACAGAGTGGTAAACACAGACCTATGGATAAGAACAGGACAGGAACCCATGATGACCCAAGTAGAAGGAGAAAATGGCGATGGGTCGGGCAAATCCTGCGGAAGGCAAAGTCGAGTGTTACTAGACAAGCACCTGAGTTGAACCTACAAAGAAAATGTAAAAGGGAATGTCCTAAATAGACCTGGAGACTTCTTGAGGAACTAAAGGATACCTGACTATATTACTTATTCCTTTCCACTCCTTGTGGAGGATAGCGCCTCAACAGTTGTTCACTACATTTCCTGGTATCTGGCTGTTTTATTTATGGTCTATATATGAGTGGGATGCAAGGGGTTCAAGAAAGAGAGGTCGACCTAAGGAGACCCTGAAGCGAACTTTGCTGAGAGAGGCAGGAAATATCGGTCTCAGTTCCATGGAGGAGATTGAGCGAGTTGCCCAGGATAGAGCGGTATGGAGAAATTTCTTGCAGGCCCTATGTAATGTTTAACGATGCGAGAGGAATTATTATTATTATTATTATGATAGTCGAGGACCTTTCCTGTTCCTCAAGAAGACTTTGTCTCCAGGTCTGTTTAGGATGTCCCCTTTTCCGTTTGGACTACCTTGGGAAGCCATAAATAAAATGGCCAGAGACTGGGAAAACAACTGTTAAGACCCTATGCTTCACAAGGAGCGCAGAAGAATAAGTAAGTAATGAGATGAAAGAAGTCATCACCAGAGATCCAGAGCTGATAATGCTCCTACTTTATCACAAAACAGTGGCCTTGGTAACAGGCTGGATCACTGCAGTATGGCTAAGCAAGTAGGGGTTGAAGAGAGAAAGCAAATTGTTCCAAAATGCAGTGCTGAAAACGAATGTGTCGAGTTGAAAAATGCAGATATCGCAACCTCGATGTAAACTACGGCACAACCCACCCTACTCAATATGGTCATATTCAGTAGCTCAAAGGAAAATATGTTTGGACAACTCAAATACACTGGGTTACAGGGTCGATGAGACATTGCACAATCAATTCACTTGAAGATGATGTTGATGACGATGTTAATTATGATACTGATGATGATGTTGAAGATGATAATGATGGTGAAGATGACGATATTAATGATGATGGTGATGATGTTAATTATGATATTGATGATGTTGAAGATGATATTGATGATGACGGTGATGATGACGATGTTAATTATGATACTGATGAGGATGTCGAAGATGATGTTATTTATGATATTGATGATGATGGTGGTCATGATGTTAATGAGGATGTTGATCTTAACCTTTTCACTCTGGAATTTTTGGATATCTCCGCGCCCATGTGTTGCCGGGCCCAAAAGGGAAGCAAAGGATGGTACCACAGAAACCTACAAGATATGTTGTAAGAGGTTACTGATGTAGGACCTAGGGAAGCCTACCCTAGTAAATAAAAAGCGTCACAGAAATCAGATGAGCTGGCCTACTTGTAGGCGCATAACTGGCCCAATGTACAATCGCTCTTAGACTCAGTTATTAAAAGAGTGATTTAACAAGTGGTCGATATGGATCGTTTGAAGAAGCATATCTTCGGGAAACATTTAATTTATTTTGCAATGCATATTAAATTAACCATTATGCTGGTTTTGCATCATTTTTAAAAAATACTTTGCGCCAGTATATCGGCTCGGAAGGGTGAACAGGTTTAAGATGATGGTGAAAATGATCTTGTACATGATGATGATGAAACACTGGCCAATAAAAAAATAGGAATGCAGGAATGTGGTTACTGAAAAAAAACTTGTTCACTACAAAAATATATGGTGGTTTCTCATGCTCCCGATAGAACCATGTGCCCCGATAAATGCACTGAAAAATCAGTGAACGGTACATGCAAAAATGTATAAAAAATACAAGTAAATACTATTGGTCATTGGATTCAGCAGTCAAATGTATGCTACATTATGGGAATTGTCATTGGTCATACAATTTACTCTGGCTTTTAATTTCAACAGCTCAAACAATGAGGAATAACTTTAAGATTTTTAAAAAACAACTTGTAAACACAAATGAAGAAAATCTGGCTATTGTAAGGGTGGGATATGATGATACACAGCCAACTCTAAATTGGACCACATAACTGACCGGAGAAACCCTGACCTAGTTTTCAGTTGAGGGCTGGATTTTGTATATGTTTGATAGAACACTGCAAGCTTTTTTGCTATTTTACTCAATTCTATGAGTCTATGGTTATTTATTGGTGAAAAATGTTAATAAAACTGATATTCCTTATTGTTAAACGTAACTTGTTACATAATATAACCTTGATTTAGCATGTTGTGTTGATTTTAAAATGAATTCGTCTATATACAACAATACTGGAATGGGAGGTTATGCGACGGTTGTGGTCTTATTTACTAGAATTTTTACCAGAGTCCGCTGGCCGTATGAGTTTAGAGTTGGCTGTATATAACAGTTGCAGAAAATGACAGAAATATTTATTTCAATACCTGTTAGTACAAAAAGGCACATTCAATTTTGTTCAGATTTATCTTTTTTTTTTAAATTTGACATACATTTACTAAAAAAATCTGTCCAAGTTTTCCTTACAGTCTTCATAGATGCATGTTTTTTCCAGATTAATCTGAAGAATTATTTTTGGGAAAAGAATAACAACAGATTATATTACAAATAGTCTGAAGCTAAGCAAAGTCTGTACAGAATCAAATAAGCAGAATTAATTTGCTTCCAGATATTTCACAACCGACTTTAGAAGTCTAGCAAATGTAGTTCAACATTTTGTTTGTTTGAGCAACTTCCTGACAACATGATGACTAGGTCAAACTCATTTCAAGAATAAACATCAAGCATCCTCTACGTGTCACCTCGAATTACTCCAGAATCTTAAAAAAGAAAAAATGATGTTTGAAATGTTGTATTTACAGCATAAAAATAATTGTATATTTAATTGTGTTTTAACCCTTTAAGCCTGGAGGCTAAATCCGCTGACAGCACAGTACAAAACCTGAAAATAGAACTTGCTCAGCTTTAAGAAAAGACAGAAATTCACTTGCAGTGGATTCCATCTCACTGTGACATTGCAGGCAATGAGAGTGCCAATGTCTTAGCTAAGGAGGGCAGTGCCAAAGAGCAAATTGACCAACCTCTTGTTTTTTCAGGTGAAAACCTTCATACAGAGAAAATCTGCAGTAGACTGGAAGACAAAACCCTCATACAGAGAGAATCTGCAGTAGACTGGAAGACAAAACCCTCATACAGAGAAAATCTGCAGTAGACTGGAAGACAAAACCCTCATACAGAGAAAATCTGCAGTAGACTGGAAGACAAAACCCCCATACAGAGAAAATCTGCAGTAGACTGGAAGACAAACACTGAATATGATTATGGAAAAGACTTCTTCAAAGACCTAAGCAGAACAGACCAGGTCATTATATTTCAACTACATACCGGACACTGCAGACTCAACAAACACTTATATAGACTAGGAATAAGTCAAACAGCTCTCTGCCAGTGTCAGCAGGCGGAACAGACACCGAAGCAACATGTGGCCATATCCAGTCGACCTGAAAACTAAGCTTTGGGAAACCTTACAGACCTGAAGCTGACTGCCCAGTTTGTGGTCCACAGTAAACTAAGCGCATGACCAAAGATTGTTGAAGAAGGAGTATTAACCCTTTGAACACTGGTCACCTGTACAGTAAAAACCCATTTTCCTGAGCAAAAACAGCACATATCAGTGTTATTAAAAAACAAAATTATTTAACACAACTAAGTGCTCTATAATCTATTATTGACTTACCCCACCATCTCCTTTATTCCTGCTTATTATATATTTGCAGGAAACCAAACTGTATTAAATTTACTTGATACATTAGGTATGCCAACCCTGGATGTTGACATCAAACTAGAAAACTAGTCATGACAGAGATTAAGTGTCTACACAGAATGTTGGGAGTATCAAGAAGAGACCGGTTTAGAAATGAAGACATCAGAAATAAAGGAGGTACAACATCAGTACTGAACTTGTCAGTGTGTTGCCGGGGCTTACAAGGGGAGCAAAGAATAGTAACACTGTAACCTACAAGGCATAAGAAGCGACTGAGGTAGGGGCCTAGGGAAGCTACCTTAGTAAATAAAAAGCATCAAAGAAATTGGATGTGCTGGCCTACTTGCAGGCGCATAACTGGCACAACGTACAATCACTCTTAGGCTCGTATCACATACAAATCACAAAGAGTGGTTAATAAGTGGTTGATATGGAGCGTTCAAAGAAGGAGAAAAAAACATTTTTGTAAATTAAATTAGTGCACTTACCTATTAATCTCTGTCTCCTCTTAATTGAAGCTTTTGCCCATTCGGGAGTGGTGTCTTGTTTTGGTTTCTCAGCTTCTGAAGAATATTATTACAATAATCAGAATAAATATATTATTAGGTCTTCTTCTTTTGTGAACCAACTACTAGTAGTAGCAGCAGCTAGCAGCTAGTAGTAGTAGCAGCAGTAGTAGCAGCAGTAGTAGCAGCAGCAGTAGTAGCAGCAGTAGTAGTAGCAGTAGGCGGTAGTAGGCAGTAGTAGCAGTAGTAGGAGCAGTAGTCAGAGTGCAGCAGGTTGCTAGTGCAGGCTGGTAGGAGTAGCAGCAGTGTGTGCGGCGTAGGCTGTAGCGCAGTGGTAGCAGCGTAGGTAGCGCAGTGTAGCGGCGTGTGCAGGCGCGCGTAGGCAGCGCGTGGCAGTGGTAGCAGCAGTAGCAGGTGCGTGTAGCAGGTGGCAGTAGCGGCAGGTTGGCAGCAGGCAGGAGTGTGCGCAGCAGTGGCAGCAGTGAGCAGGTAGTAATGTAGCGGTAGTAGCAGCAGTAGTAGCAGTAGCTAGCAGGTGAGTGCAGCGGTGAGAGTAGTAGCAGCGTAGTAGAGCGCGCAGCGTGTAGTGAGCAGTAGCAGCGGCTGTGTAGCAGTGAGTAGTAGCAGCGGTGTAGTGAGCGGTAGAGTAGAGTAGTGGTAGCAGCAGTGAGTAGGTGAGCAGCAGTAGTAGTAGTGGCGCAGCGCAGCGTAGTAGCAGCAGCAGCAGTAGAGTGCAGTAGTAGAGCGGCAGCAGTAGTAGTAGCAGCAGTAGTAGTAGCGCAGCGTATTATTATTAGTAATGCAGCGTAGTTAGCAGCAGCAGCAGTAGTAGTAGCAGCAGTAGTATTATTATGTAATAGCAGCAGTAGTAGTAGTAGCAGCAGCAGCAGCAGTAGTAGCAGCAGCAGCAGTGTTGTTTGTTTATGTTTTTTTATCAACCAATTTAATCCCTCTCTATGATCTGTGTGGTTTGTGCTGAGAACCCAGTATGTTGTGCACCCTGTTAAGCAACTAAGGAACATCCAAATTTCAGCCAAAGTATATGCATATATCAACAGGACACAAATTTGTACAGACAGGTAACTGTAAGATTTTACAAACAGAAGAACCCCACTTAGAAGTACCACATCTGGAGTTATACATGGTATTCAAGATAAAAGTAGCCCGATTGTCAAATCAAAAGTTGCCAGTTACGCATTGTTATTTGTTTTTTTACTAATTAAACCGGTTCTGACTAGCTCGTCCTATGTCACATTGGTTCATCGCCCCTTCCCGCACCATAATTACACATCATCACAAAAAGACTTGCATACTTGACCTATACTACATCATAATTGAACCTTCTCATTTTCATAAATATATGCCAGATTGGCTTCCTTGACAGGTTACTTTTATCTTGAACACCCTGTACAAACGTGGTATTAGATCTGATTGATCATAGGAATGTCATCAGAGCTGACTCATGCAACAGCAGTATATTTCAGCCTGTTCTATGATGGGGTTAACATAACTGGGTGACCTGTGCTGGATGGAGGACTGTTGGACGGAGGACTGTTGGATCCCCAAAGGTAAGAGAACCAGATTCTGACAAAGGGAATATGGAATTATTCATCCTTTGCTACAAGGCTTGATTGATTGATCTTCTTCGAATGCTTCATATCAACCACTTGTTAAACCACTCTTTGTGATATATATGTGATCTGAGCCTAAGAGCGATTGTACACTGTGTCAGTTATGCGCCTGCAAGTAGGCCAGCGCATCTGATTTCTGCGATGCTTTTTATTTACTAAGGTAGCTTCCTAGGCCTTTACCTCACTCGCCTCTTATGACACGCCTTGTAGGTTGCAGTGTTACTGTTCTTTGCTCACCTTGCGGGCCCCGGCAACACACATGCAGATTGATTGTTCAATTGATAGGACCATCATCATTGCACTTTGATGAGTAACCATGTGTGCTCCCATCTCTTTTTTACACAAAGATCTCAGCGGCAGTGCACAATCTCCACAGCACCAACAAGGGTCACCGATCTAATTTAAAAGATAATGAAAATATTTTGTAGGAATTTGAAAAAAAAGTTTCTAATTGATTTTGCACGACCAGCGACTTTTCAGCCTGTTCTCGATTTGGAACTGCCAAGGGTTCTTTTATGTGCTCAACTTGAACACAGGACCTACATTTAATCGTTCGTAGGAATTAAGAACTCAATCTCACATACACTAAGAACTCAATCTCACATACACTAAGAACTCAATCTCACATACATTAAGAACTCAATCTCACATACATTAAGAACTCAATCTCACATACATTAAGAACTCAATCTCACATACATTAAGAACTCAATCTCACACACATTAAGAACTCAATCTCACATACATTAAGAACTCAATCTCACATACATTAAGAACTCAATCTCACATACATTAAGAACTCAATCTCACATACATTAAGAACTCAATCTCACACACATTAAGAACTCAATCTCACACACATTAAGAACTCAATCTCACACACATTAAGAACTCAATCTCACATACATTAAGAACTCAATCTCACACACATTAAGAACTCAATCTCACACACATTAAGAACTCAATCTCACATACATTAAGAACTCAATCTCACATACATTAAGAACTCAATCTCACACACATTAAGAACTCAATCTCACATACATTAAGAACTCAATCTCACATACATTAAGAACTCAATCTCACACACATTAAGAACTCAATCTCACACACATTAAGAACTCAATCTCACACACATTAAGAACTCAATCTCACATACATTAAGAACTCAATCTCACATACATTAAGAACTCAATCTCACATACATTAAGAACTCAATCTCACATACATTAAGAACTCAATCTCACATACATTAAGAACTCAATCTCACATACATTAAGAACTCAATCTCACATACATTAAGAACTCAATCTCACACACATTAAGAACTCAATCTCACACACATTAAGAACTCAATCTCACATACATTAAGAACTCAATCTCACATACATTAAGAACTCAATCTCACATACATTAAGAACTCAATCTCACATACACTAAGATCAAGGATCTCTGGAACAATACCCCAATAGCTCCACGAAGAAACAAACTGAGTACCTTTGAAAAGAGAGGTGAGCACCTAAACTCTACACAACTGAGACCTTGAGCTAGAAGGATGTTATACTCCAGTGAGCACAGAAAGACAAATGAAGTATTACCTTTTGTGGGCGGGGGGTTCCTCTGTCTTACAGAAAGTTGTTGTCTCCAACTACTGGGCTGTGGGTCATCTTTCTTAATGTCTGGTTCTGGTTTGGCTACTTCCTTTAGAAATAAATAAATACAATTTTAATATATTTATTGTTTTGTGTAGATATTCATTAGTTACTCAAGTTTAATCGTCAACAATGGCTTGCTTGAATTTGCGAGAGACACTGGTGATAACCAAAGCAAGACTTCACGTAAAAACCGTTCATAGGTGCCTTACTATAATTCGTTCCAAAATTCGTGAACACACTAAGGTTTAATTTGTTCGAAATCTACCTGATGCATACCAGTGATGTTTTGCACGCAGTCTTATATACCTCCTGAATACATGGTTAACTCATTGGTAGGTAGCTTAGTTGATGCAAAAGCATTTTTGTTATATAAGTTTGCATAAGCACAACAAAATGATAACCAAAGTTTATAATGTACAGCAATACACAAAATGGTGGCGAATGTTTGCAAAGGCATATCCCTATTACATATTATAAAAAGCAATGTGACATAGTGAACAAATTATACCCTCCACTTCTATCAATGAAAATAAATTGTGTGGACATACGCCAATGACAGTTGTTAGAATACATTGTGAACTGATCAATTCCACGGGATTACCGATTTTAACTTGCGCTGAATTGTATGTGGAACACGGAAATGCTTAATTATAAACAAACTTGGCAATCGTACAGCTAAACTTCTAAAAGTATACCAAATCAACACCGCTGTTATTTTAATAATAACATATAATGAAAATCTTACAGCACTAAGGGTTTAGGTGGGAAAAAAATACTTTAGGAAGGTCGCCACTGTTACCTATATAAAAATGTAAAAACTGAATAATTTCTGTCATGTGGATGATTTTATATCGGTCAGTAAAGATGTTCATGAATCTTGGAATGGACTATAGAAGCCATGGCTATGCTTGAAATAGCAAGCGAAAAAAAAAAAATCCTTGGATATCATAGTGAGCTGGTATCCACTCTAGAAGAAATCTGTTTCCTTGAAGAGCAAGCTGATTTTATATCTTATTACCTGGATGAGTTTGTCTTGTATGGGGCATGAGATGGCAGAATAACGGATCTTGAGTGGCTGAAGACAGACACCTGTTGGTTATTTAAAGTACGTAAGAATGCAAGGAGGGATGTTGCTTCTGCTTTGAAGTTGGTGCAGGTTTCTCCTGCGGACCCCTACCCTATTTGTCAGATTATAGCGCTGGAGTCTACTTCCAGGGCCAATAAGAGGAGGTGGAGTAGGGTCTTGGTCAGTGTCAGCTCACTGACTCTGCCTTATCACTTTATTTCTTGCACCTAAAAGGGACAAGTGGTGAAGAATTGACTTCATTATACTAGATATTCCTGTATGGCTAGGCCTCTCTTTGCAGAAATAGCACACCACCTGCAGAGAGCATTGTCTGCCGCATGAAATTGATAGCCCCAACAACAATCCTAGGTAACTCCGAGAAAAAATGCACCCTAATCAAAATGACATAGTCCAGATTCAAATCTACAACCTTCAGAATGTAAGGCAGGCCACTTAACCACTCTGCTACAGAGACCCCACAATTGCACCTATGGAAATATACAATTTTAGCATAATCTATAATTTTATCACAGCAAGTCACCAAGTTAAATACAAATAAGATTCAGGTCTTGTCAACTGATGTCTTTGGCAGATTCTCAGACTGAGATGGTATGATAGAGTTACAAACACAGACCTGTGGATAAGAACAGGACAGGAACCCATAATGACCCAGGTTTATAGGAGAAAATGGAGGTGGGTCACGCATACTCTACGGAAGACACAGTCAAGTGTCACTAGACAAGCACTTGAGTGGAGCCCGCAGGGAAAACAGAAAAGAGGACATCCTAAACAGACCTGGAGACGAAGTCTTCTCGAGGAACTGAAGGGTGCTCAACTATCCTGGGAAGCGGTCAAGAAAACAGGCAGAGATCGGCGAACAACTGTTGATGCCCTATGCTCTGTGAGGAGCGGAGAGGGATAAGTTAGGAATAATTTTATTCCAAATGTAAATACAAATATAAAATATAACTAAAATGTAATTAAAAAGTAACAGATCACATCAGACCTTCTTATCAACCTTCTTCAGTTGAATGTTCCATGGAGAAGATTTTTTGTCTGCAGCTACTCCACCTTTAGTAATATCAGGACTGCCGTTAACTGTTCTTGGCGTACTTGCCTCCCGCAATGTTCTGGATTGCTCGCGGATATCTATGTTTGTATCATTTACGCTTCTTTTTCTTATCATCAGTTCCCTTTGGCGTGTAGCTGGGAGTTACCTTTCCTTTAGGAAAAATACTAGGTTTCACTTCTGGTTTACCTGCAAAACAACGTATAAAACTGTTACAACCTGGCAGAACGAGGGAAGGAAGAGTGTCAAAATAAAAAATCTGGATAGGACCCTCGCCCATGTGTTGCCAAGGCCCACAAGGAGAACAAAGAGTAGTAACACTGTGACCTACAAGGCATATTGTAAGAGGCGACTGAGGTAGGGTCTAAGGAAGCTTCCCTAGTAAATAAAAATGTTGCAGAAATCACATGTGCTGGCCTACTTGTAGGCGCATAACTGGCACAACGTACAACGGCTCTTGTGCTCGGATCACATACAGATCACAACGAGTGGTTTAGCAAGTGGTCAATATGGAGCATTTGAAGAAGAAGGGCCTAGGATCCCAAGTACAGGATTCCATAACAAAATTTGTATACAATGATAAGTTCTCATCCGAAAAACTAGAGATTTTTATGAATAGTTATGTTGCTAGTTTGTCAACAGTTAATAAACCACACATTCTGTCACTATTTTCTTAATTTGTGTGTATTCATAAATGGATTACATATATAAAGAGAGCAGTTAGACTGATTTATTCAACATATTGTTCATCAAGGCCCTTGATAAATTGGATTTTTGTTCTCACAATTTAAATTAGCTTTTTTAATACATGCTAATATTTTTCATGCGTAGTCAACACAACATTATATTCTCGGATACAATAAATATTCTGCGAAAGTACATTCATTTATATTTAATTTGATATATAATAAGTTAAACTTTAAATCATCTTTAGAAACAATAATTTAGTTTACCTAAAGTATGTGTGCAATATTTTGGAAGCTAAATAAATAATTCCGCACAGAGACGAAAAAACTCAGTAGCGAATCAGTTAAGTACTTACCTGGACCAGTTTCCAGGAGTTTGTCTGGGCTGCGTCTGATTTGTTCTGCTGCTTTACTCTTCAGTAAGTCTTGTCCTGATCTCTGATCATTAGAAGCACCAACATCATCAGTTGATTGTTGACTTGAAGTAGACA
The DNA here is from genome assembly GCA_020796225.1 of Arion vulgaris. Taxonomy (NCBI): domain Eukaryota; kingdom Metazoa; phylum Mollusca; class Gastropoda; order Stylommatophora; family Arionidae; genus Arion; species Arion vulgaris. The sequence continues at coordinate 61,743,800 of CM036754.1, forward strand.
CCAATGGAAGTGAGTCCACAGAGGTTGAAGCAGCCCCATCAACAGTATTAGAAAATGAACTTCCGCGTGATCTTTGATCGCTGTCTGAGCTGCCCAATGTTGAACGAAACCCGATTGGGTTGTAAGCACTTCCGGTAATGCTGCCCTTTCGAGGAGTTGTACTAGACAGAGGTTTATCACTCGTTAAAGGAGATTTTACGGGTGTGATCCCACTAAAACTGGATTTCCGACGATGGATAACTTCATCTACCAAATTTGCATTATCACATTTTTCATTTGGACTGCTGGATTCTGCATGATAGGCTGAAGTACCACTGCTGCCCACAGAAACATCAAAGACATCATCAACATCTGGGTTTTCAGTTTTCTTTGCCTCAAGATGAATAAAACTCTCCCTGGCACGAAATCCAGAATACAGTGGTTTTTTAAGTGGCGGAATCTGTGTCCCTGTCGCATTTTTCTTAATTTCAGATTCTCCAGAACGGGATTTTATACTTCCTGTGTCTATATCTGTTTTTTCTGGAGCTGCAGGTGAGGACTGTTTCTCAAAATTCTTCCGAGCAAAGGAATATGGTTTCTTGACATTGTTCAAATTAGATAACACAGGCTTATCTTCTGTCCTTGAGGCAGTATCTGGCTTAAGTTTTTGTTCTATGTTGATGATACTAGTAGTCTCTTTAGTTTCCTGATTTAAGGTCATGCTTTGATTAATTAACTGTTCTGAAACAATGGCAGACGGCTCAATTTGTGTCTCAGATTTCAGAGCAGAGAGTAATGGTGACTTTTCACCGAATTTATTTCCCCCATTTAAGGTCACCTTTTGATTAGGTATCTGTTCGGAAATAATGGCAGGCTCTGTTTTTGCGTCTGACTTTAGAGGGGGTAGTAATGGTGACCTCCCGCCACTAAAAGTAGCAGATAGTTTCAAATTGGTCCGAGTTGGTTTGGCTGCTAATGATGGCTTTGTTGGAACAGGAGGTGGTGTTTTGTTTACTGGTTTAGGAGAAGTTGGGCTTACGGGCTTCTCTGATTCAGATTTAGGGGTGGATAGTTTAGAAATACCAAAAGAGGTTGCTGCTTTTTGTTCCCCGAAAGATGGCTGGACAATGACCTTGTTTGTTGTTGACACACCCGTAATTTTAACAGAAGCTGATCTGTTCAGTGCTGTTTGACTTTTTAATGAGGGAGGCTGCTCAACGGAAACAGAGCTTACGGGAGCAGAGTTCATACTTCTGAATGAGCTTGCTCTTACTATACCCCCTGCTGTTGTCTGATTCTGTGTCTCTTTCAAGGTTTTAGTGGTTGGTTTTGGCAAAACACGAGGCAGAACCACAGGTTTTGGACGAATAACAGCAGGGGAAGTTTTCACGGTGGGGACGTTTATTTCCTGCAAGGTAGTTGGAGATTTGTCAGCTTCTGAAGTTGCAACAGAGTTAATGAATGGTGACACAGGCTCAGGTGATGCTTGTCCTGCCTTGTTGAAAGCCTGTGTAAATAATGAAAATGCACATAATGACACAGTGTACAGAGACATGGCATTTCATTGCAAAATATTTTAGAAATAAATGTTGATTGTAATGGTACAAGAGTTATAATATAAATATAAATGTTGATCGCAATGGTAAAAGAATTATAATATAAATATAAATGTTGATTGCAATGTTACAAGTTATAATATAAATATAAATCTCAGTTGACTCTTATGACATGCCTTGTAGGTCACAGTGTTACTATTTTTGCTTCCCTTGTGGGCCACGGCAACACATAGGCATTCTTAGTCAATAACACATCATTGTCATTTGCTCACAAATCTCCTGGGGGAGAGCTGGATGTCTTAGGGGCAGAGTTAGGAGTGTGTTTAATCAGCGAGCCACGGGAACCATCAATATGCATACTCTTCGATATCTGTTGGCGAAGACTGAGCCCCTATGGGTCTGCCTGGAGTGCAATGACATCAGTTTAGTAACCAATAACCAGTCACAAATCTACTTTCACAAACCTTTGATTTACTGAGTCCTTCAAGGAGTCCAGGTATCTTGATACCGCTTGCCAGTTTCTTGGAAGGACTTGTTTCTACGGAGACTTCACTGTCAGTCTCCTGTGTCTTGTCTCCGCTGATGATGCTAGAACTTAATCCACTGCCTTGATCATCTTCACTTTCTGATTTATATGGCCTTGGTTCTAGGATGAAATAAAGCAGTAAATCGCTAGAATATCAATGATAGAATTAGGCATTAAGTCACGGCTATATACAGGGTGTTCAAGATAAAAGCAGCCCCATCAAGGGAGCCAATCTGGTATATGTTTATGAAAATGAGAAGGTTCAATTATGACATATTTCATCTCTGTGGTGATAAACTATATATGATATTTTTACATGATAAAATATAACTATTGTCTATTCCCAGGTGGAAGATGTAGTTGGCTGTCCACTCTTGCCGTTAAGCGTCGGGATGGGAGCTTTAATTTGCGTTCTAGAGCCAGATGAGTCACCCTTGTTGTGTTATATCCGTGTTTATGTAGTGTGGTCTTGATATTGTCTATCCATCTTTTCTTGGTCTTCCTTTAGCTCTAGTACCCGATCTCGTTTTATTATATGCTGTTATTGGTGGTTGGTTTAATATAACACATACACAAAAACCAACCTGTAGAATCGAGAAAAATGCTCTCCTCGTTAACTGGCTGTATTGTGGATCTCTTTGGCTTCTTCCTGTTGGCAATAGATCCCTTTTGGCTAATATTTCGTTTGTGCTTGTAGAGGTCAAAGTTCAAATTGGATGTTTCTGGTAACTGAGAAACAAGAATACAAATCTTTGTGGTACCAAGATTTCAAAGCAAATGTCACATGGAAGGCAAAGAATAGTTTTGCTTCAGTGTTTATGTAAGGGAATATGTAAATCACAATATATTCTTCTTCTTCTGCATTTCGCTAGATCAGGATTTCATATTCTCTAATAAAGACCGCTATCTGCCTCAGATTGTCAGCCGAGCAATACAGTTTGTCTTGAATGCTGGTGTAAGTGGAAATCACGATATATAAACACATTCATTCAAGGAGTAGCATGTTCCTTGCAGAACGTTGATTTCATCACAGCCCAACTGAAAAACTCTCTGTCTCTTGCATGTTCTTCCACCTTCCCCAGCGTTATGTTCAAGGTTTCTTTGATGTCCTGTTGCCATTTTTGTCTTGGTCGTCCCCTGCCTCGTTCTCTAGAAACCATACCTTCCATTATCATTCTTTCCAAACCACGGTGACGTTTAACGTGGCCAAAATATTTCATCATCTGGATCATGATGTTATTTATGAATCAATGCTCTTTGATATGCAGATCTTGTAGAATGTCTTTTTTTTTAAATCTTCTCTGTCCAGGATGTTCTATGAACTTTCCCGAAAAAACCTTGTTTCAAATGCTGCAATTTTGTTTTTTAATGTTTGTGTTATGGTCCATGATTCACATCCATATTCTGCCACAGTGAATATAAATGTTTTCAGAACTCTTACTTTTGTTTCTTTGCTTGTGTTGTGCCATAGTTTCGTCATACTGGCTACTCTCTGGAGTGTCATGGCTAGTCTTCTTCTAACTTCTTTCGTGCAATATTCATAAACATTCACTACTGAATTGAAAAAAATGACGCGACCAAATTAATTTTTGCTCCTATTTTCCAGCTTGAAAAATATACAAATATCATTCAAGTAAAAATGTTATCAAACTCCCAATCGGACCACAATGTCTTCTTATTCTTCTTCGAACATTCCATATAAAAATTTGTTAACCATCTTTGTGATTTCCTATGATCCTACCTCAGTCGTCTCTTACGACATGCCTTGTAGGTAGCAGTGTTACTATTCTTTGCTCCTCTTGCGAGCCCCGGCACCGCATGGGCGGGACCACAATGTAGAAATAGATATCCTTGCTGCAAATAAAATCTGAAAATTTGATCAGAATGTGTTGATGTAAAGTTAGAACTAATTTTACATGAAACAATGCTTGGCGCAGTGTGCAGCAGTTGGGTTATTTTAATAGACAATCTTGGCAAACACTGCAGCAGTTAGTATGGAATGAGTTAAGAAAATAAGACCTCACAACAAGGAAATCACAGAAAAATAAAATTGACAAAAATAAAATATCTACAAAATTAATCTTGACAAGCAGGAAATATCTTGAAACTGTTGCTTAGCAACCAATATGTATCTGCAATGTTACCTCAAGAACAGAAAAATCAATCTCTTGACTAGTGCTGCCATCTTTGATCTTGTCAACCTGGCAACGGATAAACAAATAGATAAACAATAAACATAAGAAATGAAACAAGAATGGTAAACAAATATGTACACAAGAAAGTAAACAAAACTGACAAATGTTTAAGATTGCTAGACAGACAGGTAAACAAGAGCAGTAAACAAACAAGTGACGAAGAAAGGTGAACAAACTAGTAAAGAACAATAGTAAACAAACTAGCAAAGAAAAATGGTAAACAAAACAAGAATGGTAAAAAAACAGGTAAACAAGAATGGCAAACAAACAGGCAAATAAGAGTAATGAACACTGGAACGTAAAAGGATAGAATAAGACGGGGGAAACTGAGAGGAATACAGAAAAGTGGACAGAAACAAAGAGGTTGACTAAGAAGGACAAAAACTGTTGAAGAGGAAGAAAGAAGTGGAAACAAATTGTTGAAAAATTGTTAAAAATTAAGATATATGTGGACAAGAAACTGTTGTAAATGAAGAAAATGGAAAACAAACACAGCGGAGAAACAAAGTAAGATGGCTTTGAAGTAAACAATTCTAAATGTATTGATTGATTCGACCATCATCATTGCACTTCGGTGAGTAACCATGCGTGCTCCAATCTCTTTCTTACACTGGAAGATCTCAGCTGCAGTGCACAAACTCCGTAGCACGTGCGAGGGTTTCCTTCCCCCAAATGTAATTTGAAGATATTTTGTAGGAATTTTATTTTAAATATTTTTTTAATGAATTTTGTTCTGGCAGTGGCTTTGCAGTCTGCTCTTCTTTATTATGAAATGCTAAGGGTTCTTTTACGTGCTCAAATTGAACAAAGGATCTACGTTTTATCGTCCGTCTTTGATAGGACTAGGAACTCGATCTCACTTACATTCAGGGATCTCTGGAAAAATATCCTGATGGCTCCACAAGGAGCGAACCAGTTACCTTTGGCACGAGAGGCAAGCACCTAACCCCTATGCTACAGAGACCCCAAGAGTGACAGTTGTAGCCTTATTCTGCACAGGGAGCCATCACACATTTGAGAAAAAGATCTTATTTCCTCTATTAATAAGTAAACAAACAAGAATAAACACTACCTTGTTGCTAGTATCCTCATTATTAGTTCTCTCAACTTCCTTCTCTTTAATATCATTATCAGTCTTTTCATCCTCCTGTTCTTTCTTAGTGGTCTCACCACCGGCAGCGTCAAGGTCTTTGTCCAGACCTAACGAGGTTACGATAATGTCAGGTGACTGTCCCTTGCTAGGTGTCGGTGATGAAACATCCGTCACAAAGTTCCAACCATCATTCAAAGTTTCACAAGTTAAATTGTTCTCTGCATCATCAATTCCAGGCACCTTTAAATGAAACAAAACAATTAAAATATAAATAAGTTCATTAACTAAACTAAAGTCTGTTTGTTTGCGTTAATAGCCTCATACGTGTGCTGCTGTACCTCCCTGGTGTGTGCGGAGGTGACTGTAGAGTCCAATCTTCGAACACAATCCCCTACCACAGGTGTTGCATACATGATCAAGGTTAGACATGTGTGTGTTGTGTGTTCTGTCTTTTCGCGCCGTTCGTTTTCTCTGTGCCTCAATGGCATGACGATTCTCAGCTATGCTGGTTCCTCTTGTGTTGTTACATTGCCACATTTGGAGATCTTGTGTCAGGGATTCCCAGCGCATGGTGTCTATATCGAAACATTTCAGAGATACTTTAAGAGTGTATTTACAGTGTTTTTTCTGTCCACCAACTGAATGTCTGCCCGCTTCAAGCTCGCCATACATCAACTGTTTTGGGATTTTGTTTGTATACGTTCTTATCAACTAATTTAATCACTCTTTGTGACATGTTTGATTTACACTGAGAACAAGAATACGTTGTGCCTTGGTTCATAGGCCCCTACACATGAAGGACAGGCGCATTCAAACATTTCCGCCTAAATGAAAAGGTTAAAGGCGAAGGATTTATTTCATATGGCTTCATTAAGTGTTGCACAAAGTACAAACTCTAGCTCCAGCGACAATCCTAGGGATCTCATGGAAAAAATTGCACCCTTGATTTGGTCCAGATTCAAACTCAAAACCTTCATAAAGACTTTAAAACTTCATAACCACTTAGGCATTGAGACCCATAAGATCATTAATGGTTTGATTTAAAAAAAACAGAATTAGTCATCTTCTGTGATCAGCTGCCTGTGCACAGAGGTCTAAACAACAAGACCATTTGCTTCTCTGAATCCAGTTGTCAGCAGGTGGTCTTAGCAGGTGCACCACAATTGTAGGTTACAGTGGTACTATTCTTTGCTTCGCTTGTGGGCCAGGCACCCCACAGGCAAATTTCCTGATCAAAAACCAATCTTGTGTACAGAGTGCTAATTTAGTTTGTCTTCTCTCATCAAGACATGTCTGTCCTGGTTAAGTGTGTCTGGAACCCAAAGCCCCAGCCCACACATAGGTGTGCGGGTCGGTCTCTCTTTCTCTTTGTGTGTGATGGCTGTATGCAGGGTTGTGTATGGGCATGGGTGCATGCGGGCGTGAATGGTGCGTGGGTGCATGCTGGCATGAATGGTGCGCGGGTGCATGCGAGCGTGAATGCTGTGTGTGTATAAATATGATGATGCTCGTCCATCACGGATGATGATGACCACCATTTTCATCCAAGAGAATGTAGTTGCATTAAGTTTGTCTGTGTGTGTGTAGATGACTAGTGAGCCTGATGCGGGCTTGAAATGTTCTTTTCCAATGTGGGCAAGGAATATTTGCGTTTGTGGCGAGTTTTACTGCTTTTCTAGTTTGTCATTTTTGTTCCATCCATGCAGTTCTCCCTGCCTCGCAGGCCGAAGAACCATGTGGAATAAGTGTGCGCCAGGCTGATCTGTTTTGAGCAACATTCACCCAGTTTTAAAGGGTTTTAAACCTCTTCTTCTCCCAGTTGTTGACATCTATGCCAATTGTGTATAAATTTACATATATTATAATAACCAATGCTAGCAAGAACATCACTCTGAACAATTTCTCTTTCTCTCTGTCTCGACTATCTTCTCTTACCTCTGGAAGATCATAGGGGATGTCAACAAAGTCCAAAATATCTGGGTGCATGACCTTCACCTCTGACTGAAAGCCTGATGATAAAACCTGGTCATCATCCACTCCTAAAAGTAGGTCAACCGTTGGAACTGGTTTAATGGCAGACATATTGTCCTGTGCATAAAAAAAAACGGTCAAGGGAAGGCATCTAATGACGTAATTATGTATGAACCAAACACATGAACAAGTCAAGTTCTTTTTCTTCTTCTTTTGTCGTGACAATGCTACCAGGTTGTTGCCCAGTGTTGTAGGTTTTTTTGTCTTGCGCTGTTCTGGTGGCTTGCGGGATTGTTATTTTTGCTCTTTCACAGGATTCTGCTAAGCCATCGAACTACCTTTTTCATGGTCTTCCTCTTGCCTTCTTTCCTGATGTTCTGTTATAGAAGACTCTTTATACTGTGGGAGTTTGAATGCATTCTTTTTAAGTGGCCAAATCACATCATTCGTTGTTTCTCAATGTAATTCAAGCAAGGTTATGTGCCAACTTTCTTATACTGATGTTGGTGACTCTTTGTCTTTTCTGTTGTTGTTGGTAACTTTTCGCAGGCATCGCATTTAACATGTAGTTATTTTTGCGACTGTGCTTTGTTCATTATCATTTGTTCATATGTTTGGTTCTGATAACGCAAGTCAAGTTAAATCTGTGAACCAGTATCTATGCCTGATAAAAGCATCACAAAACAGTTGCTGTAAGGCGAGCTTGAAGGGAGCAGACAATCAGTAGGTGGACAGAAAGAAATGTTTGAAGACACTCTTAAAGTGTTTCGATATAGACGTTGTATGCTGGGAATCCCTTGCGCAAGATCGCCAAATGTGGCACTGTAGCAACACAAGAGGAACTCGTATAGCTGAGAATTGTCATGCTGTTGAGGTGCAGAGGAAGGGAGTTGAGCGAAAAGACAGAACACACAACACACACACGTCTAGTCTTGATCGTGTATGTCTCACCTGTGGTTGGGATTGAGTTAGAGGATTGGACTCTACAGTCATCTCTGCATACACCAGAGAGGTGCAGAAGCACACATCTGAGGCTATTGTCATCATGGTTTGCAATAGACAGTTATTATAACTTCAAGATTAATGCGATAAATCAACCTTATATAATACACATTATTGTTTCATAACAGTGATATTGAAGGCAATGAGAGTGCCGATGTCGTGGCTAAGGAGAGCGATGCCAAAGAACAAATCTACCAACCACTGTCTTTTCATGAGGTCAAAACCCTGATATAGAGACAATCTGCAATAGACTGGAAGACAAACACTGGATATGATTATGAAAAAGACTTTGCCAAAGACCTCAGCAGAACAGACATGGTCATTATATTTCGCCTACATCCCAGACACTGCAGACTCAATAGACAATTACACAGATTATGAATAAGTCAAACATCTCTCTTCCAGTGTCAACAGGCAGAAAAAATACCAGAGCCTCTGACTGATTTTTGTGTGAAGAGTCGCTTTCCTTATCACAAGTGTCCTTCACCATTCAGACGAGCCTTACTCTGACTTCAAAGGTACTTGTAGTATAGATCCTCAAGTAAAGGATTCTGGAACCTGTTGTCCAACCGTGCACCGTGTGACCACAGAGAATCTTTAGCCCAAGATGGACTTGAATGTCGGAATTTCCATGGCAAGTGGTCATTAGTGAAGAGTGTTGTTCAGATCACTATCGCTGACCCCTACAAAATATTTTAAAACATCTGGTAGACGAATTCATATTTCGCAAATGTAGAACATTCAGTTGGGACATACATTAAGAATGCGGTAGAAGACCAGACACCCACAAGCGGCTTTGAAATTAAATCCGGAAGGCAAGAGAGGCAGCTAGATGCCTGTGCAGGATACTCCATCTGCGATGGTATGACAAGACTACAAACAGGGAACTCTGGGATAGAACAGGACAACGACAGGTGGAACAAGAGATAAGCAGCAGAAGGTGGCGATGGATAGGACACACACTGAGGAAACCCAATAACAGCATCACAAGACAGGCTCTCTGATGGAACCCCCAGGGCAATAGTGGTAGGGGAAGACCCAGGAACACCTGGAGATGGGAGTTGGAGACAGAATGCAAGAAAATGGGAGAGAGTGGAGAGATCTGGAAAGGATTGCCATGGATAGGCGGGCTTGAAAGTCCTTGGTTGTGGACCTATACTTCCTTAGGGACGAAGGGTGAAGAAGAAGAAGAGAGGCTTAGGGCGACCTAGAGAGACATGAAGACGAACTGTCGACAAAGAAAAAGAAAAGGAGGGAAAGATCTGGAATGAACTAAGCTGGCTTGCTCAAGACAGATCTGGTTGGAGAAAATTTGTTGATGTCTTATGCTTCAAGAGGAGTTTAGAGGAGGAGAAAAGTCATTTATCGAGATGGACACAAGAGGGTTGTGGGTCAAATCCCACACTCGACGATCCACACCTGAGTATATGAATTGGCTTTCCATCCTGCTGCACACTTGGGTCTAGATTTGTGAAGTGACAGCATTTCATACCCTACGGTCTAGACAGACAACTAAACAAATAACTTGTAGCAAAGTAAAATGTCGACACCAAAAAAGACATCTTAAACCACTTTGTCTTTCCGAGCCTATATACTGGTTTCAAGTATTTTCTCACGATGATGCAAAGCCTGTACACATTGCAATATGAATGATACAATGCGATATGAATGATACACTGCGATATGAATGATACACTGCGATATGAATGATACACTGCGATATAAATGATGTACTGCGATATGAATGATACACTGCGATAGGAATGATGCACTGCGATATGAATGATGCACTGCGATATGAATGATGCACTGCGATATGAATGATGCACTGCGATATGAATGATACACTGTGATATGAATGATGTACTGTGATATGAATGATACACTGCGATATGAATGATACACTGCGATATGAATGATGCACTGTGATATGGATGTTGCATTGCGATATGGATGTTGCATCGCGATATGAATGATAGCCTGCGATATGAATGATAGCCTGCGATATGAATGATAGCCTGCGATATGAATGATAGCCTGCGATATGAATGATAGCCTGCGATATGAATGATAGCCTGTGATATGAATGATGCACTGCATTAGAACGATACATTGCGATATGAATGATACACTGCGATATGAATGATACGTTGCAATATGAATGATACGTTGCAATATGAATGATGCACTGCGATATGAATGATGCACTGCGATATGAATGATGCACTGCGATATGAATGATGCACTGCGATATGAATGATGCACTGCGATATAAATAATGCACTGCGATATGAATGATGCACTGCGATATGAATGATACATTGCAATATGAATGCCTCCAGAGGTACCCACACAAAAATTGCACAAAGTGAGTAGGTTAACTATACAAATCAGAGGTACCCACACAAAAATTGCACAAAGTGAGTAGGTTAACTATACAAAAATTGCACAAAGTGAGTAGGTTAACTATACAAAAATTGCACAAAGTGAGTAGGTTAACTATACAAAAATTGCACAAAGTGAGTAGGTTAACTATACAAAAATTGCACAAAGTGAGTAGGTTAACTATACAAAAATTGCACAAAGTGAGTAGGTTAACTATACAAAAATTGCACAAAGTGAGTGAGTTAACTATACAAAAATTGCACAAAGTGAGTAGGTTAACTATACAATTAGGAGTAACTAAAAAATTGCACAAAGTGAGTAGGTTAACTATACAAAATTGCACAAAGTGAGTAGGTTAACTATACAAAATTGCACAAAGTGAGTAGGTTAACTATACAAAAATTGCACAAAGTGAGTAGGTTAACTATACAAAAATTGCACAAAGTGAGTAGGTTAACTATACAAAATTGCAAAGTGAGTAGGTTAACTATACAAAATTGCACAAAGTGAGTAGGTTAACTATACAAAAATTGCACAAAGTGAGTAGGTTAACTATACAAAAATTGCACAAAGTGAGTAGGTTAACTATACAAAAATTGCACAAAGTGAGTAGGTTAACTATCACAAAATTGCACAAGTGAGTAGGTTAACTATACAAAATTGCACAAAGTGAGTAGGTTAACTATCAAAATTGCACAAAGTGAGAGGTTAACTATACAAAATTGCACAAAGTGAGTAGGTTAACTATACAAAAATTGCACAAAGTGAGTAGGTTAACTATACAAAAATTGCACAAAGTGAGTAGGTTAACTATACAAAAATTGCACAAAGTGAGTAGGTTAACTATACAAAAATTGCACAAAGTGAGTAGGTTAACTATACAAAAATTGCACAAAGTGAGTAGGTTAACTATACAAAAATTGCACAAAGTGAGTAGGTTAACTATACAAAATTGCATCAAAGTGAGTAGGTTAACTATACAAAATTGACAAAGTGAGTAGGTTAACTATACAAAATTGCACAAAGTGAGTGGTTAACTATACAAAATTGCACAAAGTGAGTAGGTTAACTATCAAAAATTGCACAAAGTGAGTAGGTTAACTATACAAAAATTGCACAAAGTGAGTAGGTTAACTATACAAAAATTGCACAAAGTGAGTAGGTTAACTATACAAAAATTGCACAAAGTGAGTAGGTTAACTATACAAAAATTGCACAAAGTGAGTAGGTTAACTATACAAAATTGCAAAAGTGAGTAGGTTAACTATACAAAATTGCACAAAGTGAGTAGGTTAACTATACAAAAATTGCACAAAGTGAGTAGGTTAACTATACAAAAATTGCACAAAGTGAGTAGGTTAACTATACAAAAATTGCACAAAGTGAGTAGGTTAACTATACAAAAATTGCACAAAGTGAGTAGGTTAACTATACAAAAATTGCACAAAGTGAGTAGGTTAACTATACAAAAATTGCACAAAGTGAGTAGGTTAACTATACAAAAATTGCACAAAGTGAGTAGGTTAACTATACAAAAATTGCACAAAGTGAGTAGGTTAACTATACAAAAATTGCACAAAGTGAGTAGGTTAACTATACAAAAATTGCACAAAGTGAGTAGGTTAACTATACAAAAATTGCACAAAGTGAGTAGGTTAACTATACAAAATTGCACAAATGAGTGTTAACTATACAAAATTGACAAAGTGAGTAGGTTAACTATACAAAATTGCACAAAGTGAGTAGGTTAACTATACAAAAATTGCACAAAGTGAGTAGGTTAACTATACAAAAATTGCACAAAGTGAGTAGGTTAACTATACAAAAATTGCACAAAGTGAGTAGGTTAACTATACAAAAATTGCACAAAGTGAGTAGGTTAACTATACAAAAATTGCACAAAGTGAGTAGGTTAACTATACAAAAATTGCACAAAGTGAGTAGGTTAACTATACAAAAATTGCACAAAGTGAGTAGGTTAACTATACAAAAATTGCACAAAGTGAGTAGGTTAACTATACAAAAATTGCACAAAGTGAGTAGGTTAACTATACAAAAATTGCACAAAGTGAGTAGGTTAACTATACAAATTATTTGAAAAAAAGTCTGGGCACTGAACCCAAATTTAGCAATCTTAAAAAAATCAAAGTAAAATGGACACACCAGCAGGACATTGTACCCATGCAGTAAAATGGACACACCAGCAGGACATTGTACCCATGCAGTAAAATGGACACACCAGCAGGACATTGTACCCATGCAGTAAAATGGACACACCAGCAGGACATTGTACCCATGCAGTAAAATGGACACACCAGCAGGACATTGTACCCATGCAGTAAAATGGACACACCAGCAGGACATTGTACCCATGCAGTAAAATGGACACACCAGCAGGACATTGTACCCATGCAGTAAAATGGACACACCAGCAGGACATTGTACCCATGCAGTAAAATGGACACACCAGCAGGACATTGTACCCATGCAGTAAAATGGACACACCAGCAGGACATTGTACCCATGCAGTAAAATGGACACACCAGCAGGACATTATACCCATGCAGTAAAATGGACACACCAGCAGGACATTATACCCATGCATAACCTTTGAAAACATCTGAGCGCTAAACCCAAATTGAGCAAACGTAAAAAAAACAAAGAAATGGTGAGCAGAAAGAGACGCATGGCATGTTCGTCTTCACGCGCTCACTAGCAAGTTTTAATTTTTATACGATGTTAAACGGGTTCTCTTTATCTCTCCGCGTTCACTCACAAACACACACGAAATTCTTAAAAAGAAATTATGAAAACACACGGAGATTTTTAAAAAAAAACGAAAGAAAAAAACACACGCATACTCAAAAACGCACGCACATCAAACTGTTAAAACTGGACAGATGATTAGAATCAATGTCTCTGATAGGGTGTCTCTGATAGGGGTGTCTCTGATAGGGGTGTCTCTGATAGAGGTTCTCTGATAGCGGGTCTCTGATAGCGGGTCTCTGATAGAGGGTCTCTGATAGAGGGTCTCTGTGGCGTAGAGGTTAGATGCTCGTCTCTTGTGCCAAAAGTACCAGGTTCGCGCCCTCGTGGAGCCAACTGTATATTTTCCCAGAGATCACTGATCTCAGTGTAGGTGAGATCGAGTTCCTAGTCATATCGGAGACGGACGATAAAACGTAGGCCCCGTGTTCAATTTAAGCACGTAAAAAAACCCTTGGCAGTTCAACATCGAGAAGAGCAGGAGGGAAAGCGCAGGAGAGAAAGCCGCTACACGGGCAAAATTTATTAGATAAATTTTTTAAACAAAATTCCTACAAAAATATCTTTAACATCTTCAAAATTACATCAGGGACCCTCGCCGGTGCTACGGAGTTCGTGCACTGCAGTTGAGATCTTCCTGTGTAAGAAAGAGATCGGCGCACACATGGTTATTCACCGAAATGCAATGATGATGGTTCTATCAAATCAATCAATCAATATCTCTGATGTTAAGGACTTCACGGATTTTCAGTCCGTTTATTTCACACAAAAAAATATGAAAATTCAGCGACAGAGCAATAATGCAGAAGCTCCGGCGACGATTTCAGTAATCCCCCCCAAATGAATGACAGAGTATCAATTATCAGCTGGATAGGCTACGGAATTGACGACGGTTTTCAATACCACTATGTTCAGCAATACGTTATGTGATACATACAAGCACACAGACGAACACATACACACGCCTACATAGACACACGTAACACGAGAGGGAGTCAAAAACAATATCTTAATACCGCAAAGAAAAATGTTAAAATTACGACATAGCAGACAGCTGTTAAGTTATGAACTTCTCGTTTGATGTATGGGGGTTCATAGGCCTGTCGTTCTGAGACAAAGTTTGACGACAGAAAACAATTTCCCCAAGATGGTCGATCCATTAGAAGCATGCATCCGTGTGAGGAGCAGCGTTGTGTGTGCGCGCGTGAGAGAGAGAGAGAGAGCGAGAGAGAGCGGGAGATAGATTATGATTCTGGTAAAATTGAATGGAGACAAGACAGAGGAAGACAGAACATTTTAGACAGCCTGACTTCATAGCACGGAAGAGCGTTAACATCTGAGATGATAGCAAATACCAGGGACATAGATTTGTGGAGATACATGATCGCCTACCATAGCCGGCACTGCACCTGATGATGATGATGTGGTTATGTTATGGTAAAGAAACCAGCAGACATTCACCGGATGTTGAAGAGACAGTACGGCGAGGCGTGCGTGTCAGTACGTTTTTAGTGGAACAATGTATTTAAGGAAAATGACTAAAGATATAGAAAGCAAGTTGAATGCATTTGAAAATAGATGTCCGCGAAAAATAATGAATATAAAATGGAACGAATTCAGGAGAAGTGATGAAATCAGAGACATGTCTGGTCAACCACTAGTGACAACTGTTATAAGAAAGAGAAGATGGAGACATGTTGGGCACACCTTGAGGAGAAATGATCAACGAATATCAAAGCAGGCATTGAAGTGGGATGCAAAGGGTTCAAGAAAGAGGTCGACCTAAGGAGACCCTGAAGCGAACTTTGCTGAAAGAGGCAGGAAATATCGGTCTCAGTTCCATGGAGGAGATTGAGCGAGTTGCCCAGGATAGAGCGGTATGGAGAAATTACTTGCAGGCCCTATGTAACGTATAACGGTACGAGAGGAAATATTATTATATTATTATTATTAATGTATTTAAGGAACACCACAAAGTTGCAGACATTCATCAATAGATGCCTGCGCAGGTTATACTTCATCTGCGATGGTGTGACAAGACCACAAACAGGAAACTGTGGAATTGAGCAGGACAACGGTAAGTGAAACACGAGATAAGAGGCAGAAGGTGGTCATCTATAGAACACACACTGAGGAAACCCCACGACAACATCACGAGACAGGCCATCCGATGGAACCCTCAAGGTAATAGAGGTAAGGGAACACACAGGAACACATGTAGGCGAGAGTTGGAGACGGAATGCAAGAGAATGGGGCAGAGAGTGACGTTTTTCCCGTTTCCCAGTGTCGTTGGAGTTTTTCCACGTTTTCGTTTAGCCTCTGGATCGACTTTCAACATATCCAGAGATAGATGGATATGGATATCCAAGTTTGTGAGTATGGGAATCTTTTGGAAACTAGGAATCATTGCCGGAGCTACTGTGTAAGTGCTTTCAAACTGGAATTTTTAGTAACTGAGGGATTCAGTACCTAATGAACAGGGT
Organism: Arion vulgaris; assembly: GCA_020796225.1. Classification (NCBI taxonomy): domain Eukaryota; kingdom Metazoa; phylum Mollusca; class Gastropoda; order Stylommatophora; family Arionidae; genus Arion; species Arion vulgaris. Next base: position 61,759,756 of record CM036754.1, read on the forward strand.
TGGGGGGCATTCAGAGATATGGATTCTATCTAGACCGATCTGTATATATTTTGTTACTTTCCCTAACATATGTACATGTTTTGCTACTATTCAGTCCCAACTAATCACATTTTACTACTTTGTCCCGTCCCATCTTTATAAGTTGTATTACTTTCCTGTCCAATACATACACGTTTTACTACTTTTCTGTTCCAGTTGTATACGTTTAATTACTTTCCCGTCCCAGTTGTACATGCTTTACTACTTTTCTGTCCCAGCTATACACGTTTTATTACTTCCATGTCCCATCTGTACACGTTTTACTACTTTCCCGTCCCATCTGTACACGTTATATTACTTCCCCGTCCCATATATACATGTTTTACTACTTCCCCGTCCCATATACACATGTTTTACTACTTTTCCGTCCCATATATACACGTTTTACTACTTTTCTCGTCCCATCTGTACACTTTATACTACTTTCTCGTCCCATCTGTACATATTTTTACTAACACCCGGTCCATTCTCAACACATTTCACAATTCTTCCTACAATATTTCCAAAACTTCCGTCGTTTCCTATAACATTTCAACTAAACCTTCCACTTCTCTTCGATAACGTTACCCAAGCGTTTCAACAGTACCAACCATCTCAGAGAAAAAATGTTTTTTTTTTTTAAAGAGCAACAGCGGCAGGGCGCCCAATGTCACTGATGCATGTCCACGGATCTTTTCTTATGTAAATTCAAATAGATAGAGATGGTGTGCGTGGCCTTGGTCATGGGACAGACGATGTCATGTATTCTGAAACAGTTGTGCGTTCATAAAGACTGAGTCATGTGTGAATACCTTTCTTAAGTTATGAAAACCCTGTTACAGGTCTGGAGAGAGAGAGAGAGGTGCCATACGTTTGGGAGAATGCAAAGTGCAAACTTAAGTCTGACAGGGCAAGGAAGGGGGTGGGGGAAGAGGAGGAGTGTTTGTGTGCACGCATATATATTTTAATAACTGGGAGTCACTGTGGCTAAGCCCTTTTCTTGCGTTCCGAAAGTCGTGGGTTCGAATCCGGGACGAGCAGTTATGTTTTCGAGTGCATTTTTTCAAGAGATCCTAGAATTGTTGGCAGAGCTTTGAGCAATACTCTCCGCGGATGGTGTGTCATTTCTGCAAAGAGGAACCAAGCCATATGGGGGTAAAACCCGGTGCAATGAAATCAATCGTTCGGTTTTAGAGTCTTTTAGATATAGTTAAATCTGTATATATGTATAATACTGATAACGCTTCTAACATCGTCTGTTTTGTTTGTTTCCCGTGGTGTTCCGTGCATGAGTCGGTTTTGGTTTCCCATGGTGTTCCGTACATGAGTCGGTTTTGTTTGCTTCCCATGGTGTTCCGTGCATGAGTCGGTTTTATTTGTTTCCCATGGTGTTCCGTGCATGAGTCGGTTTTATTTGTTTCCCATGGTGTTCCGTGCATGAGTCGGTTTTGTTTGTTTTCCATGGTGTTCCGTGCATGAGTCGGTTTTATTTGTTTCCCATGGTGTTCCGTGCATGAGTCGGTTTTATTTGTTTCCCATGGTGTTCCGTGCATGAGTCGGTTTTATTTGTTTCCCATGGTGTTCCGTGCATGAGTCGGTTTTGTTTGTTTTCCATGGTGTTCCGTGCATGAGTCGGTTTTGTTTCCCATGGTGTTCCGTGCATGAGTCGGTTTTTTTTACAGAATCCCTTGTGACCAATCAAATCTTGTGTCATACTACAATCTAACATAGTAAATCTCTCAATGTCTAGTCATATCGGAGACGGATGACAAACCGTAGGTTCTGTCTTCAAGCACAGCCAACTCTAGATAACTTTATAGTTGACTCTGGTTCCAGTTGAGCACGTAAAAGAACTCATGGCAGTTGAAAATCGATACCGGAAGGTTGCAAAGCCACTGTCCGAGAAAAATGCATTAACATTATTACGCTAGTGTGTTGCGGGGCTCGCAAGGGGAGCAAAGAATTGCAACACTGCGACCTACAAGGCATGTCGTAAGAGGAGACTGAGGTAGGGGTCTATTGAAGCTACCCTAGTAAATAAAAAGCATCGCAGAAATCGGATGCGCTAGTCTACTTGTGGACGCATAACTGGCACAACGTACATTCGCTCTTAGGCCCAGATCACATACAGATCACAAGAGTGGTTTAACAAGTGGTCGATATGGAACGTTCGAAGAAGATTAAAAATACTAAAATAAAAATTATTACACAAAAAGCCAGAACCGGGGACCCTCGCCGTTGCTACGATGTTCGTGCACTGCCACTGAGATCTTTCTGTGTAAGAAAGGGATATGAGAACACATGGTTATTCACTGAAGTGCAATGATGATTGTCCAATAAATCAATCAATGGATCAGCCGTTAGTTAACAAGTTGTAACCATAAACATACAAGTATGATCTAACGACGCCTATTCAATACACACTCAGCCCACAAATCGAGGTCAAATCTGAATATGTTTTCATAATATGTAGAACAATCCTTTGAGCCCTACCTAGATTAGCAAACACTGTTTAACATGTGTACGTACACACTGACAACTACACAGTTCATTGTGTACATGTTTACACGAGGGACAAGTTAATGCAACCACGTGACAAAGTATAAATAGTGAGTGAATGGTGGGCGTGATATTTTGTGGTTCTAGAATCAATTGAACTAGAGAGTGTGCAGTACTATTTTCTGACGTTTTGATTGGTTCTGGAACTGTGTGAAAATCCGTTCTCAAGAGGCCTCCTGTGTTTTAATAATGAATGAACGCAATGGTTCCCAAACAGGAATAAGAGGACCCAATGTAACTTAAGGGTGTTTAAGCCGAAGGATTGACTTCATTGCACCGGATTTTTACGGCATATGGCTCGGTCCCTCTCTGCAGAAATAACACGACACCTGCCGAGAGTATTGCACAAATCACAAACTCCGTAGCTCCGGCAACAATCCTAGGGGTCTCTGGAAAATACTGCACTCGTGAACAGAACGACACGGTCCTGATTCGAACCAACGATCTTCGACTGGAAAGGGTAGGGGAGTAACCACTTAACCACAGAGACAACCCCAATGTAACTGATGAACTGCTTCTACAGATTTACGATGTTCGTGGCACCGAACCGAAGGCTTTCGATGTCCATGGCACCGAGCCGAAAAGCTGAAAGCTCAAGTGTTTTTGGATCGGAAAAAACTATAAAAAACCTGATGAAATGAAACACACATAAACATGAAATATAGAGTTCGTCATGAGAACAAACCCTGACCATTTTGGAATAGGAATAGAAAAAGCGACAAGGATGTCTTCTACAACCTTTGTTGTTCATGATGACTATAAACTGGGGTCTCTATGGCGAAATGGTTAAGACGTTTGCCTGGCGATCTGAAGATTGTAGGTTCGAACCCGTACATAGTCACATGTGCAATTATTTTTTTTTCTGAAGATCTCCAGGATTATGTTCCTGAAGCTACGGAGTTCGTGCTTTGTGAAACACTCTCGGTAGATGGCTTGTCATTTCTGCTGAGGGGGCGGTGCCATATGGGGGAAACCTGGAGCAATGAAGTCAACTCTTTGCCTTTAGATCCTTTATAAAGTGAATTATGAAGGTAACAGTAACACATTATCATCATCAAATAGCTTGTCCTGAACAGAATTTTGCCACCCTAACAGTCCTTCGGAATTTCTCTCTCTCATAGGTCAGATGTCCCGCCTCTGCAGCCGGCATGCTCAAATCATCAGTTACACCCTGAAGCTATCTTCTCCGTTGTCTTCCTCTTTGCCGGGATGCCTCCTTCCATGATGGTCTGCTCCAGCCCTTCGTGTCTCTTTATATGTCGATAATACTGTAATTTTCTCGTTCTTATGTGTGGCATCAGTCAGTTTTCTTTGGTTTTAACTTCTTTCTGAACAGATTTATGCGTTCTCTTCTCTGTCCATGATATGCAGAGGACTCTTCTGTAACATTTATATTTAAAAGCACATATATGTTTTTTCCCTGCCTTATTAAATGGCCATGCTTCACCAGAAATAGAATTCAATAGACTCGTTACAGAGCCGTTAGACAATCTGTAGCTCCCTGGTGATATAATTCTCATGTTCTATGCCCGTAACCCGATGTGTTCCATGCCCGTAACCCGATGCAGGATAAACTTAACACACTTGACCGCAGGTCACAGCCACTAGGGCTAAACATGCATCGAGCAAAAACAAAAAAAGACGAAAATAGTATAGTATAGTCGTCAGGTCATTATCATTACACATCGAACTAATTATTCCATAAGTGCTTCGATCTCCTCCTAAGTATGTCTCTCAGTGTGTGGCACTTAACAACACCGGCTCTATGTTGGCTCACTATTATTTTTTGCGTCCATTATTATAGTGCTCTTGTCTAGCTACACCACATTTGACTTGGAATTTTTGCAGTCTGGTTAGTGTTGGTAGATTCACCACTATTACTTGAATTATTTACATGTCCACTATCACTAGATAAGAAAACGACAATTCGATCTCGATGGGTGAAACCTCACTTCAAGAGGTAGAATCATACACATACTTAGGCAGCAATGTAGACAGATAAGGAGGGACGAACACAGATGTCAGAATAAGAATACAGAAAACAAACTAACGTTACTGACTGTAATATCAATTTTTAGGGCGGTGTATGACGGAGGGGTGAAAGACAAGGAGAGATATATGACAAGGAGAGATGTATGACAAGGAGAGATATATGACAAGGAGAGATATATGACAAGAAGAGATGTATGACAAGGAGAGATATATGACAAGGAGAGATATATGACAAGGAGAGATATATGACAAGGAGAGATGTGTGACAAGGAGAGGTGTGTGACAAGGAGAGGTGTGTGACAAGGAGAGATGTATGACAAGGAGAGATGTATGGCAAGGAGAGATATATGACAAGGAGAGATGTGTGACACGGAGAGATGTGTGACACGGAGAGATGTGTGACACGGAGAGGTGTATGACAAGGAGAGGTGTATGACAAGGAGAGGTGTATGACAAGGAGAGGTGTATGACAAGGAGAGATGTGTGACAAGGAGAGATGTATGACAAGGAGAGGTGTATGATAAAGGCATGTGATGAGGAGTGGAGGTTTAAAACACATTGTGACAACCGGTAAAATCGAGGTCAGAGGAGACAGAGAGAGAAAAAAATGTTTGGATAGCCTGACTTCATGGCACGGTAGAGCGTCAACATTTGAGTTGATCACAAACACCAAAGAAAGAGATTTGTGGAGATTCATGATCGCCTACGCCAGCCGGCACCTGATGATGATGATGATGGTATGGCAAGGGGTCATGAGCCTGTGGGATTTTAATGGCTGCATGGTTAATGCAGTCGTTGCGAAACTGTTCAGGTTAGGATATTTTTCTTTAGGCCTCCGACAGAAAAAAAACCTCATTGTACTTTCACATGGGAGCCCGCGCTCTAATTCATTCAGCAAGGCGCTCCACTTCTCATTTCAAAAGTGGTACAAATCGTAACACAGTTTGGGAACCCTTGCATTAAGACATGAACAAAGAAAAGTTCAGAAGAATGAACCACTATGGAAAGTGACAAGATAGTGCTGAAGATCAATTGCTACCGACCTTCCGAAATCTTGGGATGTGGGATGGTAAAAAATCAATTAAAAACCATGCACGGACATGTCCATAGTATGAGGGGAGTCAGCATGGAACTCCATTTTAATGGTAAAGTATATGAAATTATGGGGGTGTTAGAATATGACCGTAAAAAAACAAGAAATGTGGACCTAGTTCAGAAAAATAATAAATTTTAACCAATTCACCCTTTCGAGCCGATGTAATGGCTCTCATTATTTTTTAAGGTGACCCAAAGCCAATATACTGGCTAAATCAGTATACATTGCAATATAAATGAGTTCGGAAGAAAAAAAGGGAAATTAAGAACGGAAATGGTTGAAATAAGTTACTGACACTAAACAAAGAAAGGGACTATGAGTCCAACGACCAATCCGATTTGAAACTCAGCTACAGTATAACTCAATAGTTGTGGTACTAAAATAGTTTTTATGTTCGAATAATCGTATCAGTGTCCCTGATGTACAAATGTCTATCATTCGACTACATTACATCATGTTATTTATTGCATTGGTTGGCTTAGGATTTTCTTTTTAAAACTACATTTACTGCCTGTAATACCATTTTTTAAAGACCATGTAGAACGGGAACATGTGGACATGACCCTGCATAGTACAGTCACTGCGAAACTGTTCAAGTTTGTATATTTTATTTATACCCCGAAAGAAAAAAACAACCTTGACCTTACCGAGGATCGAACGTCTCCTGAATGGGAACCCGCGCACTAATTCATTCGGTCAGACACTCCTCTGGCTTAGGATTAAAACCTCAAATCTATTTTAAATGGCGTTATTACATAAGTTGCAATAAAAAAAAAGTGAAATTGTGTTAAGAACAATTAAAACCCTATGTTTTATTATGAACTACTTCTTTTGTCACCAAACTTCTCCATCAAACATTAAGCGCAGTGTTGCGTTTCATTAGGAACGCTAGGGGCTCTGATAGCGATGTGGATAACACGCTTCGCTGGTAACCACAGGCCGTGTTAATTCCGTAGTTCGAGGCCAACTTGGAGGCAAAAATATTTTCGGTGTGCACATAGTACGCGAATGGACTACATGTTTCCTGATCCTTTACTTGAGGAGCTAATTTACAAGCACCTCAGCAGTCTGAGCAAGACTCTCCTGAATGGCGAGGAGCAACGATGATAAGGAAAGCTAGATTCCAAACACAAATCAGTCAGAGGTACACTATTAGGCGCCCTGACTACGCCTGATGTCATGTACTCAGCTACGCTGAGCAGCCGGAAGACGCATCCATTATTCCTCTTCAACTTACCAGATGTGGATGCAAGTCTCTCTCGCGTTCGGTCTTGGTGGCCATTTTTATCATTCTTATTGTGATATATAAACAACCTTAGCCAAGACCGTTTTTACGTCACATCTTCAGTTCCATTTGGAGCTCTAGTGCCTGTCCTTCGGTGACGTGTCCGATTTCAACCAGCGTTTATTGGGTTCGCTCTCCGTTAGCCGTTGGCTGTCCCCAGCCGACCTACAAGGCAGCAGGTTGCTATTTTCTTTCAGGGCAGCGACCATTAGACGACCTACCCTCCCGGGTTGTTGAGCGTCATCTACCCAGCTAACCTGTCCTTACTTGGACTACTTGGTTTGCCTGCCGTTCAGATTTGTGTACGGTTTACTCTGCTAGACTTTGATTGTCCCCAATCAAACTACAAGGCAGTAGTAGGATGCAAGTGCTAGCTCTATCCTTAATGCCAACATGCGTAAATGGTGAATAGGTTAACTGTTAGAGTATCATCATCATCATCATCATCAAGTAGCTTGTCCCTTCCGGAAATTGGCTCCCATGACAGCAGTCCTGAAAAACTCTCTGTTCTGTGCAAGTTAGCCGGCGTCAGCAGCAGTCATTCTCAGATCGTCAATGACAGCTTGCTCCCATCGTCGTCTAGGTCTTCCTCTCATTTTTCTTCCAGGAACTATTCCCTCCAAAATTATTTTTTTTAGGCACTCGTTTGATGTGTCCGAAATATTTAATTTTCCTTGTTTTTATGCTCTTTAATAGCCATTGATGGTTACGTCCTGTAAAGGATATGCCACGATTATTATTTTTTTTTTCAATAACCAACACTCTTTAATATCAAGCTGTTTGTTTATTCTAGATTATACACACAGGAAAATCATATTTTTATGCGCTGATTTTTAGAATACGTTTTGGTGCACTTAAAAAGATGTTACAAGTTTTTGTTTACATCAGCCACCAAACTCCTATTTCTTACATCAGATTGTGCAGAATTAAAATCTTTATTTATAAAGTCATCTGCTGTATTCTACACAGAATGACTTGCATCAAATTCGTACCTTACGCAAATTATGCGCCTACAAGTAGGCCAGAACATCCGATTTCTGCAACGCTTTTTAGTTACTAGGGTAGCTTCCTAGGCCCCTACTTCAGTCGCCTCTTACGACATGCCTTGCAGGTCGCAGTGTTACTACTCTTTGCTCCCCTTGCGAGCCCCGACAACACACGTCCGACTTGCATCAAATTGATATTGTTAATTGTTTTGTTCTTCAATAAAACATGTCGGCTTGTGAGGTGGCTTGTCGGAGAATTGTTACTGCCCCAACTGTTTGTCAGATGGCGTACCTTACGGTATGTTGTGTCCTTTGCTTGATAAAGACCTTTTTGTCGAAACGTTGCTGTGTATTGTTATTGTTTTTTTTAAAACTGCGGTGCTTTGTTATTGCGTTTTTCGTCATTGTAAGAGTTAACCAACCATGCCTCCTTGCCCCAAGTTGAAAACCTCGATATACTACCACCACTCAACCCTGATACAGTAAAACTTGTGTTTACTGTTCGTTTGTTTTTTAGGTGATTAATCCTCTTTCAAACCGAGGAACGCCCTTGTATACCTTAAAACGAACGCTTTATTAGTTATAATATAAGCGTACTGGCCAAGAAACATAAAAACTAAGTTTAACTCCTTACGGAGAATTTCAAGCATATATTTATGAACTGTCGCTAATATACATATTTGTCCGCGTTTATCCCATACTTTGTGTTGATTTTTCCATGTTTAAGTTATATTGCAAAATGTACGTCTCTGCTCAAATGTGACTAATAGTGTACTTTAGAGAATAACTTTAGGGGGAATCACCGTGGCCAATGAATAAGATCAATAAATAGATAGTAAACAAGTATTATAAGAATACAAAAAGCAAGGGGAAACTTTATTGCATTGAGTAATATTGGTTATTGAGAGCCGCTGTCGCGTAGTTGTTAGTGAACTCGCTTCGAAAGGCTGGTGGTCTGGGTTCAGCTCCCGCAATGCGCGTGGAATTTTTCCTGACTACGACGGCTCTCAGGTCTACCCAGCCTCAACTGGGTACCAGACATTCTCTGGGAAAGTAAAGGCGGCCGGCGTGATGCTGACCACATCACCCATCGTGTGCCGACGGTCAATGAAAAATACAGGCCTAACACTGTATTGACCCATATACCACGAGGTATGAAAGGGTTCCTTTACTTTTTAACTTTAAGATTGGTTATTGGTTACTAAACTGACGTCATTGCACTCCGCGCAGACCCATAGGCGCTCAGTCTCTCCCAACAGATATCGAAGAGTTTGCATACTGATGGTTCCTGTGGCTCGCTGATTAAACACACCTCTCACTCTGCCTCTCAGGCATCCAGTTCGACTTGAACAACGGGTAACTCCAAACTGCTTAAATCGCTTGATCGATTCAACATCGATTTTAGTGTCCTCATCCAACAGAGAGTCGCGAAGAGACCGAAGAATATCCCCTTATCCATCTTCAACTCCCCAACAATCGATGCTGTTGATGCAAGCCTGTCCGCTCTCTCATTATCGTAAACACCAAATTGAGTAAGATATGGAAGTCAAAGGAGATCAAAACACACACAAAGCTGTGAATCTTTCAATCAAATGTGAGGTCAGTGCTGTTCTATGGCTCGGAAACATGGAGACAACAAAAGAAACCACCATAAAACGACAGACCTTCATAAATGGATGTTTACGTAGAATATATGGTACTGAGATGGTATGATAAGATTACAAACGAGGAACTCAGAGAACGAATTAAACAGATACCAGTGGATAAAGAGCTCAGGAAGAGACGCAGGTGATGGATAGGACATACATTGAGAAGACCGACCTGGAGCATTGCAAGACAGGCGATGTTTTGGAACCCGCAGGGAATAAGGAGTAGGGGAAGGCCTAGACATACATGGAGAAGAGAGCTGGAGGCTGATAAGAAAGGGATAGGTAAAACATGGACAGAATTTGAAGGGATGGCAGGAGAGAGGAAGAGATGGAAGACGTTTGTTGAAGACTTGTGCTCCGTTGGGAGTTGAAAGGTGAAATAGAAGTATTAGGATCTCATTATTATCTTGGTAGCCCGCCTGCCCAGCGTGTCGTAGGGCGTTGGAGGATGGGTGACAAGCCCCTTGTGAGTGCGGTTCAATTCCACGGGCTGGCAGAAAAGTCACAGGTTCCCCAGATTTACGGTGTTTGTGGCACCGAACCGAAGGGTTACGACGTCCATGACAACGAGCCGAAGAGCTAGAAGCTCAAGTGCTTCTGGATCGGAAAAAAACATCATGGTACAATAAACTTAAAGCTACCTATGAATGATGTGTGCGTGTATGTTATATGTGTATACTTGTTACACGTTGTGTGTATGTATAATGCTGTATGTATGTTGATATGTGCCGATATTGGTACAGCCCGAAAAGAACGACATACCAAATATATTAATTTATCAACACTGAACTGACGTGTTGGACCGCTGGGCGCTGCTGGATGTGCATAAGAGGTTTGGTTTGGCGAGTATGACAACAGAGCATATCCTACAGAACTTCCCCCAGTATGCAGACCCGAGAAGAAAGAGGTGGTCCCCTTACACCTGCGTCCAAGACAAACTGTATGGCGCAGCTGACAATCTGAGGGAGACCTTTATTAGAGAATCCGAAATCTCAATCTAGTGAGAACGCAGAAGAAGAAGAAATTAATGAGCCTGTAGTCTGGGTATAGTTGGGAACCACAGCGACCGTTTGATGTTACGTTGTTACAATTACATGTTAGGTGTTGACAAAGGCGAAGTAAGGCGAAGTAAGAGTTTGTGTGTGAGAGGTAGAAAGAGTTTGTGAGTGTAATCACAAGATCCATGATCGAAACCCGGCTTCGCTCGTGATATAAGTTGCAGCGTGTTGTCTCGTTATAGATTATATTTAATTTTTGCTTACTTATGTGATACCATATACACGTGTCCTTGTCCTTAAAAGCCAATTTACTTAGTATCATCATAGTCTACCCACGGTTGTCTCCAGATCTAGTCTAGTCTGACCACCTCAGATTTGTAGATTTCTGTACAGCGCCTGTGTGTAACCAGCGAGCCACAGGAACCATCAATAAGCAATGCCCTTCGACATCTGTTGAGGGGGATTGAGCACCTATTGGTCTGCCCGGAGTGCTATGATGTCGGTTCAGTAACCAAATACCATTATTACCATCATGTACCATGCCGACTAGCGTTGGCTATCATGTATGGTGAATGATTGTTTGATAGGACCCTCATTACACTTCGGAAGAGTAACAATGTATGCGCCGATCTCTTTCTTGCACAGGAAGTTCTCAACTGCAGTGCACCAATCCGTAGCACTGGTGATGGTCCCCGATGTAATTTTGAAGATGGTGAAGACATTTTTGTAGGAATTTAATTGTTTAGTCTTTTCAAATGAATTTTGCAGCTTGTTCTTCTCGATTTTGAACTTTCAATGGTTCTTTTAGTGCTCAAATTGAACATGGGACCTACATTTTATCGTCCGTCTCCGATAGGACTAGGAACTCGATCTTACCTACAATGAGATCAGAGATCTCTGGAAAAATATCTAGATAGCTCCACGAGGGAACGAACCTGGTACCTTTGGCACGAGAGACGAGCATCTAACCTCTATGCCACAGAGACTCCTACTTGATGATGATGATGTGCAGAGAACGAAGAATAAGACATACAAAAATAAGATACAAAATGATCTTACCTCAAGAATTGTATCGATCTGTGACGATTTCGGGGATGAGAAATCCACAAGCTCATCAAAAAGAGAATTACTGGCAGAGATGCCATCATCCTTGGCCACTTCCACTAAATGATCAAGAGTTGAACTATCTTCACGTCCTGACGTCGGAAAGGATAACTCTTCACTTCTTTCATCTAAAACGAAGAGTGGTTTACGCCCCTTAGTCAACGAAGAACTCACGTCAGTAGCGGCCCTCGAAGAACTTGTAGTGTCTCCAAAGATGTCATCAAAATTATCATGTGACTGCAACTCTTCGCTGAAATCTTCAAGCAACACCGACTTCTTATTGTCGCTCCCTCCTTCCTCAAACTTGTCGACTGATACTTCTTGATTTGTTAACGAAGACGCAGTAGTGTCTATATCCCCTTCAGATTCACTACTAAAAGAATCCATTTTGATCCGGAAAAATCTAACGGAGATTAAACCAAAAATGAAATAAAAATACTAAATCGTTATCAGCATTACTGTCCGCGTTTGTAGTTCTCACAACAGTTACTTAACATATATGTCCTACTTATGATGACATCTATCAGACTTTTATCCAGATATCCACGTTAGATTGGCCATGGATGAGTGAACTGTTCAACGAACCAAACGAGTTCAAACCAAATATTATTTGAGTTGTGCTTGGACAAGAGATATGTGCGTGCAATTCTGTGTCTCCAGGTCTTCTAGAATAAACAGTCTGGACGTCTCGTCAAACTTCAGAAAACCTGGAAAAAAATAAATAAATATGTACAATTAATAATAATAATAATAATCAAAAGGCCGGCCACGCAAAAGATGGACCTCAGAGATAACAGAGACGGCAAAAGACACTGTGAGGCAAAAAAGGATTGGAGAAAAGAAAGAAAAAAACCGTAATACGTTACATAGGACATGCAAGAAATTTCACCATACCGCTCTATCCTGGGCAACTCGCTCAATCTCTTCCATATAACTGAGTTTGATATTTCATGCCTCTCTCAGTAAAGTTCGTTTCATGGTCTCCTTAGGTAGTCCTCTTTTTCTTTAATCCTCTGCATCCTACTTCAATGCCTGCTTGAATATTCTTTGATCATTTCTTCTCAAGGTGTGTCCAACATATCTCCATCTTCTCCTTCTTATAACCCTTGTTACTAGTAGTTGACTAGACATTTCTTTTATTTCATCACTTCTCCTGAATTCAGTTATCATGTACAATTACAGTTGTTATTATCATTACTATTATTATATAGACTCTCAGGTCGACCCACCAGGAAAATCACTTGGAAGTAAAGGCGACCGGTGTGATTTTGACCACATAATCCATCGTATGCCGACGGTCAATGAAAAATACAGGCCTAACACCGTATTACCCAATATACCTCGAGGTATGAAACATGGTTCTTTTACTATTATTATATTCCTCTCGTAACGTTATACATGATATAGAGCCTGCAAGCAATTTATCCTTACCGCTCTATCCTGAGCAACTCGTTCAAACCAGCCTCCGCCACAATGATTTAAGATCTCAAACATGGCACCGTGAGACTAATTTGAAAGAGAAATTGTGGGGCACCCACGTTAAGTTTTTGCTGACAACTGGATTCATGGAGGCAACTTATCTCACTGTTTTGACATATACCATAGGAAACGAATCCCAAAAGAAGAAGAGTTTGATATTTCTCGCCTCTATCAGTAAAAGTTTAAGTGTTTCCCTTTAGTGTCCTTTCTTTCTTGACCTCTTTGCCTCTCATGTCAATGTCTGATTTGTGATTCCTTGATCATTTCTTCTCAGAGTGTACTCAATATATCTCCTCTTTCCTATAACAGTTTTTACTAATGGTAGACCAGACATTTCTCTGATTTCATCACTTCTAAATTCGCCGTATTTTATGGCAAAATTCATTAGAAGAGATTAAAAATAATATTCCTACAAAATATATTCAAAATAACATCGGGGACCCTCGCCGGTGCTACGGAGTTCCTGTACTGCAGCTGGGATCTTCCTGTGTAAGAAAGAGATCGGAGCACACATAGTTACTCACCGAAGTACAATGATGATAGTCCTATCAAACAAACCAACATAAAAAGTGACTGACTACTTTACAAATTTAATTTCCAAAGTAACCGGAATCAATAAAGCTGTACACAAACGTGGAGTAGCTGTATAAGAAAAAACTTATCACACAAGATAACAAGATTTACCTGATCTATTGAACGAACACTGTTGTCTACTAAACACAGATAAGAGAGGCTGAACACTGTTGTCTACTAAACACAGATAAGAGAGGCTGAACGCTGTCTATCAAACACACTAAACACAGGACAGTACATACACAGACAATGTTATCTCAGGCGATTACCAGCTATCTAAGGCTAATCTGATGCAGTAACTAAAGCCTCACGTGAAATAGGCACTTGTGTCAATTAGCCAAAACGAAGCTGATATCAGTTTCTGTTCAATATTATCAGTTTCATAGTCATTATTAGGAACATCATTCTGGAGCAGCGGTTCTCAACTTTTTGCTACCTGTGTCTTCTTTTCTCTAATCATGTTTTGCTTCACAGCATCGAAGAGATTTCTAGAACAGGCTTTTGTGTGCACTTCATGTTGTTTTTTTCCCTGACTCTTGTTATTTCTGAAGGTCACCTTTTGCTTTGTATTCACTGTATTGCGGTAGCATTGCTATTTGAGGTACACTGTCTGTTTTGTAATCTGCTTATGTGGCTGAACCATTTAGTTTGTTGTTTCTTGATGAAGTTCAGTACTGATATTGTACTCATCCCCCCTGGTGTCTTCACTTCTAAACCGGTCTCTTCTTGATACTTTCAGCATTCTGCGTAGACACTTCATCTCTGTCGTGACTAGTTTTCTTCCATCGTCTGCTGTCATCGTCCAGGTTTGACACTAATATCATAATGTGGGACGAAAGATTGCGTTGAACATTGCTCTTTTAGTGTTTATGGTGACATGTTTGCATTTTGAAATTAGTGCCATTTGTTCTATGAGTTGATTTGTGTTATTGCATCTATGTTAGATTTCGCTGGTTATTCTTCTGTTTGATGAAAAGATTTGCCACCTGTGTACTCCTTTAAATATCAATGATATATATTATACCGCCCTTTTTTAAAATTACTGAAACAGCGGTCACCGATAACAAAGTCGACAAAATGCTGCGCTGGTGACCACGGGCCATGAAAATTCCGCGTTTCGGAACCACATTGGGCCTAAAAATATCAACGTGGATACGGTACAATGATTCTTTTAGTATAAGATCTAAATTACAAGTACCTCTGAAGTCGGAGTAAGACTCGCATGAATGACGAGGGATATTGGTGATAAGGAAAACAAGCCTTCACATACAAACAGTCAAAGGTGACATATTAGGCGCCATGACTACGTCTGAATTCGTAGCCCCCAAATAAAAAAACTGAAACTATTGTCTAGTGTCTAACTTAATGTACAATATTAAATTTTACAATATTCGTAAAACAGAACTGCAATTCGAAAAACAGATCACTAGAAGAATGAAACAATGTTAGTGAGATTGTTAAGCTTGCTTTGACGTATTTAATTTCTGGAAATCAAGTTGTAACAATGCAAGATACAGTCTTGAATAAAGACTTTTATTTTTTCCCTAACTAACGATTTACATATTTTAAAAAAATGTTATTTGTTTATGTTACATTACTGAGTATTGTTCGCGTACCGGATAACATCTCAGCACGAACCACCTGGGGTACACGTACCACTGTTTGGTAACCACTGTTAGTAGAGTTACAATGCGCTGATAACAAAATTATGCTTTCAAATGGTAATCAGCGATTTGGAACATATAATTTTGTCTGTTAACAAAACAGAAAACCCCATTGTTGTCTGCATTTGTTCTTAACTTGGTTAACCACTCTTTGTGATCTGTGTGGTTGGCGTGAAAAATGTGAGTACGTTGCGTCCCGTTAGGCCCCAACGTTTATTTGTGTCTATTTGTGGTCTATTTGTGTCTATCTATTGTCAATCCCCAGGTGGATGATGGAATTAGTTGTCCACTCTTGCCGTTAAGCGCAGGGGTGGGACCTTTAATTTGTATTCCAGGGCCAGATGAGTCGCCCTTGTGTTACATCCGTGTTTATTTAGTGTGGTCTTGATATTGTCTATCTATCTTTTCTTGGTCTTCCTTAGCTCTAGTACCTGATCTCTTTTATTGTATGCTGTTATTGGTGGTTGGTTGTATTCCATTCTCATTAAATGTCAAAAACCACCAAATTTGTTGTCTTTCAATGTATTCGGTGCATGAAGTTATGTCCACTCTGCTTCTGATGTCCTCATTTCTATGTCTATCTTTCCTGGTGACTCCCACAGCCATCCTCAAGCATTTTGTATTTGGTTCATGTTGTGTCCGGGTTTCAGATCCATGTAGAACAATTGGTCTTAACAAATAAATAACATTTCCCGTAGTCTTTTCAGAAAGTCACTTCACTTCACATTTCTAACCCTAGTGTTCAGGAGATAGAGGGTCAATTCCTCTGATTACGTGTGGAACGCTGAGTGTGGGATTGAACTATCTTGTGTCCGAGTCGATAGTCGAACGCTTATACCTTACACTAACCCGTCCCACATAGTAACTTGGTATATTTACCCCGACGTTCTGAGTTCGAATCACGCTGCGGACAGTTTGTTTGCAAATTGTTTCGCGTGGATTTATACAAAAGGACGATAGCACCACCCGTTCAGAAAGCAATGGCAAACTACTGAACGTAATAATGTCTAGATAAATCACAAACAGCGTTAAAAAAGCTGAGGTTGATTCGCAAAGTCATGTAAAGGATATGAAATTAACTTTAACTTAGATTTTAGGTGCGCCCATATGTTAAAGGGGGCCACATGGAAGCAAATAATAGTAACACTGCGATCTACAAGGCATGTCGAAAGAGGCAACTAACGTAGGGCCTGGGGAAGCTACCTAGTAAATAAAAAGCATCGCAGGTTCTCAACAATTGAGACGAGAATGCTATGAACAGAAAGGAAAGGATGTGCGTCAATACCCCCCCACATCCGGACGCTGGCGATGGATAGCACATACATTGAGAAGACCGACCGGAAACATTGTAAGACAGGCATTGTTTTGGAAGTCGCAGGGAAAGAGGAGTAGGGGAAGACCTAGACATACCTGGAGAAGAGAGCTGGAGGATGATATTAATAGGATAGGTAAAACATGGAAAGAACTGGAAGGAGTGGCAGGAGAGTGGAAGAGCTGGAAGAAGTTTGTTGAAGACATGTGCTCCGTTGGGAGTTGAAAGGTACTGATGATGATATCTGCTACAATGAGCCCCAAAGTCTCGGGAAGCTGATGATGATATCTGCTACAATGAGCGCCAAAGTCTCGGGAAGCTGATGATGATATCTGCTACAATGAGCCCCAAAGTCTCGGGAAGCTGATGATGATATCTGCTACAATGAGCCCCAAAGTCTCGAGAAGCTGATGATGATATCTGCTACAATGAGCCCCAAAGTCTCGGGAAGCTGATGATGATGATGATATCTGCTACAATGAGCCCCAAAGTCTCGGGAAGCTGATGATGATATCTGCTACAATGAGCCCCAAAGTCTCGGGAAGCTGATGATGATGATGATATCTGCTACAATGAGCCCCAAAGTCTCGGGAAGCTGATGATGATGATGATATCTGCTACAATGAGCCCCAAAGTCTCGGGAAGCTGATGATGATATCTGCTACAATGAGCGCCAAAGTCTCGGGAAGCTGATGATGATATCTGCTACAATGAGCCCCAAAGTCTCGGGAAGCTGATGATGATATCTGCTACAATGAGCCCCAAAGTCTCGAGAAGCTGATGATGATATCTGCTACAATGAGCCCCAAAGTCTCGGGAAGCTGATGATGATATCTGCTACAATGAGCCCCAACGGCTCGGGAAGCTGATGATGATATCTGCTACAATGAGCCCCAACGGCTCGGGAAGCTGATGATGATATCTGCTACAATGAGCCCCAACGGCTCGGGAAGCTGATGATGATATCTGCTACAATGAACCCCAACGGCTCGGGAATCTGATAAAGAAGACACCATTACTGAAATATGGGCACAATTTCAAACCGGTCAAGAAAACGGACAATTCTGGTCAAACAAAGACGTATTTTAAATCTATAAAAGTCAAGAATTGACTTCGTTACACAGGTTATCTCCATTCGTATTGCTTCGTCCTTTACAGAAACGACGCCCCACCTACAGAGAGAATTACACAGGTTATTCCCATATTGCTTCGTCCTTCTTTACAGAAACGACGCCCCACCTACAGAGAGCATTACACAGGTTATTCCCATATTGCTTCGTCCTTCTTTACAGAAACGACGCCCCACCTACAGAGAGCACTACTCAGGTTATTCCCATATTGCTTCGTCCTTCTTTACAGAAACGACGCCCCACCTACAGAGAGCATTGCACAGGGTAACTCCATGCGTATTGCTTCGACACTCTCTGCAGAAAAGACGCCCCACCTACCGAGAGCATTGCACAAAGCATGAACTTCGTATCTTCAAGAACAATCCTAGGAATCTTCGGAAAAACAGAACCTGTGAACCGAACAATGCGTTCCAAATTCGAACCCATGACCTTTTTTTCCGATCCAGAAGTTTTCAGCTCTTCGGCTCGGTGCCATGGACATCGTAACCCTTCGGTTCGGTGCCACGAACACCGTAAATCTGGGGAATATTTGGCTTTTTCTGCCATCCCGCGGAATTGAACCCGCACACACAGATGGATAGTCACCCGTAGTCCAACGCGCTACGAACATGCTGGGCAGACGGGCAACCCATGACCTTCAGAACGTAAGACTTCGTCACAAAAACTCCCTAAAGTAAACCTATAAACTAAAACTAAACTGTCGTTAGTACCGCTTTTTAGAACGGTGTAGGACAGATGGGACGAGAGCCTGGGGAATTTAATGTCCGCATGGTTAGAGCAGTCACGGCGAAGATATTCGGGTTATGAATTTTCATTTATGTACACAACAGAAAAAAATCCTCGGCCTTACCGTGAATTCTTCTTCTTCAGCGTTCTCACTAGATTGAGATTTCGGATTCTCTAATAAAGGCAGCCGTCTGTCTCAGATTATCAGCCACGCCATACAGTTTGTCTTGGACGCTAGCGAAAGTGGGCCACCTCTTTCTTCTCAAGTCTGCATACTGGGGACAGTTCTAAAGAAAATAATTCCTATGATTTCTGCTTTCCCGTTTGTGCCGACCTCTTCCAGCAGTAAGTTTTGACCACCTTCGTGATAGTAGGTCTGACATTCTTACTGCGTGGCTAAATCTCCTAGGCAGAATGGCGACCGTAGAATCCGTTATCCCATTCCTCATTGTGAGGGGTCGTTGCACCAAATTATGCGCCTTACGGCCTGGTGCATCCGTTTTCTACAAGCATTTGTTTCGGGTTAGCATTCCTTAGCGAACACGTGCATCCGATTTGAGCCAAACCTCCTTAGTCGCCTCTTACGACATGCGTGGCAGGTAACAGTGGTTCTATTCTTTACACCACAAATTTGGGCCCCGGTAACCACTCGGGCGTTACCGTGAATTGAACACGGGTCTCTCGCATGGGGAGCAGCGCTCTAATCCATTCTGCCAGACGCTCCAAGATATAGTGTCAACTTACAGTGCTATATAATCATCATCAAGGTGCGTATCTTTTATAGGACGTTGCTCTCTTTGCAGCACATCTAAAATTCACTCTGTCTCTTGCCAGTTCACCCACTTCGTCGATGGTCATGTTCATGGTTTCTTTAATATCTTGTAGCCATCTTCTTCTTGGTCTGCCTCTGCGTCCTGGGACCCTGCCCTCTAGAATTGTTCTTACCAGACCATCGTGACGCTTGATGTGACCAAAGTATGTCATTTTTCTGTATAGTATGTTGTTTATCACTATCGCTATCATTATCGCTATATAATACGATCAATAAATAGACTATGTACAAGTATTTAAGAGCTTCCAGAAAACAAAACAAATTGACAAACACAGGATTCGAAACACGTACCCTTATTTCTTACGACACCCATTGCCTAGCCTAGCAATACGAAGTTCGAATCCAGTGTTATATAATAGTAACAATGAAGTGCTATATAGTTTTAACATTGACATGCTATATATAACTATAGCATAATTATAGACATGCAACAAGGAGAGATAGAGTGAGAAACGAGAATATCAGAAGCATCGTTGGTACTATACATGCATACAGTACGTCGAGAAGCAAAGATTCAAGTGGCTCGGTTATCTAATGAGAATGGAACCACATTTACTACCATCACGTGCCTACAATAGTCGAAACTCAGGGCGCAGAGCACGAGGCAGGCCAAGAACACGATAGATAGATAACATCTCAGAGTCCCTGTGAAAGCATGGACTGACAACGTCAAGCGCAACATACCTGGCACAAGTTAGAAAACTAACTCTCCCCACGTCAAATGTGGTTAAGATAAGATAAGATAGACATGCAACTGTGCTCATGTTGTACCAATTTCACAAGAGCTACCCACAACTCAAGCGCAAAGCACTGGATAGATCTACCTATATCACTATTATAGACATGCAATTGTTCTCATTCTGTATCAATTTCACACGAGCTACCTACATGTCAAGCGCGAAGCACTGGATAGAACACATTGATCTCTTGAAGTTGTTACTAGTTTGTGTATCCAAAACAGCTACGCACACGCGTCATCTGGAGAGTCCGTGTCTGATCTGTAACAGAGACAATGATTGATCTGTCACAGGGGTTTCTTTGGTGGGAGCACCAGGCAGAAAGTTCTGAGAAATCAATATAAGGGACACAACGTGTGTTGGGTGTTGTTAATGACTGAGAATAGGGGTGGGAGGATTGAAAGCCGTGTTCTGGAAAAGTTAAATGACTGTGTGTGTGAATCATCAGTCCAGGAAGAGGAGACGGTGAGTTTAGTAACTGTGGGCAGCGTTGACGACAGGTCATGGCGATAAGGAATACTAATGAGAACGGTATAACATATTTCAGGCGTTGTTAAGAGATCTGTGTGCTGCAGTTCAAACAAAGGTTAGCACGCACGTGTCAACACGTGCTTCGAGGTGTGTCACAATGATTATATGCTATTATTTAATGATTGAGAACCACGACATCACAGTGGATAGCGCACTCGCCTCGTAGAACGCGGTTTAATGTTCGAAATCTCCAGCTGAAGTGCTTACGCCCGTGTGTTGTCGAGGCTCGCAACGGAAGCAAAGAATAGTAACACTGCGACCTATATATAAGGCATGTCATAAGAGGTGACTAAGGTAGAAGCATTTTATTTATTTATTTATTTTTCGATCCAGAAGCACTTGAGCTGAAAGCTCTTCGGCTCGGTGTCATGGACATCGTAACCCTTCGGTTCGGTGCCACGAACCCGTAAATCTGGGGAATCTGTGGCTTTTCTGCCTGTCCGCGGAGTTGAACCCGCACTCACAGAGGACTTATCACCCGTAGTCCAACGCGCTACGAACACGCTGGGCAGGCGGGCAAGGTAGAAGCATAGGGAAGCTACCCTAGTAAATAATAAGAAATCGGATATGCTAACCTACTTGTAGTCGCATAACTGACACCACCAAGTACAATCGCTCTTACACATACAGATCACAAAGACTGGTTAACAAGTAGTCCATATGGAAGCGTTCCAAGACAATTTTTTTCCTACAGCAGCGACAAGTCGACCCAGCCTTATTTTTGGGAAAAATAGAGAAACACAACTGAGAGGTAAAAGCGACCATCACACTGACCACAGTCTAAATCGTTGGTCAAAGAACAATCACAATATAAATGAAACTGTAGTAAAACTATTTGATTGGCGAAACACGTAATAACAAAGTACTGTAGTTTTACAAAATTTTAAAAAAAAATGACAATATACAGCAACGTTTCGACCAACAAGGCCTTTATCAAGCAAACGAACAACAGGATTGACGAATTAAAAAAAATACTAACATTTGGACTTTTCAATTTCTAGTTTTTTTATGTGTGTTTTTGTATTACATTTATTTCGTTATTCGTTTTTATTCCCAGATTTTCATTACAAACGTTTGAATGTCTCCGTATGTAGTTGTCCATATGTTAGTATTTTTTTTAAATTTGTCACTCCTATTGTTGGTTTGCTTGATATAGGCCTTGTTGGTCGAAACGTTGCTGTATATTGTCATTGTTTTTGTAATTTGTAAAACTACAGTACTTTGTTATTACGTGTCAAAGAACATTAGGGACCTAGCACCGTATTCCTTAATACACGACATGGTATGAAAACGGGTCCCTTTATTTAAAAAAAATTCCTGTTGATCTTTAGTTTAAGAATTAACTGTTAACAATTAATGAACACAGAACGACACATACTATTTTATGTTTATTCTATAAATCACAGTTTTAAAAACATTCCACTAACTACATCTTAAAAACATCATTAAGAGACGAAGATGGAGTTTGTTTGGACATGTATGTCGTATGTCAGTGGGGACATTGGCTGTAATAGTGTTCGTGGATGAGCAAGACTTCTTTCTTTTTCTTTTTTTTCTTTCGTCCGCTTTCAACTCAGACGAAGTTTCATCTCTGAAACTGATTTTTGCGTGAAAATCCGTTTTTCCAATTTCTTACAATGGCAGCAGCGTGCACATTGTAAATTACTTTACACTGGCAGCCGTGCTCAATGTACTCGTAATTAGTATTCCTCGCCATACAGGCAGATTTTCTCCGACTTCATAGGTACTCGCGTTATCGTCCTGAGTAAGACCAGGGGACTCGTACAAATGCCGGACAGTAGTTTCGAACCCGAGCTATGAGGCGTCTCACAGCTAGCAGGCCGAGCTACTATCAACTACTCTAGGCAGTCCCCGATGAGCAAGACTAAATAGGATCAAACTCCTATAGGCCACCGAAAAACTGTGCGCCCATTGGAGTTTGATCCTATTTAGTCTTGGTCATCCACGAACACTTCTACAATATGGTAGTACGGGTGGGGTCGCTCTACTTAATTAAACTTTTGAAATCTTGACTTATCCTCATCGATCAGCAGAAAATGAGGAGTTTGTGTTCGTGGCTGCTAATAACTGTCCCACTCATTCCTGTGTCATTTTTAAAAAGATTTTATATGACCAGAGTCAATAAAAATTTTAAAAACACATGCCATCTATCTACTATGCTAGACATAGAATATTCATCCACCAAAAAAATATAGTTAAAAACCTACTTAAAATTCTTTCCTCTCAGCAATGACCAAATCTTAACATAATCAATATCTTTCAACATCAAATATGTTTCATTCAGCATAAATGTAATCAATTCATAACATTTCTTATAATACATTCTATTTCAAATATTTTCTGAGAATTCAACTAGTAGACTCTTCTCAAAGAATCAAATCAAGGTCCCATCCACTTCTTTTTTTGCTGTCGGGTAAAAATGTCCACAGTTTGCTTCTATCTTCTCTACAGTTTTTCTGTGGCCTATTGGAGTTTGATCCTATTTAGTCTTGGTCATCCACGAACACTATTACATTGGCTAGGACAGCTCTCAGATGTACAGCGGATGGGAAGAGAAGGTCTGGACGTCCAAAGGAAACATGGAGAAGAACTGTGGAGAGAGAGTTGAAGGAGTGCAGCTTGACGTGGAAGACGGTTGGTAGAAAGGCAGCAGAACGGCAACAGTGGAAGTCTCTTGTGGAAGCCTTATGTGTCAATCGGGACACGGTGAGGATATAGACATCTTAAAAAGATTCAACAAAAACACATCATAAAAAGAGTCAGCAAACCAAATAATGAAAAACTCCAACAAAATCATATCACGAAAAACGTCAACTAACCACACCATGAACAACATTAACAAACAAATTCATGAAAAACTTCAACTAACCATACCACGAATACAAACATTAACAAACAAATTCATGAAACACTTCAACTAACCATACCACGAATACAAACATTAACAAACAAATTCATGAAAAACTTCAACTAACCATACCATGAATACAAACATTAACAAACAAATTCATGAAAAACTTCAACTAACCATACCACGAATACAAACATTAACAAACAAATTCATGAAAAACTTCAACTAACCATACCACGAATACAAACATTAAGAAAACAAATTCATGAAAAACTTCAACTAACCATGCCATGAATACAAACATTAAGAAAACAAATTCATGAAAAACTTCAACTAACCATACCATGAATACAAACATTAACAAAACAAATTCATGAAAAACTTCAACTAACCATACCATGAATACAAACATTAACAAACAAATTCATGAAAAACTTCAACTAACCATACCACGAATACAAACATTAACAAACAAATTCATGAAAAACTTCAACTAACCATACCACGAATACAAACATTAACAAACAAATTCATGAAAAACTTCAACTAACCATACCATGAATACAAACATTAACACAACAAATTCATGAAAAACTTCAACTAACCATGCCATGAATACAAACATTAACAAAACAAATTCATGAAAAACTTCAACTAACCATACCATGAATACAAACATTAACAAAACAAATTCATGAAAAACTTCAACTAACCATACCATGAATACAAACATTAACAAAACAAATTCATGAAAAACGTTAACGTAAATGGGCAAACGATAAGAAAAGTACATAATTTACCCCTTCCCCTTATCTAATTATTTCACTATTACTATTCCCCCTTTCCTATCTAATTAGTATACTAAACTATCCTAACACACCTGTAGTAACAGCATGGCCACCTGTTGCACACCTACCCAAATGAGATATTGAACGGAAATATACATGCCCGTTATATGATTTTATCTTTTTTTTCAGTATAAACTACGGTATGTCGTAATAGGAATTAAACGTAAAATGTACTCAATGGTAGGCTCCTATATCAGAAGTTGGCCGTGTAGTGCCGGGACCCGCAAGGGAAGCAAAAAATAGTACAACTGCGGCCTACAAGGCATGTCGTCAGATGCGACTGATGAAGGACCTATGGAAGCGACCCTAGAAAATTAAAGAACATCGCAAAAATCGAATGTGCTGGCCTACTTTTAGGCGCATAACTGGCACAACGTACAATCGCTCTTAGGCTCAGATCACATACAAATCATACAGAGAGGTTAATAAGATGGGGCGTTCAAAGAAGAAGAATATCAGAAGCAATACCAAAAGAATGTAAAATGTCTGATTGATTGATAGGGCCATCATCATTGCATTTCGGTGAGTAACCATGTGTGCTCCGGTCTCTTTCTTACACAGGATGATCTCAGCTGCAGTGCACGAACTCCGTAGCATCGGCGTAGGTCCCGATATAAATAAAAAATCAGCTAGCTGTGCAATATTTGGCGCCCTGACTACGCCTGAATTCATAACGTGCTAACGCGGTAAAAAACAAGGTAGAAAAAAAACTGAGGAGATCAGTGATAGACTGTACAACAGACAGCACAACACATGATAATGATGAATGACACAGTAAAATTAACTCTTTTTTAAACAACCGATAACCACACCCACCCACCCACCCACCAAGCCCAACCGTAATACGGTATTCACAACTTTTTTTTGAAAAGATAGAAAGATGGTGACGACAGAGACCTTGAGAAAACCCGCCAAATGTGTGAGAAAAATTTCAGCGGAGCGCGAGAACAGACACTTTAAGGTTATTGTGCCACAAGACTACAGCACATCCTGTCACTGATGTAATAACAATAAAACTGAATTATATTAACCGTCTATATATATCTTTATGTTCGGTTAAGAATGGCGGACTGTGAGAAAGAACAGAACATTATGTACGTGTCAAGATCTGGTCAGCGGTTCTCAAACTTACAAGGGATGTAGCGCCTTAACGATGCGATAAGGTCATTGCATGATTTCGTTACATGGAAACTTAAAACGTGCAAGAATTCAAGAAATCAATTTTTCTGTGCTTGGGGGAAGGGGTGGGTGTTTACTCGGGGAAATAAGCCGCGCATTAATGGGGGACTAATCCATGAAGCACAAGTTTTAATAATCGCTAAGTTCTGAACTAAATCAGATCGGTGCTGAGTTAGTCACGTGGTATTTAAATAAATGAAGGTCAAGGATATTCCACCTCTGGGGAACTGCATACGCTCAGCTCTGGCCTCCGATAACATACGGCTGGCGGACTCAGGCAAAAAAAACTCTAGGAAATAAGACCACAACTGTCACGTGATCCACGAATTCCAGTGTTGTTGTATATGGAGTAACTCATTGTAAAACAACACAACATGCTAAATCAAGGTTATATTATGTTACACATTAAGTTTAAAGCTAAGGAATATCAGTATTATTAACATGCTAAATCAAGGTTATATTATGTTACACATTAAGTTTAAAGCTAAGGAATATCAGTATTATTAACATGCTAAATCAAGGTTATATTATGTTACACGTTAAGTTTAAAGCTAAGGAATATCAGTATTATTAACATGCTAAATCAAGGTTATATTATGTTACACGTTAAGTTTAAAGCTAAGGAATATCAGTATTATTAACATGCTAAATCAAGGTTATATTATGTTACACATTAAGTTTAAAGCTAAGGAATATCAGTATTATTAACATGCTAAATCAAGGTTATATTATGTTACACGTTAAGTTTAAAGCTAAGGAATATCAGTATTATTAACATGCTAAATCAAGGTTATATTATGTTACACGTTAAGTTTAAAGCTAAGGAATATCAGTATTTTTAACATGCTAAATCAAGGTTATATTATGTTACAAATTAAGTTTAAAGCTAAGGAATACCAGTATTATTAACATGCAAAATCAAGGTTATATTATGTTACAAATTAAGTTTAAAGCTAAGGAATACCAGTATTATTAACATGCTAAATCAAGGTTATATTATGTTACAAGTTAGGTTTAAAGCTAAGGAATACCAGTATTATTAACATGCTAAATCAAGGTTATATTATGTTACACATTAAGTTTAAAACTAAGGAATATCAGTATTATTAACATGCTAAATCAAGGTTATATTATGTTACAAGTTAAGTTTAAAGCTAAGGAATATCAGTATTATTAACATGCTAAATCAAGGTTATATTATGTTACAAGTTAGGTTTAAAGCTAAGGAATACCAGTATTATTAAATTTTTCATCAATAAATAACCATGAACGCCTAGAATTGGGTAAAATTGCCAAAAACAATACAGTGTTCTATCAAACATATACAAAAACCAGCCCTCGTTAAACATGAATTTTCGATTTCCCATCTGAGCTAATCGGCCTTATGTTGCCGGGGGCCACGGTTCAGCAAACCTCACCATCACCCAGCAGCTTGTCCTGTACAGAACTTTGCCCAAATTAGTACTTCTGAATTTCTTGCTAGCATTCTGAATGTCTCTCTACCACTGGCCAGACGTTCTGCCTCTGTTAAAACCAACCTATCATTTCACATAACCATTACTTTACCTTGGTTTATGGGCACCCATATACACTTTTCGAAAGGGGGCAAAGAATTGGACCATAGTAACATAGGACCTACAAGGCATGTCATCATGTGCTGGTCTACTTGTAGGCGCATAACTGGCACAACGTACAATCGCTCTTAGGCTCAGATCACAGACAAATCCCACAGAGTGGTCAATATGGAGTGTTCGAAGGAGAACAAGATCCTATTTAAAGAGTTTGTGGAGATGGGGGCAGCTAGCCCTATACAGCTTGGCATGCACCAGCGGTGTCACTGACAGATTGCCCTATGGGCTCAGATCTTCTAGCTTGTTCCCATAGTTTCCCCCATGAATAGGTATAACTACAAGGCAAAGGAAGTTTAAATGATTTTTTTTCTTAGAAGAGTTGCCTTACAAGGATAACGGGCCACACCTACCCAAAACATCTGGATAAGCTACTTGCATATCTCCCCTTCTCATGTTAGTAAAATAGTTTATCAACGATGTCACGGGTTGAACTTTGTTATCAGAAGTTATCTGAGGTATGGGATCATTTAATTTGAGCTGATATTATTTTCTAAATCAAACTCCAGATTACGACCACATGCTGTCATCTGATGATCAAACTCCAGATTACGACCACATGCTGTCATCTGATGATCAAACTCCAGATTACGACCACATGCTGTCATCTGATGATCAAACTCCAGATTACGACCACATGCTGTCATCTGATGATCAAACTCCAGATTACGACCACATGCTGTCATCTGATGATCAAACTCCAGATTACGACCACATGCTGTCATCTGATGATCAAACTCCAGATTACGACCACATGCTGTCATCTGATGATCAAACTCCAGATTACGACCACATGCTGTCATCTGATGATCAAACTCCAGATTATGACCACATGCTGTCATCTGATGATCAAACTCCAGATTACGACCACATGCTGTCATCTGATGATCAAACTCCAGATTACGACCACATGCTGTCATCTGATGATCAAACTCCAGATTACGACCACATGCTGTCATCTGATGATCAAACTCCAGATTACGACCACATGCTGTCATCTGATGATCAAACTCCAGATTACGACCACATGCTGTCATCTGATGATCAAACTCCAGATTACGACCACATGCTGTCATCTGATGATCAAACAAACTATGCCAAGGGGAGGAAAATGAAGTACAGTACTTGCAAAATAGGGGAGACAATGAGTAAAAAAATATAGCATAGAATTTATAAGTCACTAAGTCTGTAACATTAACTGCAATATGAGGAGCACAATCATGACTAAAGTCTTGTCACATACGGTCTTCTTCTTCAGCTGTCTCTGGTCATGTACTTATTTTACTACAAACTGGACAGTCAGCATCAGGTCTGTCAGGTTTCCCCAAAGATTAGTTGTTAGGTCAACCGAGTGTGGCCACATGTTGCTTCACACAGGAGAGGACAGTCTTGCAGGACATGTTCCGGTGTCTGTTCCGCCTGTTGACACTGGCAGGGAGCTGTTTGATTTATTCCTAGTCTATGTAAGTGTTTGTTGAGTCTGCAGTCTGGTACATAGTCGAAATATTATGACCTGGTCTGTTCTGCTTAGGTCTTTAAGGAAGTCTTTTCCATAATCATATCCAGTAATTGTCTTCCAGTCTACTGAAGATTTTCTCTTTATGAGGGTTTTGACCTCCTGATAAGACAGGGGTTGGTAGATTTGCTCTTTGACACTGCCCTCCTTAGCCAAGGCATCAGCACTCTCATTGTCTGCAATACTGCAGTGAGATATGTACGGTCAAAAGCTTTCTCTATTTTTCTATTCACCCATAAAACTGTAGTTCGCTTTTTTCTTTCAGAAGGCTTCTACTTCCTGGACAACTATCTCTATCTCGCTAGCCTGTGATGCGCATAAGGCCACAAGTTAGGAACAAATGCATATCATTCTTCTCTATTCTTGACCATCCTCTGTATTGTGTTCCAATTGTAATCATTTCTTTCAGCTACTGTTCTGCTTGTCTGAAGCCAGCTTTTTAGCTAAGCAGGACTTTGATTGATAGGTCCATCATCACTGCCCTTCAGTGAATGTATGCTCCAATCTATTTCTTACACAGGAAGATCTCAGCGGTAGAGCACAAACTCTGTAGCACAGTCAAGGGTCCCAGATGTAATTCAAGCGTGCACTATCTCGAAAACCGATCATCAGTTAAATCTGCTATACCTAACGGCAAAAAAAGCAGAGAAGGACAAAAGAAAGAGCAGAATGAATTTTGTCAAAAAGAAGGACTTGGTTTTTCTCAAGAAACAACAGTAATCCTATTGATAAAGTGCTTCATTATATTTACATAGACAATTATTCAAGTTTATGGGTCTACAACTATAAACTTTGGTTTGTTCTTCTTTTTGATGGATAACATAGGACCTGTTTTCCATATCTGCTGTACAAGTCCTCTATCCCAGCTATTGTTAATTAACTGCAATCATTTCTTCTTTACTGGTGGTTCACGGTGAGTCAAATTTTGATTGGGATGTCATCTAGGTCTGATGAGTTCTTAGGTTTTAATATGACGCATTGATCCTGCAATTCATTTATTGTGAAAGGGGTTTTATGGCATATTCTTGTTTGTTGTCATCTATGTCTTCTTTCAGCCTCCGTCATTCTGTTCTTACTTCCTCTCTCCTGCTTCTATCCACATCAAAGCTGGTGATGCTTTTGATAATGTATTAAGTGGTTTGCAGTTTACTTTTATGTGAATATCTTGTAATTCTCAATGGTAACTATGCCAGGTATGCCGTCTTTATCATTGAGCATTATGGTTATGTTCCAGTTTTCTCCACTGTTTATCAAAGTCAAATTCTTGGTTTTTTTCATACTATCTTTTTCAACTGTTTATAATTGTGGTTTTTGACAGCATTGCAGTGATAGCCTTGTATGCTATGTTGTTGTCGTCTGTGGATGGGCTATCTTCTGATGTGTCCATGACCTTTGAAACTTTCTAACTCAAGCTCTTCGGACCAGAAAGGTGTGGGATCTTTTGTGTTAGCCTCTTGGTATTGCATGCTTGACTGCTTGTAACAGTGCAGATGTCAAAAATTGTGCAGTTTTGTCTACGTTCTCAGCTCTCGAGTTTATAGTTCTAGTAAGTTCATTTAAGTTCATCTATTAGGTCATCGTCTTAAAATTCCATAACCGTTATGATAACGACGGCAATGTTAATTACATAGTTGGTTTGTACCATCTCTAACAAAGCAAGAATTCACACAACCATAGTATTTTATAATATTGTTATTGTGTAATATTTAGTAAGCTGAGTTACGAGCGATGTTTTACACAACGCCGTTGTCAGCCGTTGTGACAACCTTTACTTTTACATTGATTGATTTACAACTCTTGTAACTACTAACTGCGACAATCAAAGACGCACACAAAAATCACATAAGCTTGGTGTTCTTGTTACGACGTTAACTAAAACAAGACCATACTCACATACAGACCGATGATAATCCACAAACACAGAATGTCAATAAAGATAAGGAGATTATGAAATGAAGCGACCGGGAATACTTCGGTTTTAGTTAATTTTATATAATTGTAATTGTTAGAAAACGTTTCCAGAAAAAAATAATTGAAACCAAACAGCAATGCACTCCGATTGTTAGTCGAAGCTGCCATATGCGTGAAATAATGCATCGTGCAATATGTTATATTTACCTCTATTGCAAAGTCTTGCCAAAATTCAAGTGAAGAATGCAGCCAAACTAGAGCTTGATCACGTACCGTAACAGCAATCGGTTCTCTCGCTTGATATCCACACAGTAAATGGAGGCGAAGCTTGTTGTGCTGTAAACAAAACGTCTGAAAATACAAAACTATAACCGGCTAACCGCAAACAATTTTAAAATGGAACAGGAAAATAACAAATATGCCAGAACTTTGAATGTTTTCTTAGTAGAATTAAGTTATAATAAATATTATTAACATCGCGTATATTTATTGGAACAAGTATAAATTTTTGAATATCTAATAACGGTTAAATATAATAACGGGTGATGGGAAAAGATAATGGAAGTTATAAAGAGAGACGCATATTTAACAGCATGAGAAAGAATGATTGATTGATTGATAGGGCCATCATCATTGCACTTCGGTGAGTTACCATGTGTGCTCCGATCAGTGAGTAACCACGTGTGTTCTGATCGGTGAGTAACCATGTGTGCTCCGATCTCTTTCTTGCACAGGAAGATGAGCACTGGCGATGATACCTGGTGTAATTTTGAAGATGGCGAAGATATTTATTTTAAAATAGTTTCTAATGAATTTTGCACGCCAGCGGATTTCTAGTCTGCTCTTTTCGGTTTTGAACTGCCTAGAGTTCTTTTACTTGCTCAATTTGAACGCAGGACCCACATTTTATCGTCAGTCTCCGATAGGACTATGGACTCAGTTTCACCTACACTGATATCTCTAAAAAAAATATCCAGATAGAACCACGAGGGAGCGAACCAAGTACCTTTGGAACGAGAGACGAGCACCTAACCTCTACGCCACAGAGACCTACAAGAAAGAAAGATATTACAGTCCAAGCAAAGGATATCAACAAAACACACACAGAAACAGAAAACAATTACATGTTAGTATGCTTAGTATAATTATATAGGATGACGACGTAAGTAAGGAGCAAACTCCTGGAAAACATAGAGCAGACAGGCTGGCTAAGGAGGGAACAAAACGTATACAACATAAACACACAGTGTCACTACCAGAAATCAAAAGACATATCAAGCGAAAATACAAAAAGTTGTGGAGGCAACAAACCCACAGCAAACACCTGCAAAATCCCATCAGCAGACTAAACAGAAAACAGCACACATAATCTTTGCCTAAGAACATCTCAGGCTCAATCAACACATGTACAGAATAAAGCCTGCACAGTGTGCATGTCAGACAGACTCCAGAACACATCCTGCAGTCATGTCCTTCATACATAAAACAACGAAACGAAACATGGCCCCATGAACGAAGCTTACAGAGCAAGCTATGGGGAACTCGAGAAACTCCAACTGACATGTAGCTTCATGGAGGCAACCCGTCTCGTGGATTCTCAAACATTTTCGTCCCACCGCCCACTTTGCACAACATAAACTTTGTAACGACCTCCCCTTCCACATTATAACAGTTTGACAACTCCCCCTTCCCACATATATGCATGCTCTATTTTCTATTTGACATAGAAAATTGATATATATTTCTGTCATCTTCTTCTTTCTCGAATCCTGTATGCCTCACAGCGTCAGGTCAGGAAGAGATTTCTAAAACGGGCAGGACAGATTTCTGTCATACATGGATGAAATAGAAAATTGATAAAAAATGGATCGTGTAAGACGGGCATAAGATGAATTAATATGCAGAGTTCAAATTTTAAATGATTTATTTAATCACAAAATCCCGAAAATAATTTATTTTAAAATATATATTATTAATTTCTTCTTGAAGGAGCCACCGACCCCTAATCTCCTGAACACCCCCAATTCTTCTGAACCAACTATCGCCCCCTAGAACGCTTCAGCGCCCACTGGTGGGGAGGCGTACTACACACTTTGGGAAACGCTGGTTTAAACGTACATACGAAACCGAACACAAAGAAGAAGAAGATAAATGGATGAATAGGAATATTGTGGATGGATAAAAAAAATATAATGGAAAAAGTACTTCAACAGATAGTATACATTTAAAGAAAATTGCTTAAAGCAATAATAGTTAAACAAATATGGTATTTTGGTCACATTAAAAGATAACGGCACAATTGTTAAGGCAATATTGAAGGACAAGAGGGTAAGGGAAAGACAGATACATTTGAGAGAGAAAATGAAGAAGTGGTCAGATTGCCGGGGAGTGTGCTATCAGATCAAGGGACATAATTTGCTGGAAATCTATTGCATTCAAACTTTGATATGGAGTTATCCCAAGCTGGTTATGATGTTGGATCATCAAACTGAATGTGTATAAATTAAAAGGTAACCAGACTATGAAATACCACAAGAAAGTATGTAATATGCTAACTCGCTTCTATATAAAAAAAAGTACATATACATAAGTAACTTTGGTCAAACTCTTCCACTGAAATCTGGTTTACGACAGTGGTATTTATTTCTGCTCGACCTCACTACTAACTGGATCTTTAAAATATACACTATTGAGCTAAGTAATCAACAACTATCGCATCTTGATGGAAGAAGATACATGTGCAATAATCTCAGCAGATGGCTTGGCATCTCTGCGGAGAGGGACATATCTATATGGAAACCAGGTGCAATTAAGTCAATCCTTTGTATTTAGAAATTAGACCACATGAAAGACTGGAAAAAAATAATTCTACGAATTGTCAAAGCAACACCAGCTCTTAAAAGCCTAAATAAAATATAAGTTATATAGTTTTAAAATTGAATTACGAATTTTAAATTTCATTGTTGTCTCAATCCTAACATATGCCAACGAGAGTTGGAAAATGACTAAAGATATGAAAAGTAATTTGAATGTATTTGAGAATAGATGCCTGCAAAATAATAATAATAATGACAATAATTCCTCTCGTACCGTTATACGTTACATAGGGCCTGCAAGCAATTTCTCAATACCGCTCTATGGGAACTCGCTCAATTTCCTCAATGGATCTGAGACCGATATTTCCTGCCTCTCTCACCAAAGTTTGTTTCAGGGTCTCCTTGGGTCGACCTCTCTTTCTTGAACCCTTTGCATCCCACTTCAATGCCTGCTTTGATATTCGTTGATCATTTCTCCTCAAGGTGTGCCCAACATATCTCCATATTCTCTTATAACAGTTGTCACTAGTGGTTGACCAGACATGTCTCCGATTTCATCACTTCTCCTGAATTCGTTCCATTTTATATTCATTATTTTTCGCGGACATCTATTTTCAAATGCATTCAACTTGCTTTCTATATCTTTAGTCATTTTCCAACTCTGTGGCATATGTTAGGATTGATACAACATTTGAATTGAAAATTCGTAATTTAGTTTTAATACTATATAACTTACAGTTCCATATTTTATTTAGACTTTTAAAAGCTGATGTTGCTCTGCCAATTCGTATCACAATTTCTTTTTTAACATTGGCAAAGCAACATCAATGCCTGCAAAAGCCTGAACATAAATGGGATACCATCAGAAGAAGCGTTGACATTAGAGAAATATCATGTCAACTACTAGTGTCAACTGTTATAAGAAGGAGAAAGTGGAGATATGTTGAGGATACTTTGATAAGAAAGGATCAAAGATTCACAAAGCATGCGCTGAAGTGGGAAGCAAATGGTTCAAGAAAGAAAGGACGCCACAGGAAAAAAAACTTTGCTGTGAGAGGCGAGAAATGTTGGTTTCAATTCCATTGAAGAGATTGAACAAGTTTCTAAAGATAGAAAGGTATGGAGAAATTGCTTTATAAGCCCTATGTAACTTATAAAGGTACAAGAGGAATATGATCTGTCCATACAAAAATCAATTAAAAGTGGGCGGTATTCATGTATGAACACCGGTTAAATACTGCTCTTCCGGTTATTGTTGCTGGAGTACTGTCCCTGCAACTTGTTTTGTTGTCACGTTTCATCAACATGATGAAATTTTATTCTTAATGACTATATCTGTGATAAATACATGTTTTCAAGAGTTAAACGAATCTAAGGATAGATTGGAGATACATATATATTCAAAATGAAGCTGATAAATAGGGATATTGATAAAAACTGCTCTGGGTAAGTTTAATCGTTTCCACACTTGCAGAATGAATATTATTATATAATAATCATCGTCGTCCAATTATGGTAAATCTAAAGTTAGTAAATGCGACGCAGAAGTCCATGTCAATACGCAATGATATATAAATAAATATACATATAAACAATACTAATACATATACTCACAACTGTATTTAGTTTAAGACTGCATAGTCAGACATTTTTGGGGAGTGTAAAAAGCATGCAATAACATCATAATTTTAATATCTATCACTATCAGGCTACTGAGTATCAATACTATCATAATAATTTGTAATATTTGTAAAACACACCATTCTGGCATTCATCAAATTGTTACTATTACTATAATTATACAGTATTATGAGTATAAGTATTTTTGGGCTAGTAGTAGTAACACATATAACAATGTCATCATTTACTTAGGAACCAATAGTAAGTTTTAATATTCGCTTTTTGTTGGGATAAGTCAGTGTAGTAATTGGTAATTAGTGAGTTCAGTTTGTTACTTTGTAGTGGCCTGGGAGACTTGAGAAAATCATCAACATTGTATATTTTTGAGAGCAGAGATTGGATCTTACTATGAAAGGCATTGAGTTTGATGATGAGATGATTGTCTTGATGTAATATCTTACCAGGGATGTTATTTAATCTCTTCATGACTGCTTGTAGTTGTTGGAGGAAGACAATAAAATAGAAGTTTTGATATCTGTTGTGGGAGAGACTAACTTACTAAGCATCTGTGTCTGTTTGGAGTGTAATGATGAACCAATATCTTAAAGTAACCATACCCTCCTTAGGTGAAGAATTTACTACTTGATTACCAAGATACTCACTCCTGCCAAAAAATGTTGCTAATTTTGTGTCTCCAAAGTTAGTCAGTGAAATTTAGTAAGAATTCTGACTCTCCATATCGACCATTTGTTAACCACTCTGTGTGATTTGTATGTGATCTAAGCCTAAGAGCGATTGTACGCTGTGCCAGTTATATCCGATTTCTGTGATGCTTTTTTATTTACTAGGTAGCTTCCTAGGCCCCTACCTCAGTCACCTCTTACATCCCTTGTAGATCGAAGTGTTACTATTCTTTGCTCCCCTCGCAGACCCCGGCAACACACAGGTGACAGGCATCAACTAGGAAATAAAAAAGAGGAGATGGAATTGGTTGGGACATACATTGAGAATGCAGAAGATCAGACACCCACATGTGGCTTTGAAATGGAATTCGAGAGGCAAGTCAAGTAGGGGACGTCCTAGAGACATAGAGATGAACTGTAGACAGAGAAAGAGAAGAGGCAGGAAAAACCTGGAGTAAACTAAGCTAGCTTGTTCAAGACAGAATTTGTTGGAGGAAATTTGTTGATGTTATATGCTTCAAGCGGAGTTAAGAGAAGAAAAAGTCCTCTATGAAGACTGTGGCACAGTGTTCTCAGCTGTACTGCAGGCCTTTTTTTCTTTTGATGTGTGGGATAGCCATATTGGTTACTAAAGGCTATATAAGTGGAGCATGACTGCGTTATGTGAGCAGTGTCAGCGGCAGACCTCCATCTCATAGGTATTTAATTTCATATCTATATGACTCCGAAGCCTGTTGTGAGCAGTTCGGAGTCTGAATATTGAAGTTTATTGGTTGAAAAGAAAAGATACAGAGTGATAATCAAAGCAAGAGACAGACAATT
Organism: Arion vulgaris; assembly: GCA_020796225.1. Taxonomy (NCBI): domain Eukaryota; kingdom Metazoa; phylum Mollusca; class Gastropoda; order Stylommatophora; family Arionidae; genus Arion; species Arion vulgaris. The sequence continues at coordinate 61,796,322 of CM036754.1, forward strand.
TTGGAGATGCGTTACTGTCAACCTTCAATGAGGAAATTGTTTTTGATAGCTATTACTAATACTGATTTTTTAATATTTCTCTTAAGGTCCATCACTTTGATTCCTGAGGAGGCAGAAGATATGTGGCACACATATAACCTGGTGTCTGTGGGGGACACAATCCGTTCAACAACAATCAGGTAACAAGTATATCTTTCTCATTGGTTATTGGTTACTGTACTGACCTTACAGCACTCCGGGCAGACTCGTAGGTGCTCAGTCTTCCCTAACGCATATTGAAGGGTACACATACTGATGGTTCCTGTGGCTCACTGGGGAATACACTCCTCTCTGCCCCTAAAGCATCAAGCTCTACTTGTACAACATGTAATACCAAACTCCTTAAATCGCTGAATTGATTCAATGTCAATTTTAGTGTCCTCATCCAACAGTTTGTCGTCAAAAGACTGAAGAACATACCTCTTATCCTTCACATTAACAATTGATGCTTTTGATGTTAGCCTGTCCGCTATCATGTTGCTGCGAACACCCACATGTCCAGGACAGTAGATCCACATGAGTCTCTGGAGGTTGGAAACCTCTATAGATGACATCCACTCATGCCGCAACCTGCCATTCTGAATCTTCCGAAGCATAGACTGAGAGTCAGAAACAGCAACAGCTCAATGTTTCTCTTCAGTGTTTATATAGAACCCAATTGCCTATATGGAAATGTAATTCTTCTGTGATTGCTTTCTCATGCTCAAAACCCTCCACATTAGCCTACCTTATCGTGGTAGTTTTTAAAACGAACAAACTGTGTGTCATTGGAGACCATCATTAGAAGTAAGATGGGGGTGGATTGGGCATGTACATTGTATGCTAGTAGAGACATCGGCTAAGACAGCTCTCCAATGACAGTGAATGGGGAAAGAAAGCCTGGGCATCCAAAGGAAACATGGAGAAGAACGGTGGAAAAAAGAATTTAACTATTGGGGCCTGATGTGGGAAACAGTTAATAGAAAGGCGACAGCAGAATGGCAGAAGTAGAAATCTTTTGTGGAAGTCTTATGTGTCAATCGGGACACGAAGAGGATATAGATAAAATAGGTCAACCTGTAGGGTATCTGATCCATTGTACAGCTGACTTTGGCCGGTTGATTGGCTGTTTCACTACCCATTATGCTGCAATAACCTGGAATTCACTGTAAAACAGTTCATTCTAAAAGTGTAAAATTTTACTAAAAATACATGATTTATTTCTGATGAATGTATTTTCCTTTTTTACATTTAGAAAAGTACAAACAGAGTCAGCCACAGGGAGTGTAAATGTAAACAAAGTCCGCACAACATTGACTATTCAAGTGGGAACTATAGACTTTGATACTCAAGCCTGTGTTTTGAGAGTGAGCGGAAGAAATATCAAAGAAAATCAATACGTGAAGGTAATAACTGTCTTTATTGCCTGTGTTACCGCTTTTTAGGGACGTGTAGGACATAGGGGAAAATGAACCTGAGGAATTTAATGGTTAGCGCAGTCCCTGTGAAACTGTTCAAGTTAGGTTATTTTCTTTATGCCCCTCGACAGAAGAACACTCCTTGGCGTACCAGGAAAGAGCCTGGGTTTCCTAAATGGGAGTTCATACTCTTATCCATTCGGCCAGTCGCTCCTCCAATAAGCTTATTACCGTATTACAATTTTTTTTTAGATCCAGAAGCACTTGAGCTGAAAGCTCTTGGCTCGGTGTCATGGACATCGTAACCTTCGGTTCGGTGCCACGAACACCGTAAATCTGGGGAACCTGTAGCTTTTCTGCCAGTCCGTGGAGTTGAACCCGCACTTACAGAGGACTTATCACCCGTAGTCCAAGCGCTTACGGACACGCAGGCTCCGTATTACAATAAGATAATAACACTTATTGTATTTGTCTTTCTTTGTTCGCTCATTATGAATTCAGGCATAGTCATGACGCTTAATATAATGCCTCTGACTGCTTTTTGCGTGAAGGTTTCCTTTTCTTATCCCCAGTGTCCCTTACAATTCAGAGCAGCCTTACTCCGACTTCAGAAGTACTTGTAATTTTGATGTCAAAGTAAAGAATTAGGGTCTCCTGTAGTCCAACTGCATACCTTGAGCACACCAAAAACTTTGGGCTCAAGCTGGTCTTGAACTCGGGAATTTCCATGGCATGTGTAACTTGCTAGGGTTCTTTTACGTGCTCAATTTGAACGCAGGACCCACATTTTATCACCCACCTCTGATAGAAACTCCATCTCACCTACCTGAGATCAGGGATCTCTGGGAAAATATCCAGATGGCTCCACGATGGAGCAAAATGAGTACCTTTGGAACGAGAGGCAAGCACCTGACCTCTACACCACAGAGACCCTATTGTAGAAAACCGGAGGGGAATATAACATGATGGGTCCTTGCCTGGAACCCGCAGGGACAGCAAAAGAAGGGAGGCCGAGAAATACATGGAGACAAGATTTGGAGGCGGAGATCAACAATATATAGAAGAGCTGGAGGAGCTACAGGAGATAGCTAGAGATAGGAAGACTTTTCATGAGTTGGTTGAGGGCCTATGCCCCAACCCGGGGTAAAAGGCAAAGAGAAAGAGGCTGCAAAGTTGCTGCTCAGACAAAATTCATTAACAAAATTAAAATAAAAAAATTTCTGACAAATTTATCACCATTTTCAAAATTACATTGCTGACCCTCGTTGGTACTATGGAGTTCATGCACTACCACTGAGATCTTCTTGTGTAAGAAAGATATCGAAGCACATATGGTTATTTGCTGAAGTGCAATGATGATGGTCCTATCAATCATTACTATTACAAGAAGATGAAGTAAGTTCTTGACCAGTGTGTGCTCCTTGATGTGAACAATATTGAATTTATATATATTTCTCTCGTAGCTTTGTACATTACATAAGGCCGTCAAGTAATTTTTCCATACTGCTATATCCTGGACAACTCGCTCAATATCTTCCATGCAATTGAGTTCGATATTTCTTGCCTCTCTCAACAAAGTTTGATTCAGGGTTCCCTAGGGTGTCCTATCGTTCTTGAACACTTTGCCTCCCACTTCAATTTCTGCTTTGGTATTCTTTGATCATTTCTTCTCAAGGCATGCCCAATATATCTCCATCTTCCCTTTCTTATAACAGTTGTTACTAGTGGTTGACCAGTAATTTCTTTGATTTCATCAATTTTCCTGATTTCGTCCCATTTTATGTTCTTTATTTTTCGCAGACTTCTATTTTCAAATGCATTCAACTTGCTTTCTATATGTTAAGTAATTTTCCAACTCTCGCTGGCATATGTTAAGATTTATATATATTGAATATATAGACATTATTTAAAGTGAACGAAAGAAAGGAAGAATAATTTTACTTCTGTCACTTACTCAACAGATGGGGGCATATCACACACTGCTTTTGGAAATGAACCGACAGTTTGCTCTCACCAAACAAGAATGGGACAGTGTTGCTATGGACAGAATAGGTAAGTATGTTTCACTTTTGTTAGAGTGTCTGAACAGGTAGGCTGTACAGTTGCTGCCTGGATAATATTTGAGCTATAAAATGTTAAATCTAATTCCACCAAATCTACCACTACAAAACTCAATTATGTTACAAATTGAAATCATAAAGTTCAGGATTTTGTATACCTGGGATGTACAGTATCACAGAACAGTGATTCGAAAAAGGGCATCATTGGAGAAATCAAGAAAGCAAGTCAAACTTTTGCCATGCTCAACAAAATCTGGAAAACCAAAAGATTAAATCTTAAAACTAACTTCAAATATATAGAAGCAGTCTCTTCTTCTTCTTTGCGTTCGTTCTTTACGACCAATTTTAATCACTCCTGTGATATTTTTGATCTTTGCCAAGAATGTGTATACGTTGCACATTGGTTTGGTAGGCCCTAAACGCATAGACTTCTACACGTTTAGGACAAGTGCATCCGATTTCATCCAAACCTCCTTAGTCGCCTCTTACAACATGCACGGCAGGTAACAGTGGTTCTATTCTTTACATCCCAAATATGGGCCCCGGTAACTACTCGGGCAATAGAAGCAGTGTCCTGGGCGTGTTATACAGTAGTGAGTGATGAAAAATGACCCAAAACATCATAAACAAGCTGGAGATAATTCAAAATAAGTGTTTAAGAAGAATCCTGTGAATATTCTGGCCAAATACAGTAGTAAACGAAGAGCTTTTAAAATGAAAAAACTGTGTATCATCAGAGACTATCATTAAAAGATGGAGGTGTATTGGTCATTTATGTCGCATACTATTAGGCTATTGACTGGAACAGCTTTCTGATGGACTCCAGATGGAAAAAGAAAGCCTGGACGTCCAAAGGAAACATGGAGAAGAACTGTGGAAAGAGAGTTGAAAGATTGTGACCTGACATGGGAAATAGTTGGTAGAAATGCTGCAGAGCAAGAACAATGGTAATCTCTTGTGGAAGCCTTATGTGTCAAAATGGGACACAAAGAGGATATATATATATATATATAATAGATAGAAGTCTACCATCATGAAACAACTGAAAGAGTTAACTCAAACAAAAAACGCATGATGAAATCAAATGTGCTGGGTTGAAAGATGCAGATATCACAATGTAGCTATATGATGTTCTTATGCTCAAATGGCTTATATTACATAATCTTAAAACGAAGAGTAGTTATGCTAAGGTTAACAAAGAAAAAGGAGAGCTGCAGTAGCGTAGTTGTTAGTAAACTCGCTTCTTGGGCTAGTGGTCCAGGTTCAATTCCACAGTGGGCATGGAATATTTTCCGACCATAACGGCTCTCAGGTCGACCCAGCCTCAATTGGGTACTAGGAAAACACTTTGAAGTAAAGGCGACCATTGTGATGTTGACCATATCATCCATCGTGTGCCGATGATACAGGCCCAACACCATATTACCCAATATACCTCGAGATATAAATATTTAAAAACTGCTATTACTGCCTGTCATACCGCTTTTTGAGCATGCAGGGCAGGAGGGACATAGCCCTGTGGAATTTAATGGCCGCATGGCTAGTACAGTCATCGTGAAACTGTTCATGTTAAAATGCTTTCTCTATGTCGCAGACAGTAAAAAACTCCTTGGCCTTACCGTGGATTGAACGCGGAGCCGTGCTCTAATCCATTGGGTCAGACACTCCACTGGATGTATAAAAATGATTTATTAATTAACAAAGAAGACAATTTATTCACATTTTCTCCTTTTTTTGAAATGATTTCCATTTTTTTACAGACACAGCATGCGACCCCGTTCAGCACGCGGATCTGATGGCCATCGTCATGCAGGAGGGAGTGGCCCATGTGTGTCTTGTAACCCCCAGTATGACACTAGTCAGAGCCAAGATTGAGACCAATATTCCGCACAAGCGTAAGGGCATGTGTGACCAGCACACAAAGGTATGTTAATGTGGTTTATAGTCTCTACCTGAGTAGAAGTTTACACAATACTGAACATACATGTCTAGAGTTGTTGGGGTATTCTGGGTCTGCAAGCAAGACAGGTTGTGTTTGTTATGTAAGGGATTAAAGCGTCTTTAGTTCGATTCATGCCCCTTTTAACCTAAGTACGAACATTGTTTTTGGTTATAACAGAGTTTGTAGGCCAACAAACACGAATAATAATAATTTACTCCTTTTGGAGAATTCAAGTTTTGAACTAACCATTTCGCCCGAGTGGTTACCGGCCCAAATTTGGGGTGTAAAGAATAGAACCACTGTTACCTGCCATGCATGTCGAAAGAGGCGACTAAGGAGGTTTGGCTGAAATCGGATGCATGTGTCCTAAACGTGTAGAAGTCTATGCGTTTAGGGCCTACCAAACCAATGTGCAACGTATAAACGTTCTTGGCAAAGATCAAATATATCACAAAAAGTGATTAAAATTGGTCGTAAAGAACGAACATAAAGCAGAAGAAGCAGAAGCAGAACTAACCATTAGAAAGCCAGGTACTTTCTCCTCTTCCCTCTCACTCAAATATAGGAAAAAAATTTTAAAAATCATTCTTCCTGGGGGCTCATAACAACAACAGCGTGGTAGGAAATATAAGATATTCAGGCTGAGAACTGTAGACTAAGAGCACACTTGCATAAAAGGACCTCTGAGACTCTACCGCTTGAGACTGCGCAGCACCCAGACCAACTCCAGGACACTTAATATAAGAATGTTTTTCTTTGCCAGTCAAAGAGCAGGGACCTGATTTAAGTAAGTAACACTTCAAGGTAATTTGTGATGGTCTGGTGTAGACATCAGGAAAATCTTTCTTTAATAGTAATCTCTGTTGTAGTTATCCTTCTTCAAATAATAATGTCTGCCGTAGATGGGATAAACACTTTGTTCTTTAAATCTGGATGTGTTTATTATTGTCCACAGGGTTTACATAGATTCTATGACCAGATTATTCAAGCTTTTCAACGGCATGTCAACTTTGACAGTAAGTGTATTTTTGGTTATAAATTTTCACAATAAATTAAACCATTTATTGGTTAAGTTTGAGGATCTAAACTACAAGTACCTCTGAAGTTGGAGAAGGCATGCCTGTATGGTGGTGGATGCTGGTACAAAGAAAATCTGCCAGACGTGCAACATGAGTCTTCCTGACTATGTTTGAATTCTTAGTGGGAGATCGCATGAATAAGAAGAATTGGTTAGTGTTAGTTTTTTTGAGATATGGGGAAAAACGTGTAGAGCTGATAGAAAAACTATGAAACTAGTGGATCATTGGTTTGTCGTCAAATCAGCAGTCGTGGATATACATTTTTAAAAGTATCTTCATAAATACGATGCCTCAATTACATCGAAGAAAAAAAAGTGAAGTGCTTTTTCTAAACCTAGTAGAAATGCAGCCAGAACATACTGTATATAAAGCCTTCTACAGCAGAATATTGATGGAAAAGGCTAGAGAAGACCATGGAAAAGATGGATAGACCTCTGCTAAAAGATACAGAAATCCATCACTCAAACTATCTGAGATGCTCAAGACAAACACTGCAGACACTGGGCTACAATCTAGTAACAGTGTGATATCTGTGGCTAAGTGGTTACGCCCTTGCTTGTATTCTGAAGGTCGTGGGCTTGAATCAGGACTTCTGATCTGTTCACAGGTGCATTTTTTCCAGAGATCCATAGGAATGTTGCTGGAGCTACAGAGTTCGTGCTTTGTGCAATACTCTTGGCAGAAGGTGTGCACTTTCTGCGGAGAGACACGAGCCATATGGGGTAAAACCCGGTGCAATGAAGTAAATCCTTCGGCTTTAGACTCTTTAGCATTCATTTTTCCAAGTTAAAGAATCTGTTTAGTAACTTCAGTGAGGTCATGAAGAGTGATTGTTGTGTGGTTTGGTAGTAACCTCCCTTTCTGTTTCGGATAGTTTTTTAACTTTGCAGTTTCTACAGGTTGCTTAAAGGAGGCTAGAGTGCAGAAAACAAATGCTGGTAGTCTACCAGCTAGCCCCATTGTTAAGTCACCCAAACATCTCACTGACAGCTAAACAACATATGATCAATAGCATTTTAATGCCTACTCTGTGTTACCAGAGCCAAACGTGGACAATGAGCAAAGCAAAAATAGCTACTTGTGAAATGTGATGCCTACGAAAAGTTCCCAACAACACAGTCACCAACATCAACATAAGAAAGTTGGGAAAGAACCTTCCTTGAATTACATAAAAAAACAAAGAATGAAGTGGTTTGGCCACTTAATAAGAGTGCAACCAAACTCCACTTTATACAGAGGCTTCTATAATAGAACATCAGGCAAAAAGAAGACCATGAAAAAGATGGCTAAATGGCAGCAGAATCTTGTCAAAAAGCAAAAATAACTATCACCCAAGCGATTAGAGCAGCGCAAGACAAAAACATAAAATTTATAACACTGGGACCCAATCTGGTAATGGTGTGATGACAGAAGAAGGTGGGCACAGTTGTGACAGTTTGGTTTAAGGCGGATTCGTAGTGTGGTGATCATGAAGCTATTTTCGTTGTTTTCATGTTAATGTAAAATTTGTATAACCATTTTGAAAGATTATGACTTAGAATAGTAGAAAAAATTAGTAAAAAAATGTCAGAGCGTTGCCATGGAAACAATACAAAATGGCCACCAAAAAAATGTCAAATCCTAAGGTTCTGAATCTAATGAATGTAAATGAATTCTGTTTTCACTCTAAGGTGCGCAATTGTAATATCTAAAATATTACACATGATTTTAGGATATATTAAATATTTAATTTTTATACATTTTTGGATAAAAATTCCCTCAAAAGCTGTTTTTGGGAGGTGTGTTTACCCAAAAATTCATAAAAATGTAATATTTAATATATCCTAAAAATCATGTGTAATTTTTAGATATTACAATTGCTCACCTTAGAGTGAAAACAGAATTCATTATATTCGTTATTTTCAGAGCCTTAGGGATAAAAATTTTGTGTTTGGCGGCCATTTTTATTGTTTCCATGACAGCTCGATTGACATATTATTTTTACTAATTTTTTCTACTCTTTAAGTCATAATATCTCAAAATTGTAATACAAATTCTACATTGATATGAAAGCAATGGAAAAAGTTTCAAGACCAGAATCCCCCCTTAATTTGTTTTAAAAACTATTTATAGGTATCTATGGCGTAGAGGTTAGGTGCTAGCCACTCTCTCCAAAGGTACTCTGTTCGCGCCTTCATGGAGCCATCAGGATATTTGTCCAGAGATCCCTGATCTCAGAAGAGGAGATAGAGTTCATAGTCCTACCGGAAGTTGAAGATAAAATGTAGGTCCTGTGTTCAAGTTGAGCCCTTTGCATTTCAAAATCGAGAAGAGCGGGTTGAAGAGCCACTGCCCGGGCAAAATTTATTAGAAAGATTTGTAAAAGAAATTCATGCAAAATATTGTCACCATCTTCCACATTACACTGGGGGCCCTCGCAGCTGCTATGCATTTCATGCACTGCCGCTGAGATCTTCCTGTGTAAGAAAGAGATAAGAGCACACATGGTTACTCACTGAAGTGCAATGATGATGGTCCAGTCAATCCAATAGAAACCATTTTTCTTTCTTCCACCAGTTGTCAAGTGTGTTCTCATAGCAAGTCCAGGGTTTGTGAAGGTAAACAATGTTCTTTACTTCTGATAAACACATATTTGTTCCTTCTGTGTTCTAGTACTTTAGATTTTCAATCTGGGTCCATGCCAAGCTCCGTGTGAGTCTGCATTGACTATTCCAACAAGATTATTGTGAAACTTGTGAAAACCAAGAAACAGGTGTACTTTACAAAGAATGAATGCAACATATACACGTTCTTGGCAAAGATCAAACATATCACAAAGAGTGATTATAATTGGTCGTAAAGACCGAACGCAAAGAAGAAGGAGACAAAGAATGGAGAGCCGCAGTAGCATAGTTGTTAGTAAACTCGCTTCTTAGGCTAGTGATCTGGGTTCAATTCCACAGTGGGCGTGTAATTTTTTCAGACCGTTCCACCCAGCCTCAATTAGGTGCCAGGAAAAGCAATGGGAAGTAAATGCGGCTGGCGTGATATTGACCGCATCACTCATTGTGTGCAGACGGTCAATGAAAACTACAGGCCGAACACTGTATTACCCAATATACCTTGACGTATGAAAAGGGTTCTTTTACTTTTTTTAAAACAAAGGATGGCTGCAGATTGTGTGGGTTGCTGAGAGTTTGTTGCTGCCATACCACACACCACCTTGCGTGATGACCATTGATTGCTTCTTCTGAGTTTCATGCTCAAAGAAAAAGGGAGAAGATTGTTTGAGAGACATTCAGGTCCAAGTTCTTCCAAGGAAGAAGAATGCCGACACATTGACCTTGGAGCACCCACGTACTAAAGACCGAATCCAATGTCACTTGGGCTCCTGTTCATCGGCCCATTGCCATTGTATATCAGTTGTACATAGTTTTGATGATGCCTCCCCATGAGGCCATTACCTTGTGGTGGTGGGGAGGTTTGCATGCTTCAATGGTACAGTGGACTAGGATGGCAGAAACTTATGCTTCTGGCAGGGTCACCCAGGTCGAGGAGGACAAAGTAAGTAGGGTTTTCTGGCCCTCCAGGTTGGTAAGGGGAGGAGGGGTGTCGGCTTGGGACTTACAACGTAAACTCAGTAGGAGATGAAACAGAGGGCAACAGGAAGAAAAAATTCTAGACAGCCTAGCTTCATGACCTGTGGATAAGAGAAGGACGGGAACCCATGATGACCCAGGTTAAGAGGAGAAAATGGTGGTCGGTTGGTCATGCCCTCCGGAAGACACAGTTGAGTGTCATTACACAAGCACTTGAGTGGAATCCGCAAGGACAATGGAAAAGTTGATGTCCTAAACAGACCTGGAGACGAAGTCTTCTTAAAGAACTGAAGGTTGCTTGACTATCCTGGGAGACCATAAAGAAAACTGCCAGAGACTGAAAATTGGCAAACAACTGTTGAGGCCCTATGCTCCATGAGGAGCAAAAAGGAATAAGTTAAGTAGCTTCATGGCACGAAACAATGTTAGCATCCAAACTGTTAGCCAGCACTAAAGACATACTTTTGTGGAGATCCAACCACTAAGGACATACTTTTGTAGAGATCCAACATCATCTATGTCAGCCTACATGGCTCATAATGATTAGTAGTATCCTATACTACAGGGTGTTTGTGATGTCTCACAACACTTCATATGTAGGTCAGCTTGAAAAATGAAGTACATCATCAAAAAATGTGCTAAAACAAAGTAGTGAAATTAGTCACAATAGTTACTGCTATATTCTACTGTTGTTCTTGGTAAACTAAAAAGAACAAATGAAATATTCATTATAGCAGATGTTGGAAATATTCATCATGGGCTTCAAGAAATGTATATACAATTTCTTCATATTGTCAAATGTTCTTTCTTCAGTTGAAAGCACCATTATGGTTTGAGTGAAAAGAATTACACCAGCAGACAAGTCATTCACTGCAGATTGCACCATAATTGACTAGGAAACACATTTTTGATGACATCATGTACTTTGTTTTTCACATTTGTTCTACATATGAAGTGTTGTAAGTCGGTACAAACACGCAGTATATCGTGAGTCAGACTCTCCACTTCTTCTTGTACTCCACAGGATCATTTTGCAGATTACCTTTTCTCACAAGCACAGAAGATGGATGACAAAACTATTATAGACAATAGGTCAAAGTTTGTGTTGGTGCATGCTTCATCTGGATTCAAACATTCATTAAGAGGTGAGTCTGTGTTTATCTTAGTCTCGTTCGTGTGTTGCTGGGACACGCAAAGAAAGCTAAGAATAGTAACACTGTGACCTACAAGGCATATCATAAGAGGCGACTGAGGTAGGGGTCTAGGGAAGCTACCTAGTAAATAAAAAGCATTGCAGAAATAGGATGTAATTGCCTACTTTTAGGCTCAAACTGGCATAACGTACAATTGCTCTTAGGCTCATATCACATACAAATCACAAAGAGTGGTTAATAAGTGGTTGATATGCAGCCTTTGTTCTATGCTGAGTGCCCTGAAATAGTAAATCCAAATTAAATGTCAAGAGCGTAACTAATAAAGCTTATAGCCAGCGTAAATAATGTATGTTTTGACCTCTTTCAGAAGTGTTATCTGACCCAGCCATTGCTGGAAAGCTTGCAGACACAAAGGCATCAGGGGAGGTTAAAGCAATGGATGACTTTTACACAATGTTGCAGACAGATCCTAACAGAGCTTATTATGGGTAAGTAATTGTCTACTTATTTAAGAGACGAAAGTGGTTGGGACATACATTAAGAATACAGAAGACCAGACACCCATATGTAGCTTTGAAATGGAATCAGGGGACAAGAGAGGTAGGGGACGTCCTAGAGAGACATGGAAACGAACTGGAGAAAGAGAAGAGGCAGGAAAGACCTGGAATGAACTAAGCTGATTTGCTGAAGACATATCTGGTTGGAGGAAATTTGTTGATGCTTTATGCTTCAAGGGAGGTAAGAGAATAAGAAGAAGAATTGTGTACTTGACCTAATTGTGTGGTTTATTTTGACATGTCCTTGACCTTATTGTGTTTTTTTGGACACATCCTTGACCTGATTGTATGATTTTAGTCTGGCATGGGTCCTTCACTTGGTTGTGTGGCTTAGTCTAATGTGTCCCTGACTATTAAGAGAAAAGCGGTCATCGTACTGAACCACAGTCCTAGCTTGAAATCACCCGGAGAAAGACATACCTAGGAACATCCGTACTCATCATGAACTCATAGCGAAATCAGTGACTAGTGCAGTTGAGAAAAAGGAAGATATTTTCTGAGCCTCAGAGAGGAGGCCTCTCTCTCTCTCTCACGATCACCTAAAAGACTGATGTACCAGATCTCTCCATAAATTCATTCAAGTGGAAATCTAATTCATGCAGCCTTAGCATGGGTGGGTTTCGTCACAGCTTCAGGGCCATTTGGAGCTCTGGTGCTTATCCTTCAGCGATGTGTCCGGATTCAGCCAGCGTTTACTGGGTTCGCTCTCTGTTAGCCTTTGGCTGTCCCCAGCCGTCTTGCAAGGCAGCAGGTTGACTTCTACACATTTAGGACACGAGCATCCGATTTCAGCCAAACCTCCTTAGTCGCCTCCTACGACATGCATGGCAGGTAATAGTGGTTCTATTCTTTACACCCCAAATTTGGGTCCCGGTAACCACTCGGGCGACAGACCCATCGAGAGGGTGGACAGACCCATCTGTGCAGTGGTAACAGGAATATTCTTTAACCTTCCTACTTCCTGCAAACTTGGAGCTAGAAATGTGAAATGACAGGCATTTCATACCATAAGGTCTAAAAAGGCTGAGAACATTAAAAAAAACTTCAGTCAGAGGCACATGCATTGATTGATTGATACCTCATCATTGCATTCAATGTATAATAATAATAATAATAATCCTCTCGTACCGTTATACGTTACATAGGGCCTGCAAGTAATTTCTCCATACCGCTCTATCCTGGGCAACTCGCTCAATCTCCTCCATGGAATTGAGACCGATATTCAATGTATAACCATGTAAAATAATGTGAATAAGCTGATATGAGCTGTAATGAACTGATAGATTGGCTGGCACGGATACGATATTAGAGAGCACTGCAGTAGACCGAAATGACATTCTTAATGCATTGAGAGGTCTATCCGAACTGAGGAGTTTCAGGGTTGTGAATTCCACTGCGATATTATATATATATTTCTCTTGTAGCGTTATACGTTACATAGGAACTGCAAGTAATTTCTCCATACCGCTCTGTACTGTTCAACTCACTCAATCTCTTCCATGGAATTAAGTCCAATTTTTCTTGCCTCCATCAGCATAGTTCATTTCAGGGTTTCACTTGGGCGTTCTCTCCTTCTTGGACCCTTTGCCTCCCAATTCATTGCCTAATTTTGCATTTTTGATCATTTTTTCTCAGGGTGTGCCCAACATATCTCCATCTTCTCCTTCTTAGAACAATTGCTACTAGTAGTTGGCACGTCAGCAATGGTTCACCCAAAAAAAAACAACACAATATGCAAAAACATTGAACTGTCATGTTTGGCCGCTGCTTGATGTGTTTAGGCAGTGATTGGAGCACCTATATTTAACTAATTACTGAATAACGTGTATTTAGATCGCTATTTTACACAGGAAGATCTCAGCAGCGGTACATGACATGCATTGAAAGCTGTGGAAACATATCTAATTAAATGGACCATCGCAGAAAGATTGTGTTTCTTCATTGATGCATAATCATTAGTTGCAGTACAGCAGAGCCATAAAGATTAAAACCTTATTGATTTAAGAGAAACACTCTGAAAGTCACAAAACTATACTCATGTTTGCATTCTTAGAGATTCATTGAGTATGATCCAAAAGGTGAAGGCTGTTTCGGTGCGCAGGCATGGTATTGAATCACTTATCTTCGTTCCAGGGCACATGGGTGTCATTGGCAATGAGAGAGTAGACAGGTTGGTTTATCTCTGGCACCACATCAGGGGGTCAGCTGACATTCTAAACGCCCTCATAGAGTGTGGCCGCAAAGAGAATTTTAATCTAAACCAATTCACATCAACTGCTGGATTGCAAGGGCTGGGATTGAAGATTGGAGTGAGCAGAAACTGTTGCATGAAGTCAACTGTTGTCTGGAGATCATCTCTGTTGCTATGTAGTTTTGAATGTAGTGATTTCATCACACGAGACTCGGTAGATCGTTCAACGGCATATGTTTTATCGGACAGTATAATCATCATATATACATGTTAGATGCATAATACTATGGTTTCTTGTGTGCCTTCTGGTAGAGTATCGCAGACTTCAGTACCTTAAACAGCATTACCAATATTGTCTTTAAAAGTTTGCAAAATCTTATTTATTTATCTTTAAATTTATAAAAATACTTTCTTAAAAACAAGTTGTAGGAGTTATGCTTAGGCACACATGTCTAGCTAGTTGCAGCAGTAGCGAAGTTGTTAATGAACTTGATTCTTAGGCATGTGGTCCGAGTTCAATTCCATACTGGCAGTGAAATATTTTTTGAACCGTAACGTCTCTAAGGTCGACCCAGCCGCAATTGAGTACCAGGAAACGCACTAGGAAGTAAGTGCTGCCAGCATGATGTTGATCATTTCACCCATTGTGTGCCAACGATTAATGAAAAATATGGACCGTACACTGTATTACCCAATATACATTGAGGGATAAAAAAAAAGGGTTCCTTTACTTTTTTTTAACAAAGGATGGCTGCAGATTGTGTGGATTGAAGAGAGTTTGTTGCTGCCATACAAGAATGCATGTCTATCACTCGTCACTATTCATATTGACTGTTTGACACCCAATATCAAATTCTGGATTCAAAAATGAGTGGCCTTTTTATTTAATGATTTACCATTAGTACAAAACATAGATTCTAGGTTTATATTCTCTTATTTGGTGTTTGTTTTGTTCCTCAGTATTCGACATTGTGAGACAGCTGCAGAACAACAAGCAGTTGAAGTCCTTCTAATCTCGGACGAGTTGTTTCGGTGAGAACTAATTTTAGGTTGCTTCAGAGATGAGAGAAGTTTTGAAGTTCCACTTCAGTGTCAAAATTGGCCATAAATAGCAAATTAAATTGTTTATATTCTTTACCGAGACGGCTGATGCTACTTTTTACTTTATGAAATACGTTAAAACAAAGTAATCTAGTTTCTGAAGTACAAAAACAATATACAGCGATGTTTCGACCAAAAGGCCTGTATCAAACAAAGGATACAACAGAAGTGAAGAAATTCAGACATCGCTATCAGGTTTCGTCATTGCTACATAGTTTTACTGCAGTCTTACCTTATATCGATAATACTTTTCATTTACAAGCCTTGTTATATTGGGGTTAATAGCTTCTTCTTGTGTTCGGGTGTTATAAATTCAGGCGTAATCAAGGACACCTTGTATAGCGCTTCTGACTGAGTTTTGTGCTAAGGTCTTCTTTCCTTATTATCAGTGTCCCTCTCCATACAGGTATGCCTCCTCCTACTTCAGGTACTTGTAGTTTAGATCTTCAAGTATTGATCTGGGGTTAATCCTATGAACCTGTTCTGGGATTAATCCAATGAACCTGGATGCAGCTTATTCATGTTCTTGGCATAAACAACACAGATCACAGAGAATGGTTAACTTGGTTGATAAGAATGTACGCATGGAAGAAGAAAAACAAGAACAAATCTGTGTAGTAGTGCTATTCTTTCCATCCAAATTAATGATCTTATTATCCACTTATCTTCTTCGAATGCTCCATATTGACCACTCTTTGTGATTTGTATGTGATCACGGTGCTCGTGCATCCTCAACCATCAGTCAAGTGCACCATAATATATAAAAACATTGGACAGCACTCATGTATAATTTCTTTTGATACTTTATATTGAATTCTGAATGTATTTTCCAGTGCTCAAGATATAGCCCAACGGAAGCGATATGTTACGCTGGTGGACAATGTGAAAGAAAATGGAGGAGATGTGAAAATATTTTCCAGTCTTCATGTTTCTGGAGAACGTAAGTGAAAATTTTGCTTCGATTTTGTTATAAAGATAATTTAAAAAATGAAAATATCCCATAGCCTTTTCAGACCGTAGATTGTGACAATCCCCCGGTAAAGCCAAGGAGTTTTTTTTCCTGTCAGGGGCATAGAGAAAAAATACTAACCTGAACAGTTTCACTGTGACTGCATTAGCTATGCAGCCATTAATTTCCACAGGCCCCCTGTTCTCATCATTGGCCTCTTTGTCTCAGGAGACAATAGGTTTTGTGTCACGTAGTACGTTCTGTGCTGAATCACGTTTCTTGTGGCTGTAATGCCCTATTCTAGAATTGCAATCCTTGCCACAGTTGCTGCAGGGGAGACTGGAGTTTAAAGGTTTGATGTTCTCTCTACCCTCTCTTTACCTCCATATGTAATGGTGTTTTCTTCTTTTATTTTTGAGCCACCCCTCACTGCTGCTCGCCATGCTTGCCTGTCTTTGGCCAGCTGCTCCCAATGTTTTTTGGCTATGCCGCATGAAGTTAGATCACGCTTGCAGGTGTCAATGAAGCTAATAAAGAGCACCCATGCTAGATCCTCGCTAGCATAATGGTTAGAGCACTCTCTTCTTAGGCATGTGGTCTAGGTTAAATTCCACAATAGGAGTGTCATTATTTTCGTCATAGCTCTCAGACCATCAAAGTTTGAACTGGATACCAGAAAAGCACTGAGAAGTAATGGTGGCCAGTGTAATGTTGACCACATCACTCATTGTGTCTCATTGGAGGTTTTAATGTCAATGTGTTTAAGTCATTTACCTGTCGTACTGAAGGTTGTGGGTTCGAATCCAGATAAAAACACACATTAAATTTTTTCATTAGATCCCTAGGATTGTTGCAGGAGCTACAGAGTGCATGCTTTGTGCAGTGCTCTCGGCAGATGGCATGCTATCTCTACCAACAGGGATGGAGCCATTTGGGGAAACCCGGTGCAATGAAATCAATCCTTCGCCTTTGGACCCCTTTTTTGTACTCATTGTATGTTGATGGTCAATGAAAAATACAGGCCTAACATCATATTCCTCATGGTCAGTTGCTAGCTAAGAGAGTTAAAGTTTCAGAAAGGGAAATGATGGAGCTTCATGTTCTTCCACACTCTGGTTGTTCTACCACAGATACCGGACCAGACATAGTAGATTGCTTTGATATCATTATTCGTGATGATATGCACATTAGAAATCAAGAATTAGCATCACAGCTATCAAACAGCAAAGGATGAAATCATAAAAACACCTGGTCAACTACTAGTAACAACTGTTATAAAGAAGAGAAGATGGAGATATGTTGGACACACCCTGAGAAGAAATTATCAAAGAATCACAAAGCAGGCATTTAAGTGGGAGACAAATGGTTCATGAATGAGAGTACACTCTATGGAAACCTTGAAATGAACTTTACTGAGAGAGATGAGAAATGTTCTATTCAATTCCATAGAGGAGATTGAACTAGTTACCCAGGATAGAGAGGTATGGAGAAATTGCTTGCATGCCTTATCTAATGCATAACGGAAGAAGAGGAATATAATGCAATAATAATACGAGGGGAAGTCAATAAGTAAGCCACAAAGTTATGTGAAATGGTAGGTAAATGTAGTTGGTGTTTTCTAAAAGTGTCGTTAGGTGACAGCAACATCCAACTTTATATTGCCGTTCGCCAGGTGGCGCTATGTGTCTCATGCGCAGCGCATAAACAAAATGGCGACTGTACTTACGGAGAGTACAACCAAAGAGCAACGTGCTGTTGTGCGTTTTTGTGGGCAAAAGGACTGCCTGCAAAAGACATTCATAAGGAAATGCTTCCTGTTTATGGTGACAAATGTTTGTCCGTAAACGGTGCATAGTTGGGTAGAAAAATGTTCTCAGGACGCTCTAAAATTGTTGATGAAATCCGATCTGGTCGTCTTGTTGAGATTGCAACAGAAGCATCAGTGCAGCGGGTGGAGGAGATGATTAGAGGTGACAGACGAGTAACGATAGACTCTGTAGCATCTGCAATAGGGTGCTCACATGGTTCAGCATACAGCATAATGCATGATCGATTGAAATTTAAGAAAGTGTGCTCAAGGTGAGTACCCAGACAATTGAAAAAGGAACACAAAATGAACCGATATGGCCTGTCCTTGCATCATCTCTGTCGATACGAAGATGAAGGAGAAGAGATGCTGAACAGGATTGTTACTGGGGATAAATCATGGGTGCATCACTACCAGCCCGAATCAAAGTGTGCTTCAATGCAGTGGAAACATCCTTCTTCGCCTTGTGTCCAAAAATTCAAGTTACGCCATCAGCAGGGAAAGTCATGCTGATGGTGTTCTGGGATTGTTAGGGAGTGCTTTTAACCAATTTCATGAAGAAAGGTGACAATGTGAATTCTGAATCGTACTGTGAAGTTCTATCGATGCTTCATGATGCAATTCGAAAAAACGTCCAGGGTTGCTGACTAGAGGAGTGTTACTTCTTCGTGACAATGCCAGACCACATACAGCTCGATTAACTCAGGAGAAAATTAACCAACTAAGGTGGGAAGTTCTGGAACATCCACCTTACAGTCCCGACTTAGCCCTAGCGATTTCCACCTCTTTGGTCCACTGAAAACCCACCTTGGCGGGAGACATTTCGTGAATGACGCCGAGTTGAATAATGTGAAGTGAAAACGTGGTTTAGAAAACAGAGCCCGCAGTTCTATGCAGCCGGTTTGGGAGGATTGATAAAACGATGGGATAAGTGCATCAATGTTGGTGGAAATTATGTTGAGAAATAAAGGAACAATGTATATATAAAAATAAACTGGTTTCAAGTTGTTATCATGTTTAGTTATTTTTCTACAGCCATTTGTGGCTTACTTATTGACTTCCTCGTATATATATATGTTTATATATGTATAGAGAAAGAGAAAGTTTTGATTATTCATCAGCATCATCATCAAATAGCTTGTCTAGAGCAGAACTTTGCCATCTTAACAGACCTTTGGAATGTCTCCTCTCATAGGCCAGATGTCCCTCCTCTGTAGCCGTCATGCTCAAACCATCAGTTAAATCATGAATCTATCATCTCTGTGGTCTTCCTCTTCTCCTCTTTGCCGTGATGCCTCCTTCCTTGATGGTCTTCTCCAACCCTTCTTGTCTCTTTATATTTGTTTATTACTATTATTTATTCATGTGTTTGTCCGTTATATATCCGCCATATATAGAGGAGCATCTGGCTGAATGGATTAGAGCGTGGCTCCAATGCAGGAGACCCATGTTCAATCCACGGCAAAGCCAATGATTTTTATCTGTTGTGGCATAAAAGACAAATCGTGACCTGAAAAGCTTCACGGCGACTGCACTAGCTATGCAGCCATTAATTTCATCAGGCTCTGCTCCCATCTTTTCTACACTGCCCTTAAAAGTAGTACTACAGGCAACAATGACATATTTTTTTTTCAATTATAGGTCAGATGTCCCTCCTCTACAGCCATCATGCTCAAGCCATCAGTTACATCCTGAATCCATCTTCTCTGTGATCTTCCTCTCCTCTTTTCCAGGATGCCTCCTTCCATGGTTTCTTCTCTAGCCCTTCGTGTCTCTTTATATGACCAAAATTTGATTAGCTATTATTAATGTGTTTTTCCGTTATATATCCACAGAACTAGGCTTGCTCTCAGGGGTTGCTGCTATATTACGATTCCCCATGCCTGATGATGTAGATGAAGAAGATGATGATGATGATGACAGTGATGAAGATAATAACTGATGTTTAGTTTTGTAACGCTAGCTTTATGTTAAGTTGTCATAAGATGTTATATTTCAATATTGCTAGTTATTTGTTGTTATTTGAAAATATTTCTCAAGTAAATATGTCTAGAAAAAAGATCTGATGGTTTTAAAGTTGATTGATTTATAGGACAATCATCATTGCACTTTAGTGAGTAACCATGTGTGCTCTAATCTCTTTCTTACACAGGAATATCTCAGTGGCAGTGCACAAACTCCATAGTACCAGCGCGGGTCCTGGTGTAATGGTGTAAGAAAGAGATCAGAGCACACATGATTGCTCACCGAAGTACAATGATGATGATCAAATCAATGAACTGATTCTGTCAACTATACAAGCCCTGCAGTTTAAATCCGCTGACAGCTCGGTACAGAACCTGTAAAGAGAAATTTAACGGCTTTCAAAATAGGCAGAAATTCACCTGCAGTAAATTCCATCTCAGTTGGAAGAAGTTTGTTGAAGACCTGTGCTCCATTGGGAGTTGAAAGGTGGAGAAGAAGATTTCATCTCACTGTGGCATTAAAGGAAATGAGAGTATCTGTGTCTTGGCTAAGGAAGACTTCCAAAGAACAAATTTACCAACCACCATCTTTTTAAGAGGTCAAAATCTTCATAAAGAGAAAATCTGCAGTAAAATGGAAGACATACACTGGATATGGTTATGGAAAAGACTCTCTGGAAGACCTCAGCAGAACAGACCAGGTCATTATATTTTGCTACATACTGGACACAGCAGACTCAACAAATACTTGTGTAGACTAGGAATAAGTCAAACAGCTCTCTGCCAGTGTCAGCAGTGGAAAAAACACTGAGGTATGTCCTGCATGACTGTCCACTCCTGGGTGAACTGAGAAGCAACACATGGTCACACCGTCGACCAGAAAACTAAGTTTTGGGAAAACATGACAAACCTGAAGCTGACTTCCCAGTTTGTGGTCCACGGTAGATAAGCGCATGACCAGAGATCACATAAGAAGAAAGATGGCTTGAAAATCAGCAAGATGTACGTTAACATGGATGTTACAGATTTCAGCAACTGTGTATGGAAGGCTGTGGTACCTGAGGATTGGCTCCATAGTTATTTCTGATTGCTGTATAAACACAGGAAGGGTCCTAGACTGTACCCTATGTACTGTATATTCACCTTGCAAAATGTGTGTGGTAAATAGCTGGAGAAAAGGGGTTTCGGTAGTGAAGCCAATAACACAATCCGCCAGTGTCCACATGCCATGGTTTCTTGGTTTCCACTACAGGAAATCCTGATTCTTTACTTAATCTCTCTCTCTCGATCACCGCTCAGACGGTGTACAGATTTCCCCATAAATCTCATTCATAGAAATCTGATGTCAGCTCAACATTTTGGTTTCCACTCAGCTGCCATTACTCTGTCTTCATCCTCGCGATGTGTCCAGATTTGCCAGACTATTCTGGAAATCTGTTCGTCAGCCTTACTTGTGTGTTGTCCTCTTCGCGCATAGGAGCCTGTTTATCTTACGAAGTTCAGTTTAGCCAGCGCTGAATGGTGCGAGCCTGTATGCCACAAGCTACACTGAAGGCAGCATGTTTTACCAAAATTGAGTGCTTTGACATGCTGAATGGTAGAACGCTGATTTAAAGAAAATGAAGCCTACATGAAAACTGAGGTACATGTTATGTGTTGTTTCATGTTGAATTAAGACCACATGTTTTAAAAACAAAATTGTGATCCATATTGTATAAGACTAAATGTATTGTGCTATTTTCCTAGTGTGAGTTAAACCCCCATGTTTATAATCATCTTTCAAAATTTTCTAATTAAATCTAATATTTTCTTTTTCTTCTTTGGTTCTCTCAGTTGTCTTATTTTTTTTCTTGTCAGTCTAATTTTCTCTTGCTAATCTATGCTTGTTGGTTCTTCACTGCCTTGTGAGGTTGCTTCAGTTCGTTTTAATTTGGATTTACGATGATCCAGCTAGAGTTAGTCTCTATGCATGTGATCTAATGCATGATAGAAATCACACTGCCTTGTGGGTTGACCAGTAGCGTAATTAGGGAGTAAACCCTGATAGAAAATCCCACTGCCTTGTGGGTTGGCACAGTTATGCAGAAGGTTAAGGAGTAAACCTGATAGAAAATCCCCACTGCCTTGTGGTTGGCACAGTTATGCAGAAGGCTAAAGGAGTAAACCCTGATAGAAAATCCCCACTGCCTTGTGGGTTGGCACAGTTATGCAGAAGGTTAGAGGAGTAAACCATGATAGAAAATCCCCACTGCCTTGTGCGTTGACACAGTTATGCAGAAGGCTAAAGGAGTAAACCATGATAGAAAATCCCCACTGCCTTGTGCGTTGACACAGTTATGCAGAAGGCTAGAGGAGTAAACCATGATAGAAAATCCCCACTGCCTTGTGCGTTGACACAGTTATGCAGAAGGCTAGAGGAGTAAACCATGATAGAAAATCCCACTGCCTTGTGGTTGCACAGTTATGCAGAAGGTTAGAGGAGTAAACCTGATAGAAAATCCCCACTGCCTTGTGCGTTGCACAGTTATGCAGAAGGCTAAGGAGTAAACCCTGATAGAAAATCCCCACTGCCTTGTGCGTTGACACAGTTATGCAGAAGGCTAGAGGAGTAAACCATGATAGAAAATCCCCACTGCCTTGTGCGTTGGCACAGTTATGCAGAAGGCTAAAGGAGTAAACCCTGATAGAAAATCCCCACTGCCTTGTGGGTTGACACAGTTATGCAGAAGGCTAAAGGAGTAAACCATGATAGAAAATCCCCACTGCCTTGTGCATTGACACAGTTATGCAGAAGGCTAAAGGAGTAAACCATGATAGAAAATCCCCACTGCCTTGTGGGTTGACACAGTTATGCAGAAGGCTAAAGGAGTAAACCATGATAGAAAATCCCCACTGCCTTGTGCATTGACACAGTTATGCAGAAGGCTAAAGGAGTAAACCATGATAGAAAATCCCCACTGCCTTGTGCATTGACACAGTTATGCAGAAGGCTAAAGGAGTAAACCATGATAGAAAATCCCCACTGCCTTGTGGGTTGACACAGTTATGCAGAAGGCTAAAGGAGTAAACCATGATAGAAAATCCCCTCTGCCTTGTGCGTTGACACAGTTATGCAGAAGGCTAGAGGAGTAAACCCTGATAGAAAATCCCCACTGCCTTGTGGGTTGACACAGTTATGCAGAAGGCTAAAGGAGTAAACCATGATAGAAAATCCCCTCTGCCTTGTGCGTTGACACAGTTATGCAGAAGGCTAGAGGAGTAAACCCTGATAGAAAATCCCCACTGCCTTGTGCATTGACACAGTTATGCATAAGGCTAAAGGAGTAAACCATGATAGAAAATCCCCACTGCCTTGTGCGTTGACACAGTTATGCAGAAGGCTAGAGGAGTAAACCCTGATAGAAAATCCCCACTGCCTTGTGGGTTGGCACAGTTATGCAGAAGGTTAGAGGAGTAAACCCTGATAGAAAATCCCCACTGCCTTGTGGGTTGGCACAGTTATGCAGAAGGTTAGAGGAGTAAACCCTGATAGAAAATCCCCACTGCCTTGTGCGTTGGCACAGTTATGCAGAAGGCTAAAGGAGTAAACCCTGATAGAAAATCCCCACTGCCTTGTGGGTTGGCACAGTTATGCAGAAGGTTAGAGGAGTAAACCCTGATAGAAAATCCCCACTGCCTTGTGGGTTGGCACAGTTATGCAGAAGGTTAGAGGAGTAAACCCTGATAGAAAATCCCCACTGCCTTGTGCGTTGGCACAGTTATGCAGAAGGCTAAAGGAGTAAACCCTGATAGAAAATCCCCACTGCCTTGTGCGTTGACACAGTTATGCAGAAGGCTAGAGGAGTAAACCATGATAGAAAATCCCCACTGCCTTGTGCGTTGACACAGTTATGCAGAAGGCTAAAGGAGTAAACCCTGATAGAAAATCCCCACTGCCTTGTGCGTTGACACAGTTATGCAGAAGGCTAGAGGAGTAAACCATGACATATCCGGAAAGGGAGGTCTCTGTGGCTAAGTGGTTATGCCCTTTGCCTTGTGAGTCGAAGATTGTGGGTTCGAATCCGCACCACGCCGTTCTGTTCACGAGTGCAGTTTTTCCAGAGACCCTAGGATTGTTGCTGGAGCTACGGAGTTCGTGCTTTGTGCAATACTGCGGAGAGGGACCGAGCCATATGGGGTAAAACTCGGTGCAATGAAGTCAATCCTTCGGCCTTAAAACCCTTAAACCGGAAAGGGAAATCCTAAGGCAGATGATGGTTATGTGTATAGTTCATTATGTGTGTATCTTCTTGCATCCCTTGCTTGATTTCTTCGAATGTTCCATATCAACCACTTGTTAAACCACTCTTTGTGATTTGTATGTGATCTGAGTCTAAGAGCGATTGTACATTGTGCCAGTTATGCACCTACAAGAAGACCAGCACATCCGATTTCTGCTGCACTTTTTATTTACTAAGGTAGCTTCCCTAGGCTCCTACCTCAGTCGCCTCTTACTACATGCCATGTAGGTCGCAGTGTTACTATTCTTTGCTCCCTTGTGAGCCCCGGCAGCACACATGCGAAATTTCCGTCTACGAGTAATGATTACAATGCGAAAGTTGGCCATGCTACCATCTATCTAGATCCATTCCTCCCCTTTCGGTAGTGCCGCAATTATGTGGTCACCTCTCCAACTGTTCTCTCAAAAGATAAGTAAAATATAGGTGTGAGAATTACTCGATGACATTTTGGAAAACGACATTACTCTAAACTCTAGAGTGATGTATGCAATGCAAGATCCACATAATATCTGGCCAACCACTAGTAGCAACTGTTATAAGAATGAGAAGATGGAGATTTGCTGTGCCGCATGGCCCGATAACATAAGACCTAATAGCTTAGCTGACTAATCGGAAATTTCTGTTAGGTGGAGGGCTGGTTTTTGAATATGTTTGATAGAACACTACGCTTTTACTCAATTCTATGCGTTCATGGTTATTTATTGATGAAAAATGTTAATAATACTGATATTCCTTAGCTTTAAACTTAATTTGTAACATAATATAACCTCGATTTAGCATGTTAATAATACTGATGTTCCTTAGCTTTAAACTTAATTTGTAACATAATATAACCTCGATTTAGCATGTTAATAATACTGATATTCCTTAGCTTTAAACTTAATTTGTAACATAATATAACCTTGATTTAGCATGTTAATAATACTGATATTCCTTAGCTTTAAACTTAATTTGTAATATAATATAACCTCGATTTAGCATGTTAATAATACTGATATTCCTTAGCTTTAAACTTAATTTGTAACATAATATAACCTTGATTTAGCATGTTAATAATACTGATATTCCTTAGCTTTAAACTTAATTTGTAACATAATATAACCTTGATTTAGCATGTTAATAATACTGATATTCCTTAGCTTTAAACTTAATTTGTAATATAATATAACCTCGATTTAGCATGTTAATAATACTGATATTCCTTAGCTTTAAACTTAATTTGTAACATAATATAACCTTGATTTAGCATGTTAATAATACTGATATTCCTTAGCTTTAAACTTAATTTGTAACATAATATAACCTTGATTTAGCATGTTAATAATACTGATATTCCTTAGCTTTAAACTTAATTTGTAACATAATATAACCTTGATTTAGCATGTTAATAATACTGATATTCCTTAGCTTTAAACTTAATTTGTAATATAATATAACCTCGATTTAGCATGTTAATAATACTGATATTCCTTAGCTTTAAACTTAATTAAAACCTCGATTTAGCATGTTAATAATACTGATATTCCTTAGCTTTAAACTTAATTTGTAACATAATATAACCTTGATTTAGCATGTTAATAATACTGATATTCCTTAGCTTTAAACTTAATTTGTAATATAATATAACCTCGATTTAGCATGTTAATAATACTGATATTCCTTAGCTTTAAACTTAATTTGTAACATAATATAACCTTGATTTAGCATGTTAATAATACTGATATTCTTTAGCTTTAAACTTAATTTGTAACATAATATAACCTTGATTTAGCATGTTAATAATACTGATATTCCTTAGCTTTAAACTTAGTTTGTAATATAATATAACCTTGATTTAGCATGTTAATAATACTGATATTCCTTAGCTTTAAACTTAATTTGTAACATAATATAACCTCGATTTAGCATGTTAATAATACTGATATTCCTTAGCTTTAAACTTAATTTGTAACATAATATAACCTTGATTTAGCATGTTCATAATACTGATATTCCTTAGCTTTAAACTTAATTTGTAACATAATATAACCTCGATTTAGCATGTTAATAATACTGATATTCCTTAGCTTTAAACTTAATTTGTAACATAATATAACCTCGATTTAGCATGTTAATAATACTGGTATTCCTTAGCTTTAAACTTAATTTGTAACATAATATAACCTCGATTTAGCATGTTAATAATACTGATATTCCTTAGCTTTAAACTTAATTTGTAACATAATATAACCTTGATTTAGCATGTTCATAATACTGATATTCCTTAGCTTTAAACTTAATTTGTAACATAATATAACCTCGATTTAGCATGTTAATAATACTGATATTCCTTAGCTTTAAACTTAATTTGTAACATAATATAACCTTGATTTAGCATGTTCATAATACTGATATTCCTTAGCTTTAAACTTAATTTGTAACATAATATAACCTCGATTTAGCATGTTAATAATACTGATATTCCTTAGCTTTAAACTTAATTTGTAACATAATATAACCTCGATTTAGCATGTTAATAATACTGATATTCCTTAGTTTTAAACTTAATTTGTAATATAATATAACCTCGATTTAGCATGTTAATAATACTGATATTCCTTAGCTTTAAACTTAATTTGTAATATAATATAACCTTGATTTAGCATGTTAATAATACTGATATTCCTTAGCTTTAAACTTAATTTGTAATATAATATAACCTCGATTTAGCATGTTAATAATACTGATATTCCTTAGCTTTAAACTTAATTTGTAACATAATATAACCTTGATTTAGCATGTTAATAATACTGATATTCCTTAGCTTTAAACTTAATTTGTCCCTCCACATTAGCCTACCTTATCGTGGTTGGAGGGTTTGTGTGCCTTTATGATCCTTCAGGCTATGTCGGCGGGAGTATAACTCCTGGCAGGTCTAACCAAGCCGAACAGACTGAAGGTGAAAGGCCAGACCAAAGGGCGGGAGCAGGATGGGGCCTCATAAGGTGACAGCGCAGAACCCACCGGCGAGTGGTACATGCTCTGGCTGCAACCAACCCATCCCCCAGCTATGGGTAAATAGCAGTCCTCTCTCTCTCTTGAGGAGGACATCCTTTTCTTGTCTCCTCTTCTACTTCTTTGTTGCACACTCCCTGTGGTCGGTTTGTGCTCTGCTGATGCTCTGGTTCTAATCAAACTTGCAACAACCTAGGGTCAATGAAAGAAGAAGACACCTCAGGAAGGGATATGCATCAACGTCTTCTCGACCATGAAAACATGCAAGTCTTCGCACTGACACTAACGATCCAGGACGTGACGATCCGTTTGTCTGTGTACAGTGGCATAGATGCTATCTCACTCTAATCTATTTATGAATTGCAATAGCATGCCAGGAGACAACGGTGGCGGGAATGAATCAAGTGGCTCGTGCCTGGACGACACGTTGGACAGGTGGGAGATGTCTGTTGCGTTGCCCCTTTTGCTGAAGGACCGAAGTACTAACATTCCCTTGGTAAGCAGAGGTTGGAGCTAGCTGTCAGCAGATCACAGACCTGGGTGGTAAGGAAAGCCACAGGCTCCCCAGCAAACATGGCAGAGAAAACTAAATGTAAAAATTACGAGCTCGGGTGTCGACTCGGTTACCAAGGCCCGCGCCGGGTAGTAAATCTCCAGGCTACCGGTGAAAAGTTAGCAACTGGAAACAAAGATCTGTTCTCTTTTAACATTTTACAATTAAATATCTGTGGTCTGTCAACAAAGAAACTAGAATTAACACACCTGCTACACCATAAGAAAATACACATAGCACTCTTACAGGAAACCCTCCATCGGAACACAGACCAACATATTCCAGGATACACACATTACACCTGTAAATGTAATGACTGCAGAGGAATCATCACTTATATAAGAAATGATATCCAGGGAGCGTGACAAACATCACATCTCATCAACCGTCTGATATACAGAGAGCAACAATTTGGCAAGACGGGAAAAAATACACAGTCTATAATGTGACAACCCCCTGGTACCAATTGCAGCTTTCCATATCTCAGTGACACTGTGTATTCTGGACTCATCCTTGCTGGAGATTTCAATGGACACTCCCCTCAGTGGGGCTACAAAAATATAACCAGACTGGGAAAGCGATTGAAGAAATGTGTAACACAAGCAATCTACTAGTCCTTCAAGACAACACATCAACTCCAACCCTCTTACACAGGGTACACAACACGTTAAGTAGGCCAGATTTGACCATTCTTTCATCTGACCTCCTCCAAAGACATACTTTGGAAGTGCTTGATGGCCTAGGAAGTGACCACAGACCTATCCTAACATCCATACTGACACCATCTCCCAAACGATTTCTACAGAGAGCACGCTGGAATTTCAAAAAGGCCAATTGGACAAAGTATCAAGAAACAACAGATAAACTTCTAGGTGAAATAAAGTGTAATACAACAATTGAACACTACTGCGCTGTGATCACAGAAGCCCTGCTGAAAGCAGCCTCCATCTGCATTCCTAGAGGATGTAGAAAGAACTATAAACCATTCTGGAATGAAACAATTGCAAAAGTAGTACAAGAAAGAGAACAAGTGAGGAAACATTTTGAAGAGAAGCCCACACTAGAAAACCAAATCCTATACAATAGAACTAATGCGGAAGTAAAACGGACCGTCAATATGGCCAAAAGAGAAAAATGGCATAAAACAGTAGCAGATCTTGACGTAGGAAGAAATGGGGCTAAAGCATGGTCATTACTGAGCAATTTGTGTGGAGAAAACGTCGAAACAACCCCAGGCCTATAAGTACAGATAAAGCAACAATAGTGGAAGATCAAAAGAAAGCAGAAATATTTAACAAATACTTTGCTTCCATTAACAGAACAGATAAACATACAACGAAGGACAAAGACCGCATACATGAGTTCAAGATAAAAGAACATGCCTGCAGCACCAATATTGCACTCTTTGAGGACGACTTCACACAAACTGAGCTCACTAGAGCAATGAAGAAACTAAAACTTCGGAAGTCACCAGGTCCAGACAAAATACATAATGAGATGCTCATCCACCTTGGTAATGTTGGTAAAGCAGTGATCCTAGATCTAATTAATAAAACTTGGAATGAGGGTACATTGCCCAAGACATGGAAGAATGCAACAATAACACCTATCTTG
Source organism: Arion vulgaris (assembly GCA_020796225.1). NCBI lineage: Eukaryota > Metazoa > Mollusca > Gastropoda > Stylommatophora > Arionidae > Arion > Arion vulgaris. The sequence continues at coordinate 61,825,581 of CM036754.1, forward strand.
AAGAAAGGAAAACCATCTGAAGACGTGAAAAGCTATAGGCCAATATCCCTCACTTCATGCCTAGGTAAACTAGCTGAAAGAATGATTAATCACCGGTTATATTGGTGGCTCGAAACCACCAAGATGCTGAACAGTAGCCAAGCAGGGTTTAGAGTAGGACAGAGAACTGATGATCAGATTTTTAGACTGAGCCAAATGATCATTAATGGGTTCCAGGGGAGAAAACACACTACTGCTGTATTCATTGACTTGCAACAAGCATACGACAGAGTGTGGCGAAAAGGATTGCTGGGTAAAATGTTAGATACAGGAATCCATGGTAAGATGTATCGTTGGGTGAAAACATCCCTCACAGACCGCACAATCCAGACAAAGATCAACAATGGCATCTCTTCCAAGCAGGTGCAAGAAGAAGGTCTACCCCAGGGCTCCCCACTAAGTTGTACACTTTTCCTCCTGTTTCTGAATGACATGCCCAAAGAGCTACTGACAGAAAAAGCATTATATGCTGATGACCTGGTTCTTTGGCACACCAGCAATCACACTGGCTTCAGTGAAAGGCGGCTAAATGAAGACATTGACAGGCTTAGTAAATACTGTGAAACATGGAAATTGAAAGTGAACTACACCAAGACAACCTACTCTATTTTCACCAGGAGTAACAAGGTGGCAAAGAAAAATATTACACCAACACTAGATGGTAATATTTTAAAGAAAGAAGATAACCCAACATACCTAGGGGTGACGATGGATAGGCAGCTCTCATTTAACAAACATGTCCAAAACCTGAAGTTAAAGTCAAAAAAAGAGACTAAATCTCCTAAAACGACTTGCAAGTACCTCATGGAGCGCAAACAAAAACACACTTAGGCAACTCTACATCGGTTATGTACGCTCTGTAATGGATTGCAACCTAGCACTGCAGGCAACATGTAGTAAAACAACAAAGGAAGCTCTGGACAAAGTACAGAGCCAGGCAGTGCATTTCATCTCTGGAGGTATGAGATCAGCCCCTACAGCAGCATGTGAAATCCATACAAACATCGAGCCCTTGCGAATGCGTAGGGAGGCAGCAGTAGTAGAGACAGTGGAAAGATATAAAAGACTTAGTAGAAACCACCCTAACAGACAATTAGTAGACAACTGGCGACCACAGCACAGACTGAAGCAAAAACAATCCTAGATGTGGCATTAGGCCTGCAAGAAAAATATCACATGCCGGAGAACAGAGAAGAGACACAAATTGACACACAGAAATCCCTCCAAATTGTAGTCTCGCCTGTCCAAAAATAAACACCACACTTACCAAAGACATCACCAAGAAGAACTCAGACCCAGTAGATCTCTGGATGGTGGCCCAAGACACCATACTATCTTTCCCAGACAAGTGGATACATGTATATACAGATGGCTCAGCCTTCAAGGGGACTATAAATGCTGGATACGGTGCACGAATAGAATACCCAGACAAATCGTGTGACGAGTTGCAAAATGCATGTGGAAAGTACTGTTCTAATTTTGAGGCAGAGACCATTGCCATTGAAGCTTCAGTGCACCATCTTACAAACATATTCCAGCTCCATCCTGAAAAACCCAGCACACAGTTATCTTTACTGATGGTAAGTCAGTGCTACAGTCACTAGAAAATGCAAACCCTGAGAGCCCAGCGTGCCAGTCCTGGCTCTATCCATCAGTTCATTCATCAACACCTTTGCCGTCAAGCTTACCTTACAGTGGATACCAGGACACAGCAACATACAAGGAAATGAAAGAGCAGACATCCTTGCAAAGGCAGGGGCAAATAGTCAACAGCATGACAGACCAATAACTCTGCAGACTGCTAAACAAATAATAAGAAGTAACAAGAAGGAGGAGTGGATGAATGAGTGGGCAATGTGCAAAACTGGCAGAGCCCTCTTTAAACACATGACCACTCCAAATCCCAAAGATGCTATAAATGACCTCACACGACAAGAACAAGTCATTATTTTCCGCCTTAGGACACAACATGTGCCCCTGAATGCTCACCTACACCGCATCCAACCAAAGATTGCCCCACAATGTCAACTGTGTGACTATTCAGAAGAAACTGTCACACACCATCTCTTCCAGTGCCCTGCACTCAGTGACCTACGCCACAAGTACCTACCTCCAGACCCAGATGTTGAAAACTCTCTCTATGCTAACACACCACAACTCAGACAGACCTGTAAATTCACTGCCATGGCCTCAAGTCGAAGGGCAAATGCTCAGATGACTGCTGGATCGGAAAAGTAAAGTAAAGTAAAGTAAACTTAATTTGTAACATAATATAACCTTGATTTAGCATGTTGTATTGTTCTATTGTTTACAGTCTGGCAGTGTGCAACACCAAGGCGAAAGACAGAGGATGCTGGAGATTCATTGCAGCCAACCTTCGATGTGGAGACGGCACCTGATGATGATGATGATTGTTTTTCAAATGAATTAGTCTATATACAAGAACACTGGAATGTGAGGATCACGTGACAGTTGTGGTATTATTTCTTAAAATATTTTACCTGAGCCCACCGGCTGTATATTTATTGGAGGCCATGGCTGAGCATACCTTGAGAAGAGATGATCAAATAATATCAAGTAGGTATTGAAATGGGATGCAAAGGGTTCAAGAATGAGAGGACGCACTAGGGAAACCCTGAAACAAACTTTACTTATAGAGGCAAAAAATACCGTACTCAATTCCATGGAAGAGATTGTGCGAGTTGCCAAGGACAAAGTGATGTGGAGAAATTACTCGCAGGCCTTATGTAACCTTTAGACCCTACCTGGGTAGGAATCCATAACACTAAGCAATGCGTTACTCGCCTAGAGTTGTTGGAGGTTTCTTCTGGGTTTGTAACAAAGCCAGGTACTCTACCAAACACACACATTGGAAAAAAGGGTGAAAACTCATAATTCATGGGGTTTGACAGCAACAACATTATAACGTCTAACGGTACGAGAGGAAAATTTATATATATATATATATATATATATATATATATATACGCTTCACGTGAAGCAATAAGGACAAAGACAAGTTAGACAGAACTGTGATTTTGAAGAACAAATTTTATTTCAAAATGCAAGTGCAATTATAGGTCTATTTTGTGTATAAAATAAAAAAACATTTGCAAGAAATTTGCAAGTATCAGGCAAGGCTCTGTGATTACTGATAACACTGGCACTGATAAGCTTCTCTGGACAACGGGCAGCCACTTCTGATCAGCACACAACGACCTCCTCTTTTACTGTACTCTATGATACAATGATCAGAGCATGATCTCCACAAGTAGCCAGTAGCAACACTACTCCATCTGTGGATACAAAAATATATAACTTATTCTCCACATGTAGCCAGTAGCTATATTATTCCATCTGTTGGTACAAAATTATAAAACTTATTCTCCACATGTAGCTATACTATTCCATCTGTTGGTACAAAAATATATAACTTAACCTCCACATGTAGCCAGTAGCTATACTATTCCATCTGTTGGTACAAAAATATATAACTTATTCTCCACATGTAGCCAGTAGCTATATTATTCCATCTGTTGGTACAAAATATATAACTTATTCTCCACATGTAGCCAGTAGCTATATTATTCCATCTGTTGGTACACAAATATATAACTTATTCTCCACATGTAGCCAGTAGCTATACTATTCCATCTGTTGGTACAAAAATATATAACTTATTCTCCACATGTAGCCAGTAGCTATATTATGCCATCTGTTGGTACAAAAATATATAACTTATCCTCCACATGTAGCCAGTAGCTATATTATTCCATCTGTTGGTACAAAATTATAAAACTTATTCTCCACATGTAGCCAGTAGCTATATTATTCCATCTGTTGGTACAAAAATATATAACTTATTCTCCTTATGTAGCCAGTAGCTATACTATTCCATCTGTTGGTACAAAAATATAACTTACTTTCTATATCTTTAATCTTTTTCCAACTCTAGCTGGCATATGTTAGGATTGATACAACATTGGAATTGGAAATTAGTAATTTAGTTTTAATACTATATAACTTGGAGAACAATTCCATATTTTATTTAGCATTTTAATTAAAATCAAACCAGAGTGTTACCGGGGCTCGCAAGGGGAGCAAAGATTAGTAACACTGCGACCTACAAGGGATGTAGCATAAGAACGGTTGTGCGCGCCAGTTATGCGCCTACAAGTAGGCCAGCACATCTGATTTCTGCAAAGCTTTTTATTTACTAGGTAGCTTCCTGGCCCCTACCTCAGTCGCCTCTTATAACATGCCTTGTAGGTCGTAGTGTTACGATTCTTTGCTTCCCCTGAGAGACACGGCAACATACGGGCAGAAGGATCATATATAAATCACAAAGAGTGGTTAACAAGTGGTCAATATGGAGCGCTCGAAGAAGAATTAAAAACTGATGTTGCTTTGACAATTCGTAGCATATTTTCTGCTATTATCCTCAGTGCAGTAAAAATTGCTAGACAAAAAGATGAGCACACGGAGTCTCTTTCAAGAACCTCAGAGGAAGCAACGGAAATAACGAATATGATCAACAAATAAACAAGGAACAGGTATTAGAGCTCCGAAAAAACAAATAGACAAACACGGGACTCGAACCACTTACCCTAGTTCTTACGACACCAATCGCCTAGCCTAGCAATACGAGCGCTCTTATCATTGGTTGTGTCCGTAAGAGCGCTCGTATTGCTAGGCTAGGCGATTGGTGTCGTAAGGACTAGGGTAAGTGGTTCGAGTCCGTGTTTGTCTATGTTTTTCGGAAGCCCTTAATACCTGTTCCTTGTTTATTTGTTGATCATAGACAAAAATATGAAATATTAATTCCGACAAAGAGAAGAGGAAGACCACGGAGAAGATAGATTCAGGATGTAACTGATGATTTGAGCATGACACCTGCAGAGGCGGAGCATCTGGCTTATGAGAAAGATAAATTCCGAAGAACTGTTAGGGTGGCAGCATTTGGGCTGGACGAGCTGGACTCAGGTAAGAATTATGGGAAATCAGACCACAACTACACCACGTGACCTCGTTTCCAGTATTGATGTATATAGAGGAATTCATTTTAAAATCAACACAAAATGCTAACTCGAAGTTATATTATCCAACAAGTTAAGTTTAACAATAAGGAATATCAATATTATGAATATTTTTCACCAATAAATAACCATAGACTCACAGAATTGAGTAAAATTGCAAAAGTCTGCAGTGTTCTATCAAACATATATATTTTCCAGCCCCCTTTTCTGATCTAGGTCAGGGATTCCCCGGTCAGTTGTCTGGCCTAGTTATCTAGAGTTGGCTGTGGACGACCCCTCTCCCATCTCCATTATAATCAGTCACATCTGATACAATGCTACAGTATAGCTCCAGATATGGTACTATAAATTGGAGTGTATATGTTTGTAAAATCTTGCGGTTACCCATTTGTACCAGTGTCCATTTGAGAGACGCAGTAGCGCAGTGGTTAGTGACCTCACTTCTTAGGTTTCTTAGGCTAGTGGTCCAGGTTCGCTTTCATAGTGGGCGTAGAATATTTTTCCGACCGTAACGGCTCTTAAGTTGACCCAGCCTTAATTGGGTACCAGGAAAAGCATTAAGAAGTAAAGGTGGCAGGCGTGATGTTTCCACATCACCCATCGTGTGTCGACGGTCATTGGGAAATACGGGCCGAACACCGTTTTACACAATATACCTCCTTCTTTTCTCTAGTCCTGTTTTGCCTCACAGCTTCAGGGTAAGAAGAGATTTATAGAACGGCCCTTGCGTGCGCTTCATAAATAGTGTATTACTGAGGTCCACCTTTTGCATGGGCGGCCTTTTGATTTGTATCCATTTTATCGTAGCAACATTACTCTATAAGGTGCACTGTCTGTTGATAATATGCACTATACTTCATTTTATCGTAGCAACATTACTCTATAAGGTGCACTGTCTGTTGATAATATGCACTATACTTCATTTTATCGTAGCAACATTACTCTATAAGGTGCACTGTCTGTTGATAATATGCACTATACTTCATTTTATCGTAGCAACATTACTCTATAAGGTGCACTGTCTGTTGATAATATGCACTATACTTCATTTTATCGTAGCAACATTACTCTATAAGGTGCACTGTCTGTTGATAATATGCACTATACTTCATTTTATCGTAGCAACATTACTCTATAAGGTGCACTGTCTGTTGATAATATGCACTATACTTCATTTTATCGTAGCAACATTACTCTATAAGGTGCACTGTCTGTTGATAATATGCACTATACTTCATTTTATCGTAGCAACATTACTCTATAAGGTGCACTGTCTGTTGATAATATGCACTATACTTCATTTTATCGTAGCAACATTACTCTATAAGGTGCACTGTCTGTTGATAATATGCACTATACTTCATTTTATCGTAGCAACATTGCTCTATAAGGTGCACTGTCTGTTGATAATATGCACTATACTTCATTTTATCGTAGCAACATTGCTCTATAAGGTGCACTGTCTGTTGATAATATGCACTATACTTCATTTTATCGTAGCAACATTACTCTATAAGGTGCACTGTCTGTTGATAATATGCACTATACTTCATTTTATCGTAGCAACATTACTCTATAAGGTGCACTGTCTGTTGATAATATGCACTATACTTCATTTTATCGTAGCAACATTACTCTATAAGGTGCACTGTCTGTTGATAATATGCACTATACTTCATTTTATCGTAGCAACATTACTCTATAAGGTGCACTGTCTGTTGATAATATGCACTATACTTCATTTTATCGTAGCAACATTACTCTATAAGGTGCACTGTCTGTTGATAATATGCACTATACTTCATTTTATCGTAGCAACATTACTCTATAAGGTGCACTGTCTGTTGATAATATGCACTATACTTCATTTTATCGTAGCAACATTACTCTATAAGGTGCACTGTCTGTTGATAATATGCACTATACTTCATTTTATCGTAGCAACATTACTCTATAAGGTGCACTGTCTGTTGATAATATGCACTATACTTCATTTTATCGTAGCAACATTACTCTATAAGGTGCACTGTCTGTTGATAATATGCACTATACTTCATTTTATCGTAGCAACATTACTCTATAAGGTGCACTGTCTGTTGATAATATGCACTATACTTCATTTTATCGTAGCAACATTACTCTATAAGGTGCACTGTCTGTTGATAATATGCACTATACTTCATTTTATCGTAGCAACATTACTCTATAAGGTGCACTGTCTGTTGATAATATGCACTATACTTCATTTTATCGTAGCAACATTACTCTATAAGGTGCACTGTCTGTTGATAATATGCACTATACTTCATTTTATCGTAGCAACATTACTCTATAAGGTGCACTGTCTGTTGATAATATGCACTATACTTCATTTTATCGTAGCAACATTACTCTATAAGGTGCACTGTCTGTTGATAATATGCACTATACTTCATTTTATCGTAGCAACATTACTCTATAAGGTGCACTGTCTGTTGATAATATGCACTATACTTCATTTTATCGTAGCAACATTACTCTATAAGGTGCACTGTCTGTTGATAATATGCACTATACTTCATTTTATCGTAGCAACATTACTCTATAAGGTGCACTGTCTGTTGATAATATGCACTATACTTCATGGTAAAAAAGAGTTCCTTAATTTTTGTTAATACTTATGTGTCCAGTTGGATAATAGACATATACTTTGGTGGCTTAAGGTGGGCGGAAACCATACAGATCACAAAGAGTGGTTAACTTGGTTGATAAGAACGAACACAAATAAACTAACCCCGAGCAGCGGCTCCAAGTGTTCCAGCAGTCGCCCCATCCAGCATGCACTTCCGAGAAAGTCACGGCAACAGTTAGCAAAAGCAAGGTAAAGATCATTCTAGCCATGGCTATCACAGAACCTTTCAATGAAATTATATATTTATATATACATTTAATAGATCGCAATTAAGCAGCTTGTAGAAGATAATTCAATGATGAGAATGTTGTTGTTTATACAGATGGGTCTGTGCATCGTGATGCGAAGTCTGGCTGGGGTTTTTTTTGGCTAGCGCGAATGGTAGGGTTGTTGCAGAGCAAAATGGAGCATACATGACAACTACTTCCAGTTGTAGTATGAAGGTTGAGGAAATTACTGATGCCCTCCATCGCCTCTTTGGGATTCCGTTTACTCGGGCCGTTGTTGTTTCCGACTCTCATGAGATGCTTTTGAAGATCCAGAATGGCAAGTTGCTGTATGAGTGGATGTCGTCTATAAAGGTTTTCAACCTCTAGAGACTCTCGTGGATCTACTGTCCTGGGCATGCGAATGTTTGCGATAACAAGAGAGCGGACAGGCTTGCACGGAAAGCGTCGATTATTGGGAATTTAAGATGGATAAGGGGGATATTTTTCGGTCTCTTGGCGATCTACCGTTGGATGAGGACACTCAAATTGACACTAAACCAATCCAGCGATTTAAGGAGTTTGGAATTACACCCGGGGCCCAAATTTGGGGTGTAAAGAATAGAACCACTGTTACCTGCCACGCATGTCGTAAGAGGCGACTAAGGAGGTTTGGCTGAAATCGGATGCATGTGTCCTAAACATATAGAAGTCTATGCGTTTAGGGGCCTACCAAACCAATGTGCAACGTATACACGTTCTTGGCACAGATCAAACATATCACAAAGAATGATTACAATTGGTCGTAAAGAACGAACGCAAAGAAGAAGAAGAGCTGGATGCTTGGAGAGTAAAGAGAGGAGTGTGTTTAATCAGCGATCAACAATAACCATCAGTATGCATACCCTACGACATCTGTTAGGGAGCACTGAACACCTGTGGGTCTGCCCGGAGTGCTGTGGCGTCAGTTCAGTAACCAATAACTAATACATACTTATATATTCAGAACTAATTAATTGCTATTATGGAACGGAACTGATTAGAAAACAAAAATCAGAATACTAAGAGCATGCATATTCCCAGTGGCAACGTATGAGTGTGAAGCATGGACATTTAATAGAGCATTGGAAAAACATATTTGTGCTTTCGAATATAAGTGTTACAGAAGAGTCCTCCGTATATCTTGGACAGAGAAGAGGCAAATAGATCTATCCAGAAAGAACTCAAAATCAAAGAAAACTGGCTGATGCTACAAATACGAAAGAGAAAATTGAGATATTTTGGACATATAAAAAGACACGAAGGGCTGAAGAAGACCATCATGGAAGGAGGCATACCGGCAAATAGAAGAAGAGGAAGACCACGGAGAAGATGGATTCAGGATGTAACTGATGGTTTGAACATGACGGCCGCAGAGGCAGGACATCTGGAATATGAGAGAGAGAAATTCCGGAGGACTGTTGGGGTGGCAAAGTTCTGCTTATTAGGACAAGCTATTTGATGATGACGATGAATTAACCGCTGAATTGTCAGCGAGACGTGAATTCTTGTTTCCTTCTATTTTTTTGTTGTTGTTGTGTATGGCAAATACGCCCTGATATAACCAGAAACAAGACTCGTTCTTGGGTTGAAAACAGTGTGCATCGGCGTAAGTAGTCGGCCTCTTTCAGGCCAGAGGGACCATAGAGATGTTCCTGTAGATATGAACTTTGCAGGTCCGTAGGTAACTTTAATGTCCAATAAAGGATGACAGTCGCTATCACAATTCTAACGACAAAATAATGTGGCAGGTCTCTCAAGATGGGATTGTATCCTAGAGTAAAGCCTCTTTTCCTTTGTTTATTTGATCAAACTATGCTCAAAATGCAACCGTCCACTCTGCACCTTCTCCACGTACATCTCTCTCTCTATCTCTCTCTCATGTCTTTTAAACCCCGATTGTGGCATAGACAACCGACATATCAAGTCTTCCTATCTTTAGCTATCTCCTGCAGCATCCCCCAGCTCTTCTGTATATTGCTAATCCCTACCACCAAATCTCGTCTCCATGTATTTCTTGTCCTCCTTCTCTTTCACTTTCCATGTAGGTTCCAGGAAACGGCCCTTATTCTTCCATATGACATGAGAATAGCATTGTTTCTCCTGTGTTTAGACGTTGTTGCATGCACCATTCCACCTAGTTTCACATAATCCCAAGATGCCAATCCGTAATATTTCATCTCATTTACAACCTGTGCTGTCTTTCCCATTTCATACATACTTCTAATATTCCATGTGCCAATTCTGGAGCTTTTACTAGGTGAAAGGAAGATAATCTACGGTGCGGATTCCTTGCAATTTTCTCTGCATCGCTTCATACCTCTTCTAGAAGAGCTTCTTTTCCTCTTGGTTGGCACAGTTATTATTTTATTTTTATTTGACTTGTTCGTGGTTGGTTGGATTTTGTAGCTAAAATTTTCTACTGGATAGAGTAGCAAACCCATTGCCCCCAGAAACATAAGGCCGACTAGCTCAGACGGGAAATCGAAAGCTGCTGTTTAATGGGGGCTGATTTGTGTATATGTTTGATAGAACACTGTGAGCTTTTTTTTACAATTTTACCCAAATCTATGCCTAAGCCGTCTATTTTTTTGCGACATGCATTGTTGGTCGCAGCGTTACTATTTGCTTTCCTTGTAAGTCAACACACGGGCGTACACCAGCATTGGGAGATTTTTTTCCCATGTAGCATAACATCATGTCACGGAAGATGAAATATTTTTGCCACGTTAAACGATACATTTATTTGGAGATAGCGGCAATGGAAAACATTGTTCATGGAGTACGAGACAGGGGGCGACCAAGATGAAGGTGGCAGCAGGACATCAAAGAAATCTTGAACATGACGCTGGAGGAGGTGTGAGATCTTGCTAGAGACAGAGAGTTTTTCAGACGGGCTGTGATGTAAGTGACGTTCCGCAAGGGACATGCTACAACTTGACTTGATACGTATAATATACGTGTGTTACATTGGACTGATCACTCTACATCATCATGTGCCGTGCCGGTTGGCTTATTGACTGGTCATTGTAAACTTTAATGTCTCGTAGCCTTTTCAGACTTTAAAGTATGAAATGCCTGCCACTTTACATTTCTAGACCCTAGTGTGCAGGAGGTAGGGGGGTCAATTCCTTTCATAGCCTATGGAATTAATGTCAAATGTGGGATTGAACACATAACTATCTTGTGTCCTAGTCGAAAGGCGAACGCTTATGTATTGTACTAACAGATTGGTCAGTATTTTCTTTAAACAAATTCTTGCTTACGCCAGAAAATATACGCAGAAAATTAAGGGGATACGTTTAGTTTAATTTTGTTGTCTGAGCATCATCACTGCACATCGAACCAATTAGTTCATAAGTGCTCCGATCTCCTTCCCAGTCTGTTTCTCAGCGTGTGGTGACTAGCGACACTAGCTTTAGTTTAGTTGTCTGGTCATCATCACTGCACATCGAACCAATTAGTTCATAAGTGCTTCGATCTCCTTCCCAGTCTGTTTCTCAGCGTATAGTGACTAGCGACACTAGTTTTAGTTTAGTTGTCTGGTCATCATCACTGCACATCGAACCAATTAGTTCATAAGTGCTCCGATCTCCTCCCCAGTCTGTTTCTCAGCGTGTGGTGACTAGCGACACTAGTTTTAGTTTAGTTGTCTGGTCATCATCACTGCACATCGAACCAATTAGTTCATAAGTGCTCCGATCTCCTCCCCAGTCTGTTTCTCAGCGTGTGGTGACTAGCGACACTAGTTTTAGTTTAGTTGTCTGGTCATCATCACTGCACATCGAACCAATTAGTTCATAAGTGCTCCGATCTCCTCCCCAGTCTGTTTCTCAGCGTGTGGTGACTAGCGACACTAGTTTTAGTTTAGTTGTCTGGTCATCATCACTGCACATCGAACCAATTAGTTCATAAGTGCTCCGATCTCCTCCCCAGTCTGTTTCTCAGCGTATGGTGACTAGCGACACTAGCTTTAGTTTAGTTGTCTGGTCATCATCACTGCACATCGAACCAATTAGTTCATAAGTGCTCCGATCTCCTCCCCAGTCTGTTTCTCAGCGTATGGTGACTAGCGACACTAGCTTTAGTTTAGTTGTCTGGTCATCATCACTGCACATCGAACCAATTAGTTCATAAGTGCTCCGATCTCCTCCCCAGTCTGTTTCTCAGCGTATGGTGACTAGCGACACTAGTTTTAGTTTAGTTGTCTGGTCATCATCACTGCACATCGAACCAATTAGTTCATAAGTGCTCCGATCTCCTTCCCAGTCTGTTTCTCAGCGTATGGTGACTAGCGACACTAGTTTTAGTTTAGTTGTCTGGTCATCATCACTGCACATCGAACCAATTAGTTCATAAGTGCTTCGATCTCCCCCTCCTCCCCCAGTATGTTTCTCAGCGTGTTTTCGACTAACGATACCAGTTCTTTGTTGGTTTACTTTCCTTCTTTGGCTACTCCCCATTTGACTTGGTATTCTTGCAGTCTGGTTAGGGTTGTAGAGTCACCACTATTATTTGAATCATTTATCCAGCTTCTCTCACTTAGGAAATTCAGAATATCAACCTAGTCCATTGTTTGCCCTATTTTGACAGCAGTGATATCTGCAAGCCTATCGGCGTGTTTATTTCCCCTTACATCTGCATGCCATGTTAGTTGCAGGTTTCTGTGGCTGAGTAGTTAAGCCCTTTGCCTTGCGAGTCGAGGGTCGTGGATTCGAATCCGGACAGCGTCGTTCTGTTCACGAGTGCAGTTTTTTTCGAGACCCCTAGGATTGTTGCCAGAGCTACGGAGTTCGTGCTTTATGCAATACTCTCGGTAGGTGGTGTGCAATTTCTGATGAGAGGGACCGAGTCATATGAGGCAAACCCGGTGCAAGGAAATCAATCCTTCGGCTATAAAACCCTCTAAACCCTTTTAATTGCACATCCTTTACATGACTTTACGAATCAATCCCAGCTTTTTAACGCTGTTTGTGGTTTTTTCAGGCATTATTACGTTCAGTAGTTTGCCATTGTTTTTGAACGGGTGGTGCCATTGTCCTTTTGTAAAAATCCACGCGAAACAATTTACAACCAAATTTTCCGAAGGGTGATTCGAACTCAGAACGTCGGGGTTAATAGACCGAGTTACTATCCCTAAGCCACAGACACCACCATGATGCCATGGCATAACAATTCAACTGATGTTTGTCAGCCAAGACTTCCTGAGCGACTCCAACCACTGTTTTCGAGTCCAACCTGTTTCAATCTTCCTGAGCATACTCATTGAGTCATTGAGAAAACGTGCATTGATAACAGTCTGTGACTCCAGTTAGACAGACCATCGCATTAGTTACTGCCATGATTTCCACAGTGAGACTGCTTGTAGTTACGGCAACACTAAAGACATACGTAAAATAACTTACCAAGTTGAATTCTTACAAAACTTTAATGAGATGATTGTTTGTTTCATAAACTTAAGGCGTACTAACAGATTCTGAATTCAGGCCCTTTTATATGCATTTTTCAATTGCTAAAACACGAACGCTCAACAGCTTCCTCTATTTGAAACAGACGATATAAATAATATTTACCAGAACTATTTTATAAGCATCCGGATTTTGTTATGATGTACTCTAACGTTCAGGTCTGTAAACACAGAACCACTTAGCTGCTAGCCCTAAAGCTACATGTTTAGTAGATTAATGAATACAGAACAGATTATTTAAAGCAACAATATCATACAGTCACGAACTTTTGTTCTTAAGACAAATCATTGTCTATTGAGAAAACAACTGACGCAGAACTGTTCATAAAAGTGATGACTGCCTTAAACAAATTTTCTCTGTGAGTGCGGGTTCAATTCCGCGGGCTGGCAGAAAAGCCACAGGTTCTCCAGATTTACGGTGTTCGTTGCACCGAACCGAAGGGTTACGATGTCCATGGCACAGAGCCGAAGAGCTGAAAGATCAAGTGCTTCTGGATCGGAAAAAAACAAACAACAAATTTCGTTTAATTTTAGAGTTATTTCTTCAGTTTTGGCAATTGTTATATAATAGGATAGGGAAGCTACTCTAGTAAATAAAAAGCGTCGCAGATATCGGATGTGTTGGCCTACTTGTAGGCGCATAATTGGCACAACGTACAATCGCTCTTCTGCAGTTGTCATAAAGAGTAGTTAACAAGTAGTCGACGCCTGTCTGCTCAGCGTGTTCGTAGCGCGTTGGACTGCGGGTGACTAGTCCTCTGTGTGTGCGGGTTCAATTCCGCGGACTGGCAGAAAAGCCACAGGTTCCCCAGATTCACGATGTCCATGGCACCGAGCCGAAGAGCTGAAAGCTCAAGTGCTTCTGGATCGGAAAAATCCAAAAACAAGTAGTCGATATGGAGCGTTCGAAGAAGAAGAAGCATACAATAGGAAAGACGGAGTGGAAATGTTCACATCTGAAGCTTGAATAGCATATCTGAGTCAGTGGAAGATATTGTTGGAAAGAGAGGGACTGGCCAAGGAAGGTGCTGCAGGAAAACAACAGGATGGACAAATTAGCTATAACCAAAAGCAAATATGGGTTAAGACAATCAGAAAGTAATCAACATTAACGCAGTACGACTAAAATATATATACACGTAGATTAGACGTATCTAGGGAGCATTTCTTCAGCAAACGGAAGAATAACTAATGAAATTCTACACAGATGCAACAAAGCAAATCAAATGATAGGACAAATGGCGTCAATTTTAAAGTGCAAACATGTCACTATGAACACATAAAAGAGCAATGTTCAATACAATCTTTCTCCCCACATTTTGCTACCAGTGAAAAAACCTGAACGCTGACATCAGATAGTATAGAAGAAAACTAGTCATGATAGAGATGAAGTGTCTAAGCAGAATGCTGTGAGTAACAAGAAGAGACTGGTTGAGAAATGAAGACATCAGGAAAAAGTGGGTACAACATCAGTACTGAACTTCATCAAGAAACAACATATTAAATGGTTCGGTCACATAAGCAGATTACCAACAGACAGTGTGATACACAGAACAATGTTGCTCCGATAGAGTGGATACAAAGCAAAAGGCCGTCGACGGAAAAGAGATAACAGAGGACACGAAAGACACTGTTTATGAAACGCACACAAAAGTCTCTTCTAGAAATCTCTTCTTACCCTGACGCTGTGAGGCAAAACAGGATTGGTGAAAAGAAATAAATAATTTATATATAACTTCTTTCTTGGAAATATGAGACTAGTTTGTTTTTGATTCGACCAGGAAGTTGCACTAAGATCCGGATTCCTATTAATTGTTAAATTTGCCTTTATTATCAAAGTGGTATTTTGTCATGTTTTTAAGTGTCTTGTTCCTGTTTACTGCAACAATTGTTTACAAATAATGCTAATTTTACTTTTTTTTTTTGTGACTCACATTTTTAAAACTATTTCAATTTTTTGACCGCAACGGCAGTCGCGTATGTCAAGAATGTGAAGTACAGTATGTCAAACAGGTCAAGGGGGTCATGGTTTGTTGACAGCTAAATGATGAATATATACAGTGGCGGCTCGTCATTAAGGGCCAATGGGGCCGGGCCCCATCAAAAATAATGTATAACGTGTGTTTATTATTTTATAAATTAAAATATAGCTACCAAAAACCATGATTTATCAGGACAAATTTGTCTTGAACCACCAACAAAAATGATCGCGAGACGCCACTGAATATATATTTCAATGCTATATTGAACCAAAACTTATATATGGCAGCGTATCGTGGACAATCAACAAGCAATCAATAAGAACATTGGAAGCCACAGAGATACGGTTTTACAGAAGAATGCTGAAAATTCCATGGACTGCAGAGAAAACAAAGGATGAGGTTTTAAAACAGGCATGCACACAAAGAAACCGTATCAAAAGAATAAGAATCAGACGATCAAGGTTCTTCGGGCATATCATGCGAAGAAGAGGTTTAGAACATTTGGTCTCCTGTGTGTTGCCGGCATCCGAAAAGGGAGCAAAGAATAGTAGCACTACCCTACACGGCATGTCTAAGACGCGACTGAGGTAAGGAAGCTACCTAGTAAATAAAAAAGTCGCAGAAATCGAAAGTGCTGGCCTACTTGTTATGCATAACTGGCACAACGTACAATCACTCTTAGGCTCGAATCACATACTAATCACAAAGAGTGGTTAACAAGTGGTCGATATGGAACGTTTGAAGAAGAAGATGAACATTTGGTGACAACAGGTAAAATTCAAGAATGGGGAGATCGTGGATGACAGTGAGAAGATGTTGAATGGTCTGACTTCGTAGTTCGACAAAAGATGGACGTCAGAACTGATAAACTGTACCAAGGGGAGAGAGAGAGAGAGAGAGTTGTGGAGAGACATGATAGCCTACTCCGCCAGGTATGGCACTTAATTGATCGATATATTCCTAAGTTGTGGTAATATAGGGCCTAGGGGTTTCAGCCCTGGAGACATCTCCGGATCTGAGGCACTCGTCCTTCAGACTAGCAATGGACCAACCGTAGGTCGGTTTCAGATCCAGAGACATCTCGGAGACATCTCAGGATGGTACAATAGCGGTTTCAGATTCAGAGACATCTCGGGATGGTATAATAGTGGTTTCAGATCTAGAGATATCTCAAGATCTGAGACATTCGGGATGTCTTATGAACGCGTATTTTTCGCCAGCGCTATTTTCATTTCGTCTATTTTTTTTTCTTCCAAGAAACGCCATCAAGAAACACATAGCACATAGATAGCACCAAAGTGGACCACAAATCGTAGACCAAAGCCCTTGCTAATATACCAACCAAAACCAAGACCCTACTCGATATACCAGCCAAGACCAAGATCCTTGCCCGCAACAAACAGAAACTAAGGTCTTCTGGAATATATACTAGCCAAAACCAAAGCCCACACAAAGACCAAAGCCCTTGTCGACATACCAACCAAACCCAAGGCCCCAATCAACACACCAGCCACAACCCAGGGCCCACTCGATATACCAACCAAGACCAAAGTCTGTGTTGGAAACCATGTTTGCACATGGTTTCAACGTACCCAATGGGAGGAGGAGGGGGAACTTCTCGTACCAAGATATACAACAAGATCGTTTCAAACTTTGAGGCTGGAGAAGTCCAAGCGACGATTGGTAGCCATTTAGCCGAATATGTGGACTGCCCAAACGAGCATCTCCGCAAAACATGCCAACACGCAGATGTGCAAGAGCTGTGGATGCACACGAATCAAAGTGTCACTCTACGGATGTTTCGGAGATTCATCTCTTCACCAAGACTTCACCAAGACTTCACCAAAAATTCAACTCTTCGTAAGAGGCGACTAAGGAGATTTTGGCTGAAATCGGATGCACGTGTCCTAAACGTGTAGAAGTCTATGCATTTAGCAGGGTACTACCAAACCAATATGCAACGTATGCACGTTCTTGGCAAAGATCAAACATATCACAAAGAGTGATTAAAATTGGTCGTAAAGAACGAACGCAAAGAAGAAGTACACAGAGCACCATCAAAGTTCTGTCCTACAGTGAAAGATTCCTGCTCCTCTCGACTTTTTCCATTTTTTTTTGAGGACCTCGTTCGTCCACCTACCGTTTTTTCCAAAACTAGAAAATCCTATACACAATCATCGCGATATTTTTGCAAGCAACCTTCTATCCGACATCTCCGAGTCGTCAACCCAGCCGACCACAAAGGTCGAACACTTCTATAGTATGGTCTAAGTTTCTGAATGTCCCCACTTGTCCTTGGTACTAAGTTCCTTTCTGAGTGTCCCCCACTGGCCCTCGGTATCATGTTATTATTAGAGTGTCCCCACTAGTACTTTATTGGTATCAGCGTCCCGGTCCCACAAGTACTTAATCATTGTGAAAGAATCTCCACGGGTATTTATTCATTTTCAAAGTGTCTCTACGGGTACATAGTCCCTTTACTCAAACTGTGAGTGTCAGGGTAAGAACTGTCGCCCGAGTGGTTACCGGGGCCCAAATTTGGGTGTAAAGAATAGAACCACTGTTACCTGCCACGCATGTCGTAAGAGGCGGCTAAGGAGGTTTGGCTGAAATCGGATGCATGTGTCCTAAACGTGTAGAAGTCTATGCGTTTAGGGGCCGACCAAACCAATGTGTAACGTATACACGTTCTTGGCAAAGATCAAACATATCACAAAGAGTGATTAAAATTGGTCGTAAAGAACGAATGCAAAGAAGAAGAAGAAGGGTAAGAGCACTTATACAGTAGCAAAAGCGAAGATTCTGCCGAATGTATTTTATCGGGAAGCGAAAACCGTCCAAAAAAGGGGAAATCCGCACATTGTATTGGGTCAATGCCTACACCAGACAACATAGACTAAGGGAAGTAATACACTATGATACCATTTCGGAAATGTCTGTTTTACATACGTAGAGGTCAAGCGAGGACCTAACGTACTCATATTCTCAACGCAAACCACACAGATCACAAAGAGCAATGAGCTTGATTGATAAGAACGAAGGGACACCCAAACAAACAACACACTAAACAAACTGAAAATGCAGTCGAGTCTGATAATTAAAGTGACTACTTCGCAAAATGTTACAAGCAGAACGTTATCGTAACTTACGCTATTCTACTACTACGTCTACACGATTTACAAATTAATTCAGACAAAAGAAACGACCAGAAAACTAAAGACCTCCATCAATGGGTGTTTACGTAGAATAGAGGTACTGAAATGGTATGATAAGATTACGAACGAGGAACTCACAGACAGAACTAAGCAGATACCAGTAGGGAAGGAACCACGAAAAAGACGCTAGCGATGGATAGGACATACATTGAGAAGACAGACAGGAAGTATTGCAGACAGGCACTGTTTTGGCACCCGCAAGGAAAGAGGAGTAGGGGAATGTCTAGACAGACATGGAGAAGAGAGCTGGAGGCTAAGTATAGGTAAAACATGGAAAGAATTGGAAGGAATGACAAGAGAGAGGAAGAGCTGGAATAAATTTTTTGAAGACCTGTGCTCCGTTTGGAGATTAAAGGTGAAGAAGTAGAAGAAGAAGAAGAACGTATTAGATGCTCTTTTGAACTCTATCTCGCAACATTTTTGTAGTTAGTTCTTTAAAAGAAGCTGTTTATTGTGCACTGTTTTCAACATATTCTCTCATATTCTCTAATTAAATGGAAAAACACCGATGCGTATTTTTTAAAACACATTTTTATTCAATAAAATTTGTTGTCTCTAAATTAACAAATGTTGCTTAACTGTCGAATAAACCACGATGTAGAAATAGATAGCTTTGCTGTAGATTTCAGACCTTAACATTTAATTAGAATGTGTTAATGTCAATTTGGTACTAAGTTGACATGAAACAATGCTTTTCGTAGTGTGTGGCAGTCATATTTTTGAATATATACAATGCTCGCGCACCCTGTAAAAACAAACAGACATAGTACATGGTGTTCAAGATAAAAGCAGCCTGTGAATGGAGCTAATCTGGTATATATGTATGAAAAGGAGAAGGTTCAGTTATGACGTAGTATAGGTCAAGGTTGTGTGACGGTATGTAATTGTAGTGCGGAAGGGGCGATGAACAAATGTGACGTAGGACGAGCTAGTCAGAACCAGTTTAAATAGTAAATAAACACCACTCACTGTGTAACTGGCAACTTTCGATTTGTCAATGGGGCTGCATTTATCTTGAACACCCTGTAGCTCGGTCCGGATTCGATCTCACAACCTTCAGAACGACAGGCAAACGTCTTAGCCTCATTGCTGTAGTGACCCCCTAATTCACTATTATGGCAGAGTAGAAGAAGATAAACAGACTATCTAGACCATGTCTAAATCTTCATTTCTTCAACGTAAATAATTCATCAAGTACCATACCTGCCTGTGTAGACGATCATGTATCTCCCACACACACTCTCTCTATCATTGGTGCAGTTAATCAGTTCTGACATCGATCTTTTGTCGAAGAATGGTGTCAGACCATTAACAATTTTCTCTCTCTGTCTTAAACGATCTCTCCTTCCCTGAATTTTACCTGTTGTCACCAAATGTTTTAAATCTCCTCTTCGCATTATTTTCCCCAAGAACTTTGGTTGTCTGATTCGTATTCTTTTGATAAGGTTTCTCTGCGTGTATGCCTGATTAAAAACCTCATCATTTATTTCCTTCGCTGTCCATGGAATTTTCAGCATTCTTCTGTAGAACCACATCTCTGTGGCTTCCAATGATCTTATTGATTGCTTGTTCATTGTCCATGATAAATAATAACAAAAATAATAACGAAAATATAACATATATTTTTTTAAAAGATCTGTTCGTGTACACAAGTTTGATAACCGTTAGCAACCGTGCTATAGCAAATCAACTCCAAGGTTCGTGACGACAACCACTGAACCAGAAATAAATATATCATTTGAAAATGAGTTAACTGTGTACTTATAATGACGTCAGTATACACAGATTGAAATGAGTTAACTGTGTACTTATAATGACGTCAGTATACACAGATTGAAATGAGTTAACTGTGTACTTATAATGACGTCAGTATACACAGATTGAAATGAGTTAACTGTGTACTTATAATGACGTCAGTATACACAGATTGAAATGAGTTAACTGTGTACTTATAATGACGTCAGTATACACAGATTGAAATGAGTTAACTGTGTACTTATAATGATGTCAGTATACACAGATTGAAATGAGTTAACTGTGTACTTATAATGACGTCAGTATACACAGATTGAAATGAGTTAACTGTGTACTTATAATGACGTCAGTATACACAGATTGAAATGAGTTAACTGTGTACTTATAATGACGTCAGTATACACAGATTGAAATGAGTTAACTGTGTACTTATAATGACGTCAGTATACACAGATTGAAATGAGTTAACTGTGTACTTATAATGACGTCAGTATACACAGATTGAAATGAGTTAACTGTGTACTTATAATGACGTCAGTATACACAGATTGAAATGAGTTAACTGTGTACTTATAATGATATCAGTATACACAGATTGAAATGAGTTAACTGTGTACTTATAATGATGTCAGTATACACAGATTGAAATGAGTTAACTGTGTACTTATAATGATGTCAGTATACACAGATTGAAATGAGTTAACTGTGTACTTATAATGATGTCAGTATACACAGATTGAAATGAGTTAACTGTGTACTTATAATGATGTCAGTATACACATATTGAAATGAGTTAACTGTGTACTTATAATGACGTCAGTATACACAGATTGAAATGAGTTAACTGTGTACTTATAATGATGTCAGTATACACAGATTGAAATGAGTTAACTGTGTACTTATAATGACGTCAGTATACACAGATTGAAATCAGTTAACTGTGTACTTATAATGACGTCAGTATACACAGATTGAAATGAGTTAACTGTGTACTTATAATGATATCAGTATACACAGATTGAAATGAGTTAACTGTGTACTTATAATGATGTCAGTATACACAGATTGAAATGAGTTAACTGTGTACTTATAATGATGTCAGTATACACAGATTGAAATGAGTTAACTGTGTACTTATAATGATGTCAGTATACACAGATTGAAATGAGTTAACTGTGTACTTATAATGATGTCAGTATACACATATTGAAATGAGTTAACTGTGTACTTATAATGACGTCAGTATACACAGATTGAAATGAGTTAACTGTGTACTTATAATGATGTCAGTATACACAGATTGAAATGAGTTAACTGTGTACTTATAATGACGTCAGTATACACAGATTGAAATCAGTTAACTGTGTACTTATAATGACGTCAGTATACACAGATTGAAATGAGTTAACTGTGTACTTATAATGACGTCAGTATACACAGATTGAAATGAGTTAACTGTGTACTTATAATGATGTCAGTATACACAGATTGAAATGAGTTAACTGTGTACTTATAATGATGTCAGTATACACAGATTGAAATGAGTTAACTGTGTACTTATAATGATGTCAGTATACACAGATTGAAATGAGTTAACTGTGTACTTATAATGATGTCAGTATACACAGATTGAAATGAGTTAACTGTGTACTTATAATGATGTCAGTATACACAGATTGAAATGAGTTAACTGTGTACTTATAATGATGTCAGTATACACAGATTGAAATGAGTTAACTGTGTACTTATAATGACGTCAGTATACACAGATTGAAATGAATGGTTTTAACCTTTTGATAGCCATGGACCTCATCTGAGAATAATATTTTAAAATTTGTAGCAATAAAAAACGTACGAAAATAATAATTATTTTTATATGCTGTCATGTCGACTCTATGAACATGATACAGAAGATCAAGACCGATTATGTACGAAGGCAGTGGATGCTTCTTCTTCTCTTCCTCCATTTACTTCTTTATAGAAGTGTTGGAGGGTGAAACATAGTGATCTTCTGTGGGCTTGTTTTAAGGCACTTTGTAAGCTAATATTCATGTTCGTAAGGCTGTTCTTGATGCCAGCGCTCCATCTTTTGCGTGGTCTTCCTCTTGTTTTGTACTCATTATACTTTTTCTGTGTGGCTCTCTGTGGTAGGCGATACCAGGGCATTCTGGTCAGGTGTCCAAACCATTTAATCTGTTTTTTTATGAATTGCATGACTGGTTTCACATCCAGTCTCCTTCTATTTCTTCATTTCTAATTTTGTCTCTTATTGTCACACCTGCAGCTCTTCTAAGACACATCATCTCTGTTGTTATGATTTTCCGCTCATTAACTACTGTTATTGGCCATGTTTGACACTGGTAACATAGTGTTGGCCAGAAAATCGTTCTTATGAGATTTGTTTTAGTTGTTAGCGGTATCTCTTTATGTAACAATAGTGGACTCTCGCCTGTGCTACAGAGTTTGTGTACTGCGGATTACATCTTCCTGTGTAAAAAAGAGATCGGAGCACTCATGGTTATTCACTGAAGTGCAATGATGATGGTCATTTCAATCAATTATAAATTATATGTAAAACTCCATCATATTTTAAAAAATCTTTGTACGCATTTATATTGCAATATATACGGAACAGGAATGGTGACTGGAAAAAGAACAAGAGAAAGACATAGAAGACGATGGATGCAAGATGTCAATGACGATCTGAGAATAACTGCTGCTGACTTCGGTCAACTTGGACAGAACATAGAGTTTTTCTGGACTGCTGTCATGGGAGCCAAGTTTCGGAAGGGACAAGCTACTTGATGATGATGATGATGATATACGGAACTAACCTTATACTGGTTTTGTGTCATTTTAACGAATACTGAGAGCCAGTATATCGGCTCATAAGGGCGAATGGGTTAATAGATTTAATAGCCGTCCATCGCAAGCGATGATGACAACAATCTCAGACGTGTGCTGTTGCACCTCTCTGGTGTGTGCGGAGGTGACTGTAGAGTCCAATCCTAGAACAGAATCCCCGACCACAGGTGGGGCATACATGATCAAGGTTAGACATGTGCGTGTTGTGTGCTCTGTCTTTTCGCGCTGCTCGTTTTCTCTGTGACTCAACAATACGATGATTCTCAGCTATTCAGGTTCCTCTTTTGTTGTTACAGCGCCACATTTGGCGATCTTGCGCAAGGATTCCCAGCACGTATTGTCTATATCAAAGCATTTCAGAGACACTTTAAGAGTGTATTTAAAGCGTTTTTCTGTCCACCAGCTAAACGTCTGCCCCCTTCAAGCTCGCCATACATCAGTTGTTTTGGGATGCGTGTATCAGGCATCCGAGCAACGTGACCGATCCATCTCACTTGGGCCTTCTGCAACAGGGTGTTGACGCTTGGGATCTTTGCTCTTGTGAGGACTTCGCTGTCTGGAATTTTGTCCTGCCAGTTTATTTTTAGTATTCTGCGTAGATAGCTTGTGTGGAAATGCGTGTGTGGATTAATAGATACTGCAGCTGTGTGCTATCAACTTTACTATACCGATCAGAATGCTGGAGAATGACAGAACAAGATATATCGAAACTCTCCATCTTCAATACAACTTGTCTGCGAAAAGTCTTACGCTTGTTCTGGTAAAATACTATCTCTAACCAAAAGCTGCTTACACAGTGTCAACAAGAGAATATGAGTATCCTCATCCAAAAGAAGTGTTGGAAATGGATCGGACATGTGATACGCATGAAGACGAACTCTTGTCACAAAAACTGCACCGAGATGGACACTAGAGAACAAACGAAAACGTGAAAAACACAAAACCCAGTGAGAATAACAGAACTTTAAAAACATGAAATGGGATATCTTTTCTTCAGATATGTTTATAGCGATAGGGTGTTAATCTGAAGAATATTGAGTTCAAATTCCGACAAGCTAGCGTTATATTTAACAGCAATAATGAAGTTTTGAAGGTTGGGGGACGTGGAAGGAGTATGGGGAAAATATTATGTTATTTGTTTATTCCTTATTTTAAGCGGACAAGAGCAAGACAGTGATATATTTGAGAGAGAAATAGTTAGCGATAGACAAATACCATATTTGGCAGAATGTACCACCATGACCAGGTACATAACGTGTTGGAGAGATATATTACAGCCGCATACTTTTTATATGGAAGTTGGTACTTAATCAGTTAATCAAGTCTATCAGAACGACCTGACTATAGGAAAACAATGGTTGGAAATCCGATAGAGATGTGAAATATTTACTAGTTGTTGCTTGACATAGAAGTTCCGAGGGTACGAGGCGTGAACCAGTTATTTCATGTAAGCCCACAACAAGTGGTTTGGTTTACAGGTTTCCTGATCACATTTAATCCCACTTGTTTATCTAAACTGCAAATGCATTTAAAGTAGGAGAAGGCACACCTGTGTGTCAAGAGACATCGATAAAAAGGAAAGTGAACGTTCACGCAAAAATTAGTCAAAATCGTCATACCATTCGCCCTAACTACGACTGAATTTATAGCGGGCGAACTAAGAAGCAGAAGAATCAATTATATCTCATTGACAGCCTAAAATGTGCATGTGCTGCCGGAACTACCAAGGGGAGCAAAGAATAGTACCACTGTGACATACAAGACATGTCGTAAGAGGTGAATGTGGTAGGGGCCTAGAGAAGCTACCCTAGTAACTAAAAAGCATCGCAGAAATCGAATGTGCTGGCCTACTTGCAGTCGCGTAACTGGCACAACGTACAATCGCGGTTAAGCTCAGATCACATACAAATCACAGAGTGGTTAACAATTGGTCGATATGGAGCGTTCGTAGAAGAAGAAGAAGAAGAAGAAGAAGACAGCCTAAAATAGTATTTAGCTGATGTACAATGGGTACAAAGATTTTAAACGCTATAGATAACAGTGATTGTATTCCAAAAGATCTACTAAAGTTCATATTTATTACTTTACCGAAGAAACCAAGAGCAGTCGAATGTGAAGATCACCGCACTATTAGTCTTATGAGCCACATGACAAAGATACTACTGAAGATAATAGTGAGAAGGATGAGAAGCAGAATAAGACCAGAAATCAATGATG
Organism: Arion vulgaris; assembly: GCA_020796225.1. Classification (NCBI taxonomy): domain Eukaryota; kingdom Metazoa; phylum Mollusca; class Gastropoda; order Stylommatophora; family Arionidae; genus Arion; species Arion vulgaris. Next base: position 61,851,073 of record CM036754.1, read on the forward strand.
AGCAGTGTGGATTTGTTGAAGGCAAGGGCACTAGCAACGCTATATATATCATAAGAACACTAATAGAAAGATCAATAGAAGTAAAAACAGATCTATACTTGTGCTTTTATAGACTACACCAAGGCGTTCGAAAATGTAAACCATCAAGAACTTTCCAAAATATCAGAGAGCTTAAACATCGACAGCAAAGTTCTAAGAGTCACTCAGAACATATATTGGCAGCAAACAGCAGCTATAAGAATAGACAAAAAGATAGGAACTTTCCAGAAGATCAAAAAGGGTGTTAGACAAAGATGCGTATTATCACCAGACCTGTTCTCACTGTATTGTGAAAACATTTTTAGGACTATAACGGATATTGCTGGAATAGATGTAGGAGGTCATGCCATAAATAACCTGAGATATGCTGATGATACTGTCTTAATAGCAAGAAATGAAATGGAGCTACAGAAATTAGTTGATAAGGTTGTGACAGAAAGTAACAACAAAGCACTCAGTTTGAATATTAAGAAGACAGAAGTTATGATCATATCAAAAAGCAGATTTTGCCAAAATGCACTATCACAGTAAATGGGACTGATCTAAGACAAGTGAAGCAATTTAAATACCTCGGAGTCCTGGTAACATCAGATGGCAGATGCTGATCAGAAATAAAGAGCAGAATAGGGCAGGCGAAAACAGCGTTCATGAAAATGAGAAGCATCATATGTAATAGTTAGGCCTCGCTACTGTTTAGAAATCCTGTGTCACAGTAACCCAGTTATGTAATAGTTAGAGGCCTCGCTACTGTTAATATCCTCCTGATGAATCCTGTGTCACGGAAACCAGTTATGTAATAGTTAGGCTTGTGGTCTCTACTAATATTCTTGGACACGGCACCAATATGTAATGGTGGGGTTCCTGGAATATCCTAGGTCTACGACGGCACCAAATATCTTCTTCTATATTCTATTATCCTTTGTTAAAGCACCAGTAAGAGGTCTGTGTCCTGGTCGCTAATATTATCTCAACAACAACAAACATATCAATCTGAACATTCATATCCAGACATTCTCCCTCTGTCTTACCGAAGTCTGTATCAATTTTAATATATTTATTTAAATTCTTAAAATCCAAAAGAATACATCACTACAAATAACATAAACACAACCAAATTAATATATACAACCAAACATTAGCACATAAAAGAATGTCTCTAACTAAAAATGTTTAAGTAATTTTCCCATATACATTATACTCTACACAAACATACCTATAGTTCTCAACCCTAAGTTATCTCCACTGGAAGTAAGACACAACTTGATTCGTCTAGCTGGAGAATCTCAAAACTATCTCTTCGATGATGATATAAACTTTAAAGTCATTGGGAGACGGTTGTCTCAGATCGATGGTGTTAAATCTATGTTCTCTATATGGCTGGATTATTTGGTGAAGTTGAAGACTTCCGAGTGAGTAGGGAGACGGTTGTCTCAGACTATAGCATACGTGTTAACTATAATAAGACTTGTAGCCTCTGTGATTGTCTCAGACCTGTCGCTGGGTCTGTCTCTACGCAGGTCTCTGTCTGATGTAGACTACACTTCCTGAATAGTCGAATCCTTCTGTGTGTGTCTCTTTACTCTTTCTGACTGGCGAATATTGACTGTTGAAGTCTAACTGTTTCAGGACTACCTACACTGACTGTCCCTTTGGGTCTGTCTCAGCCCCTCTGAATCGCTGAATCAATCTGTTCTTTAGTGTTGTGTTCTCTAGATAGTATGTGTATCTCTTCTAGTCTGTCTGCTGGCGAATATTGACTGTGTGTGTCTTTTCAGTTCTAGACAACACTTCTTGACTAGTCAATTCTTTCTGTCTGTAACTGTCTCAGACTCAGACTACCTACTCTCTGTCCCTCTGTCTGAATGAGAATTGACTACCCTCACTGCCTGTCCCTGGGTACCTCTCTGTTCCTCTGTTTCTATCCGAATGCGTGTCTAGAGTTGTGTCGAATCTACAAAATGCATCCTATTTATCATATGGAATTTTCTTTTTGTTTCCAAAACCAGTCATCGTCCTGTTAGTATATTCTCACGGTCAAATCTGGTTGCTGGTTGGGAAAATCCCAGCTAATTTGATAATCGTGACCGGACACTCACCTCTGGCAATTCCAGAAAACGAGAATACAATTAACCTCTCTGGCTCCAGGAAAGAAAGAAAACAGGGCAAAGGTTCAAACCCCAGTTAAGGGACACAAACATACTAATATATCTGGTCTGTTATCCTACGTCCACAGACAAGGTATATGGTTACCCCTTTGTTTAATGGAAAAATACGTGCCTAGATGAAGCTTGGGACTAGGGAAAAACCTGGTGTCATATTCCCTGCTACACATATGCAACAAGTCCTTGTCAGTTGAGGTCAGAATACGAATTATTCAGTGCTACATAGAACCAATACTGACATACGGATGCGAGTTATGGACAATGAACAAACAGATCGAAAAATATCTGAAGGCCACAGAAATGTGGTTTTACAGAAGAATGATGAGATTTCCATGGACTGCTAAAATCACTAATGTTGAGGTGGGTGTTGATTGAGGTCAAGACACATAGAAATCTTATTATCGATATAAGAAAGAGGCAGTCATCATTTTTCGGACATGTGATGAGGAGGGAGGTTTATAACACATTGTAACAACTGGTAAAATCGAGGGTAGACGAGACAGAGGAAGACACAGAGATACAATTTTGGATAGCCTGACTTCATGGCACAGTAGAGCGTCAACATCTGAATTGATAGCAAACACCAACGATAGAGATTTGTGGAGATCCATGATCGCCTACTCCAGCCGGAACAGCACCTGATGATGATGACAATGGGTACATGATCCCCAAGCTTAGAATCACTGTTCTTGAAGCATATTAGATCAAGAACAACTGGTTTGATGTATAGAAATATAGATTGTAAAACATTTGGCAAGTCATCACATTTTAAATACAAAGTGGGAATAAAAGAAGAGCAATTTACTGGGGACATGCGAGACCAGGTTCTGTGTCAGAGCAACAAAGTGCCCTTTGACAATTTCTAAATGTACATCCTTCTGTCTGTAAGGTTATGCTATGTTATTCTATTATCCATGTTTGATTTTTATAAAACGCTTCGACAAGTTTGAATTTGTGAAGTATTTCGTAAAGGGAAACAGAGATACGCACAGATATCGTCATCAAATAGCTTATTCTGAGCAGAGCTTTGTCACTTTAACAGTCCTTTGGAATTTCTCTCTTTCGTAGGCCAAATGTCCCGTCTTTGCTGCCGTCATGCTCAAACCATCAGTTACATTCTGAATCCATCTTCTCCGTGGTCTTCCTCTTATACTGTAAATACTGTATATATAGAAAGAGCGCGAGATAGAACGAGAGAGAGTTAGAAAGATAGAGAGAGAGGGGGGATAGAAAGGAGTAGAGAGATAGGGAGATACATATATAGATAGAGGGCTATATATATATATATATATATATATATGCTGCTGTTTTTTGTTGCACACTGATTACATTTTCTCACTTCTTAGTCCAGTTCTCTTTTGTGCTGTTGTTTTTAAATCTCTACTAAATGCACAAACATGGCGTTGAAGTTATAAATACAGAACTGAAGTTACAAACAGAGCACTTATCTTATCTTAACCACATTTACCGTGAAGCGTCGTGGGAAGAGTTAGTTTCTATCTTGTGCCAGATGTGTTGCGCTTGACGTTGTCAGTCCATGCTTTCGCAGGGACTCTGAGATGTTATCTATCCATCGTTTTCGTAGACATCTCATTTCACATGTTGTAATCTTTCTTTCTAGTGTCTTAGTCAGGGGCCATGTTTGGCACTGATAGCAGAGAATTGGAATAAATATGCACTTTATCAGTTGTCGTTTGACTGCATGTTAATGCTTGGATGTTTTAATAGTGGTGACAGTTGGTATGTCATTGCATTTGCCTTCTGGCATTTAGTCTCGATTTCTCTGTCCATCTTTCCATCTGCTGTAAATATAATCCCGAGATATTTGAATTCTGGAGTCTGCTGTATTTTGACATTATTCACGTGTATATTTAGTTGACCATTTGACCTACTTATTGTCATGACTTCTGTTTTGGAGGTGTTAATTTTCAAACAGAGCACTGAAGCTACAAATATGGCACTGAAGCTACAAATATGGCACTGAAGCTACAAATATAGCACTGAAGCTACAAATATGGCACTGAAGCTACAAATATGACACTGAAGCTACAAATATGACACTGAAGCTACAAATATAGCACTGAAGCTACAGATAAGGCACTGAAGCTACAAATATGGCACTGAAGCTACAAATATGGCACTGAAGCTACAAATATGGCACTGAAGCTACGAATATGGCACTGAAGCTACAAATATGGCACTGAAGCTACAAATATGGCACTGAAGCTACAAATATGGCACTGAAGCTACAAATAGAGCACTGAAGCTACAAATAGAGCACTGAAGCTACGAATAGAGCACTGAATTTACAAATAGGGCACTGAAGTTATAAATATGTAACTGAAGTTACAAACATGAGACTGACGTTATAACTAACGCCCTGTAATTATAAATAGTTACAAATAGGACGAGGAATACATAAATCTGGCTTTACACATAGAGCAATAAATTCACAGATAGGGCTGTTAATTCATAAATAAAGACTTAAATGTACACAAATGTTATCAATGAATTGAAGTAAGGGGCAGGGAACTATGACGATCCAGCTCAGGAGAAGAAAATGCTGGTAGGTCGGACATAATCGGAAGACACAGTCGAGTGTTACTAGACAAGCCCTTGAGTGGAATCTGAATAACGAGACTTCTGAAACAGACCTGGAGATGAAGTCTTCTTGAGGAACTGAAGGATGCAGGATTATCCTGAGAAGCCCTAAAGAAAACGTCAATCAGACCGAGGTAAAATGCAGGACAACTATTAAAGTCAAATGCTCCTCAAGAAGCGGGGAAAAATTAGCTTAGAAGAACTAAACAAAACTGACATTGTGTCCGTTAAGCAGCTATTTTATGAAAAGAGAAAAATATCTAGACAGAAATGAAAGACAAGAACAAATATTCATAAATTGCCAGTGTATTGCCGGGGCTCTCAAGGGGATCGAAGAATAGTAACACTGCGACCTATAAGGCATGTCGTAAGAGGCGACTGAGGTAGTTACCTATGGAATCTACCCTAGTAAATAAATAGCGTCGCAGAAATAGGATATGCTGGCCTATACTACAGGGTGTTCAACTTAAAAGCAGCCCGTGAATGGAGTTAATCTGGCATATATGTATGGAAATGAAAAGGTTCAGTTATTTCAAGTATAGTATAGGTCAAGGTTGTGTGACGGTGTGTAATTGTAGTGCGGGAAGGGGCGATGAACAAATGTGATGTAGGACGAGCTAGTCAGAACCGGTTTAAATAGTAAATAAATACAACTCAATATGTACCTGGCAACTTTCGAATTGTCAATGGGGCAAATTATCTTGAACACCCTGTAGTAGGTCATAACTGGTACAACGTACAATCGTTCTTAGGCTCAGATAACATAGAAATCACAAAGAGTGGGTAACAAGTGATTGATATGGAGCGTTTGAAGAAGAAGAAGATTATTTCTAAGTTTTTTTTTCAAAACTACATCTTCAGATTTGATTTTTCTTTGCAACTGAAACGCTCCATGGCGTTTTACTGACTTTTGTTTTGCATGACCAAATCTACAGAGCATATGAATGATTATTTTAACAGAAACTTTTACGATCGCGAGAGAGAGAAAGAAACTTTTGTGGCAATGCACAATAAATCATGCATGCATGTCTACTTTGAATCTTGTTTTCTCTATTTACGTATAAACAGGGGCGTATCTACTAGTGCCACTCATGTGGGCTCTGATGGTGGGCTAAATTATGAAAGAAGGTATTATTTTACTTTCTTTCTTTTCTCCAATCCTGTTTTGACTCATAGGTTAAGGATAAGAAGAGATTTATAGAACGGGCTTTTATGTGCGATTCATAAATAGTGTATTTCTTTGCTTCTGTTATCTCTGAGGTCCACGTTTTCCGTGTCCGGCCTTTTGCTTTGTATCCATTGTATCGGAGCAACATTACTCTTTGAGGTGCACTGTCTGTTGGTAATCTGTTATGTGGTCGAACTATTTAATTTGTTGTTTCTTGATGAAGCTCAATACTGATGTTGTTCTCACTTTTTTTCTGATGTCTTCATTTCTCAATCAGCCTCTTCTTGTTACCCCCAGCTTTCTTCGTAGACACTTCAGGTACAAGAAGGTATTTAAGAAAATAAATAGATCTATCCAGAAGGAATTCAAAATCAAAGAATACTGGCTGATGCTGCAAATAAGAAAATTGAAGTATTTTTGACCTTTAATAAGACGCGAATGATTTTAGATTAAGTAAGGATGCTTCCAGGCAAAGAGGAGAAGAGAGAAGATCACGGAGAAGATGGATTCAGGATGTAACTGATGATTTGAGCATGACGGCTGTAGAGACTGGACATCTGACCTATGAGAAAGAGAGAAAGAGAGAGAGAAAGAGAGAGAGAGAGAGAGTGAAGTATAAATATTACCATTACTATAATCAGCAACCATTTTGAGTATGAATCTACAGCAACCAGTTTTACTATGAATGTAACTAATATTGCAAACAGCAACCAGTTTTACTATGAATGTAACTAATATTGCAACCAGCAACCAATTTTACTATGAATGTAACTAATATTGCAAACAGCAACCAGTTTTACTATGAATGTAACTAATATTGCAAACAGCAACCAGTTTTACTATGAATGTAACTAATATTGCAACCAGCAACCAATTTTACTATGAATGTAACTAATATTGCAAACAGCAACCAGTTTTACTATGAATGTAACTAATATTGCAACCAGCAACCAGTTTTACTATGAATGTAACTAATATTGCAACCAGCAACCAGTTTTCAGAACCACACAGAAGATCTGCAATTGGAATCTATGTGGATAAGTGATTGAGTTGTTCTTCTTGAGTATGTAGATAAGTGATTGAGTTGTTCTTCTTGAGTATGTAGATAAGTGATTGAGTTGTTCTTCTTGAGTATGTAGATAAGTGATTGAGTTGTTCTTCTTGAGTATGTAGATAAGTGATTGAGTCCTTCTTCTTGAGTATGTAGATAAGTGATTGAGTTGTTCTTCTTGAGTATGTAGATAAGTGATTGAGTTGTTCTTCTTGAGTATGTAGATAAGTGATTGAGTTGTTCTTCATGAGTATGTAGATAAGTGATTGAGTTGTTCTTCTTGAGTATGTAGATAAGTGATTAAGTCCTTCTTCTTGAGTATGTAGATAAGTGATTGAGTTGTTCTTCTTGAGTATGTAGATAAGTGATTGAGTTGTTCTTCTTGAGTATGTAGATAAGTGATTGAGTCCTTCTTCTTGAGTATGTAGATAAGTGATTGAGTTGTTCTTCTTGAGTATGTAGATAAGTGATTGAGTTGTTCTTCTTGAGTATGTAGATAAGTGATTGAGTTGTTCTTCTTGAGTATGTAGATAAGTGATTGAGTTGTTCTTCTTGAGTATGTAGATAAGTGATTGAGTTGTTCTTCTTTAGTATGTAGATAAGTGATTGAGTTGTTCTTCTTGAGTATGTAGATAAGTGATTGAGTTGTTCTTCTTGAGTATGTAGATAAGTGATTGAGTTGTTCTTCTTGAGTATGTAGATAAGTGATTGAGTTGTTCTTCTTGAGTATGTAGATAAGTGATTGAGTTGTTCTTCTTGAGTATGTGGATAAGTGATTGAGTTGTTCTTCTTGAGTATGTAGATAAGTGATTGAGTTGTTCTTCTTGAGTATGTGGATAAGTGATTGAGTTGTTCTTCTTGAGTATGTAGATAAGTGATTGAGTTGTTCTTCTTGAGTATGTAGATAAGTGATTGAGTTGTTCTTCTTGAGTATGTAGATAAGTGATTGAGTTGTTCTTCTTGAGTATGTAGATAAGTGATTGAGTTGTTCTTCTTGAGTATGTAGATAAGTGATTGAGTTGTTCTTCTTGAGTATGTAGATAAGTGATTGAGTTGTTCTTCTTGAGTATGTAGATAAGTGATTGAGTTGTTCTTCTTGAGTATGTAGATAAGTGATTGAGTTGTTCTTCTTGAGTATGTAGATAAGTGATTGAGTTGTTCTTCTTGAGTATGTAGATAAGCGATTGAGTTGTTCTTCTTGAGTATGTAGATAAGTGATTGAGTTGTTCTTCTTGAGTATGTAGATAAGTGATTGAGTTGTTCTTCTTGAGTATGTAGATAAGTGATTGAGTTGTTCTTCTTGAGTATGTAGATAAGTGATTGAGTGTTCTTCTTGAGTATGTAGATACGTGATTGAGTTGTTCTTCTTGAGTATGTAGATAAGTGATTGAGTTGTTCTTCTTGAGTATGTAGATAAGTGATTGAGTTGTTCTTCTTGAGTATGCAGATAAGTGATTGAGTTGTTCTTCTTGAGTATGTAGATAAGTGATTGAGTTGTTCTTCTTGAGTATGTAGATAAGTGATTGAGTTGTTCTTCTTGAGTATGTAGATAAGTGATTGAGTTGTTCTTCTTGAGTATGTAGATAAGTGATTGAGTTGTTCTTCTTGAGTATGTAGATACGTGATTGAGTTGTTCTTCTTGAGTATGTAGATAAGTGATTGAGTTGTTCTTCTTGAGTATGTAGATAAGTGATTGAGTTGTTCTTCTTGAGTATGTAGATAAGTGATTGAGTTGTTCTTCTTGAGTATGTAGATAAGTGATTGAGTTGTTCTTCTTGAGTATGTAGATGTGATTGAGTTGTTCTTCTTGAGTATGTAGATAAGTGATTGAGTTGTTCTTCTTGAGTATGTAGATAAGTGATTGAGTTGTTCTTCTTGAGTATGTAGATAAGTGATTGAGTTGTTCTTCTTGAGTATGTAGATAAGTGATTGAGTTGTTCTTCTTGAGTATGTAGATAAGTGATTGAGTTGTTCTACTTGAGTATGTAGATAAGTGATTGAGTTGTTCTTCTTGAGTATGTAGATAAGTGATTGAGTTGTTCTTCTTGAGTATGTAGATAAGTGATTGAGTTGTTCTTCTTGAGTATGTAGATAAGTGATTGAGTTGTTCTTCTTGAGTATGTAGATAAGTGATTGAGTTGTTCTTCTTGAGTATGTAGATAAGTGATTGAGTTGTTCTTCTTGAGTATGTAGATAAGTGATTGAGTCCTTCTTCTTGAGTATGTAGATAAGGGATTGAGTCCTTCTTCTTGAGTATGTAGATAAGGGATTGAGTTGTTCTTCTTGAGTATGTAGATAAGTGATTAAGTCCTTCTTCTTGAGTATGTAGATAAGTGATTAAGTCCTTCTTCTTGAGTATGTAGATAAGTGATTAAGTCCTTCTTCTTGAGTATGTAGATAAGTGATTGAGTTGTTCTTCTTGAGTATGTAGATAAGTGATTAAGTCCTTCTTCTTGAGTATGTAGATAAGTGATTAAGTCCTTCTTCTTGAGTATGTAGATAAGTGATTAAGTCCTTCTACTTGAGTATGTAGATAAGTGATTAAGTCCTTCTTCTTGAGTATGTAGATAAGTGATTGAGTCCTTCTTCTTGAGTATGTAGATAAGTGATTGAGTTGTTCTTCTTGAGTATGTAGATAAGTGATTAAGTCCTTCTTCTTGAGTATGTAGATAAGTGATTAAGTCCTTCTTCTTGAGTATGTAGATAAGTGATTAAGTCCTTCTTCTTGAGTATGTAGGTAAGTGATTGAGTCCTTCATCTTGAGTATGTAGATAAGTGATTGAGTTGTTCTTCTTGAGTATGTAGATAAGTGATTGAGTTGTTCTTCTTGAGTATGTAGATAAGTGATTGAGTCCTTCTTCTTGAGTATGTAGATAAGTGATTAAGTTGTTCTTCTTGAGTATGTAGATAAGTGATTAAGTCCTTCTTCTTGAGTATGTAGATAAGTGATTGAGTTGTTCTACTTGAGTATGTAGATAAGTGATTAAGTCCTTCTTCTTGAGTATGTAGATAAGTGATTAAGTCCTTCTTCTTGAGTATGTAGATAAGTGATTGAGTTGTTCTACTTGAGTATGTAGATAAGTGATTGAGTTGTTCTACTTGAGTATGTGGATAAGTGATTGAGTTGTTCTTCTTGAGTATGTAGATAAGTGATTAAGTCCTTCTACTTGAGTATGTAGATAAGTGATTGAGTTGTTCTTCTTGAGTATGTAGATAAGTGATTGAGTCCTTCTTCTTGAGTATGTAGATAAGTGATTAAGTCCTTCTTCATGAGTATGTAGATAAGTGATTAAGTCCTTCTTCTTGAGTATGTAGATAAGTGATTGAGTTGTTCTACTTGAGTATGTAGATAAGTGATTGAGTTGTTCTACTTGAGTATGTAGATAAGTGATTGAGTTGTTCTTCTTGAGTATGTAGATAAGTGATTAAGTCCTTCTACTTGAGTATGTAGATAAGTGATTGAGTTGTTCTTCTTGAGTATGTAGATAAGTGATTAAGTTGTTCTTCTTGAGTATGTAGATAAGTGATTGAGTCCTTCTTCTTGAGTATGTAGATAAGTGATTAAGTCCTTCTTCTTGAGTATGTAGATAAGTGATTAAGTCCTTCTTCTTGAGTATGTAGATAAGTGATTAAGTCCTTCTTCTTGAGTATGTAGATAAGTGATTGAGTCCTTCTTCTTGAGTATGTAGATAAGTGATTAAGTCCTTCTACTTGAGTATGTAGATAAGTGATTAAGTCCTTCTTCTTGAGTATGTAGATAAGTGATTGAGTTGTTCTTCTTGAGTTCCAGAGGTCATTGGCTTGAATACAGACTGCGTCATTCTGTTCACGACTTCCTTTTTTAGAGATCCTAGGAGTGCTGTGGAGCTACAGGGTTTGTACATTGTGCAATACTTAGACAGGTGGTGTTCCTTTCTGCGAGAGGACCGAGATATATGGGTAAGCCGGGCATTGAAATTAATCCTCCATCTTTAAACCTTTAGTTCTCCAATTGTTGCCTCTAACTAAAATTTGACGGTTGCAGACTTCTCGAGTTTCTGCCTTGCTCTGTATGTAACGTTCATTTCAATACACGTTTTTATATCTTTTGACAGAGTTGCTGTATAAAGGTACGTATATTGTACTTCTTCCACCTGAACAGTTTGTAAACAAGAAAGCAGGTATAGCTGACCATATTTTACCTGGATAGCCACTACCTGAGATGCTGACCTTGTTTATATAAGCTCATTGGTTATTTCCTGTTAATTTCATAATTTTTCTTCTTCGTCTAACAGTGACGCTGGCAGTGATCTTACCTGAGAGGTGAGACTAGTATAACTTATATATATTAGTCGTTGTGTCTGTGTGTATGTTAGTTAGTCTGTGTAATAATGTTGATGTACTGATCAAGGTCAATACGCAAAGAGGAAGTTAATTATTAACATGAGATAGCGACGTTGTCACTTTTGGACATGTGCATATTATACACATCAACGGAAGGCATATATGCCGGATACGGAAAATGCATTCAGTTAACATTTTTATCAAAATTAGAAGACCTGGACTTCGCTGATGATCTTGCATTGCTCTCACAAAAAGGCTTCAAGACATGCATGAATAAATGGATGCTCTCGCAGAAACCGCACAACGGGTCGGTCTTAAAATCAGCCAAGAGAAGACAAACATACTGGGAATCAACAATATACAACAAGACCAAATATTGATTGAGGGGAGGGATACAGAAGATGTTGTGGAGTGTGTCTACCTTGGAAACAAGATCAGCCAATCAGGAGGTACAGATGAGGACATTAATGTCAGGATTAGAAAAGATAGACAAGCCTTTGATCTCCTGCACACAGTGTGGAAATCTACTGCCAGCTACACGAAAATAAAGCTCATGATATTCAACTCAAATGTGAAATCTGTGTTGATGTATGTCTCGGAGACGTGGCGAGTCACCAAGTTTAATACAAATAAGATTCAGACCTTTCTCAACGGATGTCTTCGGTGGATTCTCAGACGGAGATGAAATCACAGAGTTGCAAACACAGATCTGTGGATATGAAAAGGACAGGAACTCATTATGACCCAGGTTAAGAGGAGAAAAAAACAACGATTGATCGGGATTACACAGTCAAGTCTAACTAGACAAGCACTTGAGTACAACCCGCACGGAAAAAGGAAAAGATGAGGTCCTAAACAGACCTGGAGACTAAGTCTTGGGTGGAACTGAAGGATGCTCGACTATTCTGGGATACCATAAATAAAACAACTAGAGAGCAGGAAAAGTGGCCAACAACTGTTGAGACCCTATGCTTCACGAGGAGGGGAGAGGAATAAGTAAGTAAGGAATGCATACATACATGCATAAACACATTACATACATACATGCATAAACACATTACATACATACACGCATAAACACATTACATATATACAAGCATAAACACATTACATACATACATGCATAAACACATTACATACATACACGCATAAACACATTACATACATACATGTATAAACACATTACATACATACATGCATAAACACATTACATACATACATACATAAACACATTACATACATACACGCATAAACACATTACATACATACATACATACATACATACATACATTCATACATACATACATAAACACATTACATACATACATACATACATACATACATACATACATACATACATACATACATACATACATACATACATACATAAACACATTACATACATACACGCATAAACACATTACATACATACATACCTACATACATACATACATACATACATACATGCATACATACATACATACATACATACATACATACATACATGCCTAAACACATTACATACATACATACATACATACATACATACATACATACATACATACATACATACATACATACATACATACATACATACATAAACACATTACATACATACACGCATAAACACATTACATACATACATACCTACATACATACATACATACATACATACATACATACATACATACATACATACATACATACATAAACACATTACATACATACATACATACATACATACATAAACACATTACATACATACATACATACATACATACATACATACATACATACATACATACATACATACATACATACATACATACATACATACATACATACATACATACATACATAAACACATTACATACATACATACATAAACACATTACATACATACATAAACACATTACATACATACATGCATAAACACATTACATACATACATACATAAACACATTACATACATACACGCATAAACACATTACATACATACACGCATAAACACATTACATACATACATACATAAACACATTACATACATACATACATAAACACATTACATACATACATAAACACATTACATACATACATACATAAACACATTACATACATACATACATAAACACATTACATACATACATACATACATAAACACATTACATACATACATACATAAACACATTACATACATACATACATAAACACATTAAATACATACACGCATAAAAGCATTACATACATACACGCATAAACACATTACATACATACACGCATAAACACATTACATACATACACGCATAAACACATTACATACATACATACATACATAAACACATTACATACATACATACATAAACACATTACATACATACATACATACATAAACACATTACATACATACATACATAAACACATTACATACATACATACATAAACACATTAAATACATAGACGCATAAAAGCATTACATACATACACGCATAAACACATTACATACATACACGCATAAACACATTACATACATACATACATAAACACATTACATACATACATATATCACCCACGCACGCACATACATTCCATATAATAAATAAACGATTACTTGAGAAGGCTGGCATTTCCACCATATGCAGTTTCAGTTTGGAATATCTTCATTGCATTCTAGACATATCCATAAAATGGGCTCAGATCGCCTTTGCATTATCTCTATCAGCATCCAGCGACTAACCGTACCAGACCGATGTTGAGTGATGAACCTTCTGATACACCTGTTGTTTTCTGAAAACTCTAATCTTCAATCCAAGCATTTACAATCTAGCAGTTGAGGTGGATTGTTGTAGATGAAAGTCATCGTTACGGTCACACGCTTTGAGGAAGTTCAGAATATCAGTGGGACAATCAATGGCTAGCGGAGCAAACCGTACACAAAACTGGACTGGCGGCAAACCAAGGAGTCCATAAAACGACCAGTTTGCTGGGCAGATGGCGCTCATAAGCCCGGGAGGACAGGCCGTCTAAGGGTTGCTGCCCTAAAAGAAAATGTCAACCTGCTGCTTTATGGGTTATGGCTGTAGACAGCAAAAGGCTAACGGAGAGCGAACCCAGTAAACGCTGGTTGAAATCGAACACACACCCCAAGGATAAGCACCTAAGCTCCAATAGGTACTGAAGGCTGTGCACGTACATCCGTTCTTGATGTTTGGCTGTTTATATATCACAATAGAATGATACAAAACGAATTAAGAACGATCGCGAGAGAGAGAGAGAGAGAGAGAGAGAGAATACCAGTGTTATCCATTGACTGACTCTACCCCACTCCCTTTCCTTCCTTATATTGGGGCAGTGCCAGGCCATCGACATCCATGTGAACCGGAGCAAAGTGAAATTTAATTCTGCGATTTTGTAGTGATTTAGTCCATTGTCTGCACATCAAACCAGCCTTCACATTCTAGATCCTACTCAATGAATTTCTCAGAATGCCCGCATTAAATAATTCCTATCTTACTGTTATATGTTACATAGGGCCTGCAAGTAATTTCTCCATACCGCTCTATCCTGGGCAACTAGCTCAATCTCCTCCATGGAACTGAGATCGATATTTCTTGCCTCTCTCAGCAAAGTTCGTTTCAGGGTCTCCTTAGGTCGTCCTCTCTTTCTTGAACACTTTGCATCCCACTTCAATGCCTGCTTTGATATTCGTTGATCATACCTCCTGAACGTGTGTCCAACATATCTCCATCTTCTCTTTCCTATAACAGTTGTCACTAGTGGTTGACCAGACATTTCTCTGATTTCATCACTTCTCCTGAATTCGTTTCATTTTATATTCATTATTTTTCGCAGACATCTATTTTTAAATGCATTCAACTTGCTTTCTATATCTTTGGTCATTTTCCAACTCTCGCTGACATATGTTAGGATTGATACAACATTTGAATTGAAAATTCGTAATTTAGTTTTAATACTATATAACTTGCAATTCCATATTTTATTTAGACTTTTAAAAGCTGATGTTACTTTGCCTGCCAATTCGTATCATAGTTTCTTTTTTAACATTTCCTTTACCATCATAATTGCTACCTAAATAGGTGAACTGCTCTGTTATTTTTATCATTTTAGATTCCAGTGTGATATCTGCATTACTTGCCATAGGTGTCTTCATTATATTTGTTTTTTCATAGCTTATCTGCAGTCCAACTTTTGATGCTAGATGACAAGTTGTCTGTAATGCCCGCATAAGTGGATTTTTATGATTCAAGCCAAATTAGTGCTTTAGCCACTGTCAGTATCACCATGGCTATTCTTCTTCTCGTCATACTAAACTGTCTGCTTTGATTTTTCTGCCGTATGAGCTTGCATGTTAGCCGCTGCCTACACGTATTCGTTTGTGTAACGAGTATTTAACTATCGAAATTACCTGTGCTAGTCTTTCTACCTAATACGGCAGAGATATAATTGGGAAGTGAACTACAAGAGTGAGACAGGTAACAGTATGTCAGCATGAACAATCAGACCAAGACACATAACTTGCTATATTGGGGCAGCTCAAACTGGTAGTGGTAAACTAAAGAATACTTTTTCCTAATCTTTTTTCTGTATTTTCGAACTCGGGCCGTATTCGAGTAACGGGTAGTTTCTATTCGAACATCAATTTTTTACATACGTTTTTACATAAACACATACGTTTGAGGAAACCATGGCATAACACAAGTAAAGAAACAAAAGTAAGAGTTCTGAGAACATGCATATTCCATGTGGCAAACATATGGATGGGAACCGTAAACCATAACACAAACACTAAAGAACAAAATTGAAGCTTTTGAAAGAAGATGTTACAGAAACGTTCTTAGAACATCCTGGACAGAGAAGAGAGAAACAAAGACATCTTACAAGACCTGAATATCAAGGAGCATTGGCTTATAAATAACATCATGTCACGGAAGATGAAACATTTTGGCCATGTTAAACGTCACAGTGGTTTGAAGAGAACGGTAATAGAAGACAAGAGTACGAGGCAGGGGGCGGCCAAGACGAAGGTTGCAGCAGAACATCAAAGAAACATTGAACATAAAGCTAGAAGAGGCGGGAAAACTTGCAAGAGCTTTTCAGTCGGGCCATGATGAGAGCAACGTTCCGAAATGAACATGCTACTGCTTGATACTTGATGATTTGTATACTGAGTTAATCGTAACTATGTATACTCGTGTTTTCCAAATCTCCCTCGACGTGCGATCGAGTGCACAGTTTTGGTTATGCTGTGCTAAGTGATAGATAGTCCTTACATCTAAAGCTTGGATAGTTTTCTGTGTGTTTTGTTTACAGCACACACATTTCAAGTGCTTTTTTTTCTTCTAGATATATTATATTAGGATAGAGAGATTTAGCATCACTTACGAGTCTGGGGAAGTGGACACTCCCGTTATCACTTGATATGGGTAAGTTTGTTTCATCAATCTCGCTCTCATTTTTACTTTCTCTCTATCCATCTTTATCTCTCTCTTCTCTCCTCATTCTCTATATATCTTTCTAGCAACGTTATTCGCTTTAGCGCTATGTGTCTGTATTTCGCACATTATACGTTTTCTCTCTCACAGATCTACGCTTTCTCTCTCTGTGTTCCACTCTCTAACTTCCTCCTTTAATCACACTCTATATGTATTTTCTTCTTTCTCTGTGTTCCACTTCACACTTTTTCACTGTCATTTTCTTTCATTCACTGAATATTTCTTTTAATCAATCTCTTTCTCTTGTTCTCTTCTCACTATGTCGCTCTCTTTATCTCTCTTTCTCTCGTTCTCTCTGTTCTCTCTTTCTCTCTCTCTTCTCTCTCTTCTCTCGTTCTCTCTTCTCTCTCTTTCTCTCTCCTTTCTCTCGTTCTCTCTCTCTCTTTCTCGTTCTCTCTTCTCTTCTCTCGTTCTCCTCTTCCTTCTCTCTCGTTCTCTCTCGTTCTCTCTTCTCGTTCTCTCTCTTTCTCTCGTCTCTCTTTTCTCTCGTTCTCTCTTCTCTCGTTCTTCTCTTTCTCTCGTCTCTCTCTCTTCTCTCGTTCTCTCTCTTCTCTCTTCCTCTCTCTTTCTCTCGTTCTCTCTCTTTCTCTCGTTCTCTCTCTTTCTCTCGTTCTCTCTTTTTCTCTCGTCTCTCTTCTCTCGTTCTCCTTTCTCTCTTCTTCTTTCTTTCTGTTCTCCTCTCTTCTCCTCTTCTCTCTCTTTCTTCTCTTCTCTCTCTTTCTCTCGTTCTCTTCTCTCTCCTCTTCTCGTTCTCTCTCTTTCTCTCTTCTCTCTCTTTCTGTCCTCTCTTTCTCTCGTCTCTCTCTCTCTCTTCTCTCTCTTCTCTCGTTCTCTCTTTCTCTTCTCTCTTCTTCGTTCCTCTCTTTCCTCGTTCTCTCTCTTCTCTCGTTCTTCTCTCTTTCTTTCGTTCTCCTCTCTTTCTCTCTGTTCTCTCTCTTTCCTCTCTTCTCTCTCTTTCTCTCGTTCTTCTCTTTCTTCTTCTCTCTCTTTCTTTCGTTCTCTCTCTTTCTCTCCTTCTCTCTCTCTTTCTTCTCGTTCTCTCTCTTCTTTCGTTCTCTCTCTTTCTTCTTTCTCTCTTCTCTCGTTCTCTCTCTTTCTCTCGTTCTCTCTCTTTCTCTCTTCGTTCTCTCTCTTCGTTCTCCTCTTCTTTCGTTCTCTCTTCGTTCTCCTCTTTCTCTCGTTCTCTCTCTTCTCTCGTTCTCTCTCTTTCTCTCGTTCTCTCTCTTTCTCTCGTTCTCTCTCTTTCTCTCTTTCTCTCTTCTCTTCTCTCTCTCTTTTCTCTCTCTCTGTTATATTTCGTTATATCTCTATTGTTTTCTTTCGTTAACATACTAATTCAATACTTTTTAAACATATAACGACAAACGTTGCAATAATCTTCACCAAGGTCATCAAGATCGCGCAATCAATCTACCTTGCTCAGAAGGGGTGCACGTCAAATTCTGCACTACACAGTTCTCATATTTACTTACTTTCATTAGAGGCGTGCTTCACGGAAATTATGGTTTCTTTTTAACTCTATAAACTCCATCAATAGACTAAGATCTAATGATATGATTGGTTAATTATGTCAGCTCAAGATTACGTCACATGTGTCCTCCAAACACAAACGATAAAATAGATATTGAGTTACATTGAGTTAATTGTCTGTCTGTAACTTGAACAAGATTCGACATCTTTGATAAATTGAATCTGAGAAGACGCAGCTGTTTCTGCGGTCATTAAAAGTCGCAAATAAACAAAGATGCTGTAGCGCCGAGTCAAAATGATGACCTGTTCATTTCAAGATTACATTTAATCTAACAACAACGGTGCCTTCACTGGAACATGCAACAAAGAGAGAATTTATTACTGATGCGTATGATTAATAATTTTAATTTTCACTGTATTTTTTGGAGTGCTATATTGAGCCAATAATTCTGTATGGCAGCGAATTATGGACAATGAACAAACAATCATTAAGATTATCGGAAGCCACAGAGATGTAATTTTACAGAAGAATGCTGAAAACTCTATGGACAGCGAAGAATACAAATGATGAGGTTTTAAAACAGGCCTGCACACAAAGAAACCTTATCAAAAGAATCAGAATCAGACATTCAAGGTTCTTCTGGTATATAATGCAAAGAGAAGGTTTAGAACACTTGGCGACAACGGATAAAATTCAGGAAAGGAGAGATCGTAGAAGAAAGAGGGAGAAGATGTTGGATGGTCTGACATCATGGTTAGACAAAAGATGGACATCATACCTGATTAACTGAACCAAGGAGAGATAGAGAGAGAGAGAGAGAGTTGTGCAGAGACATGATCGTCTACGCCTGCAGGCATGTCACTTAATTGATTGATTTCATTTTGATTACTAAACTTCTTCTATTTATTTTTTCTAATATTGGTTCATTGTTATTTGTTACTTATTTTAGAATATTTCCACAGAAACAACAGTACAAGACCCTTGGGCAGACTGCCTTAAGTCATACAAAGTCCATGAGGAATCGTACGCCTTCACTAATGCTTTAGCTGCCCAATCTGTACAACCGTTTCATAAGTATACTTTAGAGAAAGCACGAGAAGTGTTTCCAGCTCTAATTAAGGCAGCAGCTGGAGAAATTGAGTTTGATGGAGAAGTAGAAGAACTAGTTATTCCCTCTCCTCATGTTACAAGTGGAATTCCTACATCAGTCTACAAACCTAGAAACCATGCACCAAACCCCGCCATTTTTGTTTACTTTCATGCAGGCGGATTGGTTTTACTAGACTGGAAATGCTATGAGACTTGTCTGAAGACCATCGCTAGGGACGCTGGTTGCATTATTGTTAATGTGGAGTACAGACTGTTGCATGGTCCAGGCAAAGGTTATGACCCCTTTGATGACGCTATGACTGCTACAGAATGGGTACTAGCAAACAAGAAGAGAGTTGGTGGTTCTCCCAGTAGTAAAGTTGGTGTAGGTGGAGACAGCGCAGGAGGGCAGCTCTCAGCTTGTGTAACTAATGAGATCAAAGGACTTGCCTTTCAAATCTTAGTCTATCCCCATGTAGACACGTCCATGAGTCAACCATCTGTTACGGTATGTATCAATCAATCAATCAATCAATCAATCAGGTCATCATTGAAGAAATCGACACATTAGTCAATAAAATGTAATAAAAGATTAGTCAATCAATTCAAATCCATCAACCATTCAGATCATCATCAAATAAAAGAATCCATTATTAGCAAATGAAATAGAATATGAGCATAATCATCCAAAATAGAAGCTGGAGATGGATCGGACTTATGATACGCACGGAGACTGTCACGAAAACTGCACTGAGATGGACACCAGAGGGTAAACGGTAACGTCTAAGACCTAAAAATTACCTATAGGAGAACAGTAAATTTAGAAATGAAAGGAATCACAGCTGGAACACAATACAGAGAACACCAAGAATACAGAAGAATACTGTGTATTTGTTGCTCCATAGTATATGTGTATATGTTAAATGTATATATATATATTCTATGAATATATGTGATTATTATTGTTTATCAAGAAGGTGAGAGAAAGACCACAAAATAATGGTTAGATGGCATAGCATAATCCTGCCAAAGAGCAAAAATAACACTCACCCAAACCACCAGAATCGTGCAAGACAAAAACAGAAAACCACAACACTTGGCCACAATCCTGTACCAGTGTGGCAACAAAAGAAGAATTAGAACATTGTTTTTTTTTCATTTTTTTTCATTCCTAGTTTTTCGCTTTTAATCGCATATTTTCATTTTAGTGCCGTTAGATATTTATTGTCTAATTGTATATGTTATGTGAATTTTTTCCCTTCTGGTGTATCCTTTGCTTGATAAAAGCCTTTTTTCTTTTTCTTTTTTTTTGGGTCGTCACACGGCTACCAGGTTGTTGCCTAGAGTTGTGATTTTCTGTCTTTGTATTGCGCTGTTTAGGTGGCTTGGGTGAAATTTATTATTTTCTTTTTGACAGAATTCTGCTATGCGATGTATCCATATTTTTCGTGGTCTGCCCCTCGCCCTCTTTTCTGATGTTCTTTTGTAGAAGTCTGTAGACTGATAAAGTGTACTTGATAAAGGCCTTTTGACCGAAACATCGCTGTGTATTGTTATTGTGTTTTGTATTAAAGTACTAAATAAGTTTAAGAACTAAAGTACGTTGTTTTTACGTGTTAATGACACTAGATACAGTTATATACATTGCTAATGACACTAGATACAGTTATATACATTGCTAATTACACTAGATACAGTTATATACATTGTTAATGACACTAGATACAGTTATATACATTGCTAATTACACTAGATACAGTTATATACATTGCTAATTACACTAGATACAGTTATATACATTGCTAATTACAATAGATACAGTGAGCGTCTGTAGCTCAAGCGGTAGTGAGCTCGATCACAAACTCAAGAGTACCTGGTTCAAACCCCCCGGTTTTGAAGCAAGACCTCACCGTTCAGAAAGCAATGGCACACTACTGAACGTATAAGTGGTGCCTAGAAAATTAACGACTCATTTACTGTGGTTGATGGCTACGTCCTGTAAAGGATATGCCACGATTTTCACAGCTATATCGAATGTGCTATTTGTGATCGATCTCTTACAAGCCTTTTGCATTTGTCCTTCTCACATACTTGTTTTAAAATTTATGATTTCATTTGTTCTTCACACATACTTGTTTTTAAATTTATGATTTCATTTGTTCTTCACACATACTTGTTTTAAAATTTATGATTTCATTTGTTCTTCACACATACTTGTTTTAAAATTTATCATTGCATTTGTTCTTCACACATACTTGTTTTTAAATTTATAATTGCATTTACATTGTGAAACTGTAGGTAATTCAATCATTAATAGGTATTTTTGTGATATTGGTCTCCGTCCTCACGAGCTCATGAAAATGTCAAACACACAATCATACAGACGAACATATTCACAAGCAATCACAAACACACCCGCATATGCACTCGCCTACACGCACCATGCAATCACATACTCACCCACATACACCAGCACACAATTACATAACACCCACATATGCACTAACCCACACAATCACATCCACATATGCACTAACCCACACATTACATACACAAACACTTATGCCCTAATCCACACAATCACATTCACATCCACCCAAACACAATCACATACACACCCACATATGCACTAACCCACATACAATCACATTCATATATACGAGACACATGTAACATATGTAAGTACATATATAAGTAAACACATACACCCACTCATACATACAGGGAATGCTAACCCGAAACAAATGCTTGCAGAAAACGGATGAACCAGGCCGTAAGGCGCATAACATGGTGCAACGACTCCTCACAATGAGGAATGGGATAACGGATTCTAAGGTCGCCAATCTGCCTCGGAGACATAGCTACGCAGTAAAAATGTCAGACCTACCATCACGAGGGTGGCCAAAACTTACTGCTGGAAGAGGTCAGCACAAATGGGAAAGCATAAATCATAGGAATTATATCCTACAGAGCTGCCCCCAGTGTGTAGACTTGAGAAGAAAGAGGTGGTCCCCTTACACTAGCGTCCACGACAAACTGTATGGCGTGGCTGACAATCTGAGACAGACGGCTGCCTTTGTTAGAGAATCCGAAATCCCAATCTAGTGAGAACGCAGAAGAAGAAGAAGATACATACACGCACACACCTACAGCTATATTCAACAGACAGCTAGAAATCACCACAAACATCATCATCATGTGTTAACTAGTATCGTCTTTTGAAACATCAGGAATTCATTAACGTTCCTGTGCTATCAAAATATGATGCTGAATGGTTTGTTAACTTGGCGTCTCAAGAGCTGCCCAACTACCATACAGATCCAAGAATCAACCCGATGGTCAGAACCAGCACTAAACAGTCTCCGCCCACTTTGGTTCTATTAGCACAACTGGACCCTATTCGGTAATGTTTACGTTACACTTAGATCAATTGTTCAAACTGATGTAGTTACAGTTATTAATGACAAAAGGAAACTTCTTCTGTAAAATTTTATAAATCTCATTTTCAAAACGAGAAACAATGTAGGTTTATAAATCATAAAAAATGCTAAATCGATGTTTCGAACAAAAGGCCTTCATCAGGAAAAGATTTTTAAAACCTACTTGAACCGAATAAGAATATGGTTCTTGACGGAACATCAATGCTTACAATTTCAACAGTGTCCCGCATGGAAACAAATCAGTTAAAAAAAAAAAACACATTAAATGTTGATGTCTTGTAACTTTTACTGAAGCTAAATTGTATTGGAGGGTATAACTTTAGTCCGCTTTTTCTCTCCCGTGTCGCGCCGGGGTCCGCAAGAGAAGCAATTAATAGTACCACTGCGACCTACAAGGCATGTCGTAAGAGGCGTCTGATGTAGGACCTGGGGAAACTACTCTAGTAACTAAAAAGCAACGCAGAAATCGGATGTGCTGGGCTACTTGTAGGCGCATAACTGGCATAAAGCTCAGATCACATACAAATCACACAGAGGGGTTAGTTAACAAGTGGTCGATATGGAGCGCTCGAAGAAGAAGAAGAAGTCTGTTTTGTGGGAACAATAACTTTAGTGTTTTATGTGCATATAAAAATATATATATATAAAAAACAGAATAAAGACGAAGGTTTGACATAATTACACCTGTTTTTTAAATTCTATATGGCTCAGTTTCTCTCTGCAAAATGACACGCCACCTGCCGATCGTACTAAACAAAGCACATACTTCGTAGTTCCGTCATCAGTACTTAAGAATCTTCAAGAAAAAATGCATTTACGAACAGAATTACGTTTCCGGATTCGAATCCACAACGTTTAGACCCCATGACAAAACGTTTAAGTTTAACCGCTTACTTACAGAGACTACGCCCCTTACAGGTAAACGCGGAAGTAGTAGAAATTTTAGTAACATCAGTAGTAGGAGTAGTAGTAGTTGTAATTGTAGTAGTAGGTAGTAGTGGTAGTATTAGTAATAGTTGTATCAGTAGATACAGTAGCAGTAGTAACAATAATAATAGTAGCAGTAATTGTAGATGTAGTAACAGTAGTACTAGAAATAGCAGCAGTAGTATTAATAGTAGTAGTAAAAACGTAGTAGTAATAGTGGCAGCAGTAATCGTAGTAGTAGCATTAGTAGTAGTAGTTTAAGTAGTAATAATAGTAATAGTAGCAGTAGTAGTATTAAAAGTAGTAGAAGTAGTAATAATAATAGTTTTGGCAATATTAATAGTAGTAGTAGTAAAACAGCAGAAGCAGTAGAAGTAATATCAGCAGTAGCAGTAGTGGCAACAGTAGTATTAGTAGTAGTAGTAGTAGCAGCAGTAGTAGTAGTAGCAATAGTAGTAGTAGTAGTAGTGGTAGTAATAGTTGTTGTAGTAGTAGTAGTAGTCGTAGTAGTAGTAGTCGTAGTAGTACTAGTAGTAATAGTAGCAATAGTAGTAGTAGTAGTAGCGATAGTAGCAATAGTAATAACAGTAGCAATAGTCGTAGTAGTAGTAGTAGTAATAGTAGTAGTAGTAGTAGTAGTAGCAGTAGTAGCAGTAGTAGCAATGTGTAATGTGCAATAGTAGTAGTGCAATGGTAGCGGTGAGTAGCAGTAGTAGTAGATCAGCAGCAGCAGTAGTAGCGAGTGTAGTATCAGCAGAGTAGTAGGAAGTAGCAGCGGCTTCGCGCAGCGCAGCAGTAGTAGTAGTAGTAGTAGTAGTGAGTAGTAGTAGTAGTGGTAGTAGTAGTATCAGCAGCAGTAGTAGTAGAAGTAGCAGCAGCAGCAGCAGCAGTAGTAGTAGTAGTAGTGACAGAAGTTCAGACAATATCATTAATCATAATACAGGGTGTTTAAGATTAAAGCAGCCCCATTGACAAATCGAAAGTTGCCAGATAATCTATCGCGTTATATTTATGCACTATTTAAACCGGTTCTGACTAGCTCGTTTTACTTCACATTTGTTCATCGTCCCTTCCCGCACTACAATTACATACCGTCACATAACCTTGACCTATACTACGTCATAACTGAACCTTCTCATTTTCATAAATATATGCCAGATTGACTCCATTCACAGGCTGCTATTATCTTGAACACCCTGTAGAATATAGACTGACAGAAGTTAGAAATGATAGAACTGATTAAACTAAATAACAATTGTAAAAAGATAGTTTCAGGAATAAAAAAATCCATAAGTATGTTTCAGTTATTTTATTTTGAAGACCATTATTTTGTTCTCGTGTGAAATCGACTCTTTAATGTTTATCCGATTTTTTTATTTGCAGTGACTGCGGGTTGGTTTACGCTGAGAAACTGAAAGCTGATGGAGTGCGGGTCAGGATCGTTGTGATAGAAGGAGTGCCTCACATATTCTTTGGACTGTGTGCCGTCTTTAAGACCAAGTGTCAAGAAGCTTATGGACATGTTGTCCATTTTATCAAAGAGTTTCAGTGAACGATGTCTGGTTCGATTCCAGAGAGATTCCATGGATTAAGAAAACATGGATTTGGAATATTTGTTGTTTTCTGCAGTTTCCGAAACAAAATATAAGAACGTGTTTCTTTAGAATAGAATGTTTGATTCTGACTTGAATCAACTCAATCCATACCACAAACCACTATAGCGGCATACAAATGTGTGCCATTTGCACCATCAGCCGCCGTAGAGACTTTTTACACAGATTCCTGTCTTTCTCTTGATAATATATCTTCTAAGTTTTTTTTAAATAGCTAGAAATAGTAAAATAAATATATACCATGAACTATCTCTACCAGGCTACTGTCTTGTAGTAGTGGAACATTGCGTACCTTCAATGTTTTGTTGGTCATGTATGTTGTATGTCAGTAGAGATATTGGTTAGAACATTTCTCTGATGGACATCGGATGGAAAGAGAAGACATGGACATCCAAATAAAACATGGAGACGAACTGTGGAAATAGATTTGAAAGATTATGGCCTGACATGGGAAACATTTGGTAGAAAGGCTGTAGGACGGCAACAATGGAGGTCTTTTGTGGAAGCCTTATATGTCAAACGGAACACGAAGAGCATATAGAAAGATATATGTATACCATAAGCCACTATAGTGGCGTACAAATGAGTGTCAATTACATCACCAGCTACTATAGAGGATTTCACATAGAGCAACTTCTTTCTCTTTGTTATATATATCTTACATATTTCTATAGTATCTATAAATAGTCATATATATATATATATATATATATATATATATATATATATATATATATATACATACACATATTGTCTATTCCTAGGTGGAAGATGGAATTGATTCTTCACTCTTGCCTTTACGCTTAGGGATGGGAGCTTTAATTTGCGTTCTAGGGTCAGATGAGACGCCCTTATTGTCTTATATCCGTGTTTATGTAGTGTGGTCTTGATAGTGTCTATCCATATTTTTCTTGGTATTCCCTTAGCTCTAGTACCTGATCTCATTTTATTGTATGCTGTTACTGGTGGTTGGTTGTATTCTATTCTCATTAAATGTCCAAACCACTGCATTTGTTGTCTTTCAATGTATTGAGTGCATAAAGTTATGCTCACTCTGCTTCTGATGTCCTCATTTCGTAGTCTATCTTTT
Organism: Arion vulgaris; assembly: GCA_020796225.1. Taxonomy (NCBI): domain Eukaryota; kingdom Metazoa; phylum Mollusca; class Gastropoda; order Stylommatophora; family Arionidae; genus Arion; species Arion vulgaris. Next base: position 61,877,557 of record CM036754.1, read on the forward strand.
CCTGGTGACCCCACTGCCTTCCTCAAGCATTTTATTGAACTATTTAACAAATGGTGAGCTATATATATATATTTATATATATCAGAAAGAACTCAAAATCAAAGAAAACTGGCTAATGCTACAAATAAGAAAGAGAAAGTTGAAGTAGTTTGGACATATAAAAAGACACGAAGGGCTGTAGGGGACCATCATGGAGGGAGGCATACCGGCAAAGAGAAGAGAAAGAGCACAGAGAAGATTGATTCAGGATGTAACTGATGGTTTGAGCGTGACGGCTGTAGAAGCGGGACATGTAGAGAGAGACATTTCGAAGAACTGTTGATGTGTCAAAGTTCTGCTCAGCATAAACTATTTGATGGTGATGATATTGTATAAGGAACGTTACTCCGATATAGTGGATACAAAGCAAACGGCCGTTCACGCAAGAGGTGGAGCTCAGAAATAACAGAGGTGACGAACAACTCTGTTTATGAAGCAAGCATCGGTAACCTAATAGTCTTCCTATTTCCTGTCCATTCTATCATTCACGAGATGCTGACCAAGAGCCACGCAGGTACGTATGCCAGTATCTTTTGATTCACATCATTTGTTAGTATTATGTTTTAGTTAATTTAGTTTTTTTGTAAGTTTTTTGTTCTTGATAAAGGTCTAAGCACCGAAACGTTGAGTGTTTTTTTTTTCATATCTTATAATTAATTTTTCCTTCTTATGTAATACTGTATATACCTGTCTTTGCTCTATCGCCTTTATGAAGCACACACAAAAGACCTTTCTAGAAATCTCTTCGTATCCTGACGGTATGAGGCAAAACCGAATAAGAGAACAGAAGAAGAAGAAGAAGACGATACATAATACACACAACGTTAACATAAAACTTGTGTGTAGAAAAAAGTACTGAGGTTATACAACAATTGTAGTCAGAACTTTTATTTGTAACATTTATTCACCATTTAGGCGAGTTTTACTCCGTCTTCAGAGGTACTTGCAATCTTGATCCACTAGTACAGGATCAGGGTTTCCTGTAGTCCAACCGTGTGGACACCAATACTTTTTGGGTTCAAGCTGGCCTTAAACACCGGTATTTCCACGGCACGGGATAACTATCGCAGATTGCTATCAACTACTGTGGCCCCATATTAAAAACATTTTCTCTATTATAATTCAGTGAGGTGTTGGGTTGATTCGCAAAGTCCTGTAAAGGATATGCAATTAACTAACTATGTCCTGGAAGCGGTTTTCCAGTATGCTCTTCTCGATTTTGAACTGCCAATGGTTCTGTCACGTGCTCACATTGAACACAGGACCTGCTTTTGATCGTCCGTCTGCAAAATGACTAGGAACTAGATCTCCTAGGGTAGCTTCCCTAGGCCCCTACCTCAGTAGCCTCTTACAACATCCCTTGTAGGTCGTAGTGTTACTACTCTTTGCTCCCCTTTAAGCCCCGGCAATACACGGGTGTGTTCAGATATCAATTGAATAAGAAATCTGTAACAGGAGACACAGAAATCAATCAACAACAAAAAAAAAGATAATTAATCGTATAGTTTAGTATTAGTTTACTAAATTTATTAACATATAACAGCAGCAACATCTTCATGAGATTACAAGTGAACATTTATAAAAAAAACATTACAGTAAATAAAATGTACCCAAATTAACGCACACCATACGGAAAGCCAACTAAGATACCGCCCTTGCAGTACCAATTTTCCGAAAAGTCACTGCACAAACCAAAGCATTAAATAGAAGCAATTTGTTCCGTATAATGTGTTCCATTTATCTGGCCCTGGAGGATCTTGTGTATAATTATTTGTAGAAAACAGCAGTTTTTAAACAGCAAGTAAATTTATGAAAGAGGGTCTTCTTCTTCTTCTTCTTCTTCTTCGAACACTCCATATCGACTACTTGTTAAACCACTCTTTGTGATTTGTATGTGATCTGAGCCTAAGAGGGATTGTACGTTGTGCCAGTTATGCACCTACAAGTAGGCCAGCACATCCTATTTCTGCTAAGATTTTGATTTACTAGGGCGGCTTCCTAGGCCACTACCTCAGTCGCCTTTTTCTACATACCTTGTAGGCCGCAGTGGTACTATTATTTGTTTCCCTTGCGGGCCCTGGCATCACACTGGCGTTCAATAAATCTAACAACAGGTGGGGTTCCGACTGTTCTTCTAATTTCCTCATTTCTTATATGGTCTCTTCTTGTTTTATTTACGGCTTTCCTTAAACATCATATTTCACAGGTGGTAATTTTCCTTTCTTGTTCTCTTGTCAGTGCCCATGTTTGGCTCTGGTAGCACAGTGTTGGTATGAAGATTGCATTTATAATCTGTCTTTTAGTCTCTACTGGAATTGCTGGGTGTTTGAAGATTGATGTAAGTTGGTATGTAATGCTGTTGGCTTGCTGGATTCTAGTTTCGATCTCTCTGTCCAGTCTACTATCAGATGTGAAGATACTTCCAAGGTATTTGAATTCTCTCACCTGCTTTAGCGTTTGGTCATTTATTTGTATGTTGATATCTTTATGTTCTTATATTCTCTGTTTATAGTCATGACTTCTGTCTTTTGAATGACCATTGATAAATGGAGAATATGGCAATTGGTCGGGTATACCGTGCGGAAAACATAGTTGAGTGTCACTAGACTGCAAGAAAAACGGAAAATATGATGTCCTAAGTATACCTGAAGACTTCTTGAGGAACTGATAGATTCGTGGGTCTGTATTACGAAGTGGTTACGACGTTTGCTTGTTGTTTTGAAGGTTGTGAGTTCAAATCTGGACCGAGGAAGGATGGAAAGTAATTCAAGTATCCGAGTTGAAAACGTTACAAAATTATTGACATTTGAAAATGGGTAAAAGTAGTCTGGAAAGTCATATCACGTGAATAATAATTTATATCAATTTCAATAGGGCAATATCACGTACTTTGAAGTATACTAATCTATAAAGGGTGGAAGAGTGCAGGTAGGAATATATATATATATATATATATATATATATATATATATATATATACATATATAAACATAGGTAATGTTGTTCATAATAGCATGATGAAAATCTTGACCAGTAGATGACCATTAGTAACACTGGCACTGATAAGGTTTTCTGGACAGTGGACATTTGCTTCGAGTTCTCACACAGTTGCCTCCATTTCTCTTTAGCTGTCGGCAACGAGCGTTGCAGGTTTTCCATAATATACCCGTAAGAGGGCTGCTCCATCTGTGAATAAAAACGTATTCTGTTAGTTAACGAACTCTTCACACAAGTAAGGAAAAATAGTAATGGAATTCTTCATTGAATGAAATGGAAAAATTGCTAACAATGTTAACACCAAGAATTGCTGTTAGTTATAAGGATTGATCGATTGATAGGAACATCATCATTGCACTTCGGTGAGTAACCATGTATGCTCCAATCTATTTCTTACACAGGAAGATTTCAGCTGCAGTGCACGAATTCGGTAGCACCGGCGAGGGTCCCCCGATGTAATTTTAGAAGATGGTAAAATATTTTGTAGGAATTATTTTTGTTTAACCTTTTTATTGAATTTTGCCCGGGCAATGGCTATTTAACCTGCTCGATTTTGAACTGTCAATTGTTCTTTGACGTGCTAAACATGAACACAGGACCTATGTTTTTTCGTCCATCTCCGATAGGAATACTAACTTGATCTCACCTACACTGAGAACAGTGATTTCAGGAAAATCGAGTATTGGATTCTCTGCCACGCAACGGAGATCGTGCGTGTATCCTTTGCGGTTTATTAACAGCACTTCACAGCTAACACGACGTACCAGAGACACGGCCTACAGCAATGTAGGAAAGTCGAGATGGTACAGTCAGTTGCTTGGTGATCGTAGGAGATATTGCGAAGGAGATCGAATCATCTATGGACATGTCAGGAGTACAATAAAGATATTTGCCCGCCTGCCCAGCGTGTTCGTAGCGCGTTGGACTACGGGTGACTAGTCCTCTGTAAGTGCGGGTTTAACTCCGCGGACTGGAAGAAAAGCTACAGGTTCCCCAGATTTACGGTGTTCGTGGCACCGAGTCGAAGGGTTACCATGTCCATGACACCGAGCCGAAGAGCTTTCAGCTCAAGTGCTTCTAGATCGATTTTTTTTTTAAATGAAGATATTCCAAACTGAAACTGAAACTGATCTTAAGAAAAATATCCAGATTTCAGTACGAGGAAGCGAAACAAGTACCCTTGGCACGAGAGGCGACCACCTATTGAGATATTCTTCATGAAATATGATGTTTACATTACATGTTGTATACGATATTTAGTCTTTCAAGTGAAGAGTCTTCATCGTTTAAGATTTCATGATCTTCTTCTTCTTCTTCTAACGCTCCATATCGACCACCTGTTAACCACTCTTTGTGATACAGGTCTAAGAGTGATTTTACTTTGTGCCATTATGTGCGTTAGGCCAGCACATCTTATTTCTTCGACGCTTTTTATTTACTAGGGTAGCCCGTGTGTGCGGGGCTTCTTCTTCTTCTTTGCGATCGCTTTTTTGATGATTATACCGTTAGACGCGTTCTTATGATGAAATCGACTGTTGTCTGAAGCTCATCTCTAGTGCCATGTAGTTTTGATGATTATACCGTTAGACGCGTTCTTATGATGAAATCGACTGTTGTCTGGAGCTCATCTCTAGTGTCATGTAGTTTTGATGATTATACCGTTAGACGCGTTCTTATGATGAAATCGACTGTTGTCTGAAGCTCATCTCTAGTGCCATGTAGTTTTGAATGTAGTGTTGTGTTGTAGGGCCAGCATTCCTTTCTTGGGAGGGCATACAGGGGCGCAGTCTTGCAGGACATGTTCTGTGGTTTGTTCAGCGGAGCCACAGGGGCACAGAGGGTTGGGGACAATCGCAGCCTGTGTGGGTGTTTGTTCAGTCTGTTATGACCTATCCTGAGTCGGAGGATGATAGTCTGTCCTTGTCTGTCAAGTGTGTGGTAGTTATCGTTGGATGGTTTAGGTTCTTTTCTAATGTCCATAATAGCTTTTTTTTTTCAAAGTATGCTGGAGCTCGCAAAGGGAGCAAATAATAGTAACACTGTGACTTACAAGACATGTCGTAAGAAACGATTGAGGCAGGACCTAGGGAAGCTACCTTAGTAAATAAAAGCATCGCAGAAATCGGATGTGCTGGCCTACTTGTAGACGCATAATTGGCACAGCGTACAATCGCTTTTATGCACAGATCCCATACAAATCACACAGAGTGGTTAACAAGGGGTTCATATGGGGCGTTCGAAAAAGAAAGAATGTGGCCACAAAGTTTTGTTTTCATGTAAGCCAATCTAACTAGACTACATGAGCTTGCTTTGAAGATTAGTTCGACCAGAAACGAATAGAACAGGCGCATACGTAGGCTCATCGAACTGGTACGTTTAGTCGCTGGACGATGTTGGCAACGCTGTCTGTCTCCCTTTCTCTCTCTCTCTCTCTCTTTCTCTCGCTCACACACACATACGCACATAGACATGACGTGCACTAGTCGAGCATTAACCTTGAACATCGACTCCATGTTGCATAGCAGTCTTTCCATTTAGTATGTACTTCCGGGATAAAATGACGATCACAACAGCAACAATCAGAGAGACTGTTAATTTGTTCATGGCTGTCAGTTGCCTGTGACAGAATAAATAAGTCATGTTTATGGCTGTCAGTTGTCTGTGACAGAATAAATCAAAGGCATTTATGGTTGTCAGTTGTCTGTGACAGAATAAATAAGTCATTTTTATGGCTGTCAGTTGTCTGTGACAGAATAAATCAAACGCGTTTATGGTTGTCAGTTGTCTGTGACAGAATAAATAAGTCATGTTTATGGCTGTCAGTTGTCTGTGACAGAATAAATCAAACGCGTTTATGGCTGTCAGTTGTCTGTCAGTGACAGAATAAATAAATCATGTTTATGGCTGTCAGTTGTCTGTGACAGAATAAATAATTCATATTTATGGCTGTCAGTTGTCTGTCAGTGACAGAATAAATAAATCATGTTTATGGTTGTCAGTTGTCTGTGACATAATAAATGAAGATACAATCAAGAAGAGAGACAACTTGCCCAAAATATTGTAAAGGTAGATCTGTCGCACAGACTGTCAGTTCTCTATCCAGTGTGACAAGTATCTGTGAGCACTTAAGGAGGAAGCAACACTTCATACACATAATTACAACATTGTCTCTGTATCAGTTAAGTGATACACTCATTCCGGACGGACACACACGCACAAGCTTCAACTCACACGGACACACAGATGCACACACATACACATACGCACGCACACACGAATGCATGGTCGCACGTACACTAACACACACACGCACGCATACACACACGGACCTCACATCTGCATTTATTTCTGCTCACCATCATATTGATTCAGATGACTTCGTGAAGGAAGAAGATTAAATCTGAAAGGAAGTCTCAATCCAGACGACTAACCTTCTATCACCGTGATCCACATCTGTTATCGGACGTTGGAACGAAATATCTTTACATCAGAACTGACTAACATTTTTGTTTAAGTGTGCTATGCTCCAAAAGAAGACAGCAGCAGAGTGGTAAAGAAGGCTTTGAGTCAAACGGAAACATGGAGAAGAACTGTGGAGAGTTAAACAAATGTGACCTGACATTGAAAACATTTGATAGAAAGGCTACAGAAAGTGATTCGAAGCCAGCTTTTGTCCTTTACATCGGTATCTCAATTACATGTACATCTGAAGTCGGAGCAGTGTTCCCCTGAATGGCAAGGAACACTGGAGATAACAAATCAAACGTTCACGAAAAAATCTGTCAAACGTGTCATATTAATTAGACTTTGTGACTACGATTGAAGTCGTAGCAGGCGAACGAATTGAAAAAATAAAATAAAAACTAAACTGTTGGCATCTTCAATAAAAGGATGAGAAATTTTATTTTCAAACTGTTGTTTTTCTTATCCCTAATCGTTATCCTGAATAATTTATCCCCAAACTTATTAATATTATCTTATCGTATTACCGTTACTAGTATACTTCTTCTTCTTTTGTTGTCACACTGTTACAGGGTTGTTGCTCAGTGGTGTGCTAGTATACAAACTGTAATAATCATCATCAGTTTCATCATCATCACCAGTTTCATCATCATCTTAAACCAATTTCATCATCAACATCAGTATCAAGAATTCAACATCATCATCAGCATTATAATCCTCATCAACAGCAGCATCCGCAGTATCATCATCATCATCATCATCATCAGCATCATCATCACCAATTTCATTATCAGCATTATCATCATCATCATCATCATCACCATCACCAATTTCATCAACATTACTAACACTATCTCCTTTCAATAAAAAGAAAGAGTAAAGATATGAATAACAAGAAAATAAGTAGGAAAAATTTGGGAAAAATAAAACACAATGAGAAGCATAAGAAGATAGAAAAGAAGCAAGAAGAATATTTAAAAGAAATCAGAAGAAGAACAAGAAATAAGAAGAAACAGAAGTGAAAAAGACAGAAAAATTAGATAAGAAAAGGGAGAACGAAAAGAAGAAGTAGAAGAAAACAAAGATGAATCAGGATACAAAATTGCAGAAGGAAAAAAAAGAAACATGAATAGGGAGAAGCAGAAGGAAAAATAAAGAAAGATGAACAGGGAGAAGTAGAAGGAAAAAAAAGTATAAATACAATAAGAATAAAATGAAGAAGTATAAAAATATAGGCGTAAAAGTAGAAGCAGAAACATATCAAGAAGGAACAGAAGAAGAATTAGAAAGATAAAAGAAGAAGAAGAAAAAGTATTACTAGAAGAAGAAATCAGAAATTTCTTGAACACTCGTTGCGTGAGCTGAGCTTTGTAAATACGATGATGATAGTGTTTCTCAGAAACTTTAGTAAGTTAACATGTAAAATGTACATGTAAATGTAACATGTAAAATATATAAAGCTATTTTTCTTCTTACGACATCATATCGGCCACTTGTTAACCACTCTGTGTGATTTGTATGTGATCTGAGCCTAAGAGTGATTGTACGGTGTGGCAGTTATGCGCCTACAAGTAGGTCAGCACATCCGATTTCTGTGATGCTTTTTATTTACTAGGGTAGCTTCTCTAGGCCCCTACCTCAGTCGTTTCTTAAAACATGCCTTGTAGGTCGCAGTGGTACTATTCTTTGCTTCCTTGTGGGCCCCGACACCACATGGGCACAATAAAGTTATGAGAACTCATCACACAACATTCACGAACATGCTAACAAAACACTAGAAGTAATAACTATATCAACGTTTCAATACGATGTTCATGTTTATATGATGATACTCGTCCATCATGGGGGATGATGATGACCAACAATAGTCACGACAGAGATGAAGTGTCTACGCAGAATACTGGGAGTAACAAGAAGAGGCCTGTTGAGAAATAAAGACATCAGGAAAAAGTGGATACAACATCAGTACTGAACTTCATCAAGAAACAACAAATTAAATGGTTCGGCCACATAAGCAGATTACCAACGGACAGTGGACCTCAAAGAGCGATGTTGCTCTGATGAAATAGATACAAAGCAAAAGGTCGGCTACGCAAAAGATGGACCTCAGAGATAACAGAGGCGACGAAAGACGCTATTTATGAAGCGCATACAAGGGATCGTTCGATAAATACGAGGGCGCATTGAAAAGTAATGCCTCTAAGTCCATAACTTTGTTAATATACATAATTTACAAATGAAACATACATTTTCAGAAAGCTTGAGATGTCCACTACACAATAGAGTCATTATTTTTCGACATAGTCACCTCCACGTTCCACAAACACACGCCAAGGTCGAACTAGTTATTGCATCCGTCGAGGAAAAAATCTGATGACATCAGGCGTGTCAGGAACACCTGATGTGATATGAACGAGAAGGCGATGACTTTATCTGCCGAATTGTCACTGGCGATGAGTCATGGGTGCATCATTACGACCCTGAAAACAAGCGCCAGTCTATGGAATACAGGCACAAAAACTCACCCACCCCAAAAAAATTCAAAACTGTCGCGTCAGCGAGAAAAGTTTTGATGACCATTTGGGGATTGCCAGGGCGTAATCCACACATAATTTTGGAACCCGGCAATACTGTCAATTCTGATCGGTATGTGGAAACGATGAAGAAACTACGGGCAAGACTCCTACGTGTTCGTCCTGGAAAACACGCAGTCCTTCAACATGACAATGCTCGTCCACACACCAGTAGACAAACAGCGGCAGCATTAGAGCGTCTCAATTTTGACATTTTAGCGCACCCACCATATAGCCCCGATTTGGCACCTTATGACTTTTTCCTGTTCCCAAAGCTCAAGGAGCATCTCAAGGGAAACAGATATGCTTCTGACGATGATGTGGCAGCAGATGTGCGTACCTGGCTTCGTGAAAAATCATCAGATTTTTTCTTCGACGGGATGCAACAACTAGTTCAACGTTGGCGTGTGTGTGTGGAACGTGGAGGTGACTATGTCAAAAATAATGACTCTATTGTGTAGTGGACATCTCAAGCTTTCTGAAAATGTATGTTTCATTTGTAAATTATGTATATTAACAAAGTTATGGACTTGGAGGCATTACTTTTCAATGTACCCTCGTATCTTTCTATCCTGACGCTGTGAGGCAAAACAGGATTGGAGAAAAGAGAGAAATGAATATATTGGCATTATGTTTGTCTGTATGTGCGTAGATGACTAGTGAACCCGATTACCTCGTGGACCCTCGCCGGTGCTACGGAGTGCGTGCACTGCCTCTGAGATCTTAATGTGTAAAAAGAGATCAGAGCGTACATGTTTACTCCCCGAAGTGCAATAATAATGGGCATCATCATCATCAAGTAGCTTGTCCCTTCCGGAACTTGGCTCATGACAGCAGTCCTGAAAAACTCTCTGTTCTGTGCAAGTTGGCCTGCACAATGGGCATATCAATCAATCAATCAATCAATCAATCAATACTGACACACACCATCAGTTGCACATGGAAATAAATAGAGAAAAGGAAAATACGTTAAAAAGGGAAAAATCTGCGACGTGTCAGACCGGGGACTGTATTCAACAGGTACGTTCACTTGAAGACATTGAACCCGGTGAAGGATGAATACAAATGCCAACTTGGCAAACTTGAATTCTCCGAAATGAATTAATTCTTATATTTCATGTTTGGTGGCCTACGCTCTGATCGTGGCCCCTGGCAACATAAAGCCGACTAGCTCAGACGGGAAAACAAAATTCCTGTTTAATGGGGCTGGTTTTATGTCTTTGAGAGAACACTGTAAAGTTTTCTGCAATTTTACACAATTCTACAAGTCCATGATTATTTATTGATGAAAAATGTTAATAATACTGATATTCCTTCAACTTAGTGTTAAACTGAATTTGTAACATAATTTAACCTTGATTTATCATGTTGTGTTATTTTTAAAATGAATTTATCTTTATCTAACAATACTTGAATGCAAGGTCAAGCGATGGTTGTGGTCTTATTTACTAGAATTTTACCTGAACCCACCGGCCGAATGTTATCGGAGGCTAAGGCTCTGATATAACCAAAAAAGGCTTGCACTTTGATCGAAAGTGTGCCTCGGTTTTAAAAGTCTCTAATCTTCTATATCTGAAGAACATATGGGGCTCAAGAATGATCATTAATACAACTAAGATAATGATATTGAAAGCAAATGTCAAGGCTGTCCTTCTATATGGAGCCGAGACATGGAGAACATCTAAAGGTAACACCACAAAGTTGCAGACATTCATCAATAGATACCTGCGCAGGATACTCCATCTGCAATGGTATGATAGAACTACAAACATGGAACTCTGGGATAGAGCGGGACAACGGCATGGGGAACAAGAAATAAGGAGCAGAAGGTGGCGATGAATAGGACACACACTGCGGAAACCTCCTAACAGCATCACGAGGCAGGCTCTTCAATGGAACCCCCACGGCAATAGAGGTAGGGGAAGACACAGGAACACCTGGAGACGGGAGCTGGAGACGGAATGCAAAACAAAAAAAATGCGGAGAAAGTGGAGAGATCTGGAAAAGATGGTCTTGGATAGGCGGGCTTGGAATGCCTTGATTGCATTCTATGCATTCCAAGGAGAGAAGGGAAAAGAAGAAGAAGAAGAATCCATTACATAACAAATAAACAAACAAACATGACTAATTAAAAAAATACATATAATATGAATGATAAATTCAGAAAAACAATGGTATGTTCAAAGTATTTTATTTTAAAATCTAAAATTGTTATTCGAAAGAAAGTGACGTTAAATGTGAATATAAAGCTTGTAAAAAATGTTGTCAAACAAAAAGTCCAAATACAATGCAACAATAATACAAAAAATACAAAGCAGCTTATGACAGATTAAAAAAAGAAATCCAGGTTATCAAAATAATTTTGATGGAAACAAAAGTATATTAACTCTTAGAAGCCAAAAGCTACGCAATGTGACATCTGTGTTGGTCCCCGATTTACAAACGCCACTCTAAAGGGCATTTAAAAAATGTAAGAGTAAAACAGCTGTAGTAAAGTTATACTCCAGTCCACTTTTCCAAATCAATTTAGCCTACGGCCATTCGTTATTTCGGGCTTAACATGTGGAAGTATCTGTTTTCGATTTTAGTTCAGTAAACTGTGTCTACCTGCCAGGCATGTCATAAGAAGCGAGTAAGCAGGATAGAGCATGGGGCTGGCTACCTCACCCTGTAGAAAAATTAAGACAACATCTTCAACAAACATGGAAAGCAGAACTATAAGAAATGAAGACCGACCGAAAGCATTGCAGGACAAGCACTGTTTTATAACCCGCAGAGAAAGAGGAATAATGGAAGGCCTAGACAACCAATTGCGTGCATAGTCTCTAACGGCTGCGCGTGCCTCCTCGCTTTTTCACGCGAACGAGGCTCCCAGCGAATAAGGGACAAGGTAGCGTTTGCTATTAAGACTCGCTGCTCGCCGCGCGCGTCTTATTGGTGGTGTGTGTGTCCGTATATCGGAGTTTCTCGGTCGCGGTGTGATGCAGTCAGTCTAAAATTTTAAACGCTCGACGGTGGTCTCGTTAAAGGCCCGGCTCTCGCAACGAGCTTGTGGGTCCGCAGGTAGTAACATGGTGTCGTTTTTTGCTTGGCGAGGCGCAAGTCTTGCCGGCAAAACTGTGGGAAGCGAGCGCTCGGTCGTTTCGCTTCAATTCGCATTTTCGCCGGGGACGTCGGGATCCGCTCTGCACAGAGCGCTGTCTCCTACCCCGAGCATTGTCGGTCCGGTCTCGTCCATGACAGCTATCTGGTTGATCCTGCCAGTAGTCATATGCTTGTCTCAAAGATTAAGCCATGCATGTCTAAGTTCACACTGTCTCACGGTGAAACCGCGAATGGCTCATTAAATCAGTCGAGGTTCAATTCAAAAGGCTCATGAGGTCATGGTGGTAACATGAGCCAGGGTTAGCGAGGGGCGCGCTAACCAAGACCCTGCCCCTAACCTCCACGCGGTGACCCTGGAAACAGACTCTGGTTCTGGTCTGGCTAAGAGGGGCAGGGATCGGGAGAGGAAACTACTGGTAGTGGTAGCAGTGCAATTACGGAAATACGATAAAGATACATACAAATAAAATGCACAATTCTCCTGACCGATGTCCAACAAGATATTGCCCAAGTCCCTGAACGCAAAGAAACAGCAACGAAACGTCTCAGACATGGATGAGAGGTGCATCCAGTGACCAAAGTATGCCCACGTAGGGCGAAGCTCGAAGCCCTGAGGGGGGGGCAAACATTGCCAGCCCGTCGGCAAGAATAAACAAGGCAGGACCGTAACGAATGAAAGTCTACCCTCGTGTTGGTGCGAGAGAAGATTGCAGCTGACCCCGCATTGGTAGCCTGGTGCAGATACATGTACTGGGCAAGGTTTGCCGAGCGCAAAAGAACAAGTTGCGTTTAGTGCATAACGAAACTACCCGCCCTGGGAAAACCGTGCAAGGTACTGTGCGATTAAAATTAACATCCCCGGAAGAACTGAGGTTGGTGATGCCTAACGGAACTGCCAGCCTTGGGGCAACTGGGCAAGGTTCGATTGCAGTCGTAACTAACATCCCCGGAATAACTGGGGCGGGTGATGGCGGCGAGCGCAAAATCCTCAGTTACGCTTATAGTGCCCACTGAAACGACCCTCTACATTGTTTGTACTCGGTCCCATGCCAGTGCTTTCGAGGTAAATTGCAAATTGCCACGTACCGATACGCGTCTAGAAAAGGCTGAGAATGTTCCTTCCCGGATCAAACTCAAAATGTACGGTAAAGCAAGGCCGACAATGTACGGATCAAACAGGAAGCCCGGGTCCTGAACATTGGCGAAGGCCGATACTTTACACGGTGTTTTATACGAGTAAGACGCCGTCCGAGGACAAGCTGACAAGCCCGAGAAATATTTCTCAGTCAGAACGGGTAAAGCAGCGTAACTCACTGTCTTGGCGTAGATCACAAAGCCCAAATATACGGCAAAGTTGATCGAAAAGGCGTAGATCCGAAAGGATCGTTCTAGGAAAGTTCACCTAGTAAATCAAAAGCTGGCAGAAAACGGACGGGCGGGCCTAGTCACCATGGGCGCACAATCGTCCCGACGTAGATCACTCCGTTCTTGCCAGTGGACCAATTATACATCACAATAAGAATGATCAAATTGGCCGTGAAGAATGTTAGCAGAAGAAGAAGAAGAAGGAAGGCCTAGACAGAACTGGAGAAGAGAGCTGGAGGCTGATATTAAAAGGATAAGTAAAATATGGAAAGAGCTGAAAGGGATGGCAAGAGATAGGAAAAGCTGCAAGAAATTTGTTAAAAACCTGTGCTCCGTTGAGAGTTGAAAGGTGAAGAAACTGTGAAAAAATCGCCAAAAATGCCAACACCAGATTTTTTTACATACAATTTCAACTTAAAATATGAATTTCACTTTCTGACATAAAAACTGTACACAAAATGTTATTAATTCATAAAAACTAATGAAACTTTCCCGGATTGTGTAATTATGAATAAAAATATGTTTTCTATCTTGCAGATGTATAAGATATATTCAACTTGTGTAGTAAGTCACAATATTGCTTTCATATTACTATGTTATATTTTTTCCCACTTCCTTCTAAAAAGTATTTTGCATTTCCCTTTTCATATTCAGAAATATTTCACTAATGTAAATAAACAATACATTCAATACTAAACATTTTCATATTCAGAAATATTTCACTAATGTAAATAAACAATGCATTCAATACTAAACATTTTCATATTCAGAAATATTTCACTAATGTAAATAAACAATGCATTCAATACTAAACATTTTGATATTCAGAAATATTTCACTAATGTAAATAAACAATGCATTCAATACTAAACATTTTGATATTCAGAAATATTTCACTAATGTAAATAAACAATGCATTCAATACTAAACATTTTGATATTCAGAAATATTTCACTAATGTAAATAAACAATGCATTCAATACTAAACATTTTGATATTCAGAAATATTTCACTAATGTAAATAAACAATGCATTCAATACTAAACGTTTTGATATTCAGAAATATTTCACTAATGTAAATAAACAATGCATTCAATACTAAACATTTTCATATTCAGAAATATTTCACTAATGTAAATAAACAATGCATTCAATACTAAACATTTTGATATTCAGAAATATTTCACTAATGTAAATAAACAATGCATTCAATACTAAACATTTTCATATTCAGAAATATTTCACTAATGTAAATAAACAATGCATTCAATACTAAACATTTTCATATTCAGAAATATTTCACTAATGTAAATAAACAATGCATTCAATACTAAACATTTTGATATATGGTACATGTTACATTTAAAAAAGATAATAACAGATGTCTACATAAAAATGTATTATTAAAGAAATGGCGTGTTAAAAACGTAGTTTTACCTGGTCCTCTAAAAGTTAAAAATATTTATTATAATTGGGACTCGAGAGGAAATTTCAGTTTTTTACAGCCTGTCCAGGAGGTCACTTGCAGCTTGTGCTTTATTTTCATCTCAGTTTTTACAGCCTGTCCAGGAGGTCACTTGCAGCTTGTGCTCTATTTTCATCTCCGTTTTGCCTGTGTACATCCCTGGCTGCTTCCAGATTTCTCCTAAAGGCTGTGCGAATGAATTGTCTGTGTTCGAGATTGTCGGCAATTGTGTCAGCTTCATACACCAATGATAGATATGGGTCCCTACTGTCTGCGTGCCTCTTGGTAGTGGCTTCGTTCCTAATTCTGCCCCATACAGCTGTGCGAAATCTCTCCAAGAGATTTGGAGTATCTGCTCCGGTTATATTCATCAGAGCAAATGCTTGATCGACATCTGCATTCGCCAGTTCTGGCAGAAGGCATCTCTTGACAACCGCCCTCCAATTTTCATTAAATAACCAACGCAAGTCTTCCTCAAACATTCTGCAACAGAAAGAAAGAAAAAAGGTAAAAGAAACCTTGTTATACTACAAGATATATAGAGTAATACAATGTTAGGCCTTTATTTTTAATCGACCGTCGGCCCACGATGGGTGATGTGGTCAACATCACACCAGCCGCCTTGACTTCCCAGTGCTTTTCCTGATACCCATTTAAGGTTGAGTCTACCTGAGACGTTATTATCGGAAAAAACATTCTACGTCCACTGTGGAATTCAGCCCTAATGTTTCTTATGAACTAAAGTTGTGTTTTATTTGAATGTCTTCGTATGTAGTAGTCCATATGTAGTGTTCTGTAAAATTCGTTGCTATTGTTGTATCGTTTGCTTGATTAAGGCCTTTTTGTTCGAAACGTTGCTGTGTATCGTCACTGTTTTTGTATTTTCTAAAACTAAAGTACTTTGTTCTTACGTGTTTCGCTACTTTACTAAGTTTTACTGCAGTCTCCACCTTTTCGATAATCTAAACCCGGAGGATTGACTTCATTGCGCTGGGTTTTATCCCATATGGCTCGGTCCCTCTCCGCAGAAATGGCACGTGACCTGCTAAGAGTATTGCACAAAGCATGAACTCTGTAGATCCAGCAATAATTCTAGGGGTCTGAACAAATTTACTCGTGAACAAAAGGGCGCGTTCCGGAATAGAACCACGACCTTCGGAATGCAAGGTAGCTCTTAACTACTTAGCTACAGAGACCCCTTAACCTCTCCCCTCTCTCTTTTTCTCTCTACTTTCTTAACCCAGAATGGGGCATAGGTCCTCAACCAACTCATGCCAAATGTTCTTATCTCTAGCTATTTCCTCCAGCTCTTCTTTATATTGTTGATCTCTGCCTCCAAATCCAGTGTCCATGTATTTCTCGCCCTTCTCTAACCTCTATTACTCTTAAATATTATCAATAGAAGGGAAAACGTTGTAAAACCACATTTTCTAAACGTATTTCGCCTATTACTCAAGCCTAGCCTAACACTAGCAGAATAGGGCAAGCTAAAACATCGTCCCTGACCTGAAAATGAGAAGCGTTATCTGCAACAAGTCCCTGTCAGTTGCGATCAGAATGCAAGTTATTCGGTGCTACATAGAACCAATACTGACATACGGATGCGAGACAGGGACAATGAACACACAGATCGAAAAATCTCTGAGAGCCATAGAGAGATGTGGTTTTACAGAAGAATAATGAGAATCCCATGTACTGTTAAAATGACTAATGTTGAGGTGTTGAATGAGGTCAAGACAGAGAAAGCTTATCATCAATATAAGAAAGAGGCAGTCATCATTAATTTTCTGGCATATGAGGAGAGGAGGTTTAGAACACATTGTGACAACCGGTAAAATCGAGGGTAGACGAGACAGAGAGAAAACAGAGAAAGAACATTTTTGGATAGCCTGACTTCATGGCACGGTAGAGCGTCAACATATGAGTTGATAGCAAACACCAAAGACAGAGATTTGTGGAGATTCACGATCGCCTACGAAAGTCGGAACGGCACCTGATGATGATGATAGCCTAGCACTAGCCGAGAAACAGACTAGTGGTAAATATTGAGGAAGTAAAATACTGAAACTATACCAACAACGACACAATTCAAATAAAACTGGTAAAGATACCAATCAATCAAATGTCATGCCTTCCGGCGTAGGCGATCATGTCTCTCCACAACTCTCTTTGCTTGGTCGATCTTTTGTCGAACCATGATGTCAGGCCATCCAACATATTCTCCCTGTCTTCCACGATCTCTCCTTCCTTGACGTTTATCTGTAGTCACCAAATGTTCATAAACCTTCTCTTCGCATTATATGCCCGAAGAACCTTGATTTGATACTGTTTCTTTGTGTGCAGGCCTGATTTAAAACCTCCTCAGCTGAAGATATACATATATGTTTATTCTAAAATTGAAAATATTATATGTTGAATAAATAGTAGTCAAAGAAAGTTAAATTACCTTTATGTTGAAAGATTAGTTGATTCTTCTTCTGCTGTTACTAGTTTGTGTGCTTAGTTTAACTTGACGCAATAATTTTGTTCTCCTTCTGTTTATCAGCAGTTGAGGCAGTCACTATGACAACGGTGTCACTGCACATGAATCATCTCGAAACACGTACGTCACAGCGTGGACATCGATAACAAAGATTGGCGGGCTCAGGCACGGCCTTCTCTATAATGGCCGCAGCGCTGACAGCAATATTGCCATGTGACGTCACAGGCTGAGGCGGTGTATTCTCACAGACTTACTATTGTCTGTTACTATTGGAAAACGCCGATCTAGACAATACGTTTTGCAGATGTTAGAAACTTGTTGTTGGATGCATGTGTGTATTACAGAAGAAGTTTTATGATGAGTAGCTATAGTTGTTGCTCTCACATACTATTTTAGTTTAATTTTATACAGAATACTTTAGAGTGAGGAGTAATTTTATACAGAATGAGGAATAATTTATATATGATTACTAGTGTACTTACATCTGCTTATGGTAGTCTCTCATCATTTATCCATGAATAAGTCAGTCACAAGTTTGCACATCACCACAGCTTGATTAGCACATAAACTAAACAGTATTACACAAATATATTTATCTACTACTGAATTTTGCTACTTTCCTTTTTGTGAAGAAGCAGCTTGCTGAACATTGCATTGATCATTCCTGATTTTTCTATAAATGTTGAGGAAAATGTTGGAACCGCAGACAAAGTATTTCTTTTTTGAACTCCACAGATACATGCAGTACTGTCTAATGAGAATTTTAAATAGCTGACAGTTACAATTTGTATGACAATCTCCTTCTGGTTTGTCGTGGCCAAGAACTTATCTTCATATTCAGATGATATCAGCTTTTGAACAACTAGATATGATATGAAGCAGAGAACAGTGATATCTTGTGATGGGTACTTCAGTCCACCCCTATCTATTAAATGTGTGTAGTTAAATGAAACACCATTTTTGTTACATTATGTCGAAGGAGATCAATAGTCTATGTTACAACTTTTATTACATTATGTCGAATGAGATCAATAGTCTACATGACAACTTTTGATACATTATATCGAAGAAGATCAATAGTCTACATGACAACTTTTGATACATTATGTCGAAGGAGATCAATAGTCTACATACCAACTTTTATTACATTATATCGAAGGAGATTACTAGTGATACAGGATAACAAGAGAAAACAAAATGCTGTGCCAATCAATTATCCTTCAGTATAATTCAGTGCAGCTTTAACATAAATTTCATCCATCTGAATCACCACAGCTTGATTAGCACATAAACTAAACAGTATTACACAAATATATTTATCTACTACTGAATTTTGCTCCTTTCCTTTTTGTGAAGAAGCAGCTTGCTGAACATTGCATTGATCATTCCTGATTTTTATATCATTATTGAGGAAAATGTTGGAACCGCAGACAATAAAATATTACTTTTTTGAGCTCCGCAGACACAGACAGTACTGTCTAATGAGAATGTCATGTAACTGGTAATTACAATTTGTATGACAATCTCCTTATGGTTTGTCGTGGCTAAAAACTTATCTTCATATCCAGATGATATGAGGACAGATCAGGTTCAATTTAATATGTCATAAATGCAAAACTCTGAGTGTTATTGCTATACCATTTTCTGTTATCTGGAGTTCTGACCAGATGCAACTGCTCAGCGAGGAATTGGAGTGTTTTCTCTGAAACAAAACTAGTGCTTGTTGTTGTGGATGATAAACTAATTGCTTCAACCAGATTATCATGTACCACTGTCATGTAATAGTCAATAGTTGGTGCTCTTCTAAATCTTTGCATGATTTGCATGGACAAGAGGTTCTCAACATGAAACCATCTCTCAATTTTTCCACTATTTGACAGTTAGTTAAAGGAACTCTTATCTATGGAAACTTCCTTTAGGTGAACAGTAAAAGACATGTCTTGATCTATTTTAATACTGAGTCCTATAGCTGGTGCTTTCAACAATTATACAATAGAACATGTTCCTTGTCTACATTTCGGTACACAACACTTTCTAGGCAGCGTTATTTTGTTATGTTTATTAAAGAAGGTAATTGTTAAATTATACACATATAATTATAATCGTAATTTGATCTACATTTTGGTACACATTACTTACTAGCTGGGCATCGTTATTTTGTTATGTTTACAACACTGACAACAGTTATGTTTACTGAAGAAGGTACTTGTTAAATTAACTTATATTATACATATACAGGGTGTTCAAGATAAAAGTAGCCCAATTGACTAATAAAAGCCTGTAAATTGGGCTAATTTTATGTTGAACACCCTGTATAATTACAATCGTTATTTGGTTGTTAAGGAAGATAATTATTAAATTATAACTATTTAATTATAATAATACAATAATTAACAGACTAACTAATCCAATAGTAGTAATACAGGAGAATAATAATCCTTTTGAAAATTGTCGAACACTCTACCTCATGTATCCGCCTCAGGTCGCCGCCATTAAAAAGGGAGTGAATTGGCCATTATAGAGAAGGCCGTGGCTCAGGCCACAGCCAGGTTCTAGTAGTTTATAGATGGCTCTGGCTCAGGTAAAAATTCTAGAAAATAAGACCACAACTGTTCAGTGATCCTCGCAGTCCAGTGGTTTTGGATAAAGACTAATTCATTTTACAAACACAACATGCTAAATCAAGGTTATATTACAAGTTAAGTATAACGATAAGGAATTTCAGAAAAATTATTAACATTTGTCATCAATAAATAACAGTGAACGCATAGAATCGAGTAAAATTTCAAAAACGCTTACAGCTTTCTATCAAACATATATAAAAACCAGCCCCCATTTAACAGGTATTTTCGATTTTCCGTCTGAACTAGTCGACATTATGTTACGGGGGCTACGGTCACACACACACACCCACATAATTTAATCAATTGTTATTATCATTATATGTTCCTCTTCTTCATCAAATATATCATCATCGCTGAGATTAGCATCATCATCATCATCATCCTACTCATCATCATTATCATTTTCATCACAATCATCATTCTCATCTCCATTTTTATCATCATTACATCATCTTCTCCATCATAATCATCATCATCATCTCCGTAAACATCGTCACCATCATCATTATCATCACCACCGGGGGACTGCCTAGAGTAGTTGGATAGTAGCTCGGCCTGCTAGCTGTGAGACGCCTCATAGCTCGGGTTCGAACCTACTGTTCGGCATTTGTTCGAATACCCTGGTCTTACTCAGGACGATAACGTGAGTACCTCTGAAGTCGGAGAAAATCTGCCTGTATGGCGAGGGAATACTAATTACGAGTACATTGAGCACACGGCTGCCAGTGTAAAGTAACTTACAATGTGCACGCTGCTGCCATTGTAAGAAATTGGAAACAACGGATTTTCACGCAAAAATCAGTTTCAGAGATGAAACTTCGTCTGAGTTGAAAGCGGACGAAAAAAAAAAAAAAATCATCACCACTCTAGCATCATCATCCTGACCTCTATCACCGCATCTGTGTCAACATTACAATAAGACACTTTAAGGAATGCAGCTAATTAAATCTGCAATATCATCATCAACATCGTCATCATCATCAACATTATCCTGATCATTATCACCAGCATCATCTTCATCATTATCATGATCATTATCACCAGCATCATCTTCATCATTTTCATTATCATCATTAGCATCATCGTCATCTTCATCAGAAATTCAACAACCCTCTCTAGTGATTAAAAAAATCCCGGTTGGAGCATAGGCGCAATACCAACTCATGCAAATACTTGCTATCTTTAACTATCTCTTCCAGTTCTTTCTTATATTGTCAATCTCTGTACCCAAATAGCAACGTGTATCTCTAGGCTGTCCTCTATTTCGCGTTCCCTGCAGGTTCCAGGAAAGGGCTCTTCTTGGTAAATTCCCTAGTATTTTTCAAGGGTGTGTTTTATCAACGCCAGAGTTATTTTTTCTCATTTTCTCTTACCATTGTCCAATGTTCATTGTTCATTTGAGGATGAGCTTCGTCAGACATGTCCATAATTGCTCAGATCTCCTCCCAAGCATGTATTTCAGTGTGTTTAAATTACCAACTCTCAATCTGTGATGGTCGATGTATCTACTGAAGTTTCTCGCATGGTTTCATTGGTTTAGCACAAAACAATCAAATTTAAAATCTCAATAAAGGCGAAACAAACTACAATTTACTGTTGTTTATTATTTTTAATACAGTTATTAAGAATAATTTTGTTTATCTTTCCCTCCCCTCTCTCTTATACTTATTTCTTTCGTTCCCAATGAAGCATAGTGTCACAATGTATCACCAACATTTACATTCGATTTTGTATTGTATTTTCTTGAAAACAACGTGATTTCAAAAATATTTTTTATTTCTTAAACAGCCCCAACCCAATAGCACAAGAACATACAAACAGGGAACTGGAAGATAGAGCAGGACAACGGCAAGTGGAACAAGAGATAAGGGACAGAAAGTGGCAGAAGAACACACACTGAGAAGATCCCATGACAGCATCGCTAGACAGGCTCTCCGATGAAACTCCTAGGGTCATAGAGGTAAGGGAAAACCAAGGTATACATGGTGACGGGAGTTTGAGGTGAAATGCAAGAAAATGGGAGAAAGAGGGGAGAGATCTGGAAAGGATGGTCTTAGATAGGAGGGCTTGGAAAGCCTATGTTGCTGACCTATGTTTCCCTAGGGGTGAAGGGTTAAGAAGAAGAACATACATATGAGCTTCTGATAAGAATTTAGGCATATATTACAACATTTGTTCGTTCCACATCTACTAGGTTATACTGTAGCATCGGTGTTAGAAGTTACAACATTTGTTCGTTCCACATCTACTAGGTTATACTGTAACATCCGTGTTAGAAGTTACAACATTTGTTAGTTCCACATCTACTAGGTTATACTGTAGCATCGGTGTTAGAAGTTACAACATTTGTTAGTTCCACATCTACTAGGTTATACTGTAACATCCGTGTTAGAAGTTACAACATTTGTTAGTTTCACATCTACTAGGTTATACTGTAACATCGGTGTTAGAAGTTACAACATTTGTTCGTTCCACATCTGCTAGGTTATACTGTAACATCGGTGTTAGAAGTTACAACATTTGTTCGTTCCACATCTACTAGGTTATACTGTAACATCGGTGTTAGAAGTTACAACATGTGTTCGTTCCACATCTACTAGGTTATACTGTAACATCGGTGTTAGTAGTTACAACATTTGTTCGTTTCACATCTACTAGGTTATACTGTAACATCCGTGTTAGAAGTTACAACATATGTTAGATCCACATCTACTAGGTTATACTGTAACATCGGTGTTAGAAGTTACAATATTTGTTCGTTTCACATCTACTAGGTTATACTGTAACATCGGTGTTAGAAGTTACAACATTTGTTAGTTCCACATCTGCTAGGTTATACTGTAACATCGGTGTTAGTAGTTACAACATTTGTTAGTTTTACATCTACTAGGTTAAACTGTAACATCGGTGTTAGAAGTTACAACATTTGTTAGTTTCACATCTACTAGGTTATACTGTAGCATCGGTGTTAGAAGTTACAACATTTGTTAGTTCCACATCTGCTAGGTTATACTGTAACATCGGTGTTAGTAGTTACAACATTTGTTAGTTTTACATCTACTAGGTTATACTGTAACATCGGTGTTAGAAGTTACAACATTTGTTAGTTCCACATCTACTAGGTTATACTGTAGCATCAGTGTTAGAAGTTACAACATTTGTTAGTTCCACATCTGCTAGGTTATACTGTAGCATTGGTGCTAGAAGTTACAACATTTGTTAGTTCCACATTTGCTAGGTTATACTGTAGCATCCGTGTTAGAAGTTACAACATTTGTTAGTTCCACATCTGCTAGGTTATACTGTAGCATCGGTGTTAGTAGTTACAACATTTGTTAGTTTTACATCTACTAGGTTATACTGTAACATCGGTGTTAGAAGTTACAACATTTGTTAGTTCCACATCTGCTAGGTTATACTGTAACATCCGTGTTAGAAGTTACAACATTTGTTAGTTTCACATCTACTAGGTTATACTGTAACATCGGTATTAGAAGTTACAATATTTGTTCGTTTCACATCTACTAGGTTATACTGTAACATCGGTGTTAGTAGTTACAACATTTGTTAGTTTTACATCTACTAGGTTATACTGTAACATCGGTGTTAGAAGTTACAACATTTGTTAGTTTCACATCTACTAGGTTACACTGTGACATCGGTGTTAGAAGTTACAATATTTGTTCGTTTCACATCTACTAGGTTATACTGTAACATCGGTGTTAGTAGTTACAACATTTGTTAGTTTCACATCTACTAGGTTATACTGTAACATCGGTGTTAGAAGTTACAACATTTGTTAGATCCACATCTACTAGGTTATACTGTAACATCGGTGTTAGAAGTTACAACATTTGTTAGTTCCACATCTGCTAGGTTATACTGTAGCATCCGTGCTAGAAGTTACAACATTTGTTAGTTCCACATCTGCTAGGTTATACTGTAGCATCCGTGCTAGAAGTTACAACATTTGTTAGTTCCACATCTACTAGGTTATACTGTAGCATCGGTGTTAGAAGTTACAACATTTGTTAGTTCCACATCTACTAGGTTATACTGTAGCATGGGTGTTAGAAGTTACATTTGTTCGTTTCACATCTGCTAGGTTATACTGTAGCATGGGTGTTAGAAGTTATATTTGTTAGTTCCACATCTACTAGGTTATACTGTAACATCGGTGTTAGAAGTTACATTTGTTAGTTCCACATCTACTAGGTTATACTGTAGCATCGGTGTTAGAAGTTACATTTGTTAGTTCCACATCTGCTAGGTTATACTGTAGCATGGGTGTTAGAAGTTACATTTGTTAGTTTCACATCTGCTAGGTTATACTGTAGCATGGGTGTCAGAAGTTACATTTGTTAGTTCCACATCTGCTAGGTTATACTGTAGCATGGGTGTCAGAAGTGATTGATCATAGTGGAGTCCATCTGATCTGACCACTTATCATCAAATAGCTTGTGCTGAGCAGAACTTTGTCACCCCAACAGTCTTCCAGAATTTCTCTCTCTCATAGATCAGTTACATCATGAATCTATCTTCCTCTTGTTCTGACTGACCGTACAATAAATGTTTCTTATTTATAATTGTGTGCAAGTTATGACGTTAATATATATATATAATAATTACTATATTTTATTTGCGATTATTATATTTATATAATGATTATTTCTTGTATATTATTTATAATTGCTATTTTATTATGATTAACAATACGAGATGTACAAAATTCAATTGAAGAAATTATAAATAAAATACAAATAAAATTAGTCGTAGAATTAATAAAAGAACAACAGATTAAATGATATGGTTACCTGACAAGCATGCTCTAGTATCGTCTACCACAGGGAACTACATTGGGAAATAAAATTAATGCAGGGCAATAGGAAGACCACTATATTGCACCAATACTGATGTATAGCAGAGAATCATGGACAATGAACACACAATCAATGAGATCTGTTTAAGCCACAGAGATGCTGTTTTACAAAAGAATGCTGAAAATTACACGAACAGCCAAGAAAACAAATGATGGGGTTTTGAAATAGGCCTGCATACAAAGAAACATTATCAAAAGAATAAGAATCAGACAATCAAGTTTCTTCGGGCTTACAATGCGAAGAGGAGGTTTAGAACATTTGGTGGCAACAGATAAAATGTAGGAAAGGAAAGATCGTTGAAGACAGAGGGAGAAGATGTTGGATAGTCTGACATCGTGGTTCGATAAAAGATCAACGTCAGAACTGATTAACTACACCAAACAGAGAGAGTTGTAGAGATACATGATCGCCTGCACCGACAGACATGACACTTGGTGGATTGGATAGGAAGACCACTCAAGAGATGGAAATACGTCATCAAGAACAAGTTTAGAGAAATAGATTCTAGCTTGCAAATCGCGATAGACAAGAGACACAGAAGGACCCATAGTAACGTTGTTTATACCATATCATCATCATTATCATCAAATAGTTTGTGCTGAGCAGAACTTTAACACCTCAACAGTCCTTCAGAATTTCTTGCTCTCATAGGCCAGATGTCCTGCTTCCGTAGCAGTCATGTTCAAACCATCAGTTACATCCTGAATTCATCTTCTCCGTGGTCTTCCTCTTCTTCTCTTTGCCGATATGCCTCCTTCCACGCTGGTCTTCTCCAACCCTTGGTGTGTTTTTATGTCCAAAATAAGTCACTTTTTTACTTTCTTATTTTTATCACTAGCCAGTTTTCTTTGATTTTGAGTACTTTCTCATATATATGTATGACTATTTATAGAAATTATAGAAGTATGGAAGATATAATACAAACAGAAAGAAGTTGCTCTATGTCAAAATCCTCTGATGTAATTGACATTCATTTGTACGCCACTATAGTGGTTTATGGTATATATATATATATTTCTATATCCTCTTGGTGTTCCGTTTGACATATAAGGCTTCTACAAAAGACCTCCATTGTTGCCGTTCTGCCGCTTTTCTACCAATCGTTTTCCATGTCAAGTCACAATCATTCAACTCTCTTTCCACAGTTCTTTTCCATGTTTCAGTTGGACTTCCATGTCTTCTTTTCCATATTTCAGTTGGACTTCCAGGTCTTCTTTTCCATGTTTCAGTTGGACTTCCAGGTCTTCTTTTCCATATTTCAGTTGAACCTCCTGGTCTTCTTCTCCAATCCGCTGTACATTGGATTACTAGTCTAGTCAATGCGACTACTGACATACATGACCAACCCAACATTGGAGGTACGCAAGCTCCCACTGCTACAAGATAGTGATCTCGTGGAGGAGCTTTCATGGTATATATGTATTTTACTGTTTATAGCTACTATAAAAACCGTGGAAGACTTATAAAAAGAAAAAGTAACCTATTTAAAAAATCCCTACATTGGCTCATTGTGTAATTGGCACACATTTGTATGCCGCTATAGTGGTTCGTGGCATGGATTGAGTTAATTAAAGTCAGAGTCAAACATTTTATTCTAAATAAACATTTTCTTATATTTTGTTTCAGAAACTACACAAAACAACATATATTCTCAATCCACGTTTTTCTTCATCCATGGATTCTCTCTTGGAATGTCAGCAAGGCACCTTTCACTGGAACTCTTTGATAAAATGGACAACATGTCCATAAGCTTCTTGACACTTGGTCTTGAAGACGGCACAAAGTCCAAAGAATATGTGAGGCACTCCTTCTATTACAACGATCCTGACCCGCACTCCATCAGCTTTCAGTTTCTCAGCGTAAACCAACCCGCTATCCCTGCAAACAAAAATCGGATAAACATTAAAGAGAAGCATTCACACTAGAACAAAACGATGGTCTTTAAAATAAAATAGAAACATTTATTGATTGATTGTAACATGATAATTACACTTCGGTGACTAACCATATGTGCTCTGCTCTCTTTCTTACACAAGAACATCTCAGCGGCAGTGCACGAACTCCGTAGTACCGAGCGAGCGAGGGTTCTTGATGTCACGTAGAAGATGGTAACAATATTTTGTTGGAATTTTATTTTAAAAATCTTTTCTATTAATTCTACTCGAACAGCGGCTTTCCAGCCTGCTGTTCTCAATTTTGAACCACCAAGGGTTATATTACATGCTCGATTTGAACACGGGACCTACGTTTTAGCGTCCGTCTCCGATAGGACAACGAACTCTATCTCAACTACACCGAGATCAGGGATCTCTGGGAAAATATCCAGATAGCTCCACGAGGAGCGAACCGAACACCTTTGAAACGAGATGTGAGCATTTAAACTCTACGCCACAGTGATCACCATAGAAATATTTATGATAAAATTAAAGCAATAGACGTTTACTAAGATTTGAATTTCTAACTTAAACATTTTTATCCTTCACTGCTGATATACTTTGACTATGTATTCTTTAAAACGATTCAAAACCAAGCTTTTGGGCTAATTCAGTACACTTGATTATTTATTGATTTCTCCCCGCTCCTCGTGGAGCATAGGGCCTCAACAGTTGTTCTTCACTGCTCTCGGTCTCTGGCTGTTTTCTTTATGGTTTCCCAAGATAGTCGAGCACTCTTCAGTTCCTCAAGAAGACTTCGTCTCCAGGTCTGTTTAGTGCGTCCCCTTTTTCCTTTTCCTTGCTGGTTTCACTCAAGTGCTTGTCTAGTAACATTCGACTGTCTTCCTTCGAGTATGCCCGATCCATCGCCATTTTCTCCTCTTGACCTGGGTCATCATGGGTTCATATCCGGTTCTTATCCACAGGTCTGTGTTTGCAACTCTATCATACCATCTCGGTCTGAGAATCTGACTAAGACATCTGTTGACAAAGGTCTGAATCTTATTTGTATTAAACTTGGTGACTCGCTACGTTACCGAGCCATCAGCAGGTCAGTACACATTGCAATATAAACGTGTGAATAAAAAAGAAATAGGGAGTTAAAGGGTTAATATTTCTTTTGTAATTTTAATGTTTTCAATTATTTCTTATCCGATTAATTCTTTATTTGTATGGTCAAACACTAGTAACAACTATTCTAAGAAGAAGATGGAGATATGTTGAGCATGCCTTGAGAAGAAATGTCTGGTCAAACACTAGTAACAACTGTTCTAAGAAGGAGAAGATGGAGATATGTTGAGTATGCCTTGAGAAGAAATGTCTGGTCAAACACTAGTAACAACTATTCTAAGAAGAAGATGAAGATATGTTGAGTATGCCTTGAGAAGAAATGTCTGGTCAAACACTAGTAACAACTGTTCTAAGAAGGAGAAGATGGAGATATGTTGAGCATGTCTTGAGAAGAAATGTCTGGTCTACCACTAGTAACAACTGTTCTAAGAAGGAGAAGATGGAGATATGTTGAGCATGCCTTGAGAAGAAATGTCTGGTCTACCACTAGTAACAACTATTCTAAGAAGAAGATGAAGATATGTTGAGCATGCCTTGAGAAGAAATGTCTGGTCTACCACTAGTAACAACTGTTCTAAGAAGGAGAAGATGGAGATATGTTGAGCATGCCTTGAGAAGAAATGTCTGGTCTACCACTAGTAACAACTATTCTAAGAAGAAGATGAAGATATGTTGAGCATGCCTTGAGAAGAAATGTCTGGTCAACCACTAGTAACAACTATTCTAAGAAGAAGATGGAGATATGTTGAGCATGCCTTGAGAAGAAATGTCTGGTCAAACACTAGTAACAACTGTTCTAAGAAGGAGAAGATGGAGATATGTTGGACACACTTGGAAAAGAAACGATCAAAGAATATCAAAGCATGCATCAAAGTGGGATGCAGAGGGTTCAAGTAAGAGAGGGCTACCTTAGGAGACGCTGAAACGAACTTTGTTCGAGAGGCAAGAAATATCGGTCTCTATTCCATGGAGGAGATTAAACGAGTTGCCCAGGATAGAATGGTATGGAGAAATTGCTTGCTGGCCCAACGTTACGTATAACGGTAAGAGAGGAATTATTTATAATTCTGTATTGCTTTGCTAAATCTTTTGACCTTAGTAGCTTAATTTTACTTTTTATTGTTTCGTAGGTGAGAAATAAGTGTTCTTGATTGTCATCATTCTGTTTTTGGAAACTTCTATAAACTTTTCTTTAAATACTGTATCTCTCTCTTTAGCCTGTTACGCCCTTGGCGTTTAGGGCAGCAACAAACTTACACCATTCTTCCCTGTTCATGGCCTTCCGCTGTATTGTGTGGCAGCTATGATTCATTTCCTTCAGCTCTTGCTCTATCGTTCTCCTCCAGGTCGTCTTGGGTCTTTCACGTTTTCGCCTACCCTCTGGAGTCCATCTCAGTGCTTTCGTGTCGGAGCCAGTCTCCATGCGCATCACATGTCCAATCCATCTCCAGCGACGTCTTCGGATGATAGTGTCCATATTCTCTTGTTGGCATCGTGCAAGCAATTCTTGATTCGAGATAGTAGTCGGCCAGTAAAATTTTTCTGCGAAAAATCTTACGCGTGTACTGGCCGACTACTAAATACTTTATACTCTATTTTAAATTGTTTTTAAGCCGAAGGACCATACTAAAATTATGTCACCCCTCCTTCCCCCAACCCAAACCTTTAAGCTTTAGTAACAGTTACTAGACACAAATTTAATATTTTTAAACACCAAGGGTGCAGGCTTTCACGAAAAAATCAATGAGAACCGCCACACTAGGTGCCATGGCTACGACTGAATTCATGGAGGGCTAACGCAGAAGAAGAAGAAGGAACATAGTTGAAAGCGTAGGTCTTGATGTTCCGTCCAGAATAATCTTTTCTTTAAAATCTTTGCCTGATGAAGGCCTTTTGTTCGAAATATCGTTTTAGCATTTTTTTGTGTGATTTATAAACCTACATTGTTTCTCGTTTTGAAAATGAGATTTATAAAATTTTACAGAAGAAGTTTCCTGATGTCATTTATAACTGTAACCATTTCAACCATTCCTCACAACTGATCTAAGTGTAACGTAAATATTACCGAATACTGTCCAGTTCTGCTAATAGAACCAAAGTGGGTGGAGACTGTTTAGTACTGGTTCTGACCATCGGGTTGACCCTTGGATCTGTCAGGTAGTTGGGCAGCTCTTGTGACACCAATTTAACAAACCATTCAGCATCATGCTTTGATAGCGCAGGAACGTTAATGAATTCCTGATGTTACAAAAGACGGTACTAGTTAACATATGATGATGATGTTTGTGTTGATTTCTTGCTGTCTGTTAAATATCTTTGTGTATATGTGTGTATATTTGTGTGTATGGATGTGTGTATGTATGTGAGTAAAGCACAGTTCCTATATTGGCTGCTCAGGCTAAGCAAATTCCTTACTGTAGGATCATCTTCATCGGACATGTCCATAATTGATCCGATCTCCTCCCAATCATGTATCTCAGTATCTTTATGCTAACAACTCTCGTTCTGTGTTGATTGATGTATATGCTAATCACAAATGGAGAGGACCAGTTGACCGTCTGTATAGACAAAAACAGAAAACCACGACACTGGGCAACAACCCGGTAGCAGTGTAATGACAAAAGAAAGAAGAAAGGCCTTTATCAAAGAAAGGATACAACAGAAGGAAAGAAATTCACTTCTTCAACTACAGACATAACATATACAATTAGACAATAAATCTCTAACGGCACCAAAAAGAAAATATGTGGCTTCTTCTTCTTCTTTTGTCGTCACACTGTTACTGGGTTGTTGCCCAGTGTCGTAGTTTTCTGTTTTTGTCTTGTGCTGTTCTAGTGGCTTGGGTGATTGTTATGTTTGCTCTTTGACATAATTCTGCTATGCCATCCAACCATCTTTCTCGTGGTCTTCATCTTGCCTTCTTTCCTGATTTTCTGTTGTAGAAGACTCTGTATACTGCGGAGTTTGGATGCATGTTTATTAAGTGGCCAAAACACTTCATTCTTTGTTTCTCAATGTAATTCAAGCAAGGTTCTGTGCCAACTTTTGTCTTATGCTGATGTTGGTGACTCTGTCTTTTATGATGTTGTTGGTAACTTTTCGCAGGCATCGCATTTCACATGTAGTTTTTTTGTGATTGCTCCATATTCATTGTCCATGTTTGACTCTGGTAACACAAAGTAGGCATGAAAATGCTGTTGATCGTCTGTTGCTTATCTGTCAATTAAATTTGTGGGTGCCTTAATTAACAATTGGGCAAGCTGGTAGGTTACAGCATTTGCTTTTTTCACTCTAGGGGGAATAGATAAAACAATAATAATCAAATATATTATATACATAGCATATATATATATATATATATATATATATATATATATATATATATATATATATACATTTAACATATACACATATACTATGGAAAAACAAATGCACACCATTCTTCTGTATTCTTGGTCATTCTGTGTTTCAGCTGTGATTAATTTCTGTCATTTATAATATTACTGTTCTTCTCCGTGTCATTTTAGTTTCTCGACGTTTCTCTTTATCCTCTGGTGTCCATGTCAGTGCAGTTTTTGTGACAGAGTTAGTCTCCATGCGTACCGTATCCATGGATCCAGCTTCTATTTTGGATGATTATGCTCATATTCTATTTCATTTGCTAATAATGGATTCTTTTATTTGATGATGAGCTGAATGGTTGATGGATTTGAATTGATTGACTAATCTTTTATTACATTTTATTGACTAATGTGTCGATTTCTTCAATGATAACCTGATTGATTGATTGATTGATTGATACATACCGTAACAGATGGTTGACTGAGAGACATGTCTACATGGGGATAGACTAAGATTTGAAAGGC
This sequence comes from Arion vulgaris, assembly GCA_020796225.1. NCBI lineage: Eukaryota > Metazoa > Mollusca > Gastropoda > Stylommatophora > Arionidae > Arion > Arion vulgaris. The sequence goes on from CM036754.1 coordinate 61,909,420, forward strand.
AAGTCCTTTGACCTCATTAGTTACACAAGCTGAGAGCTGCCCACCTGCGCTATCTCCACCCACACCAACTACACTACTGGGAGTACCACCGACTCTCTTCTTGTTTGCTAGTACCCATTCTGTAGCAGTCACAGCGTCGTCAAATGGGTCATGACCTTTTCCAGGACCATGCAACAATCTGTACTCCACATTAACAATAATGCAACCAGCGTCCCTAGCGATGGTCTTCAGACAAGTCTCATAGCATTTCCGGTCTAGTAAAACCAATCCGCTTGCATGAAAGTAAACAAAAATGGCCGGGTTTGGTGCGTGGTTTCGTGGCTTGTAGACTGATGTAAGAATTCCACTTGAAACATGAGGAGAGGGAATAACTAGTTCTTCTACTTCTCCATCAAACTCAATTTCTCCAGCGCCTGCCTTAATTATAGCTGGAAATACTTCTCGTGCTTTCTCTAAAGTATACTTATGAAACGGTTGTACAGATTGAGCAGCTAAAGCATTAGTGAAGGCGTACGATTCCTCATGAACTTTGTAAGACTTAAGGCAGTCTGCCCAAGGATCTTGTACTGTTGTTTCTGTGGAAATATTCTAAAATAAGTAACAAATAACAATGAACCAATATTAGAAAAAAAGAAATAGAAAAAGTTTAGTAATCAAAATGAAATCAATCAATCAAGTGACATGCCTGCAGGCGTAGACGATCATGTCTCTGCACAACTCTCTCTCCTTGGTTCAGTTAATCAGATATGATGTCCATCTTTTGTCTAACCATGATGTCAGACCATCCAACATCTTCTCCCTCTTTCTTCTACGATCTCTCCTTTCCTGAATTTTACCCGTTGTCGCCAAGTGTTCTAAACCTTCTCTTTGCATTATATACCAGAAGAACCTCGAATGTCTGATTCTTATTCTTTTGATAAGGTTTCTTTGTGTGCAGGCCTGTTTTAAAACCTCATTTATTTTCTTCGCTGTCCATTGTATTTTCAGCATTCTTCTGTAAAACCACATTTCTGTGGCTTCCAATGATCTTAATGATTGATTGTTCATTGTCCATGATTCGTTGCCATACATTATTATTGGCTCAATATAGCACTCAAAATAAAATACAGAAGAAATTAGAAGCATTATCCCTATGGCTTACAGCCGTATCAGGTATAAATTCACTCTTTGTGGCATGTTCCATTTAAGGCATCGTCGTTGTTAGATCAAATGTAATCTCGAAATTAATAATTCCTAATTTTTACGTGGGTCTACATCATTTTTCTTTATTTCAAAGTTTTACTGTCTGCAGAAAGAGTTGTTCACCCGAGCGACCCAAATTAAGGATGTAAGGTAAAGAATCATTGTTACCTGCCACGCATATCGCAATGGTGACTAAGGAAGTCGAGCGTGTGGTTACCTACCCCACTCCGTAAACAACAATAGATAACTATAGAAACTACAACCAGAGAAATTCATAGCTCATCACTCGAAGAAAGAGAAGGACCAATCAAGGAAAGACCCATGAAACGACCCGATGAAATCTGTAAGTAAATCGGGCTGCGGACCTATATTCTTTCAACCTGGAGAGACGGAATGCAAGAAAATGATGAAAGAGGGGAGAGATTTGGAAAATAGGGCATTGGATAGGAGGGGTTGGAAGGCCTTGGTTGCGAACCTGTACCTCCCTAGGGACGAAGGATGATGAAGAAGAAGAAAAACAGCTATTGCTTCCCATATTCTATTTATCACAGATGTCAAATCTTGTTCAACATATAGACATGTATAACACTCAATATAGCTCACTAACTATTTTATCGTTTGTTTTTATAAGATACAGTAATACGTGACGTAATCTAGAGCTGACATAGCCAACCAGTCATATCATTAGGTCTTAATCTATTTTTAGAGTTTCTAGAGATTAAAAAACCATAATTTGCATGAAGCACGCCCCTTATGAAAATAAGTAAACTTGAGAACAGGGTAGTGCAGATTTTGACGTGTACGCATTCTGAGCAAGGTTGATTTATTGCACGCTCTTAGTGACCTTGGGAAATATTTTGGTAGCGTTTTTAGTTATACGTTACAAAGTAGAGTTAGTGTGTAAAAGAAAGAGAGAGAGAAGAGAAAGACAGAGAGAGAAGAGAGCGACATAGTGAGAAGAGAACAAGAGAAAGAGATGGATCAAAAGAGAGAGTTCGTGAGCGAAAGAAAATGACAAGGAAAAAGACTGGAGTGAAATATAGAGTAGGAAAGACATAGAGTGGTTAAAGGAGAAAGCTAGGAGAAAGTGAAACACAGAGAACCTCTGAAGTAGGAGAAGGCTGGCCTGAATGGAGAGGAGCACTGATGATAGGGAAAGCAAGCATCACGCAAAAAATCAAACAGAAGCACCAAACTGGTCTACGCCTGAATTCATAGAAGACGAACGAGAAGAAGAATAAGAAGAAGAAACACAGAGAGAGATGAAGAGAGAAAGCGAAAAACTGTGAGGAAAAAAGTAGAATGTGCAAAATAGAGAAGCTAAAGCGAATGACGATGTAAGAAAGATATAAAGAATGGGTGGGAAAGAAAGAGAGAGAAAGAGAAAAATAAAAGGAGAGAGAGCAAGGAAAGAAAACTTACCCATATCAAGTGATAACGGAAGTGTCCACTTCCTCAGAATCGTGACACTAAATCTTTGTATACTAATTTACCTAGAAAAAAAAAGCACACATGACAATTCGTTCGTTGGAAACAAAACACACAGAAAACTATCCAAGCTTTGGATGTAAGGGCTATGTATCACTTAGCAAGGCATAACCAGAATTGTGCCCTCGATTGCCCACCGAGGGAGATTTGGAAAACACGAGTATACTTAGATCCCGTTTACTCAGTATACAAATTATCAAGTATTAGTCGTTACAATGCTATCCCGATACAGTGGATACAAAGCTAAAGGCCGGTCACGCAAAAGGTGGACCTCAGATATAACAGGCGACGAAGGATATTGTTTATGAAGAGCACATAAAATTCCTATCTAGAAATCTCTTCTTACCCTGAAGCTGTGAGGCAAATCAGGACTAGAGAAGAGAAAGAAAGACAAGGTACATAGAGAGACTCGCTCCAGGTGTCTCCTTTTTTTGACCTGACGCTGAAATGCAAACCATGATTAGAGAATAGATAGATCAAGTAGTAGCATGTCCCTTGCAGAACGATGCTTTCATCACAGCCCACCAGAAAAACTCTCTGTCTCTTGCAAGTTCTCTCGCCTCATTTTGAGGTTTCTTTGATGTCCTGCTGCCACCTTCGTCTTGGTCGTCCCCTGCCTCGTACTCCAGGAATCATTACCGTTCTCTTCAAAATCTGTTATTTTTATTCATTCAGCAGGCAAATTCTTTGCGCGGTCTAGCCAGTGCACAGTTAACTGGTGTAATTGCGCTAAACAATTAGTCCGGGTTCTTAAATACCAAATGATGCCCGTCTGCCCAGCGTGTTCGTAGCGCGTTGGACTACGGTGACTATCCCTCTGTGTGTGCGGGTTCAATTCCGCGGGATGGCAGAAAAAGCCACAGATTCCCCAGATTTACAGTGTTCGTGGCACCGAACCGAAGGGTTACGATGTCCATGGCACCGAGCCGAAGATTTGAAAAGCTCAAGTGCTTTTGGATCGGAAAAAAAAAAAAATACCAAATGATATATAAAATAATAGAAATAATTAACTAACAATCATATAATAGTTTACGGTAATCGCTCGTTCCATCAGTTTACATCTGTGTGCGACAATGTAAGTTTAAAGTTGACGAGGAGTGACCTCTTTATAAAGCTCATTCTACAGTATAGTGCAGGGGAGATACGTTCTTGGAATAGACAAATAATAGTAACTACTAAAATATATCATCATCATCAGGTGCCGTTTTGGCTGGCGTAGGCGATCATGGATCTTAACAAATCTATGCCCATGGTGTTTGCTATAATCTCAGATGTTGACGCTCTTCTGTGCCATGAATTCAAAATATCCAAATTATTTCTCTCAGTCTTCTTCTGTCTCGTATCCCCTCGATTTTACCGGTTGTTACAATGTGTTCTAAACTTCCCTTTCTCATCACATGCCCGAAAAAATGATGACTGCCTATTTCTTATATTGATGATAAGCTTTCTCTGTGTCTTGACCTCATTGAACACCTCCAAATTAGTACTAAAATATAAATGAACCCCAAACCGTGGTTTTGTTTTCAAAAATGTTTGGCTGTCCCCACCAATAAAATGATCATGAACCGCCACTGCTAGCGCAGGTAATTTCGGTAGTTGAATACTCGTTACACAAGTGAATACGGGTAGGCAGCGGCTAACATGCAAGCTGATACGGCAGAGAAATCAAAGAAGCCAGTTTAGCATGCCAACAAGTAGAACAACAATGCGCTACTGGCATTGACTAAGGCCCTACTAAGGCGTGAGTCACAAAAATCCACTCAAGCGTGCATTCTGAGTGATTCATAGATGTTTTTTTGGGGTTTTTATTTTGATCCAGAAGCACTGGAGATTTCAGCTCTTCGGCTCGGTGCCATGGACATCGTAACCCTTCGGTTCGGTGCCACGAACACCGTAAATCTGGAGAACCTGTGGCTGTTCTGCCAGCCCTCGGAATTGAACCGCACTCACATGGGGGCTTGTCACCCGCCGTCCAACGCGCTACGAACACGATGGGATTCATTGATCTTAAAGGTGAAAACTGGTTTGGGGCGCAGGCAATGGACTAAATTCTTACAAAAGTCAACAAATCGCAGAATTAAATTCCACTTTGCTCCGGTGCACATGGGTGTCGATGGCATGGCACTCCCTCAATATCGGGAAGAAATGGGAGAGGGAAGTCAATCAATGGATAGAGCTGACATTCAGAACGCCCTCAAAGCGTGTGTCCGGAAGATGACTGTCATTTAAATTAGCGTTTCCCAAACTGGGGTCTGTGGACCACCGGGGATCTCGAGGAACTCACAGGAGGGAGGGAAGTCCTCAACACTTGAAGAAATATTATGATCTTTGACATTTCAAACAAAAAATAAAATTTAAAAATATGTATAAAAGCGGTGATAAACTAGTTCCACTACGAAATAAAGAACCCGGACCGGACCGGAGTCTAAATGTCTGATATGTCTGGAGTGCAATGAAGATATTCCAAACTGAAACTATATATGGTGGAAATTTCAGCCTTCTTAAGTAATCGTTTATTTATTATATGGAATCTACGTGCGTGAGTGCGTAATATATGTATGTATGTAATGTGTTTATGCGTGTATGTATATAATGTGTTTATGCGTGTATGTATGTAATGTGTTTATGTATGTATGTATGCATTCCTTACTTACTTATTACTCTCCCCTCCTCATGGAGCATAGGGCCTCAACAGTTGTTCGGTACTTTTCTCGGTCTCAGACTGTTTTATTTATGATCTACCTGGATAGTTGAGCACCCTTCAGTTCTTTAAGAAGACTTCCTCTCCAGTTCTGTTTATAACCTCATCGTTTCGGTTTTCCTTGCGGGTTCAATAAGTGCTTGTCTAGTGACACTCGACTGTGTTCTCCGCAGGGTATGCCCAAACCATCGCCATTCTCTCCTCTTAACCTGGGCCATCATCATGGGTTCTGTCCTATTTTTATCCACAATCCTGTGTTTCCTATCATCCAATTTCCGTCTGAGAATCCGTCTAAGACATCCGTTGACAAAAGGCTGAATCGCCACGTTTTCGAGCCATACAGCAACACAGATTTCACATTTGAACTGAATATCCTAAACTTTGTTTCAAGCAGCTGGCAGTAGATTTCCACACTGTGTGCACGAGAGTAAAGTCTTGTCGGGATTTTCTAATCATGGCATTAACGCCCTCATCTGTACCTCCTGATTAGCTGATCTTGCTTCCAAGGTAGACAAATTCCACAACATCTTCTGTATCCCTTCCCTCAATCAATATTGGATCTCGTTGCATGTTGTTGATTCGCAGTATTTTTACCTTCTCTTGACTGATTTTAATTAAGACCCGCTGTACCGTTTCTGCCAGGACATCCACTTTTTCCTGCATGTCTTGTAGCATGAGTGAGAGCAATGCTAGATCATCCGCGAAGTCCAGGTCTTCTAATTTTGATATAAGTGTTAACTAGATGTCTTTTCCGTATCCGGCATATATGCCTTCCGTTGATGTGTATAATATGCACAGGTCCAAAAGTGACAACGTCGCTATCTCATGTTAATAATTAACTTCCTCTTTGTGTATTGACCTTGATCAGTACATCAACATTATTACACAGACTAACTAACATACACACAGACACAGTGACTAACATATATAAGTTATACTAGTCTCACCTCTCAGGTAAGATCACTGCCAGCGTCACTGTTAGACGAAGAAGAAAAATTATGAAATGAACCTGAAATAGTTCTGCAGCTTATATTAACAAGGTCAGCATCTCAAGTAGGTAACTATCCAGGTAAATAGATAGGTAAACTATACCTACTTTGTTTACAAACTGTTCAGGTGGTAAAAAATTCAATATACCTCTATATGTAACTGTGTCAAAAGATATTGAAACGCGTATCTGAAATGAACGTTCACATACAGAGCAGAGGCGAAACTCGAGAAGGTTGCAACCGGTGCAAATTTTAGTACTGTCAACAATTGAAGAACTAAAGGGTTTAATGGCAGAGGATTGATTTCAATGCACCGGGTCTCCTCATATATCCCGATCCCTCTCCGCAGATATGACCTGCCACATGGCAAGACTATTGCACAATGCACAAACCCTGTAACCCCGCAGCAATCCTATGATCTCTCTCTAAAAAAAAGGGAAGTCGTGAACAGAATGACGCCGCCAGGATTCCAACCCACGACCTTTGGAACTCAAGTAGAAGGACTTAATCACTTATCTACATACTCAAGTAGAAGGACTTAATCACTTATCTACATACTCAAGTAGAAGGACTTAATCACTTATCTACATACTCAAGTAGAAGGACTTAATCACTTATCTACATACTCAAGTAGAACAACTTAATCACTTATCTACATACTCAAGTAGAAGGACTTAATCACTTATCTACATACTCAAGTAGAAGGACTTAATCACTTATCTACATACTCAAGTAGAAGGACTTAATCACTTATCTACATACTCAAGTAGAAGGACTTAATCACTTATCTACATACTCAAGAAGAAGGACTTAATCACTTATCTACATACTCAAGTAGAAGGACTTAATCACTTATCTACATACTCAAGTAGAAGGACTTAATCACTTATCTACATACTCAAGTAGAAGGACTTAATCACTTATCTACATACTCAAGTAGAAGGACTTAATCACTTATCTACATACTCAAGTAGAAGGACTTAATCACTTATCTACATACTCAAGTAGAAGGACTTAATCACTTATCTACATACTCAAGTAGAAGGACTTAATCACTTATCTACATACTCAAGTAGAAGGACTTAATCACTTATCTACATACTCAAGTAGAAGGACTTAATCACTTATCTACATACTCAAGTAGAAGGACTTAATCACTTATCTACATACTCAAGTAGAAGGACTTAATCACTTATCTACATAGATTCCAATTGTAGAAGACATCTATGAAATTCTGGTTAAACTTAGAACTTGTTGCTGGTTGCAATATTAGTTACATTAATAGTAAAACTGGTTGCAATATTAGTTACATTAATAGTAAAACTGGTTACTGGTTTCAATATTAGTTACATTCATACTCAAACTTGTTGCTGGTTGCAATATTAGTTACATTCATACTCAAACTTGTTGCTGGTTTCAATATTAGTTACATTCATACTCAAACTGGTTACTGGTTGCAATATTAGTTACATTCATACTCAAACTGGTTACTGGTTGCAATATTAGTTACATTCATACTCAAACTGGTTACTGGTTGCAATATTAGTTACATTCATACTAAAACTGGTTGCAATATTAGTTACATTCCTACTCAAACTGGTTACTGGTTGCAATATTAGTTACATTCATACTCAAACTGGTTGCAATATTAGTTACATTCATACTAAAACTGGTTGCAATATTAGTTACATTCATACTCAAACTGGTTGCAATATTAGTTACATTCATACTAAAACTGGTTGCAATATTAGTTACATTCATACTCAAACTGGTTGCTGGTTGCAATATTAGTTACATTCATACTCAAACTGGTTACTGGTTGCAATATTAGTTACATTCATACTAAAACTGGTTGCAATATTAGTTACATTCATACTCAAACTGGTTACTGGTTGCAATATTAGTTACATTCATACTCAAACTGGTTGCTGGTTGCAATATTAGTTACATTCATACTCAAACTGGTTGCTGGTTGCAATATTAGTTACATTCATACTCAAACTGGTTACTGGTTGCAATATTAGTTACATTCATACTCAAACTGGTTGCAATATTAGTTACATTCATACTCAAACTGGTTGCAATATTAGTAACATTCATACTAAAACTGGTTGCAATATTAGTTACATTCATACTCAAACTGGTTGCTGGTTATAGTAATAGTTATATTTTTACTTCTCTCTCTCTCTCTCTCTCTCTCTCTCTCTCTCTCTCTCTCTCTCTCTCATAAGTCAGATATCCAGTATCCACATCAGTCATGCTCAAATCATCCGTTACATCATGAATCCATCTTCTCCGTGGTCTCCCGCTTCTCCTCCTTGTCTGGAAACCTTCCTCCATAAGTCTTCTAAAAGCATTTGCGTCTTTTTAAATATTCAAAATACTTCAATTTTCCTATTTGTAGCATCAGTCAGTATTCTTTGATTTTAAATTCCTTCTGAGATCTATTTGTTCTCTTACAATACCATCTTCCATAATTTAACTCACCATGAGTGTCCCACATGCATGGCACTAGTAGATACGCCCCTGTTTATACGTAAATAGAAAAAAGATTCAAAGTAGCAATGCATGCATCATTTATTGTGCATTGATTAAAAAAACTTATAAGAACTAGATTTGGTCATGCAAAACCAATGTCAACAAAACGCCATGGAGAGTTTCAGTTGCAAAGAAAATCAAATGTGAAGATGGGAACGCAAGAGAGAGAGAGAAATGTGAAGATGTAGTTTTGAAAAAAAAAATGAGTAATATTTTTCTTCGAACGTTCCATATCAACCACTTGTTACCCACTCTTTGTGATTTGTATGTGATCTGAGCCTAAGAGCAATTGTACGTTGTGTCAGTTATGCGCCTACTAGTAGGCCAACACATCCGATTTCTGCGGATTTATTTATTTACTGGGGTAGATTCCATAGGTAACTACCTCAGTCGCCTCTTACGACATGCCTTATAGGTCGCAGTGTTACTATTCTTCGCTCCCCTTGAGAGCGCCGGCAACACACTGGCAATTTATTAATATTTGTTCTTGTCTTTCATTTCTGTCTAGATATTTTTCTCTTTTCATAAAATGGCTGCTTAACGGACACAATGTCAGTTTTGTTTAGTTCTTCTAAGCTAATTTTTCCCCGCTTCTTGAGGAGCATTTGACTTTAATAGTTGTCCTTCATTTTACCTCGGTCTATTGACGTTTTCTTTAGGGCTTCTCAGGATAATCCTGCATCCTTCAGTTCCTCAAGAAGACTTCATCTCCAGGTCTGTTTCAGGTCTCGTTATTCAGATTTCACTCAAGGGCTTGTCTAGTAACACTCGACTGTGTCTTCCGATTATGTCCGACCTACCAGCATTTTCTTCTCCTGAGCTGGATCGTCATAGTTGCCTGCTCTTTACTTCAATTCATACATACCATTTGTGTACATTCAAGTCTTTATTTATGAATTAACAGCCCTATCTGTGAATTTATTGCTCTATGTGTACAGCCAAAGCCAGATTTATATATTCATCGTCCTATTTGTAACTATTTATAATTTCAGTGCTTTAGTTATAACGTCAGTCTCATGTTTGTAACTTCAGTTACATATTTATAACTTCAGTGCCCTATTCGTAGCTTCAGTTACATATTTGTAACTATTTATAATTTCAGGGCCTTAGTTATAACGTCAGTCTCATATTTGTACATTTGTACTTCAGAAGTAGAACCAAGCATAACACTATCAGAGATCAGAAATGCTGTAAATATGGCCCACCTAATAAAACACCAGGCCCAGACAATATCCCGGCCGACCTAATCAAAGCAACTAAAGAGGTAGGAATCAGCTGGCTCCATAGACTATTCAACCAAGTCTGGATCACACAAGAAACACCAGAAGATTGGAGGAATGCTACAATTGTTCAGATCTGGAAGAAGAAAGGTAGCAAGAGGGACTGTACAAAGTACAGAGGCATAGCGCTACTGAGCCACACTGGGAAAATATTCTGCAAAATACTTGAGAAAAGGCTCCGCCACATCATCGAGCCACAGCTAAATGACTCCCAAATGGGATTCAGGAAGAACAAAAGCTGTACAGACGTAATATTCGCCCTCAGACAGTTAGTAGAAAGGACTATCGAATCCGACAAACATTTACACGTTGCATTTGTAGATCAGGAAAAAGCGTTCGACCGCGTAGATAGGCACAAGTTGTGGAAAATACTAACAACCTATGGGGTTAATGAACACCTAATCAACCTTTGCAAGAACATTTATACTGACAGCCAATGTACGATTAGAACAAATACAGGATTATCAGAAAAGTTTCACGTAGGGTCAGGAGTAAGACAAGGTTGCGTACTATCCCCGTTGCTATTCATCACGTACATTGACCACATTTGTAAAATAGCTAACACCAGCGAAGGAAACAACCTCGGAGAACTCTTAAATGAATTTCTTTTGCAGACGATCAGGCAATCATATCAACAACAGAAGAACAGCTACAACAACACATCAACAGACTCCAGTTAGCATGTAACGAATACAACATGAGAATTAACATCGACAAAACAGAAGTAATGACATTCGCCAGAGAGGAAAACACTACCAACATCTCCATCGATAATCACCTACTAAATCAAGTAAAAGATTTCAGATACCTGGGGAGCATTTTTCAGCAAATGGAAGAATAACTAATGAAATTCAACACAGATGCAACAAAGCAAATCAAATGATAGGGCAAATGGCGCCAATTTTAAGATGCAAACACGTCACCATGAACACAAAAGAGCAATGTTCAACACAATCTTTCTCCCACATTATGTTACCAGTGCCAAACCTGGACGCTGACAACAAACGATAGAAGAAAACTAGTCACAACAGAGATGAAGTGTCTACGCAGAATGCTGGGTGTAACAAGAAGAGACCGGTTGAGAAATGAAGACATCAGGAAAAAGTGGGTACAACATCAGTACTAGACTTCATCAGAAACAACAAATTAAATGGTTCGGTCACGTAAGCAGATTACCACCAGACAGTGCACCCCAAAGAGCAATGCTGCTCCGATACAATGGGTACAAAGCAAAAGGCCGGCCACGCAAAGATGGACCTCAGAGATAACAGAGGCGACAAAGAGACTATCTACGAAGCGCATACTAGGGCCCGTTTTAGAAATCTCTTCCTGACCTGACGCTGTGAGGCATACAGGATTCGAGAAGAAAGAAAGAAAGTAGAAATTTGAAAAGAACTGCACGAAGAGATCTGGGCATCTGCAAGACTAAGAAGTGAGAATATTTAATCAGTGAGCAACAAGAAGCATCAGCATGCATATCATTCTCTATATCTCTCTATCTCCCTATATATGTTTATATCTCACTTCCCCCATCACTCTCTATGTCTCTCTACCCCTCTCTCTCTTGCTATCTTTCTCTCTATCTCTCTACCTCTTTCTCTCTCTAATATATGATATATATATATATAGCATATACAGTATAAGAGGAGAAGAGGGAAGAAGACCACAGAGAAAATGGATTCAGAATGTAGCTGATGGTTTGAGCTTGACCGCAGCATAGGCAGGATATCTGGCCTAAGAGAGAGCGAGAGAGAGAGAGAGAGAACTCAAAGGACAGTTAAAGTGATAAAGTTCTGCTCAGGATAAACTATTTAATGACGATATCTGTTCTTATCTCTATCTGTTTCAGATCACGAAATACTTCACTAATTCATATTTGTCGAAGCGTTTAATGAAACCCAAACATGGACAATAGAATAACATAGCGTAACCATACAGACAGAAGAGCATAAATTTGGAATTCTTCCAAGGGAACTTTGTTCTGACACAGAACCTGATCTCAAATGTCACCCGTAAGAAGCTCTTCTTTATTCCCACTTTGTATTTAAAGTGTGATGACTTGCCAAATGTTTTACAATCTTTATTTCTATACGTCAAACCAGTTATTCGTGATTTACTATGCTTCTAGAACAGTGGTTCTAAGCTTGGGGATCATGTACCCATTTTATATCAGTTAAAAATATTTTAGACCTTCTTCTTCGAGCGCTCCCTATCGACCACTTGTTAATCACTCTGTGTGATTTGTATGTGATCTGAGCCTAAGAGCGATTGTACATTGTGCCAGTTATGCACTTACAAGTAGGCTAGCACATCCGATTTCTGCGACCATTCTTATTTACTAGGGAGTTTCTCTAGGCCCCTGCATCATACGCGTCTTTTGAAATGCCTTGTAAGTCTCAGTGGTACTATTCTTTGCTCCCCTTGCGAGCCCCACAGCACACGAACGTTTTAGGCTGTCGACGAGATAGAATTAATTTCTCTTCTTCTGCTTCTTAGTTCGCCCGCTATAAATTCATTCGTAGTCTGGGCACAAGGTATGGCCCCAATGACTGATGTTTGCGTGAACGCTCACTTTCCTTTTTATCGATGTCCCTCAAGATACAGGTGTGCCATCTCCTACTTTAGAGGCACTTGCAGTTAAGATCCCCAGGTATGATTAAATGTGGTTAGGAAACCTGTAGTCCAAACCACTTGCCGTGGGCTTACATGAAATAATTGGTTCACGCCTCGTACCCTCGGAACTTCTATGTCAAGCAACAACTAGTAAAGATTTGACTTCTCTATCGGATTTCCAGCCATTGTTTTCCTATAGTGAGGTCGTTCCAATCTTCTTCTTCTTCTGTCGTCACACTGCTACCAGGTTGTAGCCCATTGTTGTGGTTTTCTGTTTTTGTCTTGCGCTGTTCTGGTGGCTTGGGTGATTATTATTTTTGCTCTTTGGCAGAATTCTGCTATGCCATGTAACCATCTTTTTCGTGATCAATCTCTTGCCCTTTTCTGATGTTTTGTTGTAGAAGACTTTGTATACTGTGGAGTTTGGATTCATTCTTATTAAGTGGTCAAACCATTTAATTCTTTGTTTCTCGATGTAGTTCAAGCAAGGTTCTGTGCCAGCTTTCTTTCTTATGATGATGTTTGTGACTCTGTTATTTCTGGTGTTGCTGGTAACTTTTCGCAGGCAGCGCATTTCACATGTAGTTATTTTTGTGACTGCTCTTTGCTCATTGTCCATGTTTGGCTCTGGTAACACAAAGTAGGTATGAAACTTGATTAATTGATTAAGTACCAACTTCTACATAAAAAGTATGCGGCTGTAATATATCTCTGCAACACGTTATATACCTGGTCATGGTGGGACATTCTGCCAAATATGGTATTTGTCTATCGCTAACTATTTCTCTCTCAAATATATCACTGTCTTGTTCTTGTCCGCTTAAAACAAGGAATAAACAAATAACATAATATTTTCCCCATACTCCTTCCACGTCCCCCAACCTTCAAAACTTCATTATTGCTGTTAAATATAACGCTAGCTTGTCGGAATTTGAACTCAATATTCTTCAGATTAACACTCTATTGCTATAAACATATCTGAAGAAAAGATATCCCATTTCATGTTTTTAAAGTTCTGTTATTCTCACTGGGTTTTGTGTTTTCCACGTTTTCGTTTGTTCTCTAGTGTCCATCTCGGTGCAGTTTTTGTGACAAGAGTTCGTCTTCATGCGTATCACATGTCAGATCCATTTCAACACTTCTTTGGATGATAATGCTCATATTCTCTTGTTGGCACTGTGTAAGCAGTTCTTGGTTAGAGATAGTACTTGGCCAGAATATACGTAAGACTTTTCGCAGACAAGCTGTATGGAAGGTGGTGAGTTTGAATATATCTTGCTCTGTCATTCTCCAGCATTCTTATTCGAAAAGTAAAGTTGATAGTGCACAACTGGAGTATATACAGGTTGTTTCTAAAGTCTCACAACACTTCATATGTAGAACAAATGTGAAAAACAAAGTACATGACGTCATCAAAAATGTGTTCCTTATTTAATTGTGGTGCAATATGCAGTGAATGACTGGTCTGCTGGGGTAATTCTTTTCACTCAAACCATAATGGTGTTTTCAACTGAAGAAAGAATATTTGACAATATGAAGAAATGTGTACAAACATATCGTGAAGCCCGTGCTGGATATTTCCAACATATGTTATAATGAATATTTTATTTGTTCTTTCTAGTTTACCAAGAACAACAGTAGACCATATCAGTAACTATTGTGACTAATTTCACTACTATGTTTTAACACATTTTTTGATGACGGCATGTACTTCTTTTTTTCAAGCTGAACTAAACATGAAGTGTTGTGAGACTTTACAAACACCCTGTATTCATCTTGGTTATGATCAAGTGCGATATCTACTATATAATGTTGGTATGTTTCAGAAACAGGGGCAATGATCAATCGTTAGAAAGATAGAATAAATGCCTTTGAGATGTTGATAAACAGAAGAATTGAAAGAAAACAAAGAACAGACAAATAAACAAGTTTTAGAAAAACTAGAAAATGAAAAAAGAATGACTGCAGAAAATAAAACTTGACCAAATAAAATATTTCAGACACACACAGAGAAGGGAACACATTGAATAAAACTTGATTAGACACACAGAGAAGGGAACACATTGATCAAAACTTGATTAGACACACAGAGAAGGGAACACATTGAATAAAACTTGATTAGACACACAGAGAAGGGAACACATTGATCAAAACTTGATTAGACACACAGAGAAGGGAACACATTGATCAAAACTTGATTAGACACACAGAGAAGGGAACACATTGATCAAAACTTGATTAGACACACAGAGAAGGGAACACATTGAATAAAACTTGATTAGACACACAGAGAAGGGAACACATTGAATAAAACTTGATTAGACACACAGAGAAGGGAACACATTGATCAAAACTTGATTAGACACACAGAGAAGGGAACACATTGAATAAAACTTGATTAGACACACAGAGAAGGGAACACATTGATCAAAACTTGATTAGACACACAGAGAAGGGAACACATTGATCAAAACTTGATTAGACACACAGAGAAGGGAACACATTGATCAAAACTTGATTAAAAAGGAATGTTGGAGGATGACAAGCAAGAGGAAGACTAAGACACAAGTGGGAGATAAACATCAAGAAATTGACATATTGCAGTCTAGCAGAGTGCAAGATCAAGACAAGAGATACATTGTTGGGGATACATTGCAGCCAACCATCGACGCTGTTGTTCATTATTCATTTGAGGATCATCTACATCACACATTGGACATGTCTAAAATTGCTCCGATCTCTTCCCAAGCATGTATTTCAGTGTGTTTAGACTAACATCTCCCGTTCTGTGATGGTTAACTCTTAACCATTGGCAGGTTTTTAAGGTTTTTTCGATATTTTGCCCTGCTCTATATTTAGCAACCATACAAGTTCTTTGCATTGAAAATAGGCATGTTATATATGTTTGGAAAGCTAATTGGATGGGCTATCAGGATATGTGGTTTTAACATAAGTGTGATGTAATTTATGATATCCGTGACCTACTTATGAAGTCTAAAAATAGATTATTCTACAAATGACAAATGTTTTTACAGTCACAAAGAAGGAAAAAATAAGTATGACGAATATAATGGAATATTTTATTACAGTCTTTTACAGTCTTCATATTTGCAAAACATATATGAATTTAAACATGTTTGAGAAATATGAAAGGCAATAATCATGAAATTTATAATATTCAATATTTTCATATTGTAAAAAAAAAAGTCAATAAATATCGCCTTCAAGAGAAAATGATACCGAATTGGTCTAGTAAGCAGCCTATAAAGAACTAACACTTATAGTATCATACATAAATATTAAATAGGTATATAATTTCTAAACATTGCAAGTAAAAGATATTATTGAACAAAAATATGATTACGCAATGATATTTGATGGACAAAATAATCAGGAAAAAAGTTAACGGGCATCTTGCAAACAGAGTCAAAGTGACACAGGCACAGAATGTTCATCTGACCCAAGCATAGATATTTCAAAAATCACTGGTGTCTTCATCAGGACAGTAATCTGAGTTATTAGAATACATTTTATCACATATTTGGGGATTTTTGGCTTGAGCAATTTGGACGTTTCTACAAAATGGCAAGTGGGAAATGAGGTGTGCTCCAGTCAACGAGATTAGACATCTAAAATACATATAATTAATTTTTAAAAATTTTTTTATTAGATTATCATATGTTCTGCTTTAGATAACATAAATTTTACCAACTTAAATGCAAAATGGATACAAAATTATGGCCACATGTTGCATCGATCATAAATGATCGAAATCCCAATATCCCAATGGTTAGGGTTAATGTATCTATTGGGATTTCTTACATGGTTTTCCCGTATTGCCGCACCTATCGGTATGCATAACTTGCGCAAACGAGATAGAGAAACCAGTTTATCGTCTTCGTTGAAATCTTCTTAGAGAGTTGATGAAATATGGGCTTTTGTTCACAGAAGGTCCATTCTTGATCGCAGTGCAACCGCTCTCCCATTGCCCTTCACCATAGATTGCCCTGGGACAAAGATAAAGGTTAGATTTTGGAGTGTCGCATTTTCTATTAATTGCATCCCTGCCTTCTACATAACCGGTCTTGATCTTCTGTATCATGCTCATAGTCGCCGTGACAGACATCTAATAATTATTATTATTTGACTTACTTCTGTGCGTATTCTATTGTTACAAATTTTAAGATATTATTCTGAGATTTGGGTCCATGGCTAATCAAAGCTGAGAACCATTCCTTTCATTCTGTGTATACTGACGTCATTATAAGTACACGGTTAACTATCAAAGGATATATTTATTTCTGGTTCAGTGGTTATCGTCACGGATCTAGAAGTTGTCGTGTTTACACCGTCGCTAATAGTTTCCAAACTTATGTGCACAAACGAATCTTTTAAAAATATATGTTATATTTTCGTATTTTTTATCATGAATAATAAACAAGATCAATAATAAGATCAATCATTTAATAGCCGGCCATCGCAGATCAATCAATAAGATCACTGGAAGTCACAGAGATGTGGTTCTACAGAAAAATGCTGAAAATACCATGGACAGCGAAGAAAATAAATGATCAGGTTTTAAAACAGGCCTGCACACAAAGAAACCTTACCAAAAGAATACGAATCAGACAATCAAGGTTCTCCGGGCATATGCCAAGAAAAGATTTAGAACATTTGGTGACAACAGGTAAAATTCAGGAAAGGAGAGATCGTGGAAGACAGAGGAGAAAATTTTGAATGGTCTGACACCATGATTCGACAAAAGATCGACGTCAGAACTGATTAACTGCACCAATGAGAGAGAGAGAGAGAGTTGGGGAGTTACATGATCGCATAGGCAGTCAGGCATGGTACTTGATTGATGAATTATTTGCGTTGAAGACATGAAGATTTAGACACAGACAGAGTATATGAATATATTATGTTTATCTTCTTCTACTGTGGTATAATATTGAATTGGGGTGGGTGTAGGTGTGAGATGGGGTGACTATAGCAAAGGGGTTAAGACGTTTGCTTGTTGTTCTGAATGTTGTGGGTTCGAATCCGGACCGAGTCATTCGCTATCTATCACTATGTCTTTTTGTCTTTATATATCTCTCTTTCTATCTCTCTCTATCTCGTTATTTCTTGATCAGTCTATATATTTCTATATCTCTCTCATTCTATCTCTCTATCTCTCTCAATCTCTCTATGTCTCTGTCTCTTTATTTCTAATATTTCCTAATATGCATGGGATTGTTGCTGGAGCTACGGAGTTCGGTCTTTGTGCAACACTATCGATAGATGGTATTTGAGAAAATCCGGTGCAATGGCGCCAATCCTCGCCTATAGAAGCATTTATACAATTAAATTAAATAAGACTAAAGGCCTAGTTCAACCTGACCTCAGTATCATCATCATCATCATGTGGAGTGTACATGCTATGATGGGCTACTCCATGTCTTCTTGATGTTCCGTTCTCTCGGGAAGTCTAAACTTCACATTAGCCAAGCAGGACGCATATCTTCTTGATGGTATACTGGTCTAATACCTTATTCTCTTTACGAATATTACAACAGAAAAACAGAAATAAAAATATATATACTAGAAGACGCCCTTACATTGCCGAGACTCGCAAGGGGAGCAGAAAATAGTAATATTGCGACCTTCAAGGCACGTCGTAAAAGGCGACTTAGATAGGGTGCCACAACTGCTAGCAGGCCTGAAAAACGAAACCTGGTCTGAAAATAACGAGAAGTTGTACGAAGGGACGGAGTCCCTAAAAACAACAGCAGAATTCATGAGCAAATCTGGTACATCAGTCTGAGCGGGGATTGAGAGAGAAAGAGAGAGATAGGGGCCTAGGGAATCTACTCTAGTAAATAAAAAGCATAGCAGAAATCGGATATGCTGGCCTACTTGTAGGCGCATAACTAGCACAACGCACAATCACTCTTAGGCTCAGATCACATACAAATCACACAGCGTGGTTTAACAAGAGGTCGATATGAATCGTTTGAAGAAGAAGAGACTAGAACAGATTTACAAAGTCAAAACTCTCAATAGAAAAAGATGATAGGAGAAAATACTATAAGAATGAAACCAAAAAGATAAACTCTAATGTCCATCAGTGGCGGTCGTCATTAGGGCCAGAGGCCCTTACCAAAAATAATGTGTAACGCGTCTTTATTATTTAATTAATTAAAATATAACCTAACCCAAAGCAATGATTTTCCCGAAAATTTGTGTCTGGCCCCACCAACAAAAACGATCACGAGCCGCCACTGATGTCCATCATGACTTTTAATTGTATCCCGTGAGCCCCACCTTCTATTGTTTTTAGATCTATTTTAAAGACAATTAATTTACCTACAAAATGGTATATTACTCATAGAAATTGGTTAATAATTAAGGAAACTGCATCTGAATTTGTACATTCACCTGCAATGGAAAAATAGGATATACATTTAATTCAGCCACGACCAGTTTTTTCTTCAATTCGGTAGCCAATCAGTTAGACAAGAATACATAGTGAGTTGTCATGGTAACATAACAATGAAAGTACTGGCGTTGACTAAGAAGATCTATGTGGCGTAGAGGCTAGGTGCTCACCTCTCATGCCAAAAGTACTCGGTTCGCTCCCTCGCGGAGCAATCAGGATGTTTTCCCAGACATCCATGATCTCAGTGTAGGTGAGATCAAGTTCCTAGTCCTACCAGAGACGGAAGATAAAAAGTAGGTCATGTGTTCAATTTGAGCACGTAAAAAAACAGTTGACAGTTTAAAACGGAAAAGAACAGGCAGAAATGCTACTGTCAAGTCATAATTGTTTAGAAAGGGGCAGGTAGAAATGCTACTGTCAAGTCATAATTGTTTAGAAAAGAACAGGTAGAAATGCTACTGTCAAGTCATAATTGTTTAGAAAAGAGCAGGTAGAAATGCTACTGTCAAGTCATAATTGTTTAGAAAAGAACAGGTAGAAATGCTACTGTCAAGTCATAATTGTTTAGAAAAGAACAGGTAGAAATGCTACTGTCAAGTCATAATTGTTTAGAAAAGAACAGGTAGAAATGCTACTGTCAAGTTATAATTGTTTAGAAAAGAGCAGGTAGAAATGCTACTGTCAAGTCATAATTGTTTAGAAAAGAACAGGTAGAAATGCTACTGTCAAGTCATAATTGTTTAGAAAAGAACAGGTAGAAATGCTACTGTCAAGTCATAATTGTTTAGAAAAGAACAGGTAGAAATGCTACTGTCAAGTCATAATTGTTTAGAAAGAGCAGGTGAAATGCTACTGTCAAGTCATAATTGTTTAGAAAAGAGCAGGCAGAAATGCTACTGTCAAGTCATAATTGTTTAGAAAAGAGCAGGCAGAAATGCTACTGTCAAGTCATAATTGTTTAGAAAAGAGCAGGTAGAAATGCTACTGTCAAGTCATAATTGTTTAGAAAAATTTTAATAATCAAATTCCTACAAACTATCTTCATCATCTTCAAATTACATCGGGGTCCCTCACCGGTGCTACGAAGTTCGTGCACTGCAACTGAGATCTTCCTGTGTAAGAAAAGGAACATACATGGTTACTCACCGAAGTGCAATGATGATGGTCCTATCAATCAATCAAATAATCGAGGCATTAATCTAGCTTAAGTTACAGAACTATACTCATGCGTTCGTTCTGAGAGATTCATTGAGTATAATCCGAAAGGTGGCGGCTTGTTTGGTGCGCAGCTAGTGGACTGAATCCCTACATTGTTCAACAGTTGACAGAATTACATTCATCTTTGTTCCGGGACACACGAGTACCGATGACAATGAGAGAGCAGACAGACTTGCTAGTTAAGTCACCTAATCGGGAGGTCAGTCACAGCCAACTCTAGATATGCTAGAGCTTGGCTGGGGGTCAGTCAAAGACATTCTGAACGCCCTCATTAAATGTAGCCGCACAGAGGATTGTCCTCTAAACCAATCTCCGTCAACTGCTATATTGAAGGAACTTAGAATGAGATATGATAAATTATGGACATATCCGATTTATCTATACCGATCTATCCTGAGCAATTCGTTCAATCTATTTGTTAGGATTTAGTACGATATTTCTCGTTTATCTCATAGTTCGTTTCAGTGTTTCGCTAGGGCATACTTTCTTTCTTGAACCATTTGCATCCCACTTCAATGCCTGCTTTTCCTATTATTTGATCATTTTTTTCTAAGTCTGTCTCAACATATCTCCATCTTCTCTTTCTTATAATAGTTGTTACTAGTTGTTGACCAGGAATTTCTCTGATTTCATCAATTTTTCTGAATTCGCCCTATTCATTATTTTTCGTAGACACCTATTTTCTAATGCAATCAACTTATTTTCTATATCTTTAGTCATTTTCCAACTCTCGTTGGCATATGTTAGGACTGATACAACATTGGAATTGAAAATTCGTAATTTAGTTTTAAAACGATATAACTTGCAGTTCTCTATTTTATTTATAATTTTCAGTGCAGACGTTGGTTGCATTGACAATTCGTAAAGTTTTTTTTTTTGGTATCTAATGTACAATCAAATTGACAACACAAATAGGTCAACAATCCTTTTAATTTTATCAACAGATGTAGTGGCCCTACTTAAAGGCAGAGGTGGCACCGTACAAATTTAAGGGCACGTTATCAGAAAAAGAATACGCATAGAAATACTTTTAAATCGCACAAAAGGTACGCCTCGTAAAATGAAACAAACACATAATACACTTGTGAATTGATTGATTGATTGATTAATTGATTGATTGATTGATTGATTGGACCATCACCATTGCACTTCGGTGAGCAACCCTGCGGGCTCCGATCTCTTTCTTACACAGGAAGATCTCAGCTGAAGTGCACGAACTCCGTAGCACCAGCGAGGGTCCATCACACTTATGAAAACATGCACGAAATAACTGAACAGAAATGCAATAAATGAAACAAATACCAAAGACAGTGTCTGTACACTATTTTATTTACAAACTATAGTAATAAGATATATATTAGCAAATTATCACAAATAAAAGATGTGCAGTGCAAACAAATTAACCCATTCCGTGGTAGCTGCTGCACTGTGCGCCAGCATTGTATTTTTTTTTAAAATGACTGCCACACACTACGCTCTGTGATTTGCGTCGAGAACATGAGTGCGTTAGGTCCCCGTTTGATCTCTACAGTATGTAAAGCAGACATATCCGAAATTGTATCATAGTGTATTACTTCCCTTAGTCTATGTTGTTTGGTGTAGGCGTTGCCTCAATACAATGTGCGGGATTTCCCCATTCTTGGACGGTGTTTGCTTCCCGGTAAAATACATTCGGCAGAATCTTCGCTTTTGCTACTGTATAAGTGCTCTCACCATGACACTTACAGCTTGAGTAAAAGGACTATGTACCCGTAGAGATACTCTGAAAGTGGATAAATACCCGTGGGGATTCTTTCATAATGATTTAAGTACTTGTGGGACGGGGACACTAATATAAATAAAGTACTAGTGGGGACACTCTAATAATAACCTGATACCGAGGTCCAGTGAGGACACCCAGAATGGAACTTAGTACCAGTGGTCAGTGGTAACACTCAGAAATGAACTTAATACCAGTGGCGAAACTCTGATAGGAGTTTAGTACCAGTGGCGACACTTAGAAAGGAACTTAGTACAAAGGGACAGTGTCAGTGGCGACATTCTAGTAGGAACTTAATAAAAGTGGGGTTACCTTGATGTGGAAGTTAGTACCAGTGGCGACACTCCGATTATTTTCTTTTCAATCTCAGAGGCAAATTTTATAGCATGCATCACTTGTTTTCTTTCTATGCTGAACTGTAACAATTTAAGCTATCATCGTTCTCACAACTACAACAACTACCTCTATTACTACTACTGCAACCACCACCTCTGCTGCTGCTACAACTGCAACCCTACCATCCCCCACTACTGCTGCTGCTACTAATACTACTACAGCAACCACCACCACTACTTCTACTATTACTGCAACCACTACCACCACTACTGCTACTATTACTACTGCAAAGCACCCCACTACTGCTGCTGCTACTAATACTACTACAGCAACCACCACCACTACTTCTACTATTACTGCAACCACTACCACCACTACTGCTACTATTACTACTGCAAAGCACCCCACTACTGCTGCTGCTACTATATCTAGTGCAACCACCACCATCACTACTACTATTACTACTAGTACTACTACGGGGGCATTAAATTGTATTAATAAGTTATTCTACGCATCCACGGCAAAGGTGATCTACATAGATCGTATGCCTATGAATTGCTCAAAAGGTAAATGATAAGTCTTTGCGACAAATTGACATTCCTTGTATGTCTTCAGAGACACATAATGTCACAATATCTACTGAAACCTTTTGAGAAATTTAACAACATGACAGTAGGACTCAGCACATTTTGTCTTAAGAACACCACACATTCCAAAGAAAATATGAGGAACTCCTGTAATCTTTTCACTTGTTACGTCTACCCCAGCAGATTTGAGCATTTCAGAGAATGCAACTGCACCATCTCTGAGAATACAAAAAATAATATACAAGTTTAATACAATGTAATGAGAATACATTGTACAACAGAGATTAGGAGTAGAATAGCTCAAACGAAAGCAGCTTTATGAAAATGAAGAACACACTATGCGTGAACTCACTATCAATGACACTGCGAAAACGAATACTCCAATGCTATATTGAACCAATTCTTATGTATGGCAGCGAATCATGGACACTGAACAAACAAACAATACGATCATTGGAAGCCACAGAGATGTGGTTTTACAGAAGAATGTTGAGAATTCCATGGACAGCAAAGAAAACAAACGTGGAGGTTTTAAATCAGGTCTGCACACAAAGAAACCTTATCAAAAGAATAAGAATCGGACAATCAAGATTCTTCGGGCATATAATGCGAAGAGAAGGTTTAGAACATTTGGTGACTACAGGTAAAATTCAGGGAAGGAGAGATCGTGGAAGACAGAGGGAGAAGATGTTGGATGGCCTGACATCATGGTTCGACAAAATATCGACGTCAGAACTGATTACATGCACCAAGCAAAGAGAGTTGTGGAGAGACATGATCGCCTACGCCGGCAGGCATGGCACTGATTGATTGAATGAGAATAAATGCACAAATATCATCATCAAGTGCCGTGCCGTGCGGCTGGCATATACCATCATGGACCTCCACAGTCTCTGTCTCTGGTGTTTGATATCATCTCAGATGTTGACGCTCTTTCGTGCAGTGAAGTCATGCTATCCAACATTTTCTCTCTCTGTCTCTGGTGTTTGATATCATTTCAGATGTTGACGCTCTTTCGTGCCATGAAGTCATGCTATCCAACATTTTCTCTCTCTGTCTCTGGTGTTTGATATCATCTCAGATGTTGACGCTCTTTCGTGCCGTGAAGTCATGCTATCCAACATTTTCTCTCTCTGTCTCTGGTGTTTGATATCATCTCAGATGTTGACGCTCTTTCGTGCCGTGAAGTCATGCTATCCAACATTTTCTCTCTCTGTCTCTGGTGTTTGATATCATCTCAGATGTTGACGCTCTTTCGTGCCATGAAGTCATGCTATCCAACATTTTCTCTCTCTGTCTCTGGTGTTTGATATCATCTCAGATGTTGACGCTCTTTCGTGCCGTGAAGTCATGCTATCCAACATTTTCTCTCTCTGTCTCTGGTGTTTGATATCATCTCAGATGTTGACGCTCTTTCGTGCCGTGAAGTCATGCTATCCAACATTTTCTCTCTCTGTCTCTGGTGTTTGATATCATCTCAGATGTTGACGCTCTTTCGTGCCATGAAGTCATGCTATCCAACATTTTCTCTCTCTGTCTCTGGTGTTTGATATCATCTCAGATGTTGACGCTCTTTCGTGCCGTGAAGTCATGCTATCCAACATTTTCTCTCTCTGTCTCTGGTGTTTGATATCATCTCAGATGTTGACGCTCTTTCGTGCCGTGAAGTCATGCTATCCAACATTTTCTCTCTCTGTCTCTGGTGTTTGATATCATCTCAGATGTTGACGCTCTTTCGTGCCGTGAAGTCATGCTATCCAACATTTTCTCTCTCTGGTGTTTGATATCATCTCAGATGTTGACGCTCTTTCGTGCCGTGAAGTCATGCTATCCAACATTTTCTCTTTCTGTCTTCCTCTGTTTCGTCTCCCCTCGATGTTACCGATTGTTACAATGTGTTCTAAACCTATCTTCCTCATCACATGTCCGAAAAATGATGACTACCTTTTTCTTATATTGATGATACGCTTTCTATGTATCTTGATCTCATCCAACACCTCCACATTACTACTAAAATATAATCTAACCCAAAACCACAATTTTCCCGAAAAGCATTTTCCCCATCAACAAAAATGATCACGAGCTGCAACTGCGACGAATATCAAACACTGAGATCACACCGCGCACACACATCAACAACATCAAACACTGAGATCACACGACACACACATCAACAATATCAAATACTGAGATCACACGTATCAACAATATCAAATACTGAGATCACACGTATCAATAATATCAAATACTGAGATCACACGTATCAACAATATAAAATACTGAGATCACACACATCAACAATATCAAATACTGAGATCACACACATCAACAATATCAAATACTGAGATCACACGTATCAACAACATCAAATACTGAGATCACACGACACACACATCAACAATATCAAATACTGAGATCACACACATCAACAATATCAAATACTGAGATCACACGACACACACACATCAACAATATCAAATACTGAGATCACACACATCAACAATATCAAATACTGAGATCACACGAAACACACACACACACATCAACAATATCAAATACTGAGATCACACACATCAACAATATCAAATACTGAGATCACACGACACACACACATCAACAATATCAAATACTGAGATCACACGACATTATTAGGAATGCAGAAGACCAGACACTCACATGTGGCTTTGAAATGGAATCCGACCGGAAAGATGGTAGGGGAAGACCTAGAGAGACATGCAGATGAGCTGTAGAACAAAGAAAGAGAAGAGGTGGGGACGATCTGGAATGAACTAAGCTGGCTTGCTCAAGACAGATCTGGTTAGAAGAAATTTGTTCTTCTTCTTATTTGCGTTCGTTCTTTACGATCAATTTTAATCATTCTTTGTGATATGTTTGATCTTTGCCAAGAACATGTATACGTTCCACATTGGTTTAGTAGGCCCCTAAACACATAGACTTCTACACGTTTAGGACACATGCATCCGATTTCAACCAAACCTCCTTAGGCGCCTCTTACGATATGCGTGGCAGGTAACAGTGGTTCTATTGTTTACACTCCAAATTTGATCCCCGGTAACCACTCGAGCGAGAAATTTATTGATGTCTTATGCTTCAAGGAGAGTTGAAAGAATAATAAAAAGGGATTGGTGGGCTGGCGACCTCACAATGCAAATTATCTTTTTTTAAATACAGAAACAGAGAGAGAGAGAGAGAGAGAGAGAGAGAACCAAATTTCTCATTAAGACGATCAAGTGATGCTATATGCTTTAATCACAGTTAAGATAAAAACAATATACTGGTATAATAAAAATGGTGACAGCTGTTTTTGTTTTTGCGCGCTTGTCCGCTATGAATTCATGAGTAGTAATGGTGCCTAACATGATGTTATGTTATGTTATGTTATGTTATGCGATCGACGTCATGGCACATTGGGCATTCCCATTCGTGCTCTGTCCTCCGTTGCAGCAGCCATCCCAAAGTCCATTTGCTCACAGTACCCATGAGAAGTTGATTACTATATCTTCTCTCTCTACCACGAAGACGACACTGTCTGGCATGTCCAAACTTAACGCCTAATTCTCGAACTTGTTCCAGTGTCTGAGACCCGCCCATGTCACACAATTGAGAGCGTACCGCATTGATGATATCGGCTCTGTCCATGCTTCTGCCCACTTGAGTCAGGACACTGTTTGCAAGAGAGTCAGCACGCTCGTTACCCGCACTCCAGCATGTCCAGGCGTGTACAGCCAAGTCATTTTCTTAAGATGTGATCTCCGAATGATGTCCACCCATTCCACACGCATACTTACAGATTCAATCAGTTGAAGCATATTCATCGAGTCTGATATGATGATCGTATGGGTAGCCTGTTGCTCAGCCACCCATGACAGAGCCCTGGAGGCAGCGGTGATCTCCATAGTCATGCTCGATGTCGTTGTCTCAAAAGCCCAGCAGTCCTCATGAAGTGTGCGACCGTTTCGTTGTGCTGAGTAAGCCCACGATGACCTGGTGCCACGCTTGACAGAGCCATCGGTGTAGATAATGATATCACCTGGGTGGGAGTGCTGATCCACGAGTGTAAGAATTTCCGTATTGACGACGCCGGGGCCATTCTCTACAGCGGCGTCCAAGTGTCCTGATAACCCTGGCGTAAGCAGTCATATCCTCTGATATAGGCATCCATTCGTCACCGTGCCTCAGCTCATCTAGAGTACAGACCTGTTTAATAACATCCTCTGCCTCGGCCATCCAGGATCGACCTCTCTTCAATCGCCTTCCCTTGTTCTCATTTATGGCTTTGTGCAGAGGATGATTTGTGTCCGCAGAAACTCTCAGATACGCTTTTACCTGTGCGACTTTGTGTCTCGTGGTTATTGTTGGCAATCCAAGGACATAGCGCATTGCCTCACAAGAAGTGTCACGTGTGCAACCAAGTATAAGCCTCATCGCTTCATTTTGGATCCTTTCTAACTTATCCAGCGATGTTCTGCTTACTGTTAGAAGACCAAGGCCATAGTCCACCACGCTCAGCACTAGTCCTTGATAAAGAAAGAGTAGCAGGCGTTGCTCAATATCCGCCCCGCCATAACTTTGAGAGCGGTTATCCATTTTCTTGCCTTTATGATTACGTTCTCAACGTGGCTCTTAAATGACAGGCTTCTGTCAACTGTTATTCCAGATACTTTAGTGTTTCGCTTCTGTCAATGTCTTTGTTACACATGCTGACAACCGGGTAGGTGTCTTTACTATGTGAGTGTTAAGAGAACCATGTCAGAGAGGCCTTTGCTGGGTTCACATTCGCTTCGAATTCGTTGCACCAGTCACCAATCCTATTCAGTTCACACTGTAATACAGATGCGATCTCATTTCTGTCCTTGCCCATGCGATACACCAGAATATCATCGGCGTACGACATTGTTCTGCCAACTCCGACCCTTTGTGTGCTGGTTACCCCGACGGTGTATACATTGAAAAGGACTGGCGAGTGGTGATCCCTGGGGAAGGCTCATTAGGACCTGTTGTGGTTGTGATGCCCATGAACCGCAACGCATTGATAACGTGCGCTCAAAAGGTGCAGCAGCAATCCACTTGACCAAGCGTGTTTCCACCTGCATATCCATCAATAACTGCATAAGTAAGGTGTAAGAGACATTGTTATATGCGTCCTGCAAATCAATGGCGGCTGCTGCCGTTTCCATCCCCATTTGAAACCCCTCATAAATGATGCATCTGGCTGGTTTTTGCGTGAAGGCTATTTATTTAATGGTAACTTTAATATTATCAATCTTCTTCTTTCTTCTTATCCTTTGCGTTCGGTTTCGTATGCTTGTCTAAACCATGAGATGGGTTGCCTCTATGAAGCTGCATGCCAGATTGGAGTTCCTTGAGAGTTCCCCATAGCTTGCTCTGTAAGCTTTGTTTATGAGACCATGGTTCCCTATACTGGTGTATGTACGAGGGAGAAACAATAAGTAAGTCACAATTGTCTGTGGGATGGTAGGTAAATGTAGCTGGTATTTTCTAAAGGTGTCATTAGGTGACAGCAACATCGAACTTTATATTCTCATGCGCGTGTGCAGCACATAAACAAAATGGGAATTGTACTTACTGTACAACCAAAGAGCAACGTACTGTTGTGCGTTTTTTGTGGGCAAAATGACTGCCTGCAAAGGAATTCACAATGCTTCCTGTTTATGCTGACAAATGTTTGTCCCGCAAAGCGGTGCATAGCTGGGTAGAAAATTTTTCTCAAGGACGCTCTAAAATTGTTGATGAAATCCAATCTGGTCATCCTGTTGAGATTGCAGCAGAAGCATCCGTGCAGCGGGTGGAGAAGATTAGAGGTGACAGGCGAGTAGCGATAGACTCTATAGCATCTGCAATAGGGTGCTCACATTGTTCAGCATACAGCATAATGCATGATCGATTGAAATTTAAGAAAGTGTGCTCAAGATGGGTACCCAGACAATTGAAGGAGGAACACAAAATGAACCGATTTGGCCTGTCCTTGCATAATCTCTGTCGATACGAAGATGAAGGAGAGACATGCTGAACAGGATTGTTACTGAGGATGAATGATGGGTGCATCACTACCAGCCCAAATCAAAGCGTGCTTCAACGCAGTGGAAACATCTTTCTTCGTCTTGTGTCCAAAAATTCAAGGGTACGCCATCAGCAGGGAAGGTTATGCTGATGGTGTTCCGGGATTGCCAAGGAGTGCTTTTAATCAATTTCAAGAAGAAAGGTGACAATGTGAATTCTGAATCGTACTGTGAAGTTCTATCGATGCTTCATGATGCAATTCGAAAAAACGTCCAGGACTGCTGACTAGAGAAGTGGTGCTTCTTCATGACAATGCCAGACCACATACGGTTCGATTAACTCAGGAGAAAATTAACTAACTAAGGTGGGAAGTTCTGGAACATCCACCTTACAGTCCGACTTAGCCCCTAGCGATTTCCACATTTTTGGTTCACTGACAACCCACCTTGGCGGGAGACATTTCGCGAATGTCGCCGAAGTTGAATGTGAAGTGAAAACGTGGTTTAGAAAACAGAGCCCACAGTTCTATGCAGCCGGTTTGGGAGGATTTATAAAGCGATGGGATAAGTGCATCAATGTTGGTGGAAATTATATTGAGAAATAATGGGACAATGTATGTATAAAAATGAAACTGGTTTCAAGTTATCTTATTTAGATATTTTTCTACAACCATTTGTGACTTACTTATTGACTTCCCCTCGTTTGATGAACATGACAGCAGGATATGCTCTGGAGTCTGGGTGGTTTTAGTCTGACATGCACACTGTGCACTATGAGCAGGCTTTATTATGTACATGTGATGGTTGATCCTGCAGTTCCCTGTTCTGAGGCAAAGGACTGTAGTGTGCTTTTTACTGTTTAATCTGCTGACAGAATCTTGTAGGT
This sequence comes from Arion vulgaris, assembly GCA_020796225.1. Taxonomy (NCBI): domain Eukaryota; kingdom Metazoa; phylum Mollusca; class Gastropoda; order Stylommatophora; family Arionidae; genus Arion; species Arion vulgaris. Next base: position 61,939,459 of record CM036754.1, read on the forward strand.
GTTTGCTGTGAGTTTGTTGTCTCCCCAACTCTTTGTATTTTCGTTTGATGTGTGTCTTTACTGCACTATATTATCAATCTGAAATCACAGTTACAAACTTATCATAACTACCTCAATGGATCAATCTCTGCAATCAGTATCAACGTAGGTGGACTCGTCTTCAGGTTTGTTCGAGCTAATGGGCAGACTCTTGGATCTGTGTCCTGATTTGGCAAGTCTTTAGAAACCAAGTTGATAAACCAATTTAGGTCTGGGGCAGGCAGTATTGGACAAGCAGCAAATTCCTGGTGTGATGGTGGAAGAAAAACATGCTATTGACGTTGTTGATGAGAGCTTGTAGCAAATATAATATAGAAATAATATGACGTATCGACAGAAGAATGATGAGAATCCCGTGGACTGCTAAAATGACTAAGGTCGAGGTGTTGAATGAGATCAAGACACAGAGAAAGCTTATCATCAATATAAGAAAGAGGCAGTGATCATTTTTCGGGCATGTGATGAGGAGGGAAGGTTTAGAACACATTGTGCCAACCGGTAAAATCGAGGGTAGACGAGACAGAGAGAAAATATTTTGGATAGCCTGACTTCATGGCACGGAAGAGCGTCAACATCTGATTTGTAACAAACACCAAAGACAGAGATTTGTGGAGATCCATGATCGCCTACGCCAGCTGGCACCGCATCTAATAAAGATGATGCGACTGTGATAACATTGATCCTTGAATTCTAATATATAAATGTTGGACATATCAATAAAATACATCAATAAATATTCAGATACATATATAGATAGACAGATGGATGGATAGATGGATGAATGGAATGGACGTATGGATGAATGGACAGTTGACTGGATGTACCGATGGACAGATGGATGGACAGATGGATGGATTGACAGATAAATTGATGGACAGATAGATTGATGGACGGACAGATGGATAGACGGTATGAACATATGGATGAATGAATGCTGCGAGTCACAGGAACCATCAGTAAGCTCTCTCTCTCTCTCTCTTTAGCCTGTTACGCCCCTGGCGTTTAGGGCAACAACAAACGTACACCATTCTTCCCTGTTCATGGCCTTCCTCTGTATTGTGTTCCAGCTATGATTCATTTCCTTCAGCTCTTGCTCTATCGTTCTCCTCCAGGTTGTCTTGGGTCTTCCACGCTTTCGCCTACCCTCTGGAGTCCATCTTAGTGCAGTTTTCGTGTCGGAGCCAGTCTCCATGCGCATCACATGTCAATCCATCTCCAGCGTCGTCTTCGGATGATAGTGCCCATATTCTCTTGTTGGCATCGTGCAAGCAATTCTTGATTCGAGATAGTAGTCGGCCAGTACACGCGTAAGATTTTCGCAGACAAGTTGTATGAAAGGCGGAGAGTCTGGACATATCCTGTTCTGTCATTCTCCAGCATTCCGATCCGTACAGCAAAGTTGACAGCACACAGCTGTTATAGATACTAGTCTTGGTTCTGATGCTGTATTGGGCAGATTTCAAGGCGGTCTGAAGGGTCATGAATGCACTGCGTGCTTTACTCAGTCTGTTTTTAATGTCAGATCCAGCGCCTCCTTCATTGCTAATAACACTTCCAAGGTATGTGAAAGCGGTTGTATCTCGGAGGTTTTACCTTCTAGTTTGACTGGTGCTGGGGTTGCTATGTTCAGAGTCATTACTTCAGTTTTCTTCTGATTTATTTTCAGCCCAACCATCTCACTATATTGGTTAAGGCGGCAGGTCTTTTCCTGGATATCTCTATGTGTATGAGATAGGAGTGCGATGTCATCTGCAAAATCTAGGTCTTCCAGAGTGGATGTGAGCGTCCATCTAATACCTCTTGCCTTATCTTCCGTTGTTTTACGCATCACCCAATCTATGACAGTGTTGAATAATAGGGCTGACATAACACATCCTTGTCGCACGCCTGTTTTTACTTCAAACTTTAGTTCTGAAGTTTCAACACTGCATGCAAACTTGCTGTAGCAGCTTTTTATAATATTTATAAAACACAGTGGGATTCCATACCATCTTAAGATACGCCATAGACTTTCGCGGTGTATGCTATCAAAAGCCTTTTCAAAATCTACAAAGTTGATATAGAGTTTGCTTTGCCATTCTGTGCATTGTTCTATGATATTTCTAAGAGCAAATATTTGGCCTATACAGCTCCGTCCTCTGCGAAATCCTGCTTGTTCCTTTCTCAGTTTCTTATCCACAGCGTCAGTAATACGTTGTACGATGATTTTGCTAAAGATTTTACTTGGGACAGAAAGCAGTGTTATTCCACGCCAATTATTACAATCGGCAAGGAGCCCTTTTTGGGTATCTTGATGATGACTCCTCTGTTCCATGCATCAGGTATTATTTGGGCATTCCATATAGTAGTAAACAAGGGTTGCAATATATTAGCTGCAAGTTCTGGGTCTATTTTGAATAGTTCTGCGTTTAAGTTATCATTCCTGGTGCCTTGTTATTCTTAAGAGATTTAATTGCTGTAATGATCTCATCCTGGCTGGGTGTTTCAATGCCAATTTCTAACTCCTCTGTTGGTTCTGGTATGTCTGCTACTACCGTTGGAGGTGGTCTGTTTAGCAATTCTTTAAAATGCTCTGTCCATCGTATTTCTTGTTCCTTTTCCGTTGTCAATAGTATTCCATTCTTATCCTTTATGAGAGTATTTGATCTTCTGTAATGTTTCCCGCTTATTAGCTTTGTAATTTTGTACACTGTTCCTTGATCACACTTTTTTGCTGCTTCTTCTGCCTGTACTGCCAGGTCTTCAACATACATTCTTTTGTCGGCTCTCACAGCCCGTTTGATTTCTTTACTTGCGCTTTTGTACTGTTCTTGGTATCTTGCTTTCAGTCTTTCGGACTTTGCTTCTAACAATTTCTTTTAATATTCTTCGGCTGTCTATTATTTTCCATGTTGTTGGTGTTATCCATTCTTTTCTTTTCTTTGTGCGTTACCCTAGACATGTTTCACTGCTCTTGCTATATATAGATGCTATGTTGTCCCATGTTCTATCTATGTTGTCAGTTTCATCCGTAGTTTCATTACTTTCTAGGGCTTGGAATCTGTTCTTTATCTGCATTATAAACTTATCCCTTACTTCCGTGTCTTTTAGTCTATCCACATCGAACCTCTTTTGGAAGTTTTCTGTTGTCCTGTTTTCTTAGTTTAAGTTTGACATAAGCTGTGACTAGGTGGTGGTCACTACCAACATCTGCACCTCTCTTGACTACAACATCTAGCAGCGAGCGTCTCCAGGGTCCATTGATCATTATATGGTCTATTTGGTTTTTATCTCTGCCATTAGGGAATACCATGTTAATTTGTGGATATCTAAATGTTGAAATAGGGTTCCTCCTATAACGAGATTGTTCATGCTGCAGAAGTTTACTAAACGTTCCCCATTTTCGTTCATCATACCACATCCATATTTTCCCATAGTTCTATAACTATGCGTGTTGTCTTGTCCGACCTTCGCATTTAGATCTCCCATAACAATGATAACATCATGGGATGGTGACTTGTCTAATTCTGCTTGTAGGTTTTCGTAGTACGAGTCTTTCTTTGTATCTTCGCTATCATTAGTTGGCGCATAGCATTGTAGGATTGTGATGTTTGTATGCTTCCCCTTTAGTCTGATCTTAATCAAGCGGCTGCTGATAGGTTTCCATTCTAACAGACACTTTTCCACGCCCTTTCTTAGGATTACTGCTACTCCTTCATGGTGTAGGTCATCGTCTCGTCCAGAAAAAGGACTGTTTCACCTGTTGCAGTGGTACTTCTTCCATTTCCTGTCCATCTGCTCTCGCTAACCCCTAGGATATGTAGATTATATCTTCTCATTTCTGCTGTTATTTGTGATAGTTTTCCGGTTTCGTACATTGTTCTTACATTCCAGCATCCAATTCTGGTCTTGGTTTTGGCATTCAGGACTTCCGTCCTCATGAAAGTAGCTTCCTTTCGGCTTTCACCACTTCCAGTCATGTGAGTCAATGACTCTGGTAGCCCTTCATGCCCGTAGATAGGTTGTATGTTTGTTGTTGTTTCCGTAACTTTAATTTTTTTAAAGGATGGGATCGTTAGTCCCAAGCCCAACCCCCAACCTGGAGGACCAGGAGACCATGCTTCGTCTGTCCCCTCCTCAGTGACCTTTCCGGCAGGTAACCCTTCCGGGAACATAAGTTCCCGCCGTCATAGCTCACTGTATCATTGGAGCACGCAAGCCTCCCCACCACTACAAGGTAATGGCCTCATGGGGAGGATAGATAGATTGATGGACGGACAGATGGATAGACGGTATGAACATATGGATGAATGAATGCTGCGAGTCACAGGAACCATCAGTAAGCATACCCTTCGAAATCTGTTGGAAAAGACTCAACACCTATGGGTCTGCCCGGAGTGCTGTGAAGTCCGTTCATTAACCAATAACAATTTTAATAAAATATGTATATTTCATTCTCAATGATACTAACAGTATGAAGAAACATAAGAAAAACAATAATAATTTAGATGGGACAAGATCGTCAGCGTACAGGAGACAGACTAAAATCATTATAGACATATACATTGATGGATAGATGGGGGGATTGGCAGTTGAGTGGATGAACAGATGGATGTATGGATGGACAGATGGATGGATGGATGGACAGATGGATGGATGGATGGACAGATGGATGGATGGATGGATGGACAGATGGATGTATGGATGGACAGATGGATGGATGGATGGACAGATGGATGGATGGATGGACAGATGGATGGATGGACAGATGGATGGATGGACAGATCGATGTATGGACAGATGGATGGATGGACAGAGGGATGTATGGACAGATGGATAGAACGATGGATTGACGAATGGATGAGTGGTCAGATGGATAGATAGATTGATGGATGGGCGTATGGTTGGATGGACAAATGGATGGAAGGACAGATGGTTGGATGGGCAGATGAATGGATAAATCGATGGATGGACAGATGGATAGATGGATTGATGGATGGACAAATGTATTAACAGATGGTTGGATGGACAGATGGATTGATGGATGGACAAATGGATGGACAGATGGTTGGATGGTCGGGTGGACAGATGGATTGATGGATGGACAGAAGGATGGATGTGCATATGGATGGATGAACATATGGATAGATGGAAAGATGAATGGATGAACAGATGGATGGATAAACTTATGGATAGGTGGACAGGTTGATGGATAGACAGGTAGTCGGATAGAAAGATCGATGGATTGATAGATGACCAAATAGATAGACAGATGGATAGATAGACAGATAGTTGGATGTATAGATGATTAGCTGAAACTATTGCTACCAATATTAAGCTTCAAACTACATACCGTCACAGACGGCTTCTTGAGACCCGTGTCACATTGTGGGTAGATCAGGACCTGGAAAGCTAGACATTGAACGTCATTGGTCACACTAATAGCAATTTGTCCACCAGAGCTGTCACCACCTACACCAACTTTACTACCAGGTTGACCTCCAACTTTCTGTTTGTTTTCCAGCACCCATTTTGTCACCGTAACGCCATCATTAAAAGGGCCGTAACCGCTGCATTGATCAGGAAGAAGGCGGTACTCAACGTTGAGAATTATGGACCCAGAATCCATTGCAACCTTCTTGAGGGCGGTTTCAATACATTTCCGTTCAAAAAGGACTAACCCTCCACCGTGGAAATAGATCAATATGGCTGGCGTTGCCGCTACCTTTGTTGGCTTGTAGACAGAAACTGGGATTCCTGCCTTTGCGTCAGGAGAGGGGACGGTGATTTCCGAAACATGCCCATCAAACTTCACATCTCCTGCAGCAGTTACACAAAAATTCAAGAATGTTTTTCTTGCTTCATCAAGAGTGTAACTACTGAAGGGCTTGATTCCACTTTTACAGAAGCTCTGTGAAATCTAATAATTCTTTGTCAATGGTATACAATTTAGTAAACTGTTCCCACGGGCCGGCCATTGCAGTCTAACCTGGATCAGTGATAGAAGGGGGAAATGTATAGTGAAACTATGTTACAAAGGTGAAACACGGAGAAACAAAGTAATGTAGTTTTATTAAATACAAAAATAAGATACAGCGACGTTTTTACTAAAAGGTCTTCATCAAGCAAAGGACACAGAATGCTGGGAGTAACAAGAAGAGACTGGTTTAGAAATGAAGACATCATGAAAAAAGTGGGTACAAAATCAGTACTGAAATTCATCAAGATACAACAAATTAAATGGTTCGACCCACATGGGGCCGAGACCCGCAAGGGAAGCAAAGAATAGTACCACTGCGACCAACAATGCATGTCGTAAGAGGCGACTAATGTAGGGCCTAGTGAAGCTGCCATAGTAAATAAAAAATCTCGCAGAAACAGGATTTGCTGGCATACATGTAGGTGCATAACTAGCACAACGTACAATCGATCTTAGGCTCAGAACACATATAAATCAGAAATAGTGGTTAACAAGTGGTCGATGTAGAGCGTTCGAAGAAGAAGAAAACTGACATAACATATATCAATACTATAACATATTAATATAGCAATACTATAACATATTAAAATAGTAATACTATAACATATTAAAATAGCAATACTATAACATATTAATATAATATAACATATTAAAATAGTAATACTATAACATATTAAAATAGTAATACTATAACATATTAAAATAGTAATACTATAACATATTAAAATAGCAATACTATAACATATTAAAATAGCAATACTATAACATATTAAAATAGTAATACTATAACATATTAAAATAGTAATACTATAACATATTAAAATAGTAATACTATAACATATTAAAATAGTAATACTATAACATATTAAAATAGTAATACTATAACATATTAAAATAGTAATAATATAACATATTAAAATAGTAATACTATAACATATTAAAATAGTAATAATATAACATATTAAAATAGTAATACTATAACATATTAAAATAGCAATACTATAACATATTAAAATAGCAATACTATAACATATTAAAATAGCAATACTATAACATATTAAAATAGTAATACTATAACATATTAAAATAGTAATACTATAACATATTAAAATAGTAATACTATAACATATTAAAATAGTAATACTATAACATATTAAAATAGCAATACTATAACATATTAAAATAGCAATACTATAACATATTAAAATAGCAATACTATAACATATAAATGAATATAACATATTAAAATAGCAATACTATAACATATTAAAATAGCAATACTATAACATATTAAAATAGCAATACTATAACATATTAAAATAGCAATACTATAACATATTAAAATAGCAATACTATAACATATTAAAATAGCAATACTATAACATATTAAAATAGAAATACTATAACATATTAAAATAGCAATACTATAACATATTAAAATAGCAATACTATAACATATTAATATAGCAATACTATAACATATTAAAATAGCAATACTATAACATATTAAAATAGAAATACTATAACATATTAAAATAGCAATACTATAACATATTAAAATAGCAATACTATAACATATTAAAATAGTAATACTATAACATATTAAAATAGTAATACTATAACATATTAAAATGAATACTATAACATATTAAAATAGCAATACTATAACATATTAAAATAGTAATACTATAACATATTAAAATAGTAATACTATAACATATTAAAATAGTAATACTATAACATATTAAAATAGCAATACTATAACATATTAAAATAGTAATACTATAACATATTAAAATAGTAATACTATAACATATTAAAATAGTAATACTATAACATATTAAAATAGTAATACTATAACATATTAAAATAGCAATACTATAACATATTAAAATAGAAATACTATAACATATTAAAATAGCAATACTATAACATATTAAAATAGTAATACTATAACATATTAAAATAGTAATACTATAACATATTAAAATAGCAATACTATAACATATTAAAATAGCAATACTATAACATATTAAAATAGTAATACTATAACATATTAAAATAGTAATACTATAACATATTAAAATAGCAATACTATAACATATTAAAATAGCAATACTATAACATATTAAAATAGCAATACTATAACATATTAAAATAGTAATACTATAACATATTAAAATAGTAATACTATAACATATTAAAATAGCGATACTATAACATATTAAAATAGCAATACTATAACATATTAAAATAGCAATACTATAACATATTAAAATAGTAATACTATAACATATTAAAATAGTAATACTATAACATATTAAAATAGCAATACTATAACATATTAAAATAGTAATACTATAACATATTAAAATAGTAATACTATAACATATTAAATTAGCAATACTATAACATATTAAAATAGCAATACTATCTTCTTCTTCTTCTTCTTTCTCGAATCCTGTATGCCTCACAGCGTCAGGTCAGGAAGAGATTTCTAAAACGGCCTAGTATGCGCTTCGTAGATAGTCTCTTTCGTCGCCTCTGTTATCTCTGAGGTCCATCTTTTGCGTGGACGGCCTTTTGCTTTGTACCCATTGTATCGGAGCAGCATTGCTCTTTGGGTGCACTGTCTGGTGGTAATCTGCTTACGTGGCCGAACCATTTAATTTGTTGTTTCTTGATGAAGTCTAGTACTGATGTAAAATAGTAATACAATGAAACTTTTATCTGCATACAGTAGTAATATTGGAACTTATTCGTTTTTTTAAATATTTCAAATATTTTTAACATATTGTCTAAGTCAAAAGGCGCCCACTTCATCAGGGACCCACTTGTCATCTGGCAGGCTGGCAACCTAGCCAATCTGTCACTGCTGACAATCTCGTGAAATTTTGAAATCTAAGTTATTTCGCGATACATCTCGAGAGTTTGGTTAATCGCTGGCTGGTTTCATTCGGAGGTTTCAACTCATCTTAAGATATTACATGACCTTACAGAGGAGATATTACATGACCTTACAGAGGAGATATTACATGACCTTACAGAGGAGATATTACATGACCTTACAGAGGAGATATTACATGACCTTACAGAGGAGACATTACATGACCTTACAGAGGAGATATTACATGACCTTACTGAAGAGATATTACATGACCTTACAGAGGAGATATTACATGACCTTACAGAGGAGATATTACATGACCTTACAGAGGAGATATTACATGACCTTACAGAGGAGATATTACATAACCTTACAGAAGAGATATTACATGACCTTACAGAAGAGATATTACATGACCTTACAGAGGAGATATTACATGACCTTACAAAGGAGATATTACATGACCTTACAGAGGAGATATTACATGACCTTACAGAGGAGATATTACATGACCTTACAGAGGAGATATTACATGACCTTACAGAGGAGATATTACATGACCTTACAGAGGAGATATTACATGACCTTACAGAGGAGATATTACATGACCTTACAGAGGAGATATTACATGACCTTACAGAGGAGATATTACATGACCTTACAGAGGAGATATTACATGACCTTACAGAGGAGATATTACATGACCTTACAGAAGAGATATTACATGACCTTACATAGGAGATATTACATGACCTTACAGAAGAGATATTACATGACCTTACAGAGGAGATATTACATGACCTTACAGATGAGATATTACATGACCTTACAGAGGAGATATTACATGACCTTACAGATGAGATATTACATGACCTTACAGAGGAGATATTACATGACCTTACAGAGGAGATATTACATGATCTTACAGAGGAGATATTACATGACCTTACTTATGACAGAGGAGCGTATGGCCGAATGGGTTAGAGCGTGGCTCCCACGCAGGAGACCCGTGTTCAATTCACGGTAAAACCAAGGATTTTTGTATATTGTGGGCATAAAATTAAACTTCTAGCCTAACACAGCTTCGCTGCGACTGCACTAGCCATGCGACCATTAAATTCCTCAGGCTCTCGTCCCATCTGTCCTACACCGCCCTAACAAGCGATACTACAGGCAATAGCACAACACTTATTTTTTTTTTAGCTTATGACACACTATTTATTTCGACACCACATACTTTAACCTCCGCCTAATCTGATACATGAGAGCCGCTGTAGCGTAGTTGTTAGTGAACTCGCTTCACAAGGCTGGTGGTCTGGGTTCAGCTCCCGCATTCCCGACCATGATCGCTCTCAGGTCGACCCAGCCTCAACTGGGTACCAGACATGCTCTGGGAAAGTAAAGGTGGCCGGCGTGATGCTGACCACATCACCCATTGTGTGCCGACGGTCAATGAAAAATACAGGCCTAACACTGTATTGACCTATATACCACGAGGTATGAAGAGGTTCCTAAAATCTGATACATGAAATAATTCTCTAGTGCTCCACATAAGACACTTAAAAACAATTTTGCTACACCATTCTCTAGTAAAAAAATGTATTCTGAAAAAAAACAGTGCTTAAAAACGTAAATTTATCGTGCTTAGACCAAGAGTTAATGTAATACATACATACCTGATGGCAACTCTCAATACTGTGTGACTTTTAAGCTGTCTTCACCCTCAGTGTACAATGTATACAATGTTTAGACCAGGTCTCCAGTTTTTTTGTTTGAAAGTAAAGTACTCTTCGATCTTGTCCTAAATTCTGCTTTTTTATATTTCACCTGGATGTACTTTCAACCGTAAATTGCGCAAGAAAATCATACAAGCTTTCAAGAATCCTTTCGAACATTCATTGCATAACATTCCACCCAACATATAATAATTTCTTTTGATATTATAAATCTCTACATACAACAAGTGTTTGCAAGATTAAGTGTTTTATACATTGAAGGAAAAAATGTTATATACAAGGTTGAATTAGTTTGAAAAGCCTTTAGAAAAATAAGGTAAGTGTTTGAGAGAGTTTATAAGTTCTGGTCTTAACATTGGTTGGTTCAATGTAAACGTTAGGGAACCGGGGATAGATTGTATGTGGTCCATAAGTATTTGAGAGAGTTTGAGGTTTGTGGCTCTTAACATGGTCTCAATGTAAACGTTAGGGGCAGGGATAAATTGTATGGGGTCCGTAAGTATTTGAGAGAGTTTGAGGTTGGGGCTCTTAGCATGTTCTCAGTGTAAACGTTAGTGGGTAAGGGATAAATTGTATGAGGTCGGTAAAATTGGGTGAGAACAAAATTACAATTTAATTTTTATTTTTCTATTGATTTCTGGCATTCTTTCTGTGAATTGTGTTGTGGGGTGGTGGGGCAACGTTGTTAAACCGTTGCTTTGCTTTCCAAAGCTCGTGAGTTTGAATCCTTGCAGCAAGTGCTGTGTTATCAGTACATTTTTCAGGGAAAACCTAGGATTGTTACATTTTACAAGATACAGCAATTAAAGAGCTGCAGGTGTGATAATAAGAGACACAATTAGAAATGAAGAAATCAGAAGGAGACTGGATGTGAAACCAGTTATGTAATTCATAAAAGAACAACAGATTAAATGGTTTGGACACCTGACAAGAATGCTCTGGCACCGTCTACCACAGAGAACAACACAGAAAAGTATAACGAGTACAGAGCAAGAGGAAGATAACGCAAAAGATGGAGCGACGGCATCAAGAAAAAAGCCTTAAGATAATGAATATCAGTTTACAAAGTGCCTTAAAACAAGCACACACAAGATCACTACATCCCCCAACACTTCTATAAAGAAGTAAATGGTGAAAGTGAAGAAGAAGAAGTACTTAGAAATATGCGATTGTCTGTCGCTAACTAGCTATAGTTTAAACATGGAGATAGCAATTAAAATCTAATTTGAATATGGTCGTCTCCATTTCCGCGAAGTAAATTGCCATCTCGGGGGTCTCTGAGGCTGTGGCCCTTGCCTTGTGAGTCAAAAGTCGGGGGTCTCTGAGGCTGTGGCCCTTGCCTTGTGAGTCAAAAGTCGGGGGTCTCTGAGGCTGTGGCCCTTGCCTTGTGAGTCAAAAGTCGGGGGTCTCTGAGGCTGTGGCCCTTGCCTTGTGAGTCAAAAGTCGGGGGTCTCTGAGGCTGTGGCCCTTGCCTTGTGAGTCAAAAGTCGTGGGTTCGAATCCGGGCCGCGACGATTTGTTCATGAGTGCATCTTTTCTCAGAGACCCCTAGGATTGTTGTCGGAGCTACGGAGTTCGTGCTTTGTGCAATCTCTTGACAGTTCCATTTCTGCGGAGAGGGACCGAGCCATATGGGGTAAAACCCAGTGCAATGAAGTCAATCCTTCGGCTTTAAAACCCTTTTAAACTTCTTCTTCTTTCTTCTTTTGTCGTCACACTGCTACCGGGTTGTTGCCCAGTGTCGTGGTTTTCTGTTTTTGTCTTGCGCTGTTCTGGTGGCTTGTGTGATTGTTATCTTTGCTCTTTCACAGGATGCTGCCACGCCATCTAACCATCTTTTCCGTGGTCTTCCTCTTGCCTTCTTTCCCGATGTTCTGTTGTAGAAGACTCTGTATACTGTGGAGTTTGGATGCATTCTTATTAAGTGGCCAAACCACTTCATTCTTTGTTTATCTATATAATTCAAGCACGGTTTTGTGCCAACTTTCTTTCTTATACTGATGTTGGTGATTCTGTCTTTTCTTGTGTTGTTGGTAACTTTTCTCAGGCAACGCATTTCACATGTAGTTATTTTTGTGACTGCGCTTTGCTCAATGTCCATGTTTGGCTCTGGTAACACAAAGTAGGTATAAAAATGCTGTTGATCATTTGTTTCTTAGCTGCCTGTGAAATTTCTGGGTGCCTTAACAATGGGGCTAGCTGGTAGGTTACAGCATTTGCTTTTGTACTCTAGCCTCTATCTCTCTATCTAGTTTTCCGTCTTCTGTGAATATGCTTCCTAAGTATTTGAATTCTTTCACTTGGTTTATTTTAGTGCCATTGACATGGATGTCTAGATTATTATGTTTTCTTCCCATATTCATTATTTCTGTTTTAGTGTTGTTGATTTTCATGTCATGTTTCACACAATTATTGTTCAAAGTGTCAATATGATGTTGTAGATCTTGTTCATTTTGATGTATCAGGCACTGATCATCTGCAAACAGCAGTTCATTTATTTCATCATTATCTGAATTCGACTCTTGAGTTATTTTATCCATATATGCGATAAAGAGTAGTGGTGAAAGGACACAACCTTGTCTAACACCTGATGTAATGGAGAACCAGTCAGTCATTCCTTCTGTAGTTCTTACTGTACTCTGGCTATCTTGATATAAGGCCATGATGTTACCTAATAGTTGTCCTTGGACGCCATATTCTTCAAGGATCTTCCATAGTTTGCACCTGTTTACTCTATCAAATGCCTTTTCTTGGTCTATAAATATAAGCTGTTTACTTTGATTGTATTCAATTGTTTGTTCGCAGATCTGTCTTAGTGTAAATATTGCGTCTGTGCAGCTCTTACCCTCCTAAACCCAAACTGGCTATTGCTTAACTGGGGCTCTAATATATGTCTTGCTCTTCGCTCCAATATTTTTGCAAACATTTTTCCTATTTGGCTCAAAAGAGAGATACCCTTGTATGTTTCACATTCTCTTTTGTCTCCTTTGTTCTTCCATATTGGGACTATAATAGCTCTCTGCCAGTCATCTGGAACCTCTTGTGCCTCCCAGGCTATGTTAAAATTCTGGTCAGCCATGTTATTGCTGTTGTCTTACACGCAAGTAACATTTCTGTTGTTATACCATCTATCCCTGCTGCCTTCCTTCTTTTGCTTTGATTTAGTGCCATTTCAACTTCGGATTCTAAGATATTCAATTGTTGGTATTTTCCATGTTTCAATTGAAATGTTTCTGTACCTTGTGTTTCGCAGTTTAACAGTTCCGTAAAATATTCTTTCCATCTGTCTTTAATATCTTTGCTGTTGGTAAGAGGTTTCCTAGACTTGTTATTTATAATGGTGACTGGATTGAATTGTTCTTCTCTTAGCCTCATTGCCTTAATGCTTCTGTAAAATTTTCTTGGTGCCTTAGTGCATAGTTCAGCTAAATGTTCTCCATATTTTGCCCAAGATTCTGATTTTGATGACTTTACTTTATTTTTACTATACATTCTTGCTGTTCTGTATTTGGTGTAGTCTTCATCTAATTTTGACTTTTGCCACCTGTGAAAACACTTTTTCTTTTCTTGTATAGACCTTTTAACTGCTGCATTCCACCATGCTGTGTGTTTTCTGTGCTTATTTAACTTTTTAAGTCCACAATTTTCTTTCACTATTTCCATGATATTTGTTTTGAAGGTTTGCCATTCTTTAGTTATGTTGCTTACTCCTTCTAGGGTGTTAAAGGCTGATGTAACTGCTCCTTCAATTTGATTCCTAATTTCATTATTATTTAACTTTTCAATATCTATTATTTCAATTTGTTGAGTTGTACTCCTGTCTTGTTTTCTAATTGGTTTTTGTAGAAATAGTACCACTGGTCTATGATCAGAGTCTAATATTGCATTTAAACTACCATCTAAAAATGTTGAAAATGTATTTTGCCTCCACCTCGAAACATTTCTGCGAAACACACAATGTGCGTGTTTGTGTTTGCTTTGTTGTACAATAGCTATACTCTACATTCCTGTGTCAATTTGTAGTCCTTGCTTTGGCATGTGGATTCTGTCCGATATATCAAGTGCAGTTTATTATAGAAATGGATTCTGTCTTTTGTGCAATGGATATACGCTATACGGCATTCGTATATAATTGTTATAGTTTTGTTCTTCTCGGCAGCAACCAGGGAGGACGGATGGGTTTTGGACCAGGAAGGTGGGGGAAATAGTACAACATGAGGTTGACGAATGGGCTTTGGGACGGGTAGGAGGCAGACTACAACTACATGAGGATGAGGAATGGGCATTGGGGCGGGAAGGAGGGAAGTGAAACTGAACGAGAATAACGGATGGGCTTTGTGACGGTAAGAAGGGAAAATAGAACTGAAAGAGAATAACGGATGGGCTTTGTGACGGTAAGAAAGGAAAATAGAACTGAAAGGGAATAACGGATGGGCTTTGTGACGGTAAGAAGGGAAAATAGAACTGAAAGGGAATAACGGATGGGCTTTGTGACGGTAAGAAGGGAAAATAGAACTGAAAGAGAATAACGGATGGGCTTTGTGACGGTAAGAAGGGAAAATAGAACTGAAAGAGAATAACGGATGGGCTTTGTGACGGTAAGAAGGGAAAATAGAACTGAAAGGGAATAACGGATGGGCTTTGTGACGGTAAGAAGGGAATGTAGAACTGCGCGAGGATGGCGGATGGGTTTTGGGACGGGAAGGATGGAATGTAGACTGCGCGAGGATGACGAACCAATTTTTAAACCGCTGTGTGGGATTTGTATGTGATCTGTGCCTAAGAACGATTGTACGGTGTGCCAGTTATGCGCCTACAAGTAGGCTAGCAATCCTATTTCTGTAACGCTTTTTATTTACTAGGGTAGTTCCCTAAACCCCTTACCTCAGTCACCTCTTACGATATGCTTTGTAGGTCACAGATTTACTATTCTTTTCGCATGATCAGGACAATAGATCCACGGGAGTCGCTGTAGACAAGATTCACTCATACAGCAACTTGCCATTCTGTATCTTCCGAAGCGTCGACTGAGAGTCAGATGCAACAACGGCCCCAGTAATTGGTTATTGGTTACCAAACTGACGTCATTGCACTCCGGGAAGACACATAGGGACTCAGTCTCCCCCAACAGATATCGAAGAGTATGTATACTGACGGTTCCTGTTTCTCGCTGGTTAAACACACTCCTCATTCTGCCCCTCGGGATTTCAGTTCTACTTGTACAACGGATAAATCTAACCTGCTAAAATCGGTAGATCGATTCAACATCTAATTTAATATCTTCATCCAACAGGCAATCGCGAAGAGACAGAAGTACATCCCCATTATCCATCTCCAACTTCTCCAAAATCGATGCTGTTGACGCAAGCCTGTCCGCTCTCTCATTGCCACAAACACCCACATGCACAGGACAATGGCCCCAGTAAACAGAGTCACAGAGATCCAAGAAGGGCATCAATAACGACCTCAACCTCTATCCTCATTTTGTAACGAAGGATTAAAAAATAAACAACAAATTTGAAATATCCTTTAAATCTGACGGTTAGACTTTAACAAAAGCTTGCTTCAGAATCAGAACGGAATCACTAACCGCATCAATAGAGTTACGTATATGCTTTTATGAAACATTCCCCCCGACATGTCTTTTGCGTGTTTTATATTCAAATTTGAATACCTTTATGACACCCGTAAAAGGTGTTAAATTTGGTTTATTTATAACACTTCTTCATACTTTTCTATAAGTCTAGAAATATATTGAAATTTTAAATTAAAAATAAATATGGATTTATTTTGTGCACTTAAAAGAATATATTAGACATATCTAAAAATAGTCACAGCCGCTTGTTTGGGGTAAATTATTACACTAGAACCTAGTTGGGTTAAATAAAACAAGATAACGGGATTTTCGTTTCGTGTAATGCAGTTAGGAGAAACGGCAGCAATGTCGGGGTGGATAATATGGTGAGTTTACTGGTTGGCTAATTTCTCTTTTATAATTCATGGAACCAGATGATCTTTTAGGAGACGACTCGGACTCTTCTGATATGAGAAAACATTTACGGTCTGTTTAAATTGTGAAGTAGGTGTTCTATATATATATATATTATATATAGCCGTCCATTGCAAGCGATGATGACAACATTTTCAGACGTGTGCTGTTACACCTCTCTGGTGTGTGTGGAGGTGACTGTAGAGTCAAATCCTAAAACAGAATCCCCTACCACAGGTGGGACATACATGATCAAGGTTAGACATGTGTGTATTGTGTGTTCTGTCTTTTCGCGCAGCTCGTTTTCTCTGTGCATCAACGGCACGATAATTCTCAGCTATGCGGGTTCCTCTTTTGTTGCTGTAGCGCCACATTTGGATTCCCAGCACGTGGTGTCTATATCGAAGCATTTCAGAGATACTTTAAGAGTGTCTTTAAAGCGTTTTTTCTGTCCACCAGCTAAACGTCTGCCCCCTTTAAGTTCGCCATACATCAACTGTTTTGGGATGCGTTTATCAGGCATTCGAGCAACGTGACCGGCCCATCTCACTTTAGCATTCTGCAACAGGGTGTTGACGCTTGGGATCTTTGCTCATGTGAGGACTTCGCTGTCTGAAATTTTGTCCTGCCAGTTTATTTTTAGTATTCTGCGTAGACAGCTTGTGTGGAAGTGGTTTAGTTTTCTTGCGTGTCTGCTATACACTGTCCATGTCTCGCTTGCGTACAGCAGCGTGGTTAGCATTATAGCCTGGTAAACTTTCAGCTTTGTGGCTACGCTTATCCCCTCCGCTCCCAGGCAGTGACTAGGCGTTCTAATGTTATGACAGCATCAGCATTCTTGTCTTTAAATAGATTAACACTCTAATCGTTTCACTACTTCAGCACTCTAATCTTACAACGACACCAGAACTCTAATCTGGTAACTACATTAGCACTCTAGCTACATAACAGTGATATTGCGATAGTCACTTCACAACTACGTCACTATAGTCACTTCACAACTACTTCACCCTAGTCACTTTTTAACTACGTCACTATAGTCACTTCATAATTACGTCATTATAGTCCTTTCACAACTACGACACTTAGTCACTTCACAACTACGTCACTATATTCACTTCATAACTACATCACTTAAGTCACTTCACAACTACGTCACCCTAATCACTTCACAACTACGTCACTATAGTCACTTCTCAACTACGTCCCCTAGTCACTTCACAGCTACGTCACTATAGTCACTCAACAACTATAACACATCAGTCATTCATTTTCATTACTCGTCACCTCATAACTCTAGCACTCTTTTTTTGTATCAGTGTTGGGCTCTAACACTTTAGTGCCGCAAAGGGTGGTACCCGCTCACGTTTTAAACGTGTACGACTCTGAACGTCGACATTCTTTCGAAGGAGAGCTGCTCGGAATTTTTGAATTTTGTTTAGTTGCTTATTGGCTCTATGAAGGTCCCCACCATTTGACCCGGATCATGTGGACACTACACTATGATCTTAGCCAAAAGACCGAGAAGCGATTATCGAACTTGGCATAATAAATCGTTAGTTTGATTGATGTATTGATTGATTGATTGATAGGATCATCATCATTGCACTTCGGTGAGTAACCATGCGTGCTCCGATCCTTTCTTACACAGGCAGATCTCAGCTGCAGTGCTCGAACTTCGTAGCACCGGCGACGGTCCCCGATGTAATTTTGAAGATGGTGAAGATATGTTTGTAGGAATTTTGTTTCCAATCTTTTCTAATGAGTTGTGCACGGGCAGCGGGTTTTCAGCCTGCTCTTCTCGATTTTGAACTGCCAAGGATTCGTTTACGTGCTTAAATTGAACACATGACTTACGTTTTATCGTCGGTCTCCGATATGACTAGGAACTCGATCTTACCAACACTGAGATTAGGGATTTCTGAACAAATACTCAGATAGTTCCACGAGGGAGCGAACTGAGCACATTTGTAACGAGAAGTGCGCACTTAACCTGTACAACAGAAACCCCGTTAGTTTATTCAGTGCAATTTTAAGAAAAGGGGACACAATCCATTAAACATTATATGCTTATTTAGTTATAATCTTTTGCATCATTGCCCCTTTTCTATCATACATTTAATGAATATAATCCACGTTATTAGTATGATAACTTAATCTCACTATGAATATATTTCGCACTGTCATAGATTACAAAGACGATATGTATCATATCATTCAAATTCTTGGTTTTTTTTAGCATTTCAATTTCGCAACCAGTTATTCCCATTGAGTGGCGGTGAATTCATGTGCAATCACTTCGTTAGGCGATGTGCGGAACCCCACAAATCTGAGGTGGTCAGAGCGGATCAGATCAGATCAGATCTGGAGAAAACTGAGGGACGTCTACGGTGATGCTTAATAAATTGACGTTTTAGGACAAAGACACGTATGTATGCAACTCTGGGTTCAATTCTTTTTTAATTAATTTTGAAACTAAATTTAAAAAATAAGAAAATAACAGAAGAAATGATAGCAAGGAATATAGACACATAGCAAGGAATATAGATGCATAGCAAGGAATATAGATGCATAGCAAGGAATATAGATGCATAGCAAGGAATATAGATGCATAGCAAGGAATATAGATGCATAGCAAGGAATATAGATGCATAGCAAGGAATATAGACACATAGCAAGGAATATAGATGCATAGCAAGGAATATAGATGCATAGCGAGGAATATAGATGCATAGCAAGGAATATAGACACATAGCAAGGAATATAGATGCATAGCAAGGAATATAGATGCATAGCAAGGAATATAGATGCATTGCAAGGAATATAGATGCATAGCAAGGAATATAGATGCATAGCGAGGAATATAGATGCATAGCAAGGAATATAGATGCATAGCAAGGAATATAGATGCATAGCGAGGAATATAGATGCATAGCAAGGAATATAGATGCATAGCAAGGAATATAGATGCATAGCAAGGAATATAGATGCATAGCAAGGAATATAGATGCATAGCAAGGAATATAGATGCATAGCAAGGAATATAGATGCATAGCAAGGAATATAGATGTATAGCAAGATGAGCTAAATTTCTTCTTCACGTTTAAGCTCCCAGTGGAGAACAGGTCTTCAACAAAGTACTTCCAGCTCTTCCTCTCTCTTGCCATCCCTTCCAAATCTTTCCACTCTCTTCTCCAGAGATTTCTAGGCCTTTCCCTACTCTACTTTCCCTGCGGATTCCAAAGCAATGCCTATCTTGCAATGCTTCCGGTCGGTGTTCTCAATGTGCGTTCTATCCATTGCCAGCGTCTCTTTCTTAGCTCTTTCTCTACTGGTATCTGCTTAGTTCTTTCTCTGAGTTCATCGTTTGTGATCTTATCATACAATCTCAGTCTCTCTATTCTACGTAAACATCCATTTAAGAAGATCTATAATTTTCTTGTGGTTTCTTTTGTTGTCATCCATGTTTCCGAACCATAGAACATCACTGACTTCACATTTGATTGAAAGATTCTCAGCTTTGTGTTTGTCTTGGTCTCTTTTAATTCCATATTTCACTCAATCTACATAGAGCCAATACTGTCACACGGAAGCGAATCATGGACAGTAAACAAACAGATAGAAAAATCTCTGGAGGCCACAGAATTGTAGTTTTACAGAAGAATGATGAGCATCCTATGGACTACTAAAATGACAAATGTTGTGTTGTTGAGTGACGTCAAGACACAGAGAAAGCTTATCATCAATATAAGATAGAGGCAATCATCATTTGTTGGATATGTAATGAAAAAGGGAGGCTTAGAACACATTGAGACAACTGGTAATCAGAGGAAGAAAGATAGAACATGTTGGATAGACTGACTTCATGGCACGGAAGAGCATCAACATCTGAGATGATAGCAAACACCAAGGACAGAGATTTGGGGAGATCCATAATCGCCTACACCAGTCGGCATGGCACTTGATGATAATATTACTCACTGCAATAAAGTTTTCTCTTGCTTTTTGTATTATTATCTTGACATTTCTGTGTGTTCCTCCTTCTAAATAAGTTCACTAAAACAATAAAATATATTCATTACTATTTCAGATACTCGTTATCTTAATTATAAAACTCATCTGTTTGTGTGTTACAGAAGAAACTTGATAACGTGAAACTCTTTAATAAAGATGTTTGGTGACCTTATTCCTGCAGAAATATATGTAGGCTATATCAAGACCATTTTCAAATCTTAACTTGATTCCTTTACCGACTTATAAGTTAGTTAAGTTGGTTTTTGAAATGTATACATTTCATATCGTGTTCAGCTAGTCATTACACTAGGTCATTGAGCATGCGTAACGGTTACTGGGAAAATCTTTATTGCATTATTTCTGAGATGCAACTAAGATCTACACTGAGATCAGGGAACTCTGGACAAAAAAATATCATATGGCTCCACGAGGAAACGAACCTAGTACCCATTTAACAAGAGACGAGCCCTAGCATCTACGCCACAGAAATTCCTTATTCGGGCAATGATTCTCTAGCCATCTCAGACATCGCTAACAGATACGCGTGACCTTACTAGAAATCCCATCGTGTTATAACGCATCGTTGTTTATTAATGCCGCTCCAGGAGGTCTCATACAGTATACATACAAGACTTACGTTGCTGCATACAATGATATGGAACACTTGCATAAATATATAGTCTATTTAAACAGCTTAACGAGCCGTGCAAATGATGAAGATGTGTTAATAGTACGGTTTTCAGTGAGCCGGTACAGGGACCAGTCGCTTTAGCCATCGTCAGTGTGCTGAATGCATAATGTGAACCATGCATGAGGAACCTTTCACAAAATAGTCCTTTAAATTGCAGTGAAACATGACCATGCTAAACGCTAGTCTATTAAGATGATGCAAAGTAGGCTGTTGAAATCCAGCCCATGTAACGAACAAGTATAAAGAATATATAACAGTAATATATTAAAGATTGCTGACTTAGCGTCTATTATTATCAGTTTAAGAAAGGACTGAATTAATCTGTCTTCATCGATCCATATTTTAGGGCAATGCTGTCCAACCTTTTTGGATACTGGGTCTCATCTGACTAATGGTTATGAAGACGTGGGGATCATGTGCCGTATGCAATACTACTATTACTACTAATGATAATATTAATATAGTTGAGATGTCGACACTTTCTCCAGTGAAAAAGCAAATGGTTGGGTTAAGGATAATAATAATAAATAATAAAGCCCATAACCAGTTAGGGTCATAGAGGTGTCACAGTGGAGACATCAGCACAAAAAGCACACCATGAATCTCTGTCTTCAACTCTTCGAGCGAGTGTGGAGAAACTCTGTTCCGACCAGCTCTTGATGTTGTCAAACCAGGATTTTCTCTACTTTCCTTTCCTTCTTCCACTCTCAACTGTTCCCTGTAAGATAATCTTGAGCTATGTCTCATCACATGCCCGAACCCACTCAAGTTTACGCCTTTTCACGTTTGTCTCAAGTGGCACATGCAGACTTGAAAGGGATTAATAGAATAGTTACAAAATAAAACAAGATGGCAAAAGTGAAAAGATCGTGTTCTTGGGAGTGCTCAAAAAATAAAACAAGATGGCAAAAGTGAAAAGATCGTGTTCATGGGAGTGCTCAAAAATTAAACAAGATGGCAAAAGTGAAAAGATCGTGTTCATGGGAGTGCTCAAAAATTAAACAAGATGGCAAAAGTGAAAAGATCGTGTTCATGGGAGTGCTCAAAAATTAAACAAGATGGCAAAAGTGAAAAGATCGTGTTCATGGGAGTGCTCAAAAATTAAACAAGATGGCAAAAGTGAAAAGATCGTGTTCATGGGAGTGCTCAAAAATATCACGAAAAACTGAAAAATTATTTATTTCTTAAAATCTGATTAAGCAGTCGGTGTAAAATAGGGCGCCCTGAATGTAGGACGCAGGCGTATTGGCGCCCGCGTGAACCGCTTTGGACAGCGCTGCTTTAGAGAGTCTTCATCATATTTTCAAACGAAGTTCTAGTGTCACTGAGACCATCTTGATCAGATTTTCTATGATAGCTCATTTATTTGTTAGTTTCAAGTGCATTCATGTCGAGAGCATATCTAACTATATTGATAAGTTGTTTCCTGAGAGAATGTTGGAAGCGTTCAAAGAAAATCTAATTGTGTGTCCATGAAAATTATCTGTTACATGTAATGCTCGTCCATAATGGGTGATGATGACCACAAATTTCATACAAGCTAATGTAGTTGCGTTATGTTTGTCTGTATGTGCGTAGATGACTAATGAGCAAGATGTGGGCTTGAAATGTTCTTGTTAAATGTGGGCAAGAAGTACTTGCACTTGGGAAGTATTACTGTCTTTCTATTTGGACTTTTTGTTCAATCCGTGTAGTTCTACCTGCCTCGCAGGCCGAAGAACAGTGTCGAAGTACATGGTTCTGTTACATGTAGGAAACAGAACAAAATAAACAGAGCTGTGATAGTAAACTTATTAACTAAGTCCATACCATGAGCCATTACAGCGGCTTTCAAATATGCGATAATTATACAACCAGCCTCTATAGCGGTTTTTCACATAGAACACTTTTTTCTTCTCTTTGTACTAAACCTTCCACGTTTTTATCGTAGTTATTAGTAGTGTCTATTTATATATATATGTCTCTTTTTTCTTTCTTTCTTTCTTTTCTCTAATTATGTTTTGCCTCTCAGCGTCAGAATACGAAGAGATTTCTAGAACGGGATTTTGTGTGCGCTTCATAAGCAGCTTTCTTTTCCCCCTCTCTTATCTCTGAGGTTCACCTTTTGCCTGGACGTACTTTTACTTTGTATCTTCTGTATCGGTGTAGCATTGCACTTTGGTGCCTTCTGCCTGTTGGCATATATATATATATATATATTGGAACATATTCATTCGTGTACATAAGTTTGGAAACTATTAGCAGTCGTGTAAACAAGACAATTCCAAGGCCCGTGACGACAACCACTGGACCATAAATAAATATATCCTATGAAAGTTAGTTTACCGCGTACTTATAATGACGTCAGTACACACAGAACGAAAGGAGTGGTTCTCAAACGTTTGGTTACCCATGGACCCCATCTCAAAATAATATTGTAAAATTGGCAACAAAAGAAGACGCTCGAACGTGTTAATGCAAATCATTATTATCAAGGATAATGAAAGAACTAATAGATTGGCTTGCACTGCTACGTTATCAGAGGGAGCTGTCGTGGGCCGAAATGACATTCCTAACGCATTGAGAGAGTCTTTACGAACAGAGGAGTTTCAGGGTTGTGAATCTCAGTCGCTGACCAGATTTAGAGAGATGGGTGTCGATATTGGTACAGTCCGAAAAGAACGACATACCAAATATGCAAAGAGATTTATTAATCA
Source organism: Arion vulgaris (assembly GCA_020796225.1). Lineage (NCBI taxonomy): Eukaryota > Metazoa > Mollusca > Gastropoda > Stylommatophora > Arionidae > Arion > Arion vulgaris. The sequence continues at coordinate 61,963,470 of CM036754.1, forward strand.
ATATCGAACTGGGTATTCGGCCGTTGGATGCTGCTGGATTTGTTGAGGTGGAGATCTGAGCACGTCCGGGGTGCTATTATGATAGTTCTCATTTAACTGATAATATATAACTGATCATTATCATTAGATGCTGTACCCGCATTGAAGGTAGACTGCAATATATCCCCAACATCCTATATCTCTTCCCTTAATGTTGCACTCTGCTAGACTGCAATGTGTCCATCTCTTGATGTTTCTCCCCCACTTGTGTCTTAGTCTTTCTCTTGTTCGTCTTCCTTCAACTTTTTTTTCTAATAAGGTATTGATCAACGTGTCCCGTCTCTGTGAGATCCGAAATATTTTATTTGGTCAAATTTTATTTTCTGTTGTCTTTTTTTTCATTTTCTAGTTATTCTAAAACTCCATTATTTGTCTGGTTTTTTTTTCCCATGAAATACAATCAATTCTTTTGTATATCCACATCTCAAAGGCATTTATTTTATCTTTCAAACGCTCGTTCATTGTTCATGTTTCTGAACCATACCAAAATTAAATAGTAAATATATAAGGGAAGACTACAGTAAAACTATGTAGCAATGGCTTGATAAAATCCTTTTGATCGAAACGTTGCTGTGTATTGTTATTGTTTTTGTATTTCCTAAAATTACAGTACTTTGTTTTTACGTGTTTCGCTACAGTAAATATAGCACTTGATCAGGACGAAGATTAATGTATATATATATATATATATATATATATATATATATATATATATATATATATATAATATATATATATATATATATATATATATATATATATATATATATATATATATATATATATATATATATATATATATATATATACCTCAGATGTGTGATATCAACTTGACTATACTGATCAGAATGTTGGAGAATGACAGAACAAGATATGTTCAAACTCTCCACCTTCCACACAACTTGTCTGCGAAAGATCTTACTCGTGTGTATTCTGGTCAAACACTATCTCTAGCCAAAAACTGCTTGCACATTGTCAAAAAGAGGGTTTGGGCACCATCATCCGCAAGAGAAGCTGGAGATGAATCAGACATGTGATACGCACGGAGGTTAACTCTTGTCACAGAAACTGCACTGCGATGGATACTAGAGAGCAAACAAAAACGTGGAAAATATAAGAATCAATTCTATCTTGTTGACAGTCTAAAATATTTTAAAACTGATATACAATGGGTACATGATCCCCAAGCTTAGAACCACTGTTCTATAAGCACGAATAAATGGTTTGACATATAGAAATACAGAGTGCCAAAAAATGTGGCCAGTCATCACACTTTAAATACAAAGTGGGAATAAAGAAGAGCAGCTTACGGTGATATGTGAGACCAAGTTCTTTATCAGAGCAACAGATTGTCTTTGGGAGAATGTCCAAATGTACGTTCTTCTGTCTGTAAGTCCATGCTATGTTATTCTATTGTCGATGTTTGGCTTTCGTGAAACGCGTCAACACGTTTGAATTTGTGAAGTATTTCGCAATCTGACACAGATAGAGACGTACAGAGCGAGATAGAGATAGATAGATAGAGAGAGAGAGAGGAGAGAGAGGGGGGCGAGCGAGAGAGAGGTGGAGAGAGAGAGATAGAAATAGAATTAGAAAGCTAGAAAAATGTAATTATTTTAGTAACTATAGTTATGAATGTAACTAATATTGCAACCAGCAACCAGTTTGAGTATGAATGTAACTAATTTTGCAACCAGTTTGAGTGTGAATGTAACTAATTTTGCAACCAGTTTGAGTATGAATATAACTAATTTTGCAACCAGCAACCAGTTTGAGTATGAATGAAACTATATATATATTGCAACCAGTAACCAGTTTGAGTATAAATGTAACTATATATATTGCAACCAGCAACAGATTATGAGTTTAACTATAATTGCACACTAGAAGGATCCTCCAAATGGAGGCTCTGTGAATACGTGGTTAACTTGTTTGCCTTTCGTCCCAAAGGTCGACGGTTTGAATTCTGTACTAAATGTTCAGGCCTACCTACATTTTTTTTTAGAGATTCTAGAATTGTGGACGGAGCTCGTGCTTTGTGCAATACTCTCGGCAGGTAGTTGGTTATTTCTACGGATAGGGACCAGGATAATTGAGGAAACCCGGTGCATTGAAGTTAATCCTTTGTCTTTAGACCCATTAGTCCTCCAATTGTTGACATTACTAAAGTTTGCACCGGTTGCAACCTTCTTGAGTTTTCCTTCTTCTCTGTATGTGAACGTTCATTTCAGATACACACATCAATATCTTCTGACCCAGTTACACACACATATATATATAGTATTTTTATATACTATAGTGCTATAGTACTGTGGTACTCGATGACTCCAGTGCTATATTGAACCAATACTTATCTATGGCAGCGAATCGTGGACAATGAACAAACAATCAATAAGTTTAGGCTCAGATCACATACAAATCACTCAGAGTGGTTGACAGGTGGTCGATATGGAGCAGAAGAAGAAGAAGAAGAAGAAGAAGAAGAAGAAGAAGAATAAGAATCAGACAATCAACGTTCTTCGCGCATATAATGTGAAAAGAGCCGGCTTAAAACGTTTGGTTACTACAGATAAAAATCAGGAAAGATCGTGAAAGACAGAGGGAGAAGATGTTGGATGTCCTGACATCGTGGTTCGACAAAAGATCGACATCAGAACTGATTACATGCACGAAACAGAGAGAGCCGTGGAGAGACAGGATCGCCTGCACCAGCAGGCATGGCGCTTGATTGATTGAGCATTTTTTGTTTTCCTGAGAAGTTGGTAAACAAGATAACAGGTGTAAATGCGACGCATTTAATTACCAAGTTATCCGTCTCGGATGTATGTTTTTTATATAAGCTAAATGATTTGTGTTTTTATCGCAATTTTCTTCTCCGTCTAAAAGGAAAGCTGGCAGTAATTTTACATGAGAGATGAAACTTTAAATAAGTTATATATGTTACTAGTAGTTTCTGTATGTGTGTTAGTTAGTGCAGTGGCGGCTCGTCATTAAGGGCCTGTGGGGCCGGGCCCCACCAAAAATAACGTGTAACCTGTATTTATTATTTTATACATTTAAATATATCCTAACCGAAACCATGATTTTTCCGAAAATTTCTGTCTGGTCCCACCAACAAAAATGATCACGAGCCGCCACTGAGTCTGTGTAATAATGTTGATGTGCTGATCGAGGTCAACCATGAGCCGCCACTGAGTCTGTGTAATAATGTTGATGTGCTGATCGAGAAGAACACGCGAAGAAGAAGTGAATTATGGACATTAAATAGAGAAGTTGCCAATTTCAGGCTATACATCAGGAGATGAACTGCTAAAGGTTAATTTATTGAATGAGATCAAGATACAGAGAAAACTTATCAGTATTAGAAAGAGGTAGTCATCATTTTTCGGACGTGATGAGAAAGGGAGGTTTTGAACACATTGTGACAGTCGGTAAAATCGAGGGAAGACGATACAGAGGAAGACAGAGAGAGAGGGGGAAAGTTTTGGATAGCCTGACTAGAGGACACGGTACAGTGTCAACCTCTGAGATAATAGCAAACACTAGAGACAGATTTGTGAAGATCCATGATCGCCTACGCCAGCCAGCATGTCGCCTGAGGATCATGATAACGACATCAGAGAGGGGTATCTAGCTGATGGACTTCTATACGGTAGACCCCTGTTTAATCCACTTTAAGGCCAAGTTTTTTTTCTGTAGGGTACATAAAAAATCACAATCTGAACAGTGTCGCAGCGACTGCACTAGACATGTCTTACTTGACTTGTTCCTCTCCGCTCCTCGATAGGGCCTCAACAGTTGTTCGTCACTTTTCTCTGTCTCTGGCTGTTTTCTTTATGGTCTCCTAGGATAGTCGAGCACTCTTCAGTTCCTCACGAAGACATCGTCTCCAGGTCTGTTTAGGGCGTCCTATTTTCGTTTTCCTTGCGGGTTCCATTCAAGTGCTTGTCTAGTGACAATCGATTGTATCTTCTGTAAGTTATGCCTGACCTATCACCATTTTCTCCCATTGACCTGTGTCATCATGGGTTCCTGTCAGTTCTTATCCATAGGTCTGTGTGTAACTCTATCATACCATCTCAGTCTGAGAATCCGTCAAAGACATCCGTTGACAAATGTCTGAATCTTATTTGTTTAACTTGGTAACTCACCACGTTTCTCAGCCATAAACGTACTATACATGCGGTCACTAAATTCCAGAGGCACATGGACCCCCCACCCTTCCGCTCCTCCCTGTCCTTCACCGCATAAAAGCTACATTACAGGCAGTACCAAAATGGGTTTTTTAAATGTTATACAGGATTGTTAAACCATAGATTCTCAAACTTTTTCGGCCCACCACCCACTTTGTACGACATAAACTTTGTAACTCCCACTCTCACCGCCCACTTTGCACGACATAAACTTTGTAACTCCCACCTCACCGCCCACTTTGCACGACATAAACTTTGTAACTCCCACCTCACCGCCCACTTTGCACGACATAAACTTTGTAACTCCCCACTCTCACCGCCCACTTTGCACGACATAAACTTTGTAACTCCCACTCTCACCGCCCACTTTGCACGACATAAACTTTGTAACTCCCCACTCTCACCGCCCACTTTGAACGACATAAACTTTGTAACTCCCACCGCCCACTTTGCACGACATAAACTTTGTAACTCCCACTCTCACCGCCCACTTTGTACGACATAAACTTTGTAACTCCCAACTCTCACCGCCCACTTTGCACGACATAAACTTTGTAACTCCCACTCTCACCGCCCACTTTGCACGACATAAACTTGTAACTCCCACTCTCACCGCCCACTTTGCACGACATAAACTTTGTAACTCCCCACTCTCACCACCCACTTTGCACGACATAAACTTTGTAACTCCCACTCTCACCGCCCACTTTGCAGACATAAACTTTGTAACTCCCACTCTCACCGCCCACTTTGCACGACATAAACTTTGTAACTCCCACTCTCACCGCCCACTTTGCACGACATAAACTTTGTAACTCCCACTCTACCACCCACTTTGCACGATCATAAACTTGTAACTCCCACTCACCACCCACTTTGCACGACATAAACTTTGTAACTCCCCAATCTCACCGCCCACTTTGCACGACATAAACTTTGTAACTCCCCTCTCTCACCGCCCACTTTGCACGACATAAACTTTGTAACTCCCACTCACCGCCACTTTGCACGACATAAACTTTGTAACTCCCACTCACCGCCCACTTTGCACGACATAAACTTGTAACTCCCACTCTCACCGCCCACTTTGCACGACATAAACTTTGTAACTCCCCACTCTCACCGCCCACTTTGCACGACATAAACTTTGTAACTCCCACTCTCACCCCCACTTTGCACGACATAAACTTTGTAACGCCCCACTCTCACCACCCACTTTGCACGACATAAACTTTGTAACTCCCACTCTCACCACCCACTTTGCACGACATAAACTTTGTAACTCCCCTCTCACCGCCCACTTTGCACGACCATAAACTTTGTAACTCCCACTCTCACCGCCCACTTTGCACGACATAAACTTTGTAACTCCCACCGCCCACTTTGCACGCATAAACTTTAACTCCCCCTCTCACCGCCCACTTTGTACGACATAAACTTTGTAACTCCCCACTCTCACCGCCCACTTTGCACGACATAAACTTTGTAACTCCCATCTCACCACCCACTTTGTACGACATAAACTTTGTAACTCCCCACTCTCACCGCCCACTTTGAACGACATAAACTTTGTAACGCCCCACTCTCACCGCCCACTTTGTACGACATAAACTTTGTAACTCCCATCTCACCGCCCACTTTGCAGACATAAACTTTGTAACGCCCCACTCTCACCGCCCACTTTGTACGACATAAACTTTGTAACTCCCCTCTCACCGCCCACTTTGTACGACATAAACTTTGTAACGCCCCACTCTCACCGCCCACTTTGTACGACATAAACTTTGTAACTCCCAACTCTCACCGCCCACTTTGCACGACATAAACTTTGTAACTCCACACTCTCACCGCCCACTTTGCACGACATAAACTTTGTAACTCCCCACTCTCACCGCCCACTTTGCACGACATAAACTTTGTAACCCCCACCGCCCACTTTGCACGACATAAACTTTGTAACTCCCCACTCTCACCGCCCACTTTGAACGACATAAACTTTGTAACTCCCAACTCTCACCGCCCACTTTGCACGACATAAACTTTGTAACTCCCCACTCTCACCGCCCACTTTGCACGACATAAACTTTGTAACTCCCACTCTCACCGCCCACTTTGCACGACATAAACTTTGTAACTCCCACTCTCACCGCCCACTTTGCACGACATAAACTTTGTAACTCCCACTCTCACCGCCCACTTTGCACGCATAAACTTTGTAACTCCCCACTCTCACCGCCCACTTTGCACGACATAAACTTTGTAACTCCCACCTCACCGCCACTTTGCACGACATAAACTTTGTAACTCCCCACTCTCACCGCCCACTTTGCACGACATAAACTTTGTAACTCCCACTCTCACCGCCCACTTTGCACGACATAAACTTTGTAACTCCCACTCTCACCGCCCACTTTGACGACATAAACTTTGTAACGCCCCACTCTCACCGCCCACTTTGTACGACATAAACTTTGTAACTCCCACTCTCACCGCCCACTTTGACGACATAAACTTTGTAACTCCCACTCTCACCGCCCACTTTGCACGACATAAACTTTGTAACTCCCCACTCTCACCGCCCACTTTGCACGACATAAACTTTCTAACTCCCCACTCTCACCGCCCACTTTGACGACATAAACTTTGTAACTCCCCACTCTCACCGCCCACTTTGCACGACATAAACTTTGTAACTCCCCTTCTACATTAAAACAGTTTGCCAACGCCCCCACACACACAAATATATACATGCTCTATTTTCACTTTGACATTGAAAATTGATATATATCTATATCAAACATAGTCAATTTTCAAATGACTTTATGCATGAAATAGAAAATTGATGAAAAATGGATCGTGTAAGACGGGCATAAGATGAATTTAAATGCAGAATTCAAATTTTAAATGATTATTCAATCGCAAAATCATGAAAATATTTTTTTTTACAATATTTATTATTAATTTCTTCTTTATGGAGCCACTGACCCCTAATCGCCTAAATACCCCTAAATTCTTCGAACCCACTCCCGCTTCAACGCTTCAACGCCCACTGGGGGCGGTACCGCCCACTTTGGGAAACGCTGGTGTAAACGAAACAATACTTTTGATATAACTTTTGATGCTGCATATGATACAGAACACGAATACATTTTTTTAAACAGTGAACATAAACTCGGTTTTATTCACTTGTATTTGTATTATAATAATAGCTGTCTATCGCAAGCAATGATGACAAAACAGCATCGGACGTGTGCCGCTGCACCTCTCTGGCTGGTGTTTGCGGAGGTGACTGCAGAGCCCAATCCTAGAACACAATCCCCTACCACAGGAGGAGCATGCATGATCAAGGTGAGACATGTGCGTGCTATGTGCTCTGTCTTTTCGCGCAGTTCGTTTTCTTTGTGCCTCAACAACACGACGATTCTTAGATATACGAGTTCTTCTGTGTTGTTACAGCGCCATATTTAGCGATCTTGCGCCAGGGATTCCCAACACGTTTTGTCTATATCGAAGCATTTCGGCGACACTTGACGAGTGTCTTTAAAGCGTTTTTTTCTGTCCACCAGCTGAACGTCTGCCCCTTTCAAGCTCACCATACATCAATTGTTTTGGGATGCGTTTATCAGTCATCCGAGCAATCTCAATTAGGCCTTCTGCAAAAAATGTGTTGACGCTAGGAATCTTTGCTCTAATGAGGACTTAAGTATCTGAAATTTTGTCCTGCCAGTTTATTTTTAGTTTTCTGTGTAGACAGCTTGTGTGGAAGTGGTTTAGTTTTCTTGCTAGACAACTTGTGTGAAAGTGGTTTATTTTCTGCGTAGACAGCTTGTGTGGAAGTGGTTTAGTTTTCTGCGTAGACAGCTTGTGTGAAAGTGGTTTAGTTTTCTGCGTAAGACAACTTGTGTGGAAGTGGTTTAGTTTTCTTGCGTAGACAGCTTGTGTGAAAGTGGTTTAGTTTTCTGCGTAGACAGCTTGTGTGAAAGTGGTTTAGTTTTCTTGCCTGTCTGCTATACCTATTTATATACTTAGTTCAACACAATATACTTGTATTTTCCAAATCTCCGCCGAGGTGAGATCGTGGACACAGTTCTTGTTATGCTGTGCTAAGTCATGCATAGTCCTTACTTCTAAAGCTTGGATAGTTTTTGTGTGTTTTGCTTCCAACGAACGAATTTTAATGTGTGCTCTTTTATTCCAGGTAAATTTTAGTCTAGGATACAGAAATTTAGTATCACGAGTTTGAGAAAGTGGACATTTTCTGCTATCACTTGTTATGGGTAAGTTTGTTTCCTTTCTCCCTGTCGATTCCTTTTTCTCTCTATCCCCCTTCCCGCTCTCTTTATCTCTCTCTCTCTCTCTCAGTTTATTTATATCTTTCTAATAGTGCTATTCGCTTTAGCGATATACGCCTGTACTTCCACTACTCTCACGTTTTTCACTCACAGTTCTTCGGTTTCTCTCTCTCTCTCTCTCTCTCTCTCGCTCTCTCTCTGTCTCTCTCTCTCTCTCTCTCTGTCTCTCTGTCTCTCTCTCTCTCTCTCTCTCTCTCTCTCTCTCGTGTGTGTGTTTCACTTTCTATCTTTCTCTTTAACCACTCTTTCTATTTCTTTCTTACTTTCTCTGTGTTTCCTCCTGTTTCTCTTTGCTGTCATTTTATTTCGCACAATAACTCTCCATTTTGATCCATCTCTTTCTTTTTATTTACTCCTCTGTAACCCGCTTTCTCTCTCTCTCTCTCTTCTCTCTCTCTCTCTTATATTTCGTTATATCTCTCATTGTACGTTTCGTTAACACACTAATTCTATACTTTTAAACATATAACAACAAACGTTGCAATAATCTTCACCAAGGTCATCAAGATCGTACAATCAATCTACCTTGCCCAGAATACGAACACTTCAAAATCTGCACAACATTGTTCTAAAGTTTACTAAAATTCATTTTTTTTCGATCCAGAAGCACTTGAGCTGAAAGCTCTTCGGCACGGTGCCATGGACATCGTAACCCTTCGGTTCGGTGCCACGAACACCGTAAATCTGGGAACATGTAGCTTTTCTGCCTATATATATTCTGCATATATATATGGGACTACGACATAAACTTGGAACCTTTAGCCCAATTAGAAAGAATGTGCAAAGTTGTATGCCGTTATAGTAGTTCATGTTACGTAATGAGTTCATCCTCAAATAACTTGTCGTGAGCAGAACTTTGCCACCCCAACAGTCCTTCAGAATTTCTCCTCTATAGGCAAGATGTTCTGCCTCTGCAGTCGTCATGATCAAACCATCAGTTAATCCTGAATCCATCTTCTCCGTGGTCTTTCTCTTGTCGGTATGCCTCCTTCCATGATGGTCTTCTCAGCCCTTCGTGTCTTTTTATATGTCCAAAACACCTCAATTTTCTCATTCTTATTTGTAGCATTAACCAGTTTCCTTTGATTTTGAGTTCTTTCTGGATATATCTAGTTCTCTTCTCCTTCCATGATATACGAAGGACTCTTCTTAAGTACATATTGAATAGCACTTATATGTTTTTCCATGTATATGTCCACATATATGTCCATGCACCACACCCACACGTTGCCACTTGGAATATGCATGCCCTTCGTATTCTGATCTTTATTTTCCTATCAGTTCAGTTCTATACTGTTTTTAGTTGTTCAATTTTTTTGTAAAGTTATGGAATGAGTTACTTTGGAATATTTCCACAGAAAACGCAGCACAAGATCCATGGAAGGACTGCCTTAAGTCGTACAAAGTCCACGAAGAATCCTACGCCTTCACTGGTGCCTTAGCTGCCCACTCTGTGAAACCAATTCATAATTACACACTAGAACAGGCACGGCAAGTGTTTCCAGCTACACTTATGGTAGCGGGTGGAGAAATTGAGTTTGATGGAGAAGTAGAAGAACTAGTTATTCCCTCATCTCATGTTACAAGTGGAATTCCTACATCAGTCTACAAGCCTAGAAACCACGCACCAAACCCCACCATTTTTGTTTACTTCCATGGAGGTGGGTTGATTGTACTAGACCGGAAATGCTATGAGACTTGTCTGAAGACCATCGCTAGGGACGCTGGTTGCATTATTGTTAATGTGCAGTACAGACTGTTGCATGGCCCAGGCAAGGTCTTGACCCTTGATGACGCTGTGACTGCTACAGAATGGGTACTAGCAAACAAGGAGAGAGTTGGTGGTTCTCCTAATAGTAAAGTTGGTGTGGGTGGAGACAGCGCAGGAGGGCAGCTCTCAGCTTGTGTAACTAATGAGGTCAAAGGACTTGCCTTTCAAATTTTAGTCTATCCCCATGTAGACATGTCTATGAGTCAACCATCTGTTACGGTATGTATCAATCAATCAATAATCCAAATCAATCAGTCATTATTGAATAAATCGATATATTAGTCAATAAAATATAATAAACAAGGAACATCCTCGCCATGAAGAACTCATTAAGGAGAAAGGGTGTAGACTCAAGAGAGGCAGATCATGGCTGAGTCAGGCGGAAGATACGCTTAGGAAAATATGTGATCCTTCCGGAATTGAAACAGGAGAGAAATGGATTGCTGTGACACCTCAATTTCAGACTGCTTTCACCGTTATTACATCTATTAGGAAAAACTGCGAACAAAATAATCTATCACTGCTAAACGTGGAGGTGGAGGCTCTCTTGAATGACATCCTCAATGATACAGATGTTGTTATTTACACCGATGGTTCAGTCATTCGCCAACAACGCTGTGCGTGGGCTTTTCAGCACACTCAGGAGGAAAAATAATAAGAGAGGCCAGTGGTGCCTACGCAACAACCACAAGTAGCTTGACAATTGAGGTTCGGGCGGTTACGGAGGCGGTGAACTGGTTGACATCTCACAATTACTCTCGTGTTTTCATACTCAGTGACTCCATGAGCATGATTCGTAAAGTCGAATCATATATGGTGAGACGCAACTGGGTGGAGGTACTGGTACAGACAATGATCAGAGAAATCACCTTCATTTTTGTCCCTGGGCACGCAAAAGTTAGGGGCAATGAACGAGCTGATAGATTGGCTGGCTTGGCTACAATATCAGAGGAGCTGCCATGGATCGAAGTGACATTCTTCACGCATTGAGAGAGTCTTTCCGAACAGAGGAGTTTCAGGGTTGTGAATACCACTCGCTGACCCGATTGAAAGAGAATGGTGTCAATATTGGTGCAGCCCGAAAAGAAAGACATACTAAATATGCAAAGAGATTGATTAATCAACATCGAACTGGCGTGTTGGGTCGCTGGACGCTCCTGGATTTGCTGAGGCGGAGATCGGAGCACCTATGGACATGTCCGAGTGCTATGATGATAGTCCTCATATAACTGATAACTGATATAATAAACAGTCCACTCAAATCAATCAACCATTCAGCCCATCATCAAATAAATGAATACATTATCAGTAAATGAAATAGAATATGAGCATCATCAGCCAAAGAAGACGATGGAGATGGATTGGATATGTGATACGCATGGAAACTTAATCTGTTACAAAAACTGCACTGAGATGAACACCAGAGGTTAAACGGAAAAATCGAAGACCCAAAATGGCCTGTAGAAAAACAGTGAAACTAGAACTGAAAGTAATGGAACACAGTTGAAACACAATACAGAGGACGGTCAAAAATAGAGAAGAATGGTGTACATTTGTTGCTGCACTAAATGTCATACATACATTCACATATTCACATATATAAACACATCCATACACGCCCACACATACATGCACATACATACAGCTATATTCAAAAGACAGCTAGAAATCAAAATAAATATCATCATCATGTGTTAACTAGTACCGTCTTTTGAAACATCAGGAATTCATTAACGTACCTGGGCTATCAAAGCATGATGCTGATTGGTTTATTAAATTGGTGTCACAAGAGCTGCCCAACTACCTGACAGATCCAAGGGTCAACCCGATGGTCAGACCCAGCACTAAACAGTCTCCACCCACTTTGGTTCTAGTAGCACAACTGGACTGTCTTCGGTAATGTTTAAGTTATATTTAGATCACTTGTGAGAATTTGATGAAGTAGTTGCAGTTAGAATTGACCACAGAAAAAACTTTTGTAAAACTTTATTAATTTCATTTTCAAAAAAAATAAACACTGTAGATTTATAAATCTCTCCAAAAAGGCTAAATCGCTGTTTCGAACAAAAGGACAGCATCAGGCAAAGAATAAACAAACAAATGACCCTGAAAAAATATGGTTGTGAACGGAACATCAGTGCGTACACTTTCAACAGTTGTTGCCAATGGAAACCGTCGGTGGTTTTATATTACCTTTTAGTGTCTTACAACTTTAACTTAATAAATGGGCTCGGGGAGGGGGGCAGGAGGAGTCTGTTTTGTGCATATATATAATAATAACAATCATGTTTCGTTATACGTTGCATATGGTCTTATAATTATGGTCTTAGCAATTTATCCATACCGTTCTATCCTGGGCAACTTGTTCAATCTCCTCCATGGAACTGAGACCGATATTTCTCTCCTCTCTTAGCAAAGTTCTTTTCAGGATCCCTCTAGGTCGTCCTCTCTTGAACCCTTTGCATCCCAATTCAATGTCTGCTTTTATATTCTGTGATCATTTCTTCTCAAGGTGTGACCAACATATCTCCATCTTCTCCTTCTTATAACTGTTGGTACTAGTAGTTGACCAGACATTTCTTCTCAAGGTGTGACCAACATATCTCCATCTTCTCCTTCTTATAACAGTTGGTACTAGTAGTTGACCAGACATTTCTTCTCAAGGTGTGACCAACATATCTCCATCTTCTCCTTCTTATAACAGTTGGTACTAGTAGTTGACCAGACATTTCTTCTCAAGGTGTGACCAACATATCTCCATCTTCTCCTTCTTATAACAGTTGGTACTAGTAGTTGACCAGACATTTCTTCTCAAGGTGTGACCAACATATCTCCATCTTCTCCTTCTTATAACAGTTGGTACTAGTAGTTGACCAGACATTTCTTCTCAAGGTGTGACCAACATATCTCCATCTTCTCCTTCTTATAACAGTTGGTACTAGTAGTTGACCAGACATTTCTCTGATCTCATCACTTCTCCTGAATTCGTTTCATTTTATGTTCATTATAAATATTATATAGTCAACCTACATCAGCAGTGAATGATGATAGTGTTGAGTTAGAAATTAAAATCTTAGTAAGTATCTATTGCTTTCATTTAGGAATGTGAGAAAATGAACAATCGTCGCATACCACAACATATGTTATTCTGTGAACTTTCAGAAGGGAAGAGGCACCAAGGCAGAACACTGCTCAGATATAAGGATGTATGTAAAGCCTCAATGAAGAGCTTTTCTATCGGTCCCAGCAAATGGAAAAAAAAACTATCTGATGACCGAGTTATGTGTGAAACAACATTACGCAGAGATGCATACTCTTTTGAAAAGAGACTTATGGATGAACTGAAAGACAGGAGAAACAAGAGCAAAATCAGAAGTTGTCACTGTAAAACACTTGCCATTTTACCGTCTGTAAAGATGCAAAAGGCCATATATATATACATTGCATTCATTTAGTCATAAATGTTTCTAGTTAGTTTTGAAGACCATCATTTTGTTCTAGTTTGAAAGCTTCTCTTTAATGTTTATTCGAATTTTTGTTTGCAGGGATAGCGGGTTGGTTTACGCTGAGAAACTGAAAGCTGATGGGGTGCGGGTTAGGATCGTTGTGATAGAAGGAGTGCCTCACGCATTCTTTGGACTGTGTGCCGTCTTCAAGACCAAGTGTCAAGAAGCTTATGGACATGTTGTCTATTTTATCAAAGACTTTCAGTAAAAGATGCCTTGCTGCTGACATTAAAAGAGAGAATCCATGGATGAAGAAAAACGTGGATTGAGAATAAATGTTGTTTTGTGTAGTTTCTGAAACAAAATATAAGAAAATGTTTATTTAGAATAAAATGTTTGATTCTGACTTTAATTAACTCAATCCATACAACGAACCACTATAGCGGCATACAAATGTGTGCCAATTTCACCATCAGCAGCTGTAGTGACTTTTCACATAGATTACTTTTTCTCTTTATAAATCTTCCAGTTTGTGTTATAGTAGCTATAAATAGTAAATTACACATATACCATGAAAGCCCCTCTACGAGATCACTATCTTGTAGTAGTTGGAACTTGCGTACCTCCAATGTTGGGTTGGTCATGTATGTTGTATGTTAGTAGGAGCATTGACTAGACTAGTTATCCGATGGACAGCGGATTGCAAAAGAAGACCTAGACGTCGAACTGAAACATGGAAAAGAAGACCTGGAAGTCCAACTGAAACATGGAAAAGAAGACCTGGAAGTCCAACTGAAACATGGAAAAGAAGACCTGAACGTTCAACTGAAACATGGAAAAGAAGACCTGGACGTCCAACTGAGACATGGAAAAGAAGACCTGAACGTTCAACTGAAACATGGAAAAGAAGACCTGGACGTTCAACTGAAACATGGAAAAGAAGACCTGGACGTCCAACTGAGACATGGAAAAGAAGACCTGAACGTTCAACTGAAACATGGAAAAGAAGACCTGGACGTCCAACTAAAACATGGAAAAGAAGACATGGAAGTCCAACTGAAACATGGAATAGAAGACCTGGACGTCCAACTAAAACATGGAAAAGAAGACCTGGACGTCCAACTAAAACATGGAAAAGAAGACCTGGACGTCCAACTAAAACATGGAAAAGAAGACATGGAAGTCCAACTGAAACATGGAATAGAAGACCTGGACGTCCAACTAAAACATGGAATAGAAGACCTGGACGTCCAACTAAAACATGGAATAGAAGACCTGGACGTCCAACTAAAACATGGAATAGAAGACCTGAACGTTCAACTAAAACGTGGAAAAGAAGACCTGGACGTCCAACTAAAACATGGAAAAGAAAACCTGGATGTCCAACTAAAACATGGAAAAGAAGACCTGGACGTCCAACTAAAACATGGAAAAGAAAACCTGGACGTCCAACTAAAACATGGAAAAGAAGACCAGGATGTCCAATTAAAACATGGAAAAGAAGACATGGAAGTCCAACTGAAACGGGGAAAAGAAGACATGGAAGTCCAACTGAAACATGGAAAAGAACTGTGGAAAGAGAGTTGAAAGACTGTGACTTGACTTGGGAAACGATTGGTAGAATCGTTTGATAGAACACTGTAATGTGTTCTGCAACTTGACACATTTTTACGAGTCCATGGTTATTTACTGATGAAAAATGTTAATAATACTGATATTCCTTAGTGTTAAACTTAATGTGTAACGTAATATAACCTTGATTTATCATGTTGTGTAGTTTTTAAAATGAATGTGTCGTTATCTAGCAATACTTGAATGTGAGGTCACGCGAGATTGTGGTCTTATTTCCTAGAATTGTTTCCTGAAGGCGCCGGCGTTATGTTATCAAAGGCCGCAGTCTAACAATACTGGTATACGAGATCACGCGAGATTGTGGTCTTATTTCCTAGAATTTGTACCTAAGCTTGTCGTCCTTATGTTCTCGGAGGCCACGGTTCATATGAACTATATTTTCCATCAGGTTATAAAGGGTTGGGTTTGTTTAACAAATAAAATATAGTTTAAAAATTACGTTGTTACACGAAAGTGAAATACAAAATGGAAATTGTGCTGGGACAATTTGAGAATTATGTACCATTAAAAAGGAGGAATTTAGAGTGATAATACAGTGTATAACATCTCACTGGGGAATATCTGGCAACGAGACTGCGGATATATTGGCAAAAGAAGGCGACAGGCTACTACAGGCAGACACCAGTATGACATATAAGGAAGCAAAAGAACGGACAAAATGGCATACAAGAACAAATGGTTAAGAGATCACCCAGGTCATGAAAAGGATGATGCATACTACCAACTCAATAGAGAAGAACAGGTTGTCCTTTTTTAGCTACGAACAGGGCACAATAGTCTGAGGTACCATCTGTTTAACAAGTATAAAATAGGTCTTTCTGACATATGCACATGTGGCACCTGCAAGATAACAGAAACACACATACTGCAAGAATGTCCAACATACACTGAATAGAAAGAAAACACATGACCACACACCCCCATATCAGTCCAAGACAAGCTATTTGGAGATATTCATGGACTCCGGTTGACCACTAACTATTTTAAAAGTATACAAATCGATGTCAGTCCAGGACAAGCTATATGGAGATATTCATAAACTCCGGTTGACCACTAACTACTTTAAAAGTATACAAATCGATGTCAGTCCAGGACAAGCTATATGGAGATATTCATAAACTCCGGTTGACCACTAACTACTTTAAAAGTATACACATCGATGTCAGTCCAGGACAAGCTATATGGAGATATTCATAAACTCCGGTTGACCACTAACTACTTTAAAAGTATACAAATCGATGTCAGTCCAGGACAAGCTATATGGAGATATTCATAAACTCCGGTTGACCACTAACTACTTTAAAAGTCTACAAATCGATGTCAGTCCAGGACAAGCTATATGGAGATATTCATAAACTCCGGTTGACCACTAACAACTTTAAATGTCTACAAATCGATGCCTGAAAACGGTGGAAGAAGAAGAAGAAGATAAAGAAAAGAATGTAGATGTAGGTGATACATTGTGACTATATACTTTACTGGGAACGAAAGAAGTAAATATGAAAGAGATGGTGGAGGGGGGGAGATGGAGAAAACTATTCATAATAACTGTATTAAAAACAATAAACACTATTACATTTTGATTTTCTTTTATCCTTTATTGCCATTTACAATTTAATTGTTTTCTACTAAAAGAAAAGAAACCATTACGAGAAACTCCAGTAGATATATCAACCATCACAGATCGGGAGTTAGTCTAAACCAAAAGTTCCCGGTACCGCCCCCAAGTGGGCGCTGAAGTCTTCTAGGAAGCGATAGTGGGTTCAGAAATATGGAAGGTGGAGAGGGAGGTTTCAGGCGTTAGGGGACGGTGGTCCCTTAAAGAAGAAATGAATAATATATATTTTTAAAGAAATTATTTGCGTCATTTTGCGATTGAATAATCATTTCAAATTTGAATTCTGCAGTTTAATTCATCTTATGCACGTCTCACACGATATATATTTTCATCAATTTTAAATTTCATGTATATAATCATTTGAAAATTGACCATGTGGGACAGAAATACATATCTATGTCAAAGAGAAAATAGAGCATGTATATATATGTCTGTGGTGGTGAGGGTGGAGGGGGCGGTGTTGGCACACTGTTATATTAGGAGGGACGTTATAAAGTTGATGTCGTCCAAAGCGGGTGGTGAGCAGAAAAAGTTTGGGAATCTATGGTCTAAATACACTGAAAGACATACGGGGTCTCTGTGGCGAAGAGGTTAGATGCTCGCCTCTCGTCCCAAACGTACCCGGTTCGCTCCCTTGTGGAGCCATCTTGATATATTTCCAAAGATACCTGACAAGTGTTGGTGAGATCGAGTTCTTAGTCCTATCGGAGACGGACGATAAAACGTAGGTCACTTGTTCAAGTTGAGCACATAAATGAACCCTTGGCATTTCCAAATCGAGAAGAGCAGGCTGGAAATCCGCTGTCGTGGGAAAATTCATTTAAAAAGAAAGGAAAGGGTCCTACAGCATATTTTCCCATCTTTTAAATTACTTAGGGACCTCGCCGGGACTACGGAGTTCGTGCACTACCGCTGAGATCTTCATGTATAAGAAACATGGTTCCTCATTTAAGTGCTATGATGATGGTCCTATCACAATGAATGAAACAATGAATAGAGAAAATAAGAACAAACTTTAAACATGACACAACGTGAGAAAACCAGAGGAGAATATAGCAAGATGAGACCTTTCCAGGAACCCACAGGGAAACCGAACCAGAGACAGAAATCACTAATGCACTTGACACCCTGTAAATGGGAAGGCAATTGGAAAGGATGACATCCCTCGAAGTGAACCAATGTTCTATAATCTACTCTCCAGGTCAGTCTTCATGAGTTATTGTGTTTATGCTAGGAAGAGGGAGAAGTGCAACAGGACAAGAGGGATGCAAACATCATCATCTTATACAAAAATAAAGTTGATCGTGGTCATTGTAACAATTACCGTGGTATCTCGTTGCTCAACTTCGTGGAGAAGGTCTTCGAACATCTTGTGCGGTCAAAGGCGCAAAGGGATAACGCCGCGCCAGGAATAGTGAGCTTGCACTAATCAAGATCCTACCACGCCTCTACGTGGTGACCCTGGAAACAGACAATGGTTCCTGTCTGGCTAAGTGGGTAGGGATCGAGGGAGAGCTACTCTGGTATAAGTAGTGCTGCAGACGTAGTCACATTGGATGAGATCCGCTCGCAACACAGACGAGCGGGATCCCAGAGTGACTATTAATGCACATCTCTCCCGGTCGATAGAAAAAGCATAAAGGTGTAAGAAGTGCATCCAGAGAAGAGAAGTAAGCTCGTGTGGGGCGAAACTCGGGCCCGGAGGTAGGAGTCCGAGCTGAGTTGCATGTGTTCCCACATAGTGCGAAATTTGGAACCTTGAGGTGGGGGCCCGAATTGAGTTCCGATGGGTGCATCCAGGGAAAGACGTGGGCTCTCGCGGAGCACAACTTGGACCCGGAGGTGGGGGCCCGAGGTGAATTGTCCATGGACTCACATAGAACGAAACTTGGATCCCTGAGGGGATAGGGCCGAGTTGAGCTTCGTGTCCGGACAATCTAGAGGCATGGTGAATGTGTGTACGATGAGAATAAAAAGACACGGTGGGCAGGTATCGGGGCAAAGCAAACACGCATGCAAACTATGCACGGGTGTGCCCACCGGTGGGGCAGACGTGAATGGTGCTGATGGTGGAGAGACGAAGGGGCGTAACAAGGGTAGGGGTGAGCGGTCTACCCAAGTGTTCAGAAAACTGGAAAGCCCGCAGAGGCTTGAATCCAGTGAGCGTTTCCGCTCGCAGGAAACTTCTACTGCCTTATAGTTAGATTAGGGACACTTAAAGTCTAGTGGAGCAAACCGTACACAAAACTAGACGGTAGGCAAACCAAGTAGTCCAAAACAAGACAGGTAACCTGGACAGATGATGCTCAACAGCCTAGGAGGGAAGGTTGTCCAAGGGTCGCTACCATAACAGAAAATGACAACCTGCTGCTGGGGACAGCCAAAGGCTGACGGAGAGCGAACCCAGTAAACGCTGGCTGAAACCGGACACGTCGCCAAAGGATAAGCGCCAGAGCTCCAAATGGAGCTGAATGATATGACGTAAAAATACGTTCTTGGCAAAGGTTGTTTATATATCACAATAAGAATGATCAAAATGGCCAAAAGAACGATCGCGAGAGAGAGAGAGAGAGAGAGAGAGAGAGAGAGAAGAGAAAGAACATTTTGTAGTAAATATGCTACAAATGCTTGCAAACTGAGTATACCCTGAGTTATAATGTGGATTTTGATCCAACAGATCCACTATTGACAGGTAATGTTTTATGGGGCCTCCTCTAGCGTATTTCTCATCAACAGTGGCGTCAACCAGGGTTGTTTACTTTCACACACACTATTTTAATATTTTTCTCCTTTCTTTTCTATGGTATCGCTTTCTTCTATAGCGAATGTCATTACTTTGGTTTTGTCGATGTTTATTCTCATATTGTATTCATTTCATTAGCACGCATGTATCAGGGGGTACTGAAAGAGCTGATAGATTGGCTGTCATGGCTACCATATCAGAGGGAGCTGCAATAGACTGCAAACTGTGCCTCCCCGTTTTGAAAATAACCGGACGGGCGAGCCAGTCAGCGAACGCGGTTCCCAATGTCGATAACCAATTGCGTGCATAGTCTCTAACGGCTGCGCGTGCCTCCTCGCTTTTCACGCGAACGAGGCTCCCAGCGAATAAGGGACAAGTAGCGTCTGCTATTAAGACTCGCTCGCTCGCCGCGCGCGGTCTTATTGTGGTGTGTGTGTCCGTATATCGGAGTTTCTCGGTCGCGGTGTGATGCAGTCAGTCTAAAATTTTAAACGCTCGACGGTGGTCTCGTTAAAGGCCCGGCTCTCGCAACGAGCTTGTGGGTCCGCAGGTAGTAACATGGTGTCGTTTTTTTGCTTGGCGAGGCGCAAGTCTTGCCGGCAAAACTGTGGGAAGCGAGCGCTCGGTCGTTTCGCTTCAATTTCGCATTTTCGCCGGGGACGTCGGGATCCGCTCTGCACAGAGCGCTGTCTCCTACCCCGAGCATTGTCGGTCCGGTCTCGTCCACTGACAGCTATCTGGTTGATCCTGCCAGTAGTCATATGCTTGTCTCAAAGATTAAGCCATGCATGTCTAAGTTCACACTGTCTCACGGTGAAACCGAGAATGGCTCATTAAATCAGTCGAGGTTCAATAGATGACACGATGCAGGGCCAAAGGCTCATGTTTCACGGCGGAAAATGAGCCAGGGTTAGCGAAGGGGCGCGCTAACCAAGACCCTGCCTCTAAATCACCACGCGGTGACCCTGGAAAAGACTAAGGTTCCGGTCTGACTAAAGGGGCAGGGATCGGGGAGACCGTGAAAGCAAAGCAGGGGCCGAAAATCCTGGAGAATTCACACGTCTCTGGCCGATTGTCCACCGAAATAGGCACGAAGCAGCAGCGTGCAAAGTTATCTGTGATGACAGTGTGAGCTTAGAGACGCAACACATAAAAGGAAATCCCTGAAAAATAACACACATCTCCTGGTCGAAGTCCGCAAAATGTATGTCCATACTCAGAAAGAACTGTGAGATAGCAGAGTACGAACGCTTCGAAAACAAAATCGTGGTCACTGCAACGTAGAGACTGGGAATCCCTGAAAATACACACATTTCCTGCCCAAAGACCGCAAAAATACGCTTGAGCTCCAAAACTACGAAACAGTAGAGTAAGTGAGTCCGCGCCCAAAACAGTGGTCACTGCAATGCAGAAGACTGGAAGTCCTTGAAAATACACACACATTTCCTGACCAAAGTCCGCAAAAAGTCTTACGAAAGCGTCCCATGAAACATAGCTCTGTTCTCTGCAGGGAACCTGCTGCCTTGTGGTGTCATGGTTGGGTACAATCAAAGGCTAGCGGAGCAAACCGTAAACAAACCTGAACGAGTGACGAACCAATGTGTTCAGAAAAACGACCGGTTCGGTGGGAAGATGGCGCTCATAAGCCTGGGAGGGCAGGTCATCTAAGGGTAGCAGCCCTGAAAGAAAATGGCAACTCATTGCCTTGTGAGATTGGTGGGGACAGTCGAAGGCTAACGGAGAGCGAACCGTATACAAACGCTGGTTGAAAACGGATACACGTCCGAAAGATAAGCACCTGAGCTCAAAACGGCACTGAAAGTGTAACGTAGCTACCTATGCTGACGCTGCATGGACTAAATTTTATCATGAATATGTTTATTAATAATGAAATTCGATATGGTGCTACGCCTGAGAAGTCCCGCCGGGCAGGACGAGTGCCGGGCCCCATGCCTCGAAGGGCCCGCTTTATGCTACCGACGGTCCCCGCCCTCCAACTCGGCACAGCAGCGAACGAGGTAACCGGGTTAAAGCTACTGGTGCGATACGGTCGAGTATTGACCATAAGAAATTAAATATCACCCAATGGAATGATGAAGGTATCCACCACAAGAAGCAAGCACTCGCAATAAGACTTGCAGAAGACGATATAGACGTTGCGTGCATACAAGAAACGCACCTCAATCCCAGACACAAGTTCGAGATCAAAGGTTACCAGACCTTCAGAGCAGACAGAGAAGGACACAAGGGCGGAGTCCTCACCCTAGTCAGAAATGGCATTCCAACCAAGCAGATGGAAGGAACAAAGGAAAACCCCGGAGCAGTTGAGATCATAGGTGTGCAAATTACGTGCAAAGACATACAGATCATTCTGTACAATCTTTACTGTCCAAGTTACACGCCGCTGTCACTCGAAACAATGAATATCAGTGAGAACTCATGTATTGTGGTCGGTGATTTCAACAGCCGCTCGAGAGATGGGGTACTCCGAAACAAACAGTAGAGGAGTTGAGGTGGAAGACTGGGAGATCGAGAACAATCTGTTCCTCATCAACGCTCCAGACGATCCACCAACTTTCTACTCGAGAGCGTGGCACACAACGAGTACCCCTGATCTGGCCTTTGCAACAAGCGATATATCCACCAAAGTAGTCCGTACGGTTACCCACCAACTAGGGATAGTGACCATAGACCTGTCAAATTGCAAGTAGACCTCAATTTCGTACCTGAGCCCAAAATGTGGTTGCCACGGTGGAACTATAAGAGAGCCAATTGGAAACAGTATGGAGCACTGACTGATGCAAACGTTGAACGAATCAACATGCATGACAAGAAAAACGTGCGAATCGTGGCAAGGGAACTGTCAGAAGCAATCCTGAAAGCGGCAAGGGAAACCATCCCCAGAGGCGCACGAAAGGATTACAAGCCATACTGGACAGCAGAGGTTCAGAAGCTTGAAAAGACCTTGAGAAGACAAGGAGTGAGGCAGAGCATGCACAGTCAGTGGAGACAAACACTGTCTACAAGGCGGCAGCAGCAAAATACAGAAGAGAGGTAAAACGAGCGGCGAGACAGAGTTGGGTCAAAACAACCGAATCCCTGAACCTCGATAGGGACGGCCATAAACTGTGGAAGCTGGCCAAAGCGCTGAGCGATGAAAACACCAGCAGACCACCTATAGTCCTCGAACAAGACAAGAAGATGGCTTCGGGTAGGGAAGCAGCAAACATCCTGATGCAACAATATGCCGAAGTCAGCAGAGTAAGCATAGCAAAGGGAAAAGTTGATGCCACCAAGAGAAAAGCTCGGGCTCTCCAAGGCGAGCCGAGAAAAGCAGATAGTCACCTAACGGACACATTCACCAGTAACGAGCTGGAAGAGGCTTTAGGACCTGAAACCAGAAAGTCGCCCGGAAAAGATGGGATCACCAATGAGATGCTTAAAACCTGGGAATCAGAGCAAGGTCGCTCTACTGGCCGTTCTCAACATGTCGTGGAAAACAGGCATAGTACCGCAAGAATGGAAAGAAGCAATCATGGTGCCCATCCTAAAACCAGGCAAAAATAAACTTGACCCAGCGAGTTACAGACCAATAAGCCTCCTAAGCTGCACGGGCAAACTTATGGAGCGCATGGTGAACAAACGCTTATCCTGGCACTTGGAGAGCAAAGGGCTGCTTATGGCACAACAAGGCGGTTTTCGGAGATACAGATCCACAGAGGATCAAGCAACCTACATTGTCCAGGGAATCGAGGACGGTTTCCAAGAAAAGAAACAGACACTGGCGGTCTTGGTAGATATGGAGAAGGCTTTTGACACAGTCTGGAAAGAAGGATTAAGGCTAAAACTGCTCACCCTCGGCGTAAAGGGAAGAATGTACAATTGGCTCGATAGATACCTAGAGAACAGAACAGCAAGGGTTCAGGTTCAGGGTCAAAAGTATGAAGGCCACACTGGAGCAAGGAGTCCCCAAGGAGGAGTGCTTCACCGACTCTCTTCTAGTCTTCGTCAATGACATTGCAACATGCCTCCCAGAACGAGTTCACTCTGCCATGTATGCCGACGACCTGGCAATATGGGCGAGAGAAGAGTCAATGCCAACAGCAGAAAATCGACTGCAAGCTACATTAAATAACCTTGAAGTGTGGTCAGCAAAGTGGAATATGAAAATAAATCCTTCAAAGACCACTTACACTGTGTTCTCCCAGAATAACAAGGATTACAAGATAACGCTTAAAGTCAATGGGCAGAACCTTCCAGAAAATAAAACCCCAACGTACCTAGGAGTCACACTCGACAGAAAGCTGACTTGGTGCACCCAGATCGAAAATGCTACGGCAAAGCGAGACACAGGTAACAATGATGCGAAAACTCGCAGGTTCCACATGGGAGCAAACAGCAGAATTCTCAAGACACTTTACTCTGGTAGAGTGCGACCGGTCCTAGAGTACGGTATGGCAGCGTGGAGCAATGCATCGAACAAGCAATTCGCAAAGTGAGCAGCAGTCAAAACCGGGCCCTACGCATTATCACTGGAGCCATAAAGTCCACGCCCATCAAGGCGATGGAGACCATCACAGGCATCCAACCAATGACTGACCGAAGGGACAAGAAAGTAGTAGTACTTGCGGAAAAACTCAAACGGCTCAAATCGCATCCAATGCATGAAAGAATGTTTCAATCCGGAAAGTGGAGAATACAGAGATCTAACTTCGTTAGAATCTCTAACGCACTGACCACAGACCACCCAGTCCTGTCCAAATGCACAGCTAAACTAATCCCGGCAATCGACAAGTGCCTGCCATGGAAAACAAAAATGCCAGAACTAAGGGAATCAATCCCAGGCATAATGTGCAAAAGGGACCAAACGAACCTCGACAGAAAAACTGCAGCAGAAGAGTACATAGAATCAGAGTACCCTGAAAATGAGTGGACGCACGTCTACACGGACGGATCGGCAAATAACGCAATAAGCGATGGCGGAGGAGGAATAGTGCTTAAAATCTCCAAGAAAGTCACGGTCAAGAAAGCGATTGCAACTGGCAAATACTCGAATAACTACCGAGCTGAGGCAGAGGCAATCAAAAGGCGGCCGAAATGATCTTGGAGAGAAGAAACACTACACGCAACAAGGTCGTGATATTCACCGATGCTCTATCGGTCATCACGGCACTCAAATGCGTTGGCAAAACTGAGATGAATGAGCTCAAAACGTCCTCGCTGAACTAACGAGTTCACTCAAACGCACTGTCATCCAGTGGATACCGTCACACTGCAACATTAGGAGAAACGAAGCGGCCGACAAGCTAGCCAAAGAGGGCGGGCGACTACCCCAGACTGATCTCGAGATCAGCTATGAGGAAGTCAAAACAACCATCGGTTCGCACTATCGAAGCAAGTGGGCAAAGACCACCCGCAGTACACAGACAGTGACGGTTACTATGGTCTCTCGCGCAGTGAACAAGTTACCATATTTCGCCTCCGTACCGGCCACAACAAGCTCAGAGCCCACATGTTCCATAAATTTAAAATTGGCACAACTAGCCTGTGCCCATGCAATATGGCAGACATGACGGCAGAACACGTCTTGCAAGACTGTCCACGTTTAGCAGGTATACGAGAAGAGTATTGGCCAAAACACACAGAGCCCTGAAAGCTGACGGAGGAACGGGAGTCCCAAAAACAACAGTTAAATTCATGATAGAAGTTGGTCCATCAGGCTAGGCCGGGAACGCAAAGAGAGAGAGACTGAAATGACATTCTTAGTGCATTGAGAGAGTCTTCTGAACAGAGAAGTTTCAGGGTTGTGAGTCCCACCCGCTTACCAGATTGAGAGAGATGGGTGTCAATATTGGTACAACACGAAAAGAACGACATACCAAATATGCAACACGATTGATTAATCAATATCGAACTGGCGTGTTTTTTAGGCAGAGATCGGAGCACCTATGGACTTGTCTGGAGTGCTATTTTGATTGTTTTCATATATCTGATAACTGGAAACTGCAAATAACTGGAGTCTGTTATCGTGTTGCTGTAGCTGTTCCTCTGTTGTTGATATGATTGAATGATTGTCCTCAAAAAGAAATTCGTTAAAGAGTTCTCCAAAGTTGTTCCCGTTACAGTTGTTAGTTATTTTACAGATTTGATCAATATATGTGATGAACAGCAGTGGTGATAGTACGCATCCTTGTCTTACTCCTGATCCAACGTGGAACATTTCTGATAGACCTGTCTCTGCTTGTTCTAACAGTGCACTGGTTGTTTATATAGAAGCTTGTCTTTTTATGTGTTCAAATTGCTTCAATTTCTAAATTCTTATTTATAGCATCGATCAATTACATTTTCTTTGAATTTGAGTTCTTTCTGGATAGAGCTATTTGTTCTCTTTTCTGTCCATTATAAATGGATTACTCTTCTGTAACTTCTTCTTCTTCTACTTCTTTTGTCGTCACACTGCTACAGGGTTGTTGCCCAGTGTCGTGGTTTCTTGTTTGTCTTGAGCTGTTCTGTTGGCTTGGGTGATTGTTATTTTTGCTCTGTGACATGATTCTGCTATGCCATCTAACCATCTTTTTCTTGGTCTTCCTCTGCCTTCTTTCCTGATGTTCTATTATAGAAGACTCTGTATACTGTGGAGCTTGGATGCATTCTTATTAAGTGGTCAAACTACTTCATTCGTTGTTTCTCAATGTAATTCAAGAAAGGTTCTGTGCTAACTTTCTTTCTTATTCTGATGTTGGTGATTCTGTCTTTTCTTGTGTTGTTGGTAACTTCTCATATGCAACTTATTTCACATGTAGTTATTTTTTGTGAATGCGTTTTGCTCATTGTCCATGTTTGGCTCTGGTAACACAGAGTAGGTACGAAAATGCTGTTTATCATGTGTTGCTTAGCTGTCAGTTAAATTTGTGGGTGCCTTAACAACGGGGCTAGCGGGTAGGTTACAGCATTTGCTTTTGTAACTCTAGCCTCTATCTTCTGTAACACTTATATTTAAAAGTACATATATACTTTTCCAATACCTTGTTAGCTGCTCATGTTTCACACACACACGTTAACACTGCGTGCTCTTAGTAACCTGATCTTTGTTTTCTTATCAGTTCCGTTCCATATTGTTTTAGTTAAGTTTGTGTAAAGCTATGGTATTGCAAACAGATAAACAAAAATTGTATAGTACAACATTTTCTCAGTGTTACTGTAACATGGTATCAGACCTTACAGCTTTCACAACTGAATCATATCCTGCTATTTACACAATAATTACTGTAGTGTTATGTAGTTGTAGCGTTCCGTCGCACGTGTGCTGCCGATGCCCACAAGGGGAGCAAAGAGTAGCGGCACTGCGACCTACAAGGCATGTCGTAAGAGGCGAATAAGGTAGGGTTTGGCATAGGGCTGGCTACCCTATCCAGTAGAAAATTTTAGCCACAAAATCCAACCAAACATGAACAAGTCACATAAAAATAAAATAAAAACTGTGCCAACCAAGAGAAAAGGAAACTCTTCTAGAAGAGGTATGAAGCGATGCAGAGAAAGCCGCAAGGACATGGAGACGAGATTTGGAGGCGGAGATCAACAATATAAAGAAGAGCTGGAGAGGGAGCTGCAGGAGATAGCTAGAGATAGGAAGACTTGGCATGAGTTGGTTGAGGGCCTATGCCCCAACCGGGTAAAAAGGCAAAGAGAGAGAGTAGCGTTCCGTAGTCGTGAAGCCATTGGTATATTTTTTCAGAGATCCTGTGAGATTGAGTTCTTTGTTCTATCGGAGACGGTAAAAAGCGTACGTCCGTATTCAAGTTGAGCACGCAAAAGAGCCCTTGGTGGCAATTCAAAATCGAGGAGAGCAGGCTGGAAACAACTATCTATTCTCTAATCACGTTTTGTCTTTCAGCGTCAGGTAGAAAAAGGAAACACCTGAAGCGAGCCTCTCTATGCGCCGTGTCTTTCTTCCTCTTCTCCAGTCCTGATTTCCTCACAGCTTCATAGTAAGAAGAGATTTCTAGAACGGACTTTTGTGCTTTGACATAAAGACGCCATAACCTTAGTAAGATAACAACTTTAGTTTATTGCTTAGTCACGTTTGGTTATTGCTTACTAAACTGACGTCCTTGAACTCCGGGCAGACCCATAAGTGCTCAGTCTCCCCCAACAGATAATCGGAGAGTATGTATACTATTGGTTCCCGTAGCTCGCTGATTAAACACACTCCTCACTCTACCCCTCAGGCATCCAGTTCTACTTGTACAACGGTAACTCCGACGAACTGCTTAAGTCATAGGAGACAAAGTTAACTGAGGAGACAAAGTTTGAGGCGACCAAAAAACTATTATTTATGAAGCCCACACAAAAGACCGTTCTAGAAATCTCTTCTTATCCTGACGCTGTGAGGCCAAACATGATTAAAGAACCAAAAAAAGACAGGCACACATATACAAGATATGTACATACTATTTGTAAATAAAACATTACTTGTGATAACCTTTCGATAATACAGATGACTCAGCTATATTGTTTTTTTTTAATTTTTGTTTTGTGGAGACCAGTTTCTATTTTCTCCCACTGAGTTAATCAGACCCAAATCTACTCGTGTTTTTCTAATCTTTCTCGACCTGAGATCGAGGGCACAGTTTTTGCTATGTCATAATGAGTGCTTACAGTACTAATATATAAAGCTTGGATAGGTTTCAATGTGTTTTGTTTCTGCCGAATAAAAGACCATTTGTGCTATTTCTTTCTATGCAAATTAGAACATAGAGATTTAGCATCACTAGTTTGAGACAGTGAAGATTTATTGTATCACTTGTTATGGGTAAGTTTGTTTCTTCTTTCTATCTCCTTCATTCTTTTCCTCCCATTCCTATTTCTTTTTTTTCTTTCGCTCTCTTTATCTCAGTCTAACAGCTTTGCTCCCGTCAAAGCTATATGTCGCTATTTTACACTGTTTTGCCGTTCACAGTTTCCCCTCCCTTCCTCTCTCTATGTTTTACTTTTTTTCCGATCCAGAAGCCTTGAGCTTTTCAGCTCTTCGGCTCGGTGTCATGGACATCGTAACCCTTCGGTTCGGTGCCACGAACACCATAAATCTGGGAAATCTGTGGCTTTTCTGTCATCCCGTGGAATTGAACCCGCACACACAGAGGGATAGTCACCCGTAGTCCAACGCGCTACAACACGCTGGGCAGACGGGCCATGTTTTACTCTGTACCTTACTCCTTTAACTCCACCTCACCTCATTCTCTTTCCCTCTCCCTTCTCTCTAGATGTCTTTTGTTCTTACTTTGTCTTTCAAGCAAAGCTGTTTCGCTTTCTCATTCCCTTTCACTCACTAAATCTCTCTATAGAAACATCTCTTTCTCTTGTTGTTCTCATTGCTCTGTAGCTCCCTCATTCCCTTTCACTCACTAAATCTCTCTATAGAAACATTTCTTTCTCTTGTTGATCTCATTACTCTGTAGCTCACTCATTCTCTTTCACTCACTAAATCTCTCTATAGAAACATCTCTTTCTCTTGTTGTTCTCATTGCTCTGTAGCTCCCTCATTCTCTTTCGCTCACTAAATCTCTCTATAGAAACATTTCTTTCTCTTGTTGTTCTCATTACTCTGTAGCTCCCTCATTCTCTTTCACTCACTAAATCTCTTTATAGAAACATTTCTTTCTCTTGTTGTTCTCATTACTCTGTAGCTTCCTCATTCTCTTTCGTTCACTAAATCTCTTTAAAGAAACATTTCTTTCTCTTGTTGATCTCATTACTCTGTAGCTCCCTCATTCTCTTTCGTTCACTAAATCTCTTTATAGAAACATTTCTTTCTCTTGTTGTTCTCATTACTCTGTAGCTCCCTCATTCTCTTTCGTTCACCAAATCTCTTTATAGAAACATTTCTTTCTCTTGTTGTTCTCATTACTCTGTAGCTCCCTCATTCTCTTTCGTTCACTAAATCTCTTTATAGAAACATTTCTTTCTCTTGTTGATCTCATTACTCTGTAGCTCCCTCATTCTCTTTCGTTCACTAAATCTCTTTATAGAAACATTTCTTTCTCTTGTTGTTCTCATTACTCTGTAGCTCCCTCATTCTCTTTCGTTCACCAAATCTCTTTATAGAAACATTTCTTTCTCTTGTTGTTCTCATTACTCTGTAGCTCCCTCATTCTCTTTCGTTCACTAAATCTCTTTATAGAAACATTTCTTTCTCTTGTTGTTCTCATTACTCTGTAGCTCCCTCATTCTCTTTCACTCACTAAATCTCTCTATAGAAACTTCTCTTTCTCTTTTTTTCTTTCCATATTTTCCAGATATCTCCACTCTCTTCCTATTTTCTTGCATTCCGTCTCTCTGGGCTGAAAGAAGGTGAGCCGGTGGGTCAATTTCCTTTCAGATTTCATTGGGTCGCTTCATGTCCTTCCTTGCGGGGTCTTTCTTCTTCCTCGGGTGGCAAACTATGAATTTTCCTCGTTGTGATTTCTGTAGCTATTTAGTGGGTTTTTTTTTACGGAGTTGAGTAGCTAGCCTCACTCCAACCTCCTTAGTCGACTCTAACGACATGCGTGGCAGGTAATAGTAGTTCTGTTCTTCCCACCGTTAATTTGGACCCCGGTAACCACTCGGGCGCACATCTGTTTCTGCAGTCGGTAAAATTTTGAAATAAAAAATAAAATATATGACTCTGCCATGTTTGTAAACGACAACGACTTAACTGAAACATAACAGAAAGAGGAAATGTATAACTGATACGGATGTAAGCAGTTGCGTGCGGTGACTTTCTCAACGGGGACTAGGTTCGGGAACAATACAGCTTAGCAATTATACTTTTACCGGTTACAGTTTACATAGTTATCGTATGAACAAGTCGCCATATTCCGCCTCCGTACCGGCCACAACAAACTCCGAGCCCACATGTTCCATAAATTTTAAATTGGCACAACTAGCCTGTGCCCATGCAATATGGCAGACATGACGGCAGAACACGTCTTGCAAGACTGTCAACGATTAGCAGGTATAAGGAAAGAGTACTGGCCACAACACACAGAGCTTCGCGAAAAGCTGTACGGAGGAACGGAGTCCTAAAAACAACAGTAAAATTCATGATAGAAGTTGGTCCATCAGGCTAGGCCGGGAACGCAAAGAAGAAGATTCTCCATGCTTCGTTGTGAGGACCAGTTTTAAATCCGAGTCTCTTTCAATATTTCATACTTTGACGCGCTGTCAAACTATATTGGTAATCGAACACTTGACCAGATCTTTTTTATTAACGGAACAATTAAATAAGGTTAATAACCAAATCACTACGACTCATGGGTAAAAACGGTACATACATTTGCTTGCGAGAGCGCGCTATGAGCTATAGTTCGTTCCAAAATTCGTGATCACACTAAGGTTTAATTTGTACGAAATCTACCTGATTGATAAAAGTAATTTTTTGCATGCAGTCTTATATACCTAACGACGTTACGAATCCATGTTTAACTAATTGGTTGGTAGCTTAGTTGATGCAAAAATCGTTTTTTGTTATATAATTTTGCATAAGCACAACAAAATGGTAGCCAAAGTTTAGAATTTACATTAATAGACAAAATGGTGGCGAATGTTTGCAAAGGCGTATTCCTATTACATATTATAAAAAGAAAGGTCACATAGTGAACAAATGATACCTTCCACTTATATAAATGAAAGTAAATGTTGCATACATACGCCAATGACAGTCGGTAGGAAACATTGTAAACTGATTAATTCCACGGAAATCCCGATTTTGACTTGCACTGAATCGCATGTGGAACACAGAAATACTTAGTTATATACAAACTTGACAGTCGTACTGTAAAATTTCGACAAGTATACCATATCAACGTCGCTACAATTTTAGTAATAACATATAATAAAAATCAAACAGAAATAAAGGTTTGGATAAAAAAAAAATACTTTTGGAAGGTCGTCACTGTTACCTATATAAAAATCTAAAAAATCAAGAATTTATGTCAAGGGGATAATTTTATATCGGTCGGTAACGATGATCACGAATTTTGGAACGAACTATAGAATATATCATACACAAACAGACTGTCACTATGTGAACTTGTCCTTTCCATTGAAAGAGCCGAGTGAGCCCAGAACCAATTTTGGTATTTTTAAAACCTGAGCCCTCCGATGTCAGAGTGCTGTCTTTAGAGTAATCTCGTTGAGTATTTTGACGCAAATAATGAGAAACATTAATACCGTTTAAAAAATATTTGTATTATATTATGTTATGTCCCGTGGAAATTTAGTTCAAATTAGATGAATTATAATGTCTGGGCAAATAGGCTAGTCCTACTATCTATTGACAGCAAGCTGCTGGTCCTATAAAGAATAGAGTTAATAATTCTAATTCTCACTGTATTTCATTTTGACTACTAAACTTTTTTTTTCTTCTATTTTTAATATTGCTAATTATTATTCGTTAATTAGTTATGAATATTTTCACAGAAAATACAGTACAAGATCCTTGGGAGGTCTGCCTTAAGTCTTACAAAGTTCATGAGGAATCGTACGCCTTCATTAATGGCTTAGCTGCCCAATCTGTACAACCGTTTCATAAGTACACCTTAGAGGAAGCTCGAGAAGTGTTTCCAGCTGTATTTAATGCAGCAGCTGGAGAAATTGAGTTTGATGGAGAGGTAGAAGAACTAGTTATTCCCTCACCTTATGTTACAAGTGGAATTCTTACATCAGTCTACAAGGCAAGAAACCGTGCAGCGAACCCCGCCATTCTTGTTTACTTTCACGGAGGCGGGTTGATTATACTAGACCGGAAAAGCGTTGAGACTGCTCTGAAGACCATCGCTAGGGATGCTGGCTGCATAGTTGTTAACGTAGAGTACAGACTGTTGAATGGACCTGGAAAAGATTATGACCCCTTTAATGACGCTGTGACTGCAACAGAATGGGTACTAGCAAACAAGGAGCGAGTTGGTGGTTCTCCCAGTAGTAAAGTTGGTGTGGGTGGGGATAGCTCAGGAGGGCAGCTCTCAGCTTGTGTAACTAATGAGATAAAAGGACTTGCCTTTCAAATCTTAGTCTATCCCCATGTAGACATGTCTCTCGGTCAACCATCTATTACGGTACGTATCAACCAATCAATCACTTAAGGCATCAATCAATCAATCGATAAATTAGACAATAAAATAAAATAATCCATTTAATTCAATCAGCATTAAGTCCATCATTAAATAAAATAATCCTCCATCAATCAATAAAATAATTTTTCAATCAGTAAATATAGAAATCAATGAAACAATCATTTCCTCAATTAATAATATTCCTTACAATCATTCAATCAATCTTTGAAGTTATCAATCAATACAATACAATACAATACAATACAATCAATCAATCGATTCAGCTATTAATCTATCTATCCATTCACAAACAACATCTCTCTCTCTCTCACTCTCTCTCTCTCTCTCTGCCGTTATAACCCGGATAAGTGGCATAGGTCCTCAACCAACATATTTCATATATACACACATACATACACACATACACACGCATCTATTCGATATACAGCAAGAAATCAAAGTAAGCAGTATCATTATGTGTTAATTAGTACTGTCTCTTTTTAAAAATCAGGAATTCGCCAACGCTCCTGGTCTATCTAGACTTGATATTGACTGGTTTGTCAAGTGGATGTCTAAAGCGCTGCCGGACTACCTGACAGATCCAAGAGTGAACCCTATGGTGAGATCCAGCACTAAACAATCTCCACCAACTTTGGTTCTAGTAGCACAACTGGACATTATTCGGTAATGTTTACGTTATACTTAGATCATTTGTGAGAATTGGCTGAAATGGTTGCAGTTATAAATGACAGCATACGACTTCTTCTCTTAACTTTCCTAGAACAAATTTCTTCAATCAGATCTATGTTGAACAAACCCACTTTATTTATTCTAGTTCTTTCTCATCTCTTTTCTTATCTCTACTCAACATCATCATAAATAGCTTGTCCTGAGCAGAACTTTGCTACCCCAACAGTCCTTCGGAATTTCTCTCTCTCAAAGGCCAGATGTCCCGCCTCTGCAGCCGTCATGGTCAAACAATCAGTTACATCCTGAATCCATTTTCTCCGTGGTCTTCTTCTTCTTCTCTTTGTCGGTATGCCTCCTTCCATGATGGTCTTCCCCAGCCTTTGTGTCTTTTTATGTGTTCAATAAACCTCAATTTTCTATATTTTGTGTAACATCTAGTAGTATTTTTAGTATATCTACTACCCTGGAAATTCCAACGGAGGGCCTGCATCGTAAAACAGTCCGGTGATCTCATCAGTGTGTGTCTTATTCATCCCCACCTTTTGCCCCTTTATATGTTCTTCCAATTTCCGTTGTCCCGCTCCATCCCACAGTCCTCTGTTTGCAGTCTTGTTAAACCATCCCATCTGGAGTGTCCTGCGCAGTCATCTATTGATGAAGGTCTCCAACTTGTTGGTGTTCCCCTTAGTTGTTCTCCAAGTTTCAAATCTATACAGAAGAACAACTTTGACTTTTGAGTTAAATATCATTATCTTAGTTTTATTTATGATCATTCTTGAACTCCATATGTTCTTCAGAATGGTAAAGATTGATCTTGTCTTTTGTATTCTAAACCTAACATCTTCATCTGAGCCACCTTGAATGTTAATAACACTTCCGAGATATGAAAATGTGCCCATCTCCTTTAACAGTGCTCCTCTGAATATTATCGAGTCTCTTGAATTAGCATTTAATCTCATGATCTTTGTTTGCTTTCCATGAATAGTCAGACCCAGTTGTTGTGAGATTGTTAAAGAATACATTTTCATTCTTCTTCTTTTATCGTTACACTGTTGCCTAGTTGTTGCCCAGTGTCGTGTTTTTCTGTCTTACATTATTGCTCTAGTGGCTTGGGTGATAGTTACTTTTGCTTTTTTGACAGGACTCTACCATGCCATCTAACCAATTTTTTCGTAGGCTTCGTCTCGCCTTCTTTCCTGATGTTGTGTTGTAGAAGACTATGTATACTGTACACGTGGAGTTTGGATGTATTCTTATTAAATGGTCAAACCATTTCATTTTTTGTTTCTCAATGTAATTCAAGCAAGATCCTGTGCCAACTTATTTTCTTATGCTGATGTTAGTGACTCTGTGTTCTCTGGTGTTGTTGGTAACTTTTCACAGGCACCACATTTAACATTTAGGCTTTTGTTTGTGGCTGTGCTTTGCTGATTGTCTCTGGACCCTGTTTGGCTCTGGTAACATAAAGCAGGAGATCGTGGGTTTGAATCCGGACCTCGCCGTTCTGTTCACAAGTGTAGTTTTTCCAGAGCTCCCGATGATTGTTCTTTGAGCTACAGAGTTCGTGATTTGTGTAATACTCTCGGCAGATGGCGTGCGTTTCTTCGGAGAGGGACCGAGCCATATTGGGTAAAACCCGATGCAATGAAGTCAATCCTTCTGTTTTAAAACCCTTTAAAGTAGGTGAAAATGCTGTTGATCGTCTGTTGTTTAGTAATCAGTGAGATTTTTATTGTAATCAGTGCCTTAACTAGGTGAAGAATACATAATCAGAGTTTATCGAAAGTGAAAGATAAAAGTTAGAAATTCAAATGTTAGTAAACATCTATTGCTTTAATTTAGCCTCACATGTTTTCTATTTTCTTTTGAAGACAATCATCTTATTCTCGTGTGAAAGCTTCTTTTTAATGTTTATCCAATTTTTGTGCTGTAGTAAACATCTATTGCTTTAATTTAGCCTCACATGTTTTCTATTTTCTTTTGAAGACAATCATCTTATTCTCGTGTGAAAGCTTCTTTTTAATGTTTATCCAATTTTTGTTGCTGTTGCAGGGATAGTGGATTGGTTTACGCTGAAAAACTGAAAGCTGATGGGGTGAAGGTCAAGACCGTTGTAATAGAAGGAGTACCTCACGGATTCTTTGGACTGTGTGCCGTCTTCAAGACAAAGTGTCAAGAAGCTTATGGACATGTTGTTCAATTAATCAAAGAGTTTCAGTGAGCGATATCTTTCTGTCATTTCAAGAGAGAATCCATGGATTATGAAAAATATGGATTGAGAATATAAGTTGTTTGCTGCAGTTTACGAAAAGAAATATAAGAAAATGTTTTTGTTGATTAGAATGTTTGATTCTGACATTAATTAACTCACTCCTTACAACAAACCACTATAGTGGCATTACAGGTGTGCCTATTATACTACCAACCCATTCAGTGACTTATCACATAGATTACTTTCTTTCTTTTTAGACTAAGTCTTCCAGGTTTTTTTTATAGTAGCTATAAATAGTAAAATAAATATTAGTTGTTATTGTTGTAAGGAACTGATCGATTGAATTATTGGACTATTATTTTTGCACTTCGCTGAGTAACCATGTGTGCTCCGATCTCTTTCTTGCACAGCAAAATCTCAGGGGCAGTGCACGAACTACGTAGCACCGGCGAGAGTCCCCGATGTAATTTTGAAGATGGTGAAGAAATTTTGTAAAAATTGCAATTGTAATCTTTTTCTAAGGAAATTTGCCGGGGGCAGCGGCTTTCCAGTCTGTTCTTCTCGATTTTGAACTGCCAGTGGTTCTTTCACCTGCTCAAATTGAACACTAGACGTATGTTTTATCGACGTACGTGAGATCAGGGATCTGTGGAAAAATATCCCGATGGCTCCACGAGGGAGCGAACCTGGTACCTTTGGCACGAATGGGAAGCACCTAACCTCTACGCCACAGATACGAGCACCTAACCTCTACGCCACAGATACGAGCACCTAACCTCTACGCCACAGATACGAGCACCTAACCTCTACGCCACAGATACGAGCACCTAACCTCTACGCCACAGATACGAGCACCTAACCTCTACGCCACAGATACGAGCACCTAACCTCTACGCCACAGATACGAGCACCTAACCTCTACGCCACAGATACGAGCACCTAACCTCTACGCCACAGATACGAGCACCTAACCTCTACGCCACAGATACGAGCACCTAACCTCTACGCCACAGAAACTCTTTATTTAAAAAACAAAAAACTAACTACAACGATGTTGTGCGGTAGAATTCAAAAGAGCGTCTAATTCGTTCTGGTGGTCCACTTTGTGGGACATAAATTGTTCTAGTAGTTCACTTTGTGGGACATAAATTGTTCTGGTAGTTCACTTTGTGGTACATAAATTGTTCTGGTAGTTCACTTTGTGGGACATAAATTGTTCTGGTGGTCCACTTTGTGGGACATAAATTGTTCTGGTAGTTCACTTTGTGGGACATAAATTGTTCTGGTTGTTCACTTTGTGGGACATAAATTGTTCTGGTAGTTCACTTTGTGGTACATAAATTGTTCTGGTAGTTCACTTTGTGGGACATAAATTGTTCTGGTAGTTCACTTTGTGGGACATAAATTGTTCTGGTGGTCCACTTTGTGGGACATAAATTGTTCTGGTGGTCCACTTTGTGGACATAAATTTGGGAAATCGTATAGACAAACTGTTCCCAAATTTTGCATCTTTGAAAAATACCCAGGTGGCTTCACGAGCGAGCGAACCGGTTAACTTTGGCACGAGATGCGAGCACTTAACCTCTACGCTACAGAGACCCATGCTCAAGAAACAAAATACAGCCTCAGCTTTAAATATAATCTTTCCACTTGATTAGTACACGCAGAAACATCTTAGTGTCAACTAGTCAACTGTATGTCAAGTATGTCAAGTAATACTAGACGACAAGTCAAGTGATTAGTATATATATACTAACTTATGGTATCATGATATCAATTGTATTCACACGGTGGTAATTCTGGATAATATGTGAAAACAACTGTTCCAAGGTCTCGAATATTAATTTTTGAAAACTATGGTCCCCAGTAACAGAAGATCGACTAGTTCAGACGGTCAAATAAAAATTCCTGTTAAATGGAGGCTAGTTTTCATATGTGTTTGATAGAACACTGTACGGTTTTCTGCAATTTTACATAATTCTATGAGTCCTATTTATTGATGCAAAATGTAAATAATACTAATATTCCTTACTGTTAAAAATAAAATAACATTGAGTTAGCATGTTGTGTTGTTTTTAAAAATGAATTTCTCTATATCTAACAATACTGGAATGCGAGGTCACGCAACGATTGTGGTCTGATTTCCGGGAATTTTTACATGAGCCCACCACCGACTATATGTTATCAGAGGTCACGCTGAAAACCTACTATACTTCTTCGAAATCTCTATATTACCACTTGTTAACTACTCTGTGCTATTTGTATGTGATACGAGCCTAAGAGCGATTTACGTTGTGCCAGCTATGCGCCTGAAAGTAGGCCAGCACATCCAATTTCTGCGATGCTTTTTATTTACTAGGTAGCTTCCCTAGGTCCTACATCAGCCGCCTCTTACGACATGCCTAGGACATCAACAGTTGTTCGTCACTTTTCTCGGTCTCTGGCTGTTTTCTTTATGGTCTCCCAGGATTGTCGACCACCCTTCAGTTCCTCAAGAAGACTTCGTCTCCAGGTCTGTTTAAGACGTCCTCTCTTTCGTTTTTCTTGCAACTTCTACTCAGTTTCGTGTGGCAAGTGCAGGCGGACACTCGACTCTGTCTTCCGTAGAGTATGTAAAACACATAGCCATTGTCTCCTCTTAACCTGTGTCATCGTGGGTTCTTGTCCTATTCTTATCCACAGGTCTGTGTTTGCAACTCTGTCATTCCATCTCAGTCTGAGAATCTGTGGAAGACATCCGTTGACAAAGATTTGAATCTAATTTGTATTTAACTTGATAACTCGCCACGTTTCCAAGTCATACAGTAACACAGATATCCAAGTCATACAGTAACACAGATATCCAAGTCATACAGTAACACAGATTTCACATTTGAGCTGGATATCCCAAGCTTTCTTTTAGTGGAGATAGCAGTAGATTTTCACACTGTGTGCAGGATAGAAAAGTCTTGTCGGGCTTTCTTAATCCTGGAATTAATGTCCTTATCCGTACCTCCTGATTGGCTGATCTTTTACGTAGTACAAAACAGTTTTAAAAAAAGAATTTCGATACATTAAAAAAAAAAATTAATGCTAATTTAAAATATTTCAAATAATTATTAGCAATGATGTTGTATATCTGTCTCTCTTGACTCGTGTAGTAGCATGTCCCTTGCGTAACATCGCTTTAACACAAACCGTCTGAAAAACTCTCTGTCTTTAGCAAGTTCTCCCGCCTTCTCCATCGTCATGTTAAAAGTTTCTTTGATTCTCTCTTGGTAATATATTTTTTTTCGTTACAAATATTAGCAATGAAATTAAATCGTGGCATATCCTTTACATGACATCGCCATAAACCACAGAGAAGGAGTCGTCGATTTTCTAGGCACAACTTATACGTTAATAATATGCCATTGCTTTCTGAACGGTGAAGTCTGTTTTTTACCGTTCGTAAAATTCAACGCAAACAAATTTCCTTCCAAACTGCCTACCGCGGAGTTTGAACCTGGTAAACTTGGGTTGTAATCGAGCTCATTATCGCTTAAGCTACAGACACCCACAGGATTGCTGATACAATTTTTTAAATACATGACTCTACGTTACAGTACCACATCTACTTAGTTATACTGAATAATGGCTTCAGATCTAATTGATCTAAGGGATGATGGTCAGAGCTAACTCAACGGTAGCTTTGTCCAATAATTATTGATATATATTGTAATATATAATTGTATTATGGTTATTTTATATTATTTATATTATGTTTAGTATTTTTATTATAATTACTGTATATGCTATAGGAAGGCAGGCACTGTTTTGGAACCCGCAGAGAAAGAGAAGTAGGGGAAGGCCTAGACATACCTGGAGAAGACAGCTGAAGACTGCTATTAAAAGGATAGATAAAACATGGAAGAAAATGGAAGGGATGGCAGGAGAGAGGAAGTTCTAGAAGAAGTTTGTTGAAGACCTGTGCTCCCCTGAGAGTTGAAAGTAGAAGAAGAAGAAGTAGAAAAATAAGAAACAGTGGCGGCTCGTCATTAGGGGCCAGTGGGGCCGGGCCCCATCAAAAATAAAGTTTATTTATTTTATGAATTAAAATATAACCTAACCCAAAATTATATTTTTCCGCAAATTTTTACTTGTCCCACCAACAAAAATGATCACGAGCCGCCACTGATAAGAAATATGTTATAATCTATAAGTATTACATATTATAGTTATTGTAAACTATGTATAGTAATATTACAATTATAATCTATAAGTATTACATATTATAGTTATTGTAAACTATATATAGTAATATTACAATTATACAAGTTAGAGCCATTCAATACAATCTTTCCCCCCAACATTATGCTAACAGTGCCAAACCTGGACGCTGACATCAAATGATAAACGAAAACTAGTCACGACAGAGATGAAGTGTCTACGCAGAATGCTGGGAGTATCAGGAAGAGGCTGGTTGAGAAATGAAGACATCAGGGAAAAAAATGGGTACAACTTCAGTACTGAGCTTCATCAAGAAACAACACATTAAATGGTTTGGCAACATAAGCTGATTACCAACAGACAGTGTACCTCGAAGAGTAATGCTACTCCGATACAGTGGATACAAAGCAAACAGCCGTCAACGCACAAGATGGACTCAGAGATAACAGAAGAAGCGGAAAACATCGTTCAGGAAGTGCACACAAAAGCTCGTTCTAGAAATCTCTTCTTATCCTGGCTCTGTGAGGCAAAACAGGATTAAAGAAAGGGAAGAAAGAAATATAAAATACTTTATTCAACAACATCATCATCTCATATTAAGATTCAGAAAATGTCACAAAGAACGCATAGACTTATTCCATTATTTCTTTTCAATGAATTATTTCAGAAAACACAACTAAATATTCTTCATTGAAACTTTTTGATAAATTTAACAACATGTCCATAAGCTTCTGGACATTTGGTTTTAAAGATGGCGCACATTCCAAAAAATGCGTGAGGTACGCCTTCAATCATCTCTAGTTGAACCTCTACACCAGCAGCTCTTAGTTTCTTAGCGTAAGCTACTCCGCTATCCCTGGAAAATAGATTGGTAAACATTAGAGATCATCAATACTGAAACATCATTATATTACTATGCAATCATCATCATCATCATCGTTATCTGACTCTCAGTTCATGCGTCACAAGATCCAAAAGATCAGGTTTCGGTATGATTGGATGTCGTCTATAGAAGTTTCTAACCTCCAGAGGCTTACGTGGATCTATTGTCCTTGGGAATGCGGGTGTTTGAGGGAATGAGAGATCAGACAGGCTTGTATAAACAGGATCGATTGTTGGGGAGTTGAAGATGGATAAGGGGATGTTTTTCGGTCTCTTCGCGACTACCTGTTGGAGGAGGACACTAAAATAGATATTGAATCGATCCAGCGATTTAAGCAGTTTGGATTTACCTGTTGTACAAGTAGAACTGGATGTTAAGGATGCCCAGGTAAAATTCCTTAGAAAAAGATTCAAAATAAAACTCCTACAAAATATCTTCACCATCTTCAAAATAACATCCGGGACCCTCGCTGGTACTACGGAGCTCGTGCACTGCAGCTGAGATTTTCCTGTGTAAGAAAGAGATCAGAGCACACATGGTTACTCACCGAAGTGCAATGATGATGTTCCTATCAATCAATCAACAACTTCACCGCAATAACATGATGTCACAATTCATCTCTATCATAGACCAAATGTACAGCCTCTCCTTTCATCACGCAAAAATCATCAGTTACATCCTAAATCCATCTTTTCCGTTCTTTTCCCTTTCTCCTCTATGTCGGAATGCTTCCCTCCATATTCTCCTCTATTCCTTCGTGTCTCTTTATTAGTCCAAAATACTTCAATTTTCGAAGTATTATGTGTAGAATCAGCCAGTTGTCTTTGATTTTAAGTTCTTTATGAATATATCTATTTGTTTTTTTTTCTCTGTCCATGATATACAGAGGACTCTTCCGTAACACTTATATTCAAAAGCATATAGTCACTGTTTTGTTAAATGTCCATGCTTTACACTAATACGTTGCCATTGGAAATATGCATGCTCTTGGTATTCTGATCTTTTACTGTACAAACAAGGACAATAAATGTAATATATAACAAATACAAAAATAATTGGAAAATGCTATGTAGCATTACTCATAATTTAATTTCTACCTATGGGAAGCATGGGCCTGGTGTGTCTTGGCGATTTTTTTACCCTGGTGCCCGCTGGTACCGCATTGCTGACCTATGATCTGGGATTTCCTAGGGCGCATCTAGAAATGTCACCGGGCACACTGGTTCTTGATTGATTGATAGGACTATCATCATTGCACTTCTGTGAGTAGGCATGTGTGCTCCAATCTCTTTCTTACACAGGAAGATCTCAGCTGCAATGCATGAACTCCGTAGCACCGGCGAGGGTCCCCGATGTAATTTTGAAGACAGAGAAGGTATATTTGTAAGAATTTTATTTTTAATCTTTTCTAAACGGACTTTGCCTGGAGAGTGGCTTTCCAGCTTGCTCTTCTCAATTTTGAACTGCCAAGGGTTCTTTTACGTGCTCAAATTGAACACGGGACCTCCGATTTATCCTCCGTCTCCGATAGGAACTCGATTTCACCTAAACAGAGATCAGGAATCTCTTAAAAATATCCAGATTTCTCCACGAGGGAGTGAACCTGGTACCTTTGGCACGAAAGACGAGCACCTAACCTCTACGTCACAGAGACCCCAGAGACACACAGAGACACTGGTGCACCTCGGCACACCCTTTGAGAACCACTGCTCTAAGGTCTGAACAAGCTACAGACATTTTTTTAATTTCAACTACAATAAAACAATCTCACAAATGATCTAAGGATAACTCAAATATTACCTAAGTGTATCCAGTTGTGCTGCTACAATCAAAGTGGTTGG
The DNA here is from genome assembly GCA_020796225.1 of Arion vulgaris. NCBI lineage: Eukaryota > Metazoa > Mollusca > Gastropoda > Stylommatophora > Arionidae > Arion > Arion vulgaris. The sequence goes on from CM036754.1 coordinate 62,006,172, forward strand.
AGACAGTTCAAGGTTTGTTCTGACCATCGCGTTGATCCTTGGATCGGTCAGCTGGTGTGGTAGCTCTAGGAAGTCCCGTGGACAAACCAATCAATGTCAGCTTTGGAGAGCCCTGGAACGTTCTTGAATTCCTGATGTTTAGAAAGACGATAACAGTTAACACATGATGATGATGTTTGTCTTGAATTATTGGTGTCCATCGAATAGATTGTGTTTCTGTGTGTGTGTCTATGCGTGTATGTATGTATGGCTGGATTGATGGATAAATGAAGGGATGGATGAATGGATACATGGCTGGATCGATGGAAAAATGAAGGGATGGATGAATGGATACATGGCTGGATCGATGGATAAATGAAGGGATAGATGAATGGATACATGGCTGGATTGATGGATAAATGAAGGGATAGATGAATGGATACATGGCTGGATCGATGGATAAATGAAGGGATGGATGAGTGGATACATGGCTGGATTGATGGATAAATGAAGGGATGGATGAATGGATACATGGCTGGATCGATGGATAAATGGATGGATGAATGGATACATGGCTGGATCGATGGATAAATGAAGGGATGGATGAATGGATACATGGCTGGATCGATGGATAAATGGATGGATGAATGGATACATGGCTGGATCGATGGATAAATGAAGGGATGGATGAATGGATACATGGCTGGATCGATGGATAAATGAAGGGATGGATGAATGGATACATGGCTGGATCGATGGATAAATGGATGGATGAATGGATACATGGCTGGATATATTACTAAAATTAAGTATAAAAAACAAACAGAAATTATAACAATAGACAAAGAAGAAAGAAACCAAGAAATATCAAAATCAGAAATCAAACCTACCAAATATTATAATATCATCAAGATAATATCATAATTTAATATAGATGATAATATAATGTCGAGATCAAATAAACATTATTAATAAGACCACGGAAAACATGGTTAGATGGCGTAGCAGAATCCTGTGAAAGAGCAAAGATAACAATCACACAAGCCACCAGAACAGCGCAAGACAAAAATAGAAAACCACGACACTGGGCAACAACCCGGTAGCAGTGTGACGACAAAAGAAGAAGAAGAATAATTCTCAGCAACTAGACTTGAAAATACACAGGCGAAAGACTAAGGTCATGAGATTAAATGCAGTAAATGTAAACCAGATTATGCTGGAGGAAACAGCTTTACAAGATGTAGAATCATACACATACCTTGGTAGCAACAGAAGGAGGAACAAACAAAGATGTCAAGATAAGAACACAAAAAACAAAGAGAAACGTTATTGCATTGAGTAAGATATGGAAGTCAAAAGAGATCAAAACAAACATAAAGCTAAGAATCTTTCAATCAAATGTGAAGTCAGTGCTGTTCTATGGCTTGGAAACATGGAAGACAACAAAAGAAACCACAAGAAAACTACAGACCTTCATAAATGGATGTTTACGTAGAATAGAGGGACTGAGATCGTATGATAAGATTATGAACGAGGAACTCAGAGAAAGAACTATGCAGTACCAGTGGAGAAAGAGCTCAGGAAGAGACGCTGGTGAGATGGATAGGACATACATTGAGAAGACCGACCAGAAGCATTGCAAGACAGGCACTGTTCTGGAACCCAGAGGGAAAAAGTAGTGGGGGAAGTCCTAGACAGACCTGGAGAAGAGAGCTGAAGGCTGATATTAAAAGGATAGGTCAAACATGGAAAGGATTGGAAGGGATGGCAGGAGAGAGGGAGAGTTGGAAGAAGTTTGTTGAAGACTGTGCTCTGTTGGAAGTTGAAAGGTGAAGAAGAAGAAGATAATATCATCAGTTGGCAAATCAAAAGTGGACATCAAAAACATATGTAACAAAACAAACCAACTTATTAAGCATCTAACAACAATACTGAGTAACAAATGTATATCAATAGACATACACACAGAACTACACAATATGTTTTCCAATCTTGTGATTTATGATATGTTAAGTCTTAGTGCAACGAGACAGACAATACTATTTGGATATGGTAGATACAAAGTAAAAAGGCCGGCCTCGCAAAAGGTGGACCTCAGAGATAATAGAGGCGACGAAAACACTGTTTATGAAGCGCACACTAAAGTCCGTTCTATAAATCTCTTTTTACCCTGACGCTGTGAAGCAAAACATGATTGAAAAACCAAGAAAAATAAAGAAATAATTCATTGACGCATTCATTGTTTTGATTGATTGAATGACTGATTGATTGATTGAATGATTGATTGAATGATACCTACCGTAACAGATGGGAAATTGAGAACCGTATCTGCGTGCGGATACATTAAAATCTGAAGGTCCAGTCCCTGGACGTCATTAGTTACACTAATAGCTATCTGCCCTCCTGCGCTGTCTCCGCCCACACCAACTTTACTACTGGGAGAGCCACCAACTCTCTCCTTGTTTGCTAGTACCCATTTTGTAGCTGCCACGGCGTCATCAAAGGGGTCAAGACCTTTTCCTGTACTATGCAACAGTCTGTAATCCACATTAACAATGACGCAGCCAGCGTCCCTAGCGATGATCTTCAGAGCAGTCTCATAGCTCTTCCGGTCTAGTATGATCAACCCGCCTCCATGAAAATAAACAAGAATGGCGGGGTTCGCTGCACGGTTTCTTGGTTTATATACTGATGAAGGAATTCCACTTGTAACATAAGGAGAGGGGATAACTAGTTCTTCAACCTGTCCATCAAATTCAATTTCTCCTGCTGCTGCCTTAAAAATAGCTGGAAACACTTGCCGTGCATCTTCTATGGAGTACTTATTAAATGGCTGTACCGAGTGGGCAGCTAAAGCACCCGTGAAGGCGTACGATTCCTCGTGAACTTTGTATGTCTTGAGGTACTCCTCCCAAGGATCTTGCACTGCGTTTGCTGTGGAAATATTCAAAATTAATTCACAAAAATAAACATTTTAACTAAATAAAAAGAATTATGCTGTGGCTGAACTAATTTTTATTCAACTTTTTGGTCGTGTGGGGCGGATTAGCGTAATGCATAAGCGTTAGTCTATCGACTCGGACACAAGGGGGTTGTGAGTTCAATCCCACAATTACGTTCCACACGCGAGAAAAGGAATTGGTCCCCCTACCTCCTGCCCACTTGGGACTTAAAATGTGAAGTGACTTCCTAACCTAAGCTCTGAAAAGGCTACGGAAATTTTGTTATTGTTATTTCATAGATGTATGTATACATTTTTCTTCCATTTTCTTGTTTTTTTTAAACGTAGATTAATGAATGACATATACTTGTGCAGATAAGTGAATTTTATTTTATTACAAGCTAACATAATGTGATAGAATAGATTAAGAAATGATAGCGAACAAAATCTGTTAATGTAGATCATTCTAAGTTAATTCAACAATGTAATAAATCATGGCGATGCTTTTGCGATACATGGTCAAACCGGACAGAAAACCTGACGCATACAGTGGCACTTGGTAGGTGTTAATGATAATAGAAGCAAAAACATAAAAGTGTGGCATATTTCATGAAAACAGAAACAGACAAGTGAAGAAAACAGAAACAGACAAGTGAAGAAAACAGAAACAGACAAATGAAAACAGCAACAGACAAGTGAAGAAAACAGAAACAGACAAGTGAAGAAAACAGAAACAGACAAGTGAAGAAAACAGAAAGAGACAAGTGAAGAAAACAGAAACAGACAAGTGAAGAAAACAGAAACAGATACGTGAAAATAGAAACAGACAAGTGAAAACAGAAACAGACAAGTGAAAACAGAAATAGACAAGTGAAAACAGAAACAGATAAGTGAAAACAGAAACAGATACGTGAAAACAGAAACAGATACGTGAAAACAGAAACAGACAAGTGAAAACAGAAACAGTCAAGTGAAAACAGAAACAGATAAGTGAAAACAGAAACAGACAAGTGAAAACAGAAACAGGCAAGTGAAAACAGAAACAGATAAGTGAAAACAGCAATAGACAAGTGAAGAAAACATAAACAGACAAGGGAAAACAGAAACAGACAAGGGAAAACAGAAACATACAAGGGAAAACAGAAATAGACAAGAGAAAACAGGAACAAACAAGTGAAAACAGAAACAGACAAGGGAAAACAGAAACAAACAAGTGAAAACAGAAAGCAAATTACCCATGATAAATATTAATAACAGAAATGTCTACTTCTTCAACCTCGTGATACAAAGTCTCTGTGTCCTAGTTTACCTAGAAAAAGAAAACATAAACTATCATTCGTTCGCCAGAAATAGAACACACTAAAATCTATTATAGATCCGGGATTTAGAACTACACTGCACTTACACGGAATAACTATCTTGCAAACGTCAAGCAGCTGCTAGGAGATAGTGAACCTGTTTCTGCCGTTCTAACCATTGATTCTGATTACAGAATTATATTGGTAGTACAATCCGTTGTTCTCTGTAGTGTAGAGGTTAGGTGGTCGTCTCTCGTGTCAAATGTAACCAATTCGCTCCTCGGGAGTCATTTGGATATTTTTCCGGAGATCCCTGATCTTAGTGTAGGTGAGATCGAGTTCCAAGTCCTACTGGAGACGGACGATAAAACGTTAATTCCGTAAAAGAACCCTTTGGCAGTTCAAAATCGAGAAGAGCAGGCTGAAAAGCCGCTGCCCAAGCAAAATTCATTAGAAAAAAATTTTAAAAATAAAATTCTTACATATTTCCCCATCTTCAAAAATTATATCGGGTTCCCCGCCGGAGCTACGGAGTTCATGCACTGCAGCTGACATCTTCCTCTGTAAGAAAGAGATCGGATCACATATGGTTACTCACCGAAGTGAAATGATGATGGTCCTATGAATAAATCAAACAAACTAGAATTTTGCCCTCGATCGCGCATCGATGAAGATTTAGAAATCACGAGTGTCCCGTGACATTTTTAGTATGCAAATACAAGTTAAGACAAAAACAATCTAAAATCAAATAAATTTTTTTGAAAAATCAAACATCCATTTATTTATGTTCTGACGTTCTAATTCATCGTTAGCATCCAAATGCCATCACATGGTTCAGTACACAAGATCAATTTAGTGACTAGATTTTCCACAACGCCTGACTGCAAGATCACTTTAGTGTCTCGTTTTGTACAACGCCTGACTGCAAGATCACTTTAGTGTCTTGTTTTTTCCCAACGTCTGGCCGCAAGATCACTTTAGTGTCTTGTTTTTTACAACGTCTGACCGCAAGATCACTTTAGTGTCTTGTTTTTTACAACGTCTGACCGCAAGATCCCTTTAGTGTCTCGTTTTGTACAACGTCTGACCGCAAGATCCCTTTAGTGTCTCGTTTTGCACAACGTCTGACCGCAAGATCCCTTTAGTGTCTCGTTTTGCACAACGTCTGACCGCAAGATCCCTTTAGTGTCTCGTTTTGTACAACGTCTGACCGCAAGATCCCTTTAGTGTCTCGTTTTGCACAACGTCTGACCGCAAGATCCCTTTAGTGTCTCGTTTTGCACAACGTCTGACCGCAAGATCCCTTTAGTGTCTCGTTTTGTACAACGTCTGACCGCAAGATCACTTTAGTGTCTTGTTTTTTCCCAACGTCTGGCCGCAAGATCACTTTAGTGTCTTGTTTTTTACAACGTCTGACCGCAAGATCACTTTAGTGTCTTGTTTTTTACAACGTCTGACCGCAAGATCCCTTTAGTGTCTCGTTTTGTACAACGTCTGACCGCAAGATCCCTTTAGTGTCTCGTTTTGCACAACGTCTGACCGCAAGATCCCTTTAGTGTCTCGTTTTGTACAACGTCTGACCGCAAGATCACTTTAGTGTCTCGTTTTGGACAACGTCTGACCGCAAGATCACTTTAGTGTCTCGTTTTGTACAACTTCTGACCGCAAGATCACTTTAGTGTCTTGTTTTTTACAACGTCTGACCGCAAGATCACTTTAGTGTCTTGTTTTTTACAACGTCTGACCGCAAGATCACTTTAGTGTCTTGTTTTTTCCCAACGTCTGATCGCAAGATCACTTTTCGAATGACTTAGAAAATATTCTTTGTTTTAATGTTACTTTGACGCAGTATCGTATTTGATGTTGCAGGTTAGTACTCGTTTTCGAACGTAAAGGTAAAAGATTACAAATGGATTCGATATTTTGTTATAACTGAATTCATATAAAACAGGGAACTTTAGGATAGAACGGGACGACGACAAATGGAACAAAAGATAAGGAGCAGAATGTGGCGATGGATAGGACACACACCGAGGAGACCCTCGGACATCATCACGAGACAGGTCCTCCTATGGAACCTCCAGGGTAATAGAGGTTGGGGAAGATCAAAGAACACCTGGAGACGTTAGTTGAAGACAGAATGCAAGAAAATGAGGAGAGAATGTAGATATCTGGAAAATATGGCATTTTGGATTTGAGGGCATGGTTGTGCACCTATGTATCTATAGGGGCGAAAGGTGAAGAAGCAGAAGAATTTATATCAAAATACGTTTACTCTCTCTCTCCCTCTCTCTCTCTCTCTCTCTCTGCATTATAACCGGGATTGGTGCATAGGCCCTTAACCAACTCGTGCCAAGTCTTCCTATCTCTAGCTATCTCCTGCAGCTCCTCCAGCTCTTCTTTATATTGTTGATCTCTGCCACTAAATCTCGTTTCCATGTATTGTTCATGTTTACTCTATTTACTTTTAATTTTTTTAACCAAAAATTGACGACACTAGTTTGAGAACCTATCACAAACTTTGTTCCAAAATAAATTTTTCTAAAGTCTCCTGTATCCATTGAATCTGGACCCATCTAATAATCGTGAACCCTTTCCCACCATAATTAGTTTGATATTTAGATTAATTTATATTACAATATCTACTGAAATAGGCAGTACACTGACTTTGTGTCATTTTTTTAAAATACCGCGAGCCAGTATAGTGACTTAGAAGACCGAATGGGTTAAGGTTCCAAAATAATTCTACTCTCACTGTGGAATTGAACTCTAACAACGCACTTATGAAGCGAGTTCACTTATCACTATGCTCTCATAAGTATATATGCACAGGTCCAATCTTGGAGGCTGTATATCTGTTAACAAGAGGAAATATGGAGTTTTAAGAACGCCAGGGGAAGTAACCGAGCAAATGAATATGATCATGTAAGAACGTCAAGGGAAGTAACCGAGAAAATGAATATGATCATGTAAGAACGTCAGGGGAAGTAACCGAGGAAATGAATATTATCATGTAAGAACGTCAAGGGAAGTAACCGAGCAAATGAATATGATCATGTAAGAACGACAGGGGAAGTAACCGAGGAAATGAATATGATCATGTAAGAACGTCAGGGGAAGTAACCGAGCAAATGAATATGATCATGTAAGAACGTCAGGGGAAGTAACGGAGGAAATGAATATGATCATGTAAGAACGTCAAGGGAAGTAACCGAGCAAATGAATATGATCATGTAAGAACGTCAGGGGAAGTAACGGAGGAAATGAATATGATCATGTAAGAACGTCAAGGGAAGTAACCGAGAAAATGAATATGATCATGTAAGAACGTCAGGGGAAGTAACCGAGGAAATGAATATTATCATGTAAGAACGTCAAGAGAAGTAACCGAGCAAATGAATATGATCATGTAAGAACGTCAAGGGAAGTAACCGAAGAAATGAATATGATCATGTAAGAACGTCAAGGGAAGTAACCGAGCAAATGAATATGATCATGTAAGAACGTCAGGGGAAGTAACCGAGCAAATGAATATGATTATGTAAGAACGTCAGGGGAAGTAACGGAGGAAATGAATATGATCATGTAAGAACGTCAAGGGAAGTAACCGAAGAAATGAATATGATCATGTAAGAACGTCAGGGGAAGTAACCGAACAAATGAATATGATTATGTAAGAACGTCAGGGGAAGTAACCGAGCTAATGAATATGATCATGTAAGAACGTCAGGGGAAGTAACCGAGCTAATGAATATGATCATGTAAGAACATCAGGGGAAGTAGCCGAACAAATGAATATGATCAATAAATAGTCAGTGAACAAGTATTATAAGGCTTGCGGAAACAAATATATTACCAAACACAGGATTCGAACCATGAACCCTAATTTGTATGGCACTCATTGCCTAGCCCTACAATATGAAAGTTGTTGAGAACACAACCAGCTAGCTCAACTGTGTTTCGTTATTTATAAAGTCACCACACTACCTTCATTCTTGAAAGATACTAACCACACTTTGTCTGTTTTTTCTTCTATTAAGTTGTTGCCTGGCAGGACTTATCGCCTCTTCCTCCTCGATGTCTGCTCACTGTATACCTCTATACCTCATTCTGACGGACTTCAAGCTCTCCAGTTTTTTCTCGACAGGAGAACTAACCCTCTTGTCTCCACCTCGATTCTCCTTCGCCTTGCAGAACTAGTTCTCACTCTCAACTCCTTTCAGTTCAATGACCAGTTCTTCGAACAGATTAGTGGGGTCGCCATGGGTACTAAAATGGGACCCAGCTATGCTTGTCTATGCATGGGTCATCTTGAACACTTAGTATGGAACACCTATGATGGCCTTCTTCCGTCCGTGTATCATAGATACATCGATGATTGTATTGGAGTTACAGATATGTCTGAAGCCGATTTGTCACGCTTCATTACCTTCATCAATGCCTTCAATCCTGCTATTCGGTTCACCTCTCACATCTCTACCTCCTGTGTCAATTTTCTTGACATCACTATCACCATCAGCCTATCCACTATCACTACATCAGTATACTACAAGCCTACTGATACACATAGCTTTCTTCTGTATACCTCTTCCCATCCCCAGGCTTGTCGTGACTCTTTACCTTTCTCTCAACTCTTACGCCTTCGTCGCCTCTGCAGCGAGGACGACGATTTTCTTGATAGAGCTCATGAGATGCTTGATTTCTTCCGCCAGCGCCTATACCCGGAGAATGTGCTTACATCTGCCATGCATCGGTTTCAGCTAATTGCTCGCCAGGAGGCCCTCTCTCACATACTTAGAACCCCCAATTCTGACAGGGTTAAACTTATCTTAACTTTCCACCCTCATAGTTCCCTGGTGAAAAGGTCTTATTCCATCATCTCCCTATTCTTCAGTCTGATCCTGAGACACGTTCAGTCTTCCAACACTATCCTTTGGTGGCGTACAGATGGGACAGAAGCCTCAAGGATTTGTTGGTACACAGTCGCCTCAAGCCTAACATCCAGAGTCACTTTGGCACCATCCAATGTGGCCGTCGGCGCTGTAATACATGTGCATATGTAATACAGACCCGTACTGTCTCTTTTCCAAAAGCTACCTATACCATTCAAGACAGTTTCACGTGTGAGTCCCGCAATATCATCTATGCTATCACCTGCAAACGATGCCATAAGGCCTATATTGGTGAAACCGGTAAGAGGCTCAGTGACCGATTCGCCCAACACTTACGCGATATTCGCCAATGCTCTGTGACTCCTATGGCCACTCATTTCAATGATACTGGCCATTCAGGAGTTGACGATGTCCAGGTCACAGCCATCCGATCATGTTCCTCCGATGATCGCAGTCGATTCGCCTTGGAGAACCGTTTTATTTCATTCTATGGCACTTTGCGACCTCTTGGACTCAACGCATTACATTCCTATGCTTCTTAGTACTGTCTTATCTCGTGCCTTGTTATCTATATGTATGTTTGCTCCATATATGTGTCATTTATCCACTATATTGTTTATTGTTCCTCTCCTTTTCCACTTTCGGTTTTTGTGTTGCACTCATTTCGTTGTTCGTTTTTATTCCCAGATTTTCATCAGATAGGTTTATGTTTCCACATGTAATCGTCCATTTGTAGTGTTCCTCGAAATTCGTCATTCTTGTTGTATTGTTTGCTTGATAAAGGCCTTTTGGTCGAAACGTTGCTGTTTATCGTCACTGTTTATGTATTTTGTAAAACTGTAGTACTTTGTTTTTACGTGTTTACCTATTTTTCCAAGTTTTACTGCAGTCTCCACCCTTTTTCGATAAAAAACTTACAGTGTTCTATCAAACACTTATAAAAACCGACCCCCATTTAGAAGGTATTTTGATTTTCCTGTCTGAGCTAGTCGGACTTATGTTGCTGGAGACACGATCAGACCATCCATCTTTTTCTCCCTCTGTCTTCCACGATCTCTCCTTCCCTGAATTTTACCTGTTGTCACCAAATGTTCGAAACCTCCTCGATCCGTACATCAACATTATTGCACAGACTAACTAACACACTAAAGACAAACCGATTAACATATATATTATATACTATTCTTGTTCTCACCTCTCAGGTAAGATCATTGCCAGAGTCACTGTTAAACAAAGAAGTAAAATTATGAAATTAACATAAAATAATCCTTCAGCTTATATAAACAAATATTCGACATATGAGGTAGGTATTGAGGTAAAAAAAAATCCAGATAAATAAATAGTTCAGTTATACCTGCTTTCTTGTTTACCAATTGCTCAGGTGAAGAGAAAATATACCAGGTATATTTATATGAAACTATGTCAGAACATATTCATTTGTACATTTGAAATGAACGTTCATATTCAGAGCAGAGGCGTAACCCAAGAAGGTAGTGCCCGGAGCAAATATTAACACTGTCACCCATTAGGAGGCAGTGCTATACAATTTTGGTTACATTCGTACATTAATGCTAAAACTATGGTGATTTTATATTATAAAAAATTAATGGAACTCTTTCTATACCTCGAGGTATATCATCATCATCATCAAAATCCTTGTCCTGAGCAGAACTTCGCATAACAGTCCTTCGGAATTTCTTCGGGGAAAAGCCCACTGTGGAATTGAACCCGGGTGGAGTTGTTATTGTTTTTATATTTTGTAAAACTACAGTACTTTGTTTTTACGTGTTTCGCAATTGAACACGGCCCCTAGCCACTGTCATTTTTAAAACTCTGTTCACTGTTAACTTAGTTCACTGGAATATGTCTTGTTCTCTCAATAAGCCCTCATTTGTGATCCTATATTTGATTATTCATTTTGCTTGCTTATGTGATACCATACATACGTACCTTTGTCCTAAAATGCCTATTTATTAAATATCCGCAGCTTCCCTCGGTTTTCCCCGATCTGATCTAAATCACTCTGACCACCTCAGATTTGAAGGTTTCCAAATATCACCTGATCCTATCATACTACCTCAGTCCCTATATTCTGCGCCGACACCAGTTGATGAATGTTTGCAATTTATAATAACTATCTTTAGAAATTAGCGCCCAATGAGTCACCCACATGCATGAACCTTGTAGAAACACCTCTGTCTAAACGTAAAAGATTAGGCATAAAATAACTTTAAATGTGAGGCTTTTCAACCAAATGGTTCTTATTGTAAACATTCACATCTGCTGTAGATTTCTTCATGCACAAGAAAACACAAATGAATAGAGAGCTTCAATGGCAAGGTAAACCATAATGGGAGACGCAGCCTTGCAGAAAACTCAATAAGAAATGCTCACAATTTTTCTGTTCAGCTTTTTTTATTTCTTTCATGAGAAAGTTACTTATTCTGCAGTGTCAGCTTTTTTTTATCGACGATCGGTGCATTTAGGTAGAGCATCGTTCTTCTTCTTTGAGCGCCGCATATCGATCACTAGTTAAACCACTCTTTGTGATGTGTATGTCATCCGAACCTAAGAGCGATTGTATGTTGTGCCATGTATGTATGTGGTCTTATTCGTCTTTTCTTTGACGTGGTTTTTCCACTGTCTTGTTAAATGTCCATGATTCACACAGATATGTTGCCACTGGGAATGTATCCATGCTCTTAATATTCTAATTTTTGTTTTCGTATCAGTTCCGTTCCATAGTTATAAGTTGTTTAATTTTTTGTAAAGCCATGTTTGTTCTTTTTCCGATCCAGAGGCACTTGAGCTTTCAGCTCTTCGGCTCGGTGCCATGGACATCGTAACCCTTCGGTTCGGTGCCACGAACACCGTGAATCTGGGGAACCTGTGGCTTTTCTGCCAGCCCGCAGAATTGAACCCGCACTCACAGAGGGCTAGTCACCCGCAGTCCAACGCGCTACGAACACGCCTGGCAGGCGGGCCGTTTGTTCTTTTAATTTCCTTCATCCTATTTCCATCTGTTGTTAGCAGTGAACCAAAATATTCAAAACCGTTCACATTTTCTATTTTCTCTCCGTTGATAAAAATATCTTTTGTCATGTTTGTTTTATCCATTGTCATTATTTTTGTTTTTGTCACATTGAGATATAGATTTTGTCACATTGAGATATAGATTTTGTCACATTGAGATATAGATTTTGTCACATTGAGATATAGATTTTGTCACATTGAGATATAGATTTTGTCACATTGAGATATAGATTTTGTCACATTGAGATATAGATTTTGTCACATTGAGATATAGATTTTTTTTTTCGCTTTACAAACAGAAGGGATTTACAAACAGAAACGCCCAATTGTATAGTACAACATTTACTCAGTTTTACTGTAGCGTAGCATCAGATCTGATCGAGCGTAAGTAAAGCTATCAGAACTGAATCCTGTTCATCAATTTAAACAAACTAGTATATTACTGTATAGCGTCCAATGTCATGACACGAGTATGTTCGCTAAATATTCTACTCGCAAACATGATTGGACACCCAACCCTGGTGTCTCCAACGCTCTTGATCTCTACATCAAGAATACTTTACACGATATTGGACTGCTCCACCCCAAACGCCTAGGGCATTCTAACATGTCTCCGTCCGAGTTCCGTGCTCTATCACACCTCCGTCGACGTGATGACATTGTTATCAAACCCGCCGATAAAGGCGGTGCAATAGTGGTATGGAGCAAAGAACTATACCTTCAGGAAGGCCGCAACCAATTACTTGACACCCAATTCTATAAAACTAGTTCTTCTGATGTAACACTATCTAACAATAGTAAAGTCCGTACAGTAATTAAGAACTTAATTGCCTCTAACGACCTTCCTACCGGCGCATCATCACTTTGTGTCATCGATAGCTGTTTAGGAAAACCCGCCTTTATATGCTCCCCAAAATTCATAAACTGAACAATCCGGGTAGGCCCATCGTTTCTGCTTGCTCTTGTCCTACGGAACATATCTCCGAATTTCTTGATAGTATCTTCAATCCTATAGTCACCACACTACCTTCATTCTTGAAAGATACGAACCACACCTTGTCTGTTTTTTCGTCTATTGAGTTGTTGCCTGGCAGGACTTACCGTCTCTTCCTCCTTGATGTGTGCTCATTGTACACCTCCATACCTCATTCCGACGGACTTCAAGCTCTCCAGTTCTTTCTTGACAGGAGAACTAACCCACTTGTCTCCACCTCGGCTCTCCTTCGTCTTGCAGAACTAGTTCTAACTCTCAACTCCTTTCAGTTCAATGACCAGTTCTTTGAGCAGATCAGTGGGGTCGCCATGGGTACTAAAATGGGACCCAGTTATGCTTGTCTATTCATGGGTCCTCTTGAGCACCTAGTATGGAATTCCTATGATGGCCCTCTTCCGTCTGTGTATCATAGATACATTGATGATTGTATTGGCATTACCGATATGCCTGAAGCCGATTTGTCACGCTACATCAATTTCATTAATGTCTTCAATCCGGCTATTCGGTTTACATCTCACATCTCTACCTCTTGTGTCAACTTTCTTGACATCACTATCACTATCAGCCTATCCACCATCACTACATCAGTATACTACAAGCCTACTGATGCACATAGTTTCTTCTTTATACCTCTTCCCATTCCCAGGCTTGTCGTGATTCTTTACCATTCTCTCAACTCTTGCGCCTTCGTCGCCTCTGTAGCGAGGACGACGATTTTCTCGATAGAGCTCACGAGATGCTGGATTTCTTTCGTAAGCGCTTATACCCAGATAAGGTGCTTGCTTCTGCTATGCGGCGCGTTCAGCAAATTTCTCGCCAGGAGGCTCTCTCTAACCAGCATAGAACTTCCAATTCTGACAGGGTGAAACTTGTCTTAACTTTCCACTCTCATAGTTCCCTTGTGAAGAAAGTCTTATTCCGTCATCTCTCCATTCTTCAGTCTGATCCTGAGACACGTTCAGTCTTCCAACACTATCCTTTGGTGGCGTACAGACGGGACAGAAGCCTTAAGGATATGTTGGTTCACAGTCGGCTCAAGCCTAACATCCAGAGTCACTTTGGCACCATCCAGTGTGGCCGTCGGCGCTGCAACACTTGTGCTTATGTAATACAGACCCGCACGGTGTCTTTTCCAAAAGCCACGTTCGTTGTTGAAGACAGTTTTACGTGCGAGTCCCGTAATATTATCTATGCCATTATCTGCAAGCGGTGCAACAAGGCCTATATTGGGGAAACCGGCAGGAGACTCAGTGGCCGATTCGCCCAACACTTGCGCGATATACGCCAATGCTCTGTGACCCCTGTAGCTACCCATTTCAATGATACTGGCCATTCAGGAGCTTGCGATGTCCAGGTCACAGCCATCCGATCATGTTCCTCTGATGATCGTAGTCGATTTGCTCTGGAGAATCGGTTGATTTCTTTGTATGGTACCTTGCGACCACGCGGGCTCAACGTATTACATTCTTATGCTTCTTAGTACTTTCTCTTCCCATGCTTTGTAATCTATATGGGTATATGTTGCATGTATTCAAGTTATATATTTACTAGATGTTTCATTGTTTCTTTTCCGTTCTATTTCTAGTTTTTATGTGTGTTTTTGTGTTACATTTATTTCGTTATTCGTTTTTATTCCAGATTTTCCTTAGATACGTTGGTATTTGGTCGTCCATTTGTGTTTCATTTTAATTTGTCACTCCTGTTTGTTCGTTTGCTTGATAAAGGCCTTGTTGGTCGAAACGTTGCTGTTTATCGTCACTGTTTATGTATTTTGTAAAACTATAGTACTTTGTTTGTACGTGTTTCACTATATTACTGTAGCGTCCTATAATTTTTTTATTTTTTTCATTGCATACAATCTACAAACTATAAGTTAGTACATACGCTGAGCAGGGCGTCCGCATACATTTTTCCTGCGAGGACAAAATGCTAAAAAAAAAAACATTTAGTTGAAAATTTACTACGCGGAAATTGGAACCAAATTTGCATAACACTGTTTTATAAAAATTATTTTTCCATGGTGGTGGTGGGGAGGGAGAGGAGAGAATGGGGCACTTGCCCTCCTTATCTTGTTTAGTTTAGTCGTCGGATCATCATCACTGCACAACGAACCAATGATTCTATAAGTGCTCCGATCTCCTCTTCAGTATGTCTCTCAGAGTGGGGGCGATTAACGACAACGGTTCTTTGTTTGTTTACTATGCGTCTTTGGTTTTCAACATAGGGCTCTTGTCTAGCCATACCATATTTGACTTGGTATTCTAGCAGTCTTATTAGTGTTGTAGATTCACCACTATTACTTGAATCATACGTTCTCTTTCCCTTAGGGATTGATTACCTAAACATATGGACGCCTATAACGCTGAGTAAGATAAAAACGTTATTTAGATTGCTTAGTCACGTTTAATCTATCAGCATATGTAGCATGAACACAAAATAAGGCCGACCGGCCAAAGTTTAATGTAGCTCTATAATAGAACTAACCATTAGTCTAATGTAGTGATTCTCAAACGGTAACTTGCTGATCCTCAGAGAGTTTTAAATGAATGGATGTCGGTTCAAATACATGCTTCTTCTTCTGCATTCTTCGCCCCTAGGGAGGCATAGGTTCACAACCAAGGCCTTCCCAGCCTGCCTATATAAAGGGCCATTTTTCCAGATCTCTCCACTCTCTTCCCATTTTTTTTCATTCCGTCTCCAGGTGTTCCTTTGTCTACCTTACCTCTATTTCCCTGGGGGTTCCATCTGAGAGTCTGTCTCGTGATGCTGTCAGGGGTTTCCTCAGTGTGTGTTCTATCCATCGCCACCTTCTGCTCCTTATCTCTTGTTCCACCTGCTGTAGTCCTGCTCAGTTCCTCAGTTCCTTGTTTGTGGTTTTGTCATACCACCGCAGATGAAGTATCCTGTGTAGACATAAATTGATAATTGTCTGCAACTTAAATACATGAAATTGAAGTTGAATGCTCTATCAGTTCTGAAAGACATAATAAATGTTGTTGAGTTGTGGATATACAGAAGAATATGTTGTATTTTATGGACAGAAAAACAGACAAATTCTAGAAAAATGTGTTATAAACAAAGAAGTGTAAGGAGAAAGAAAAATCAAGCCAAAAAAAATATTTAGGACACATAAAAAAGACATGATACACTGATGAAAACCTTATTAGAGGGAACAGCTAAGGGACGATAAGCTAGTGGAAGATCGAGACTCAAGTGGGTTGGTGTGGGGAACAGAAAATGAACAAATTACATCCTGTCAAAGTGCACCATCAAGGCAGGAGACAGGTGATGTTGGAGACTTTGATGCGGAGATGAAAATTGTGGCATATCCTTCACAGTACGTAGCAATCAACCACAGTAAACGATTCGTTGATTTTCTGGGCACCACTTATACGTTTAATAGTTTGTTATTGCTTTCTGAACGGTGATGTCTACTTTTTCGTAAAAATTCATTCATGAACACAAATTTGCTTCCAAAATATCCGATGCGAAGCTTGAACCAGGTACGCTTAGGTTGTATTTGAACTCGTTACAGCTTAAGCTACAGGGTCCCATATTCCAGGATGCGGAGATAGCAACTCATAATGTGTAGGAATGTGTCAGATACCGGACACCTAACATAGGACAAGAAGGCATTTAGAACTGATGTTATGTGAGTTACGTGTCCACAGGGACAGGAGTGATAATGATGATAATGAGCGTGATAATGTTGGAGAGGTTGATGGCAATGATGATGATGAAGATAGAGATGATGATGATAATGATAGTGATGATGATGCTGACGGAATAATGATTATTGGAATAATGATGATGATGATGATGATGACGATGATGGAGATGATGATGATATAGCTAATGGATGGGTTACTCACCGGTGACTTATGTGCGGTCACCTTATCGGGTCCCACCCCCACCCACCCCGCCCCACCCCCACCCCACCCCGCCTCTGGTCTGGCTTTGACTTTAAGTCTGTCCGGCTTGGTTAGACCTGTCAGGAATTAGACTCCCACTAACATAACCTGAAAGATCATCAAAACACATAAACCCTACAACCCCGATCAATAAATCAAGTGCCATGCCTGCCGGCGTAGGTGATCATGTCTATCCACGACTCTCTCCCCATGGTGCAGCTAATCAGCTCTGAAGTCGATCTTTTATCGAACCACTATGTCAGGCCATCCAATATCTTCTTCCTCTGCTGTCTTCCACGATCTCTCCTTCCATGAATTTTACCTGCAGCCACTAAATGTTCTAAACCTTCCATTCGCATTATATACCTGAAGAGCCTTGTTGCCGTATTCTTATTATTTTGATAAGGTTTCTTTGTGTGAAGGCCTGATTTAAAACATCATCATTTGTTTACTTCGCTGTCCATGTAATTTCCAGCATTCTTCTGTAAAACCACATTTCTGTGAATTCCAATGATAGTATTGATTGCGTGTTCATTCTCCATGATACGCTACCATACATAAGCATTGTATTGATTGCGTGTTCATTCTCCATGATACGCTACCATACATAAGCATTGTATTGATTACTTGTTCATTCTCCATGATACGCTACCATACATAAGCATTGTATTGATTACTTGTTCATTCTCCATGATACGCTACCATACATAAGCATTGGCTCAATCATGGTCCTCGGTAACATAAGACCGACTAGTTCAGACGGGAAAATAAACATTCCTGTTTAATTGGGAGGGGGGTCGGTGGCTTGTTTTTGTGTATGTATGATAGAACACTGTAAGCTTTTTTGTGTAATTGTACTCAATTATATGACTCCATGGTTATTTATGGATGAAAAATATTAATAATACTGATATTCCTTAGTGTTAAACTGAACTTGTTACGTAATATAACCTTGATTTAGTATGTTGTTTTAGAAATGAATTCGTCTTTATACAATAATACTGAAGTGGGAGGTCAAAAGACGTTGTGATATTTTTTCCTAGAATTTTTACAAGAGCCCGCCGGCCGTATGTTATCGGAGGGCACTCAGTATAGCACTGGAGCACTGTTTTCGCAATGTCATTGGTAGTGAATTCACTCAAAATGTAGCCAACCACGATAAGGTAGGCTAGTGTCAACAATTATATTTTGAGAATCGCTGAACTAGTAGACAGTTCAACAAACGTAACATGACATAATTTCTGACCTCTTTAGCAGTTACAGTGTTTTGTTAACCTTGATAAAAAAACAAGCAAGTACGACAGGTATAACCATCTTCATTTTCATACAGGCATTTTCGTTTGACAATAACACATTCTCAGCAGGAGACTATAAATTGTGAGTAAACTGTAATCTGCGTGTTCTTGTAGGTTTACCAGACAGTTGTCCGGGACAGTCCCGGTTTCTCACTTGCAACATCTGGCAACCCTACCTCATGTATTGTTCTATTGTTGTATTTTAGAAATATGTGTTGGTTCGTTTGATGTATAAATCATATTTTTTTTGCATGATAGATGCCCACAAAATTTAATATTTTTCATTGATTGATTGATTGATTTGATGATTGATTGATTGTTCTATAGGACCGTTATTATTGCACTTCTATAGCACAACTGCTAGATTGCAAGAGCTTGGATTGAAGATTGAAGCACCAGAAAAGAACAGCACAACAGGTGCATGACTAGGCCTCATCAATCAATATCCGCCCATGTTTTTCTATGGCTCTCAAAGGGAGCAAAGAACAGTAAAACTGCGACCTACAAGGCATGTCGTAAGAGACGACTGAGGTAAGAACATATGGAAGCTATCCTAGTAAATAAGAAACGTCGCAGAAATCGGATGTGCTGGCCTACTTGTAGGCGCATAACTGACACAACGTACAATCGCTCTTAGGCTCAGATCACATACAAATCACACATAGTGGTTGACAAGTGGTTGATATGGAGCGTTCGAAGAAGAAGAAGAAGAAGAAGAAGTAAAATTTGTTAATTTTATGAAATTTATATCCATTGAATGAAAATGTGAACAAAATATAATTTGGCCATAATGTGTTTTATATTTAATCTTTTATTTTTTCTTGCTAATATAACACAGTAATATACCTGTAAGATTGGCAATAGCAATCAAGAAGTTAAATATAATGAAGAAGATGTGGTAAAGCAACAGCAAAATACTAAAATTAAAAATATTGAGAGCATGCATTTTCCCAGTGGCTACTTATGGTTGCGAATCATGGACTATTACACAAAAATTAAGAACGAAAATCCAGTCCTTCGAAACTAAAATGCTACAGAAAGATCCTACGAATACCATGGACAGAAAAAGAAAGAACACACATGTCCTGAAAGAACTAAATATTAAAGATAATTGGCTGATAAACAACATACTATACAGAAAAATTACATACTTTGGTCACATCAAGCGTCACGATGGCCTGGAAAGAACAATACTAGAGGGCAGGGTCCCAGGACGCATAGGCAGAGGCAGACCAAGAAGAAGATGGCTACAAGATATTAAAGAAACCATCGAAGAAGTGGGTGAACTGGCAAGAGACAGAGCGAATTTCAGATGTGCTGCAAAGAGAGCAACGTCCTATAAAGGATACGCACCTTGATGATGAATATACCTGTCCTTATCCCTAACGACAGTTTACTCAATATTTATTAGTTAATCGATTGATTGATAGGACTCTCAGTATTACACTTCGGTGAGTAACCATGTGTGCTCCGATCTCTTTCTTCACATGAAAATCGCAACAGCAGTGCAAGAACTCCGTAGCACCGAGACAATTAAATCGTGGAATGCAAGTACAAATATAAGTTAATAATCTGTGTTTTAAATATAGAGAAAAAAAAAAGTTTTAAAAGATCGTTTCTTGGAAAAGGTGTTTGATTAATGTGACGGACAAACACTAGGACGCTGTTTGTGAGAAATACAGTATAGTGAGCTATTGACCTCGTTTGCTTTACCTTAATCTCTATTTATAGTTTGACATTTGTGTAAATAACCTCAATTTGAAGATGTAAATAAATAATCAAAGTTTAATTTTTATTTTTTCTTCTCTTTGGAAGCAAGTCACGTGCCTAATTCCAAGTTAGAAATGGTAAACAATTCGAACAGACACACACACACTAAAAGCTACACACTTGCATTTTATATAGAGATTACTGTTGTCATAAATTGTTACATTTCATCTTGTTCTCGTCGACAGACTCATTCTAATATGACAGCTGAAGATCTATGGGCCCCGTTCGCTCAGAAATATAAGATTCACGAGGAGTCCTTGGAATATGTCAGACTTATGTTAGCAGGAGGTGTCAAGACTTATTCCGAGCTTGGCGTCGAGAACGTCAGAAAGTTGGCCGAGAGCCGCTCATTGCTACTTGCAGGACAAATTGATTTTGATGGTGAGGATGTTGAAATAATCGTTCCCTCACCTTACACTTCAGAGGGTATTCCTATATCCGTGTACAAACCATCATCTCGTCCTGATGTCCCAGCCATCTGGGTCTACTTCCATGGAGGTGGTTTTGTTATTTGCAACAGAAAAACCCACGAAACTACAGCTAAGATTTTAGCAAGAGATTCCGGAGCGATTGTTATCAATGTTGAGTATCGTCTCCTACCTGATGCTGATGCTCCATACGCACCTTTTGAAGACGCGGAGGTGGTCACCAAATGGGTGCTGGAAAACAAAGAGATCGTTGGTGGGAAGCTCAACAGTAAAGTTGGTGTAGGAGGAGATAGTGCTGGGGGTCAGATTGCTATAGGAGTCACTAATGAAATACCCAACATAGATTTTCAAATCTTGATATATCCATTAGCAGACACCACATTGTCTAACGAAAGTGTGCAAGAGTTCAAGAAGGTTCCAGGACTAAACGAAGATGCTCTGAAATTTTTTTATGAAAACAGTTTGCTTCACATGCCTGACTATCAGACCAACCCAAGAGTAAACGGGATGATAAGAACCAATACTGTGTCGTCACCACCAGCTTTAATTATCTTGGCAGAGTTAGATCCCTTAGTTGGATGTGGAATAGAATACACAGAAAAACTTCGTGCAGCTGGGGTTAAAGTTCAGCTAGAGATCATCAAGGAAGTCCCTCATTCTTTTTTCACTCTCAGAAACGTGTACAAAACGAAATCTCCCGAAGCATACAATCACATCGTTAAGTATATTAAACAGTTCCAGTAGATGATATCTTGACAGTTCACATCGAGAAACGCAGGCTGGAAAGCTGCTGCATGGTCAAAATTCATTAAAAAGATTAAAACAATCACATTCCTACAAAATTGTTTCACCATCTCCTAAATTACATTTACAGGAGCTCGTGCACTGCTGCTAAGATCTTCTTGTGTAAGAAAAATATCCAAACACACATGGTTACTCACCGAAGTGCAATGTAAGAAAGAGATTGGAGCACACATGGTTACTCACCGAAGTGCAATGTAAGAAAGAGATTGGAGCACACATGGTTACTCACCGAAGTGCAATGTAAGAAAGAGATTGGAGCACACATGGTTACTCACCGAAGTGCAATGGTGATGATCATATCAACCAATCAATCAATCTTGTATTTTGAAGAAAAAAAATGACCAGCAACTGGTTTAAAAAGTAAACAGTTTACCGTAAATGAGATGAAGCGTAACGACCAGCTTGTGTGTGTGTCCATGTGAGTTTGTGAAAAGTTCCTAGTTTTTAAGCAGCCCTCATGCAAAACAAAGCCGATTTACTCAAATGGAAATTTCTGAAAATTATTCTTCTTAAGTTACGGGACCCTTGCTATGATACAGAGAGACAGCACCGTGAGGGGCATAAGCAGCAGAATCAAAATCACAACCGTATGTTATTTTAAAGAAAAAACACTTAAAAGCTTCATTTCGCAGACTTGCATCATACTGAGAAAATATAACGCACCGTCCTGCTTGCGTTCCACTCTAGTTAGATTAAGTGAGATTCGTTTTTAAAAACAGAAAACTCACGAATACAATGCATTACTTTGCTTTTGTCTATATTGATGTTCGTGTTGTAATCGTCTCATCATGATGTATATAATGGACAGAGAAGAGAACAAATAGATCTTCTATCCAGAAAAAAACTCAAAATCAAAGAAAACGGACTGATGTTACAAATAAGAATAAGAAACGAAGGGTTAGAGAAGAGACCATTATGGAAGGAGGCATCCCAGCAAAGAGGAGAAGATGAAGACCACGGAAGATGGAATTAGGATATAGCTGATGGTTTGAGCATGATGACTGCAGAGGCAGGACATCTGGCATATGAGAGAGAGAAATTCCGAAGGACTGTTAAGGTGGGAAAGTTGTGCTCAGGACAAACTATTTCATGATTTGATATTTAATAGTAGCATTTTGACTGGAGTCTGTTAATATGTTGTTATATCTGGTCTTCTGTTGATGATATGATTACCTGATCATGCGCAAAAAAACCAGTTCATTTAGTAAGTCCCAAAAGATGTCCTTTTCAGTTTTGTTAGTTAATTTACAGATATGGTTGACATATGTATACAGTCTTCTACAACAGAACATCAGGAAAGAATGTGAGAGGAAGACCACGAAAAAATATAGATAGATGGCATAGCAGTATCCTGAAGAAAAAAAAACAGCAAAGATTTCTATCGCCCAAACCACTAGAACAACACAAGACAAAAACCCTAATAAAACCGTAACAAAAACCACGACACTGGGCAACAACCCGATAACAATGTGACGACAAAAGAAGAAGCAGAGTCGTTGCTTATTAACTAGAATCATTTATTGTATTGTTATATCTGTTCTTCTGTTGATGATATGATTGCCTGATCTTCGGCAAAAAAACAGTTCATTTAGGAAGTCCCCAAAGCTGTCCTTTTCAGTTTTGTTAGTTAATTTATAGATATGCTTCTTCTTCTGCGATCATCTTCTTCTATGCGACTACTCCGGTATGTGTCATAAACAGTGCGATGCGCTTGAGGTCTTCACATTTCCCCATAGTTTGTTCTGAAGGGTTGTTTAATATGGCCAGATTTCCATTCTCACGATGCTCAGGTTGGGTCAGTTTTGCAGGATGTGCTCTGGTGACTGCTTCGGTGCTCAACATGTGCACGCACCGAGTCCATGAGACCCGTTCTATGAAGGTGTTCTCTGAGACCGCAGCGTCCCGTTGTCTGAAGACTGGGGTCTGCGCTTTTCTGTTTAGTGTATTTATACTGTAGTGCTCTGTGTCTTGACATATGTGATACATGTATGTGATAATTATATGTACTAAATAAAGCAAATCAGAATGCGATATATGTGTGTAATTATGATATTCTAGAACTGGTCAGAATGGAAATAAATTACTCGTAATTCCAAATTAATTCATGATGTAGAATTTGATTTTCTTCAGATGTTTTTTACTCGGAATAAAAATATTGATCCATTCAGGAATTGAGTGTTGTTAACTTAAACTATTCTCAAATTATCTATGTTATGTTATGTCATGTTATGTTATGTTATGCGATCGATAATGGCACATTGAGCATTCCCATTCGTGCTCTGTCTTCCCTGTAGCAGTCATTCTAACATCCATTTGCTCACCGTACCCGTGAGAAATTGATTAGTATACCTTCTCTCTCCACCATGAAGACGACACTGTCTGGAATTTCCAGACTTAACTTCTAATTCTCGCACTCGTTCCATTGTCTAAGACTCGTCCACATCGCATAAATAAGATCGTACCGCATTTATGACATCGGCTCTGTCCATACTTCTGCTCGCTTGAATCAGGGCATTGTTTGCAAGAAAGTCAGCACGCTCGTTACCCTGCACTCCAACATGTCCAGGTGTGTACAGCAAAGTTATTTTCTTGAGAAGTGATCTCTGGATGCTGTCCACCCATTCCACGCGAATACCAGCAAAAATACGCTTCTTAAACGGCAAACATAACCAATACAATTAGACAGTTTCAGTTTGGAATATCGTCAATGCATTCCGGACATGTCAATAGGTGCTCCGATCTCCTTCATAATATCTCCAACAGCATACAGCCACTGACCGTACCAGTTCGATGTTGATTGATGAGCCTAATCATATACCTGTTGTGCTGTTCTTTTCTGGTGACTCCAATCTTCAATCACAGCTCTTGCAATCTAGTAGTTGACGTAGATTGATTTTAATGAAAATTTCCGGTCACACTCTATGAGGGCGTTCAAAATATCAGCTCTATCCATTGGCCAGCCACACTCTACGAGAGCGTTCAAAATATCAGCTCTATCCATTGGCCGTCCACACTCTACGAGGGCGTTCAAAATATCAGCTCTATTCATTTATTGGTCACACTCTACGAGTGCGTTCAAAATGTCAGCTCTATCCATTGGCTGACCACATTCTAAGAGGGCGTTCAAAATGTCAGCTCTATCCATTGGCTGGCCACATTCTACGAGTGCGTTCAAAATATCAGCTCTATCCATTGGCTGGTCTCCTGGTATGACAATTAGACAACCAATCCATAAAATGAAAATATGTGACTAAAAAGAAAAACGAAATAAATCCGAAAAACTAGGAATGGGAAGAAGAAGAATATTACGAGTATATCTGTATATGGTGCCTTGTGACCTCATGGAGACGCTACATTCAAATACTACTTAATACTGTCTCTTCTAATGCTCCATAATATATGTGTATATGTTAAATGTATATATTCTATATACTATATATATTCTATATATTCTATATTCTATAGCATATGCCATCGCGAGTTGGAAAATGACTAAAGATATAGAAAGTAAGTTGAATGCATTTGAAAATAGATGTCTGCGAAAAATAATGAATATAAAATGGAACGAATTCAGGAGAAGTGATGAAATCAGAGACATGTCTGGTCAACTACTAGTGACAACTGTTATAAGAAGAGAAGATGGAGATATGTTGGGCACACCTTGAGGAGAAATAATCAACGAATATCAAAGCAGGTAATGAAGTGGGATGCAAAGGGTTCAAGAAAGAGAGGTCGACCTAAGGAGACCCTGAAGCGAACTTTGCTGAGAGAGGCAGGAAATATCGGTCTCAGTTCCATGGAGGAGATTGAGCGAGTTGCCCAGGATAGAGCGGTATGGAGAAATTACTTGCAGGCCCTATGTAACGTATAACGGTACGAGAGGAATTATTATTATTATTATTATATATTCTATGTTTATGTTTGAGTATTATTGTTTATCTTCAGTTTTCCATTTTATCTATATTATTCTTTTTCTCTTACTCTCTCGCTCTCTTTCTTACCGTCTTTGTTACGCTCTCTCTCTCTCTCTCTGTTAATCTCTCTTTTTCTTACTCTCTATCTCTGTTACTCTCTTTCTTACACACTCTCTCTCTCTCTCTAACTTTACTCTCCCTTTCTTACTCTCTCTCTCTCTAATTTCACTATGGAAACAAATATATTGTTCTTTTCTTTACCCCACTTTCTCTCTCTTTCTCTCTCGCACTCTCTCTGTCTCTCACTCTCACAATATATAAATATATCACATATATAAAAACAAAAGAAAAACAATTGTAACAAATAGATCTTGTTTATTTCATTACAAGAATATATTTACAAATATTGAATTTATTTTACGAGGATTGACTGACAGGACAATCATCATTGCTATCTCTTTCTTACACAGGAATATCTCAGCAGCAGTGCACGAACTCCGTAACAAAGGCGAGGGTCCCCGATATAATTTTTAAAATGTGAAAAATTTGTTTAAATTTTATTTTAATTTTTCAATGATGAATTGTGCTTTGCAGGCTACCTTTACCGATTTTAAACCACCAAAAGTTACTTCAACGTGCTCAACTTGAACGCGGAACCTACGTTTTATCACTCGTCTCTGATAAGACTAGAAACTTGATCTCCTCTACATTAAGATTATGGATCCCTGGAAAAATATCCTGGTCGATTCATGTGTAGAACGAATTGCCCTCCAGGCTACAGATACCTCCTTCACATCCCACTCACACAAAAAGTGAACTTAACATAAATATAGTTTTATAGAATTAAATAGAGATATAGAATTAAATAGAGATATAGAATTAAATAGAGATATAGAATTAAATAGAGATATAGAATTAAATAGAGATAACGAATTAAATAGAGTTATAGAATTAAATAGAGTTATAGAATTAAATAGAGTTATAGAATTAAATAGAGTTATATTCACGAAGAGTGAGGAAAAGTAAAAATGAATAGATTTCTTGATTGATTGATAGGACCATTATCATTGCACTTAGGTGAGTAACCATGTGTGCCCCGATCTCTTTGTTACACAGGAAGATCTCAGAGACAGTGCACGACCTACGTGGCAACGACGAGAGTCCCCTATGTAATTTTTGAAGATATGTTGCAGGAATTTTAATTTTAATTATTTTCGAATCCATTTTGTCTGAACAGCGGCTTTCCAACCTTGTCTTCTAGATTTTGAACTATCCAGGGTTCTTTTACTTGCTCAAATTGAACACTGGACCTACGTTTGATCGTCCGACTCCGATAGGACTAGGAACTCGATCTCACCTACACTGAGATCAAGGATCTCTGGAAAAATATTCCGATGGCTCCACGAGGGAGCGAACCGAGTACATTTGGCGCGAGAGGCCAGCACCTAACCGCTACGCCACAGAGACCTCCTAACATAAAAATAACAGACAGATAAGAAATTATGGGATAAGAAACACAGTAATTTATAACGCACAAAAAGCAACACTAAGATGATGATAAATAAAATGACAATCGTGGCATATCTTTGACAAGACTTCACCACCAAGCACTGTAAACCAGTCGACGGTTTTCTAGGCACCACTTTATACATTCATTCGTTTTCCATTGCTTTCTGAACAGTCAGGTCTATTCTTACCGTTGGTAAATGTTCACGTGGATAAATTTGCTTCCAAAATGCCCGTCACGGTGTTTGAACAAGGCACGCATGGGTTGTGATCGAGCTCACTGCCACATAAGCTACGGACGCCCACAAAACATCTCTAAGATGATGATACTAAACGCAAATGTCCACCCTTGTGATGCTAAGATAATGATACTAAACGCAAATGTCCACCCTTGTGATGCTAAGATGATGATACTAAACGCAAATGTCCACCCTTGTGATGCCGGGGTTCGCTAAGAGAGCAAAGAATAGTACCACTGCAAACTACAAGGCATGTTGTTGGAGGCGATTGAGGTAGGGGACTAGAAAAGCTTCTCTAGTAAATAAAGAACGTCGCAGAAATTGGATGTGCTGGCCTACTTGTAGGAGCATAACTGGCACTGCGTACAACCGATTTTAGGCTCAGATCACATACAAATCACAGAGTTGTTACACAAGTAATCGATATGGAACGTTCAAAGAAGAAAAAGAAGAAGAAGCAGACATACATCAATAGAGGAGTAACCTGCGCAGAACAAACGTCCTGACGCAAAACCAATTGTCTCCTGAGACAAAGAAGCCAATAATTGAACTACTGACTGGATCCGCTTCCGGGTCGCCAACCGGGTCGGTTGTGAAAATTCTTAATGGATAAATAGTGCACGATTTCTTGTTTTATGATGTGATTGACGGTGTGATTGATGGTGTGATTGACGGTGTGATTGACGGTGTGATTGACGGTGTGATTGACGGTGTGATTGACTGTGTGATTGACGGTGTGATTTATTGTGTGATTGATGGTGTGATTGGTACTGTGATTGACTGTGTGATTGACGGTGTGTTTTATGATGTGATTGACGATGTGATTGACGGTGTGATTGACGGTGTGATTGGTGCTGTGATTGACTGTGTTATTGACGATGTGATTGACTGTGTGATTGACGGTGTGATTGATGGTGTGATTGACGATGTGATTGACTGTGTGATTGACTGTGTGATTGACGCTGTGATTGACGGTGTGATTGACGGAGTGTTTTAAGGTGTGATTGACTGTGTGATTGACGGTGTGATTGATGGTGTGATTTATGGTGTGATTTATGGTGTGATTGACTGTGTGATTGATGGTGTGATTGATGGTGTGATTTATGGTGTGATTGATGGTGTGATTGACTGTGTGATTGACGGTGTGATTGACGGTGTGATTGACGGTGTGATTGACTGTGTGATTGATGGTGTGATTGACGGTGTGATTGACTGTGTGATTGACTGTGTGATTGACGGTGTGATTGACTGTGTGATTGATGGTGTGATTGACGGTGTGATTGACTGTGATTGACTGTGTGATTGACTGTGTGATTGACGGTGTGATTGACTGTGTGATTGACTGTGTGATTGACAATGTGATTGATGCGGTTTCTGGTCACTATAAGCGGATAGAATATGAAATTTAGTGTCCGTGTTTGTGTGTGCATATGGTCAGAGCAAGCGCTTGACCGTACATTGTGGCCATTGAGCGTGCCGACTCCGTATCCCACAATAACGTGACCTGTTACCGATAGATTGCGTACCGCGTGGTGATGGACTGAGAGCTAGTCCAATTTGCTACCTTGTAGGTCTATAAAATAAGGTTAAAGGTGAGCAGCCTGTCAGAAACGCCGCAGAAGACGGATGCACAATGTGCAGCGCAAATCGTTTTAGGACGACATTGCCGAGAGAGAGAGAGAGAGAGAGAGAGAGAACTAACGACTACGATGCATTACCTATAAAATAACAATATCAGAAAGGGGGATATGTATAACTAACAATGCTGCAAGTCTTAGAGGTAAACAAAAAAATAACTAGTGACAAACTAGCTATTCAATAACACAAGAATGATCATAGCCTGCAAACAAATTACTATGAAATCGTTGCATATCCTTTTTACAGGACGTAGCCATCAACAACAGTAAACGAGCAGTCGATGTTCTAGGCACCACTTATACGTTCATTAGTTTGTCATTGCTTTCTGAACGGTGAAGTCTATATTTAGTTTGTAAAAATCCAAGGGAACTAATTTGCTTCGAAACTTGCCCGCCGCGGAGTTTGAACCAGGTACGCTTAGGTTGTGACTGAGCACTTAACCGCTTAACCCTTTAGCTGCTAAGGACGTATATATACGTTTTCCCATTCACTTCTAAAAACGCATTAACACGTCTGTTATTATCTCTCCTCTGTGGGCTAAAGACGTGTTAACACGTTATACATTGCTACTGTTATAAGCGTACATTCACGTTTGTGACCTAGAAACAAAGAGTAGCTATTTTTAGCTCAGCCTTCGGAAAGTATGTAGCAGCGAAAAGTTACCCTACAGACGCTCACGACAAATTACAGACAGTGTGAAATTGAGAATAGTCTTTTTTTTTATATTGATATTCAACGTGACTGTATGTTGTGTAAACAAGAACAACGAGCAAGAATGGGCAAGAAAATATTTGAAAATTATGTTAGAAGTATAGTAGTGTGTATATCTAGCAACGTAGATCTCTCTCGCGATCACCGCCCAGATCGATGTACCAGACCTCCCCATAAATTCTATTCATGTGGATATCTGATTCATGCAGCCTTATCATTGGTGTGTTTTACGTCACATCTTCAGCACCATTTGGAGCTCTGGTGCTTAACCTTCGGCGATGTGTCCGGTTTCAGCCAGCGTTTACTCGGTCCGCTCTCCGTTCCGTAGCCATCTAGTTATTTTTTACGGTGTGGGGTAGCGAGCTCCACTCCCAACCTCCTTAGTCGCCTCTTGCGACAAGCATGACAGGTTACAGTGGTTCTATTCTTTACACCCTCATGTGGGCCCGGTAACCACTCGGGTGCAACGTAGATCTGAGAAGGTTAATGGTAAACGTATAATGGTATGTATATCTAACAACATACAGTTGTCTATTCTAATATTAAAAGTATAACAGTGCGTACAACGAACAAAGTACAGTTGACAAGCATAATGTTACGTTAATCGAACAACGCACAGTTGACTAACATAATGTTTGAAGTATAATGGTGCGTATGTCGAACAACGTACAGTTGACTAGCATAATGTTTGAAGTATGATGGTGCGTATGTCGAACAACGTACAGTTGACTAGCATAATGTTGCGTTAATTGAACAGCTTACAGTTGACTAGAATAATGTTGCGTTAATTGAACAGCTTACAGTTGACTAGAATAATGTTGCGTTAATCGAACAACTTGCAGTTGACTAGCATAATGTTGCGTTAATCGAACAGCTTACAGATGACTAGCATAATGTTGTGTTAATCGAACAACTTGCAGTTGACTAGCATAATGTTGCGTCAATCGAACAACTTGCAGTTGACTAGCATAATGTTGCGTACATCGAACAACGTACAGTTGACTAGCGTAATGTTGCGTACATCGAACAACGTGCAGTTGACTAGCATAATGTTGCGTTAATCGAACAACTTGCAGTTGACTAGCATAATGTTGCGTTAATCGAACAACGTACAGTTGACTAGCATAATGTTGCGTACATCGAACAACGTACAGTTGACTAGCATAATGTTGCGTACATCGAACAACGTGCAGTTGACTAGCATAATGTTGCGTTAATCGAACAACTTGCAGTTGACTAGCATAATGTTGCGTTAATCGAACAGCTTACAGTTGACTAGCATAATGTTGAGCACTTCGAACAACGCAAAGTTGAATAGCATAATATTGCGTACATCGAATAATGTACAGTTGGGTAGAATCATAATGCGTACATCGAACAACGTACATTGAACTGTCATAATGTTGCGAACATCGAAAAACTTACTGTTAATTAGTCTAATTCAGAATCAATTGTATAGCCTGGTACTACAGCTCAACATGTTTCCAGAATATTCCTTACTCTACACATACGTTCCCAGATCCTCTTCGCTAAGTCCAATACGGAGGTTAAACTGTGACATAACACGATCATGACTTTCCCTTTGGTCTGGCTCATAGGATACTTTCCTGAGATATACCTCTTCAGCATTTCTCATCGCAGCAGTTACAGGTTCATTAGAATCTAGCCTTTGTCTGTGTGTTCTACCACCAGTCCGTGGCCCCTCATCAGTCGCCAGAATCATACAAACAACAGATATCATTTCAAACAAAAGGAAAAAAAGCTGTGAAATTGGCATCATTTCAAGCTTAAGAATGAAATTGTGACCGTATGCCGCGTAATTGGTGCTGATCTCATACGAGTTGGACATGTAAGTAAACGCAGCAGTATATTTAAAGAAAGCTCCAGTGAAGTTCAAAAGACGACATGCTATTAGAATATAGTTCATCACTGTGTCCTTTAAGATTTCTAAAGGCCAAAACACAAACAGCAATAACCCTACTGTCAAAGAGTTGATTATAAAATCGGCAAAAAAGAGACTGAGTGAAAGTATCTGCCAATCAGATATTTTTACTGTTGACGATGGAATGCAGATGTAATTAGTGCAATCAACGTCCATATTTACTAAATAATATTTATCTATCTTCTGATGTCGGTTGCTGGAGAACCAATGTGTAACAACGAGTGCCTCGGCACACAATAGTAGCGACATGACGTTAAATCCAGTCCCAATAGCCGCTATTATTTCATGTGTAGGATGTGTCCACACATTGCTGACCATCTTCTTTACACAATTAAGCTGTCAGAGTCAGTTACAAAGACCTGACTACGACAGTCTATATTATTCTGCTGTGTCTACTCTATGTGTTAGGACGATGGTATGTTAGCTAGACGGAAGTGTCGACAGTCTCACCATTACATTTCCATATTTGCGTTGATGAATTCACTGTCCAATGACCAGGAATTCATCAAAACATTAGTTTTCAGGTTCCACCAATGTATTCCACTTCCAAGGAATGAAAATGGTTCTACTAAACTAACAACTGGATGTGAACACATTTTAAACGGATTTCCGTAGGGAAAAAAAAAATATGTTATTGATGTTGTCACGTCATGCCTTGACAGCACAAAATAATGGCTGCAATTGCGTCATCATTTTTGTGGACTACTTTTATCATCATCATCAGCTAGTGCCGAATTCACATTGAAGGTTGGCTAGATGCAATGGATTTATGTTTCTTGTCCAGATGCCACACTTTTGGTATTCTCTTGCCAGTTATTTCTATGTCTTACATTGTGTTTCTACACTATACAAGCTCTTCTTCTTTGAATGCTCCATATCAACCGCTTGTTAAATCCCCTTATGATTTCTATGTAATCTGAACCTAAGAGAGATTGTACGTTGTGCCAGTTACAAGTAGGCCAGCACATCCAATTTCTGCGAAGGTTTTTATTTACCAAGGTAGCTTCGCTAAGCCCCTACCTCAGTCACCTCTTACGACATGTTTTGTAGGTCACAGTGTTACTATTCTTTGCTTCCCTTGTGGGCCCTGGGAATAACGGACGACTTTACAACTAAATGTGTACCGAAATGATTTGCTTTCACTACTACTGTATTCGTGCAAAGCGTCAAATTTCTTATGTCAATAGTGAAATCTGCTCTATATATTTGGCAAAAACTAAGTAAACTTAAGAACCACATGTGAAATGAGACATTTGAGTAAAGCTGTAAATAAAACAGAAAGAGACCATATAAGAAATGAAAAAAATAGAAGAACAGTCGGAACAACACCTGCTATTAGATTCATTGAAAAATAGAGAATCAAATAGTTTGGACACTTGGTGAGAATGAACCCAAATACACCAGTTACAAGAGCGTACTATCTGAAAATGGAATCATCAAGAGGAAGGGGCAGACCAATAAAAGGATGGGTCGATGGAGTTACAGATATCTTAAAACTCCACAATACCACAGTATATCAAGCGACCGAGCGTGCACTATCTCGGAAACCCATCATCAGTTAAACCTGCTACGCCTAACGGCAAAAAAAGCAGAGAATGACAACAGAAAGAAATAATAATGAACTCTTTCAGTACATTAATCATTTTCTAGAATTCTCAGCATCAATGTTGTTATATGTGAACTATCATTATAACCCCCTACTATCGTTTCCTGGGTAATGAAGAAAATAACTAGTCTTTTCTCTCAGTGTTGGTGATATCGAGTTCCTAGTCATATCATAGACGGGCAACAATACGTAAGTCCAGTTTTCAAGATGAGCACGTTTAAGTAAACTTGATTGTTAAAAATTGAGAAGACCAGGCTGTAAAGTCGCTGTTCGGGAGAAATTCATTAGGTAAATTTTTCTAAATTGCTATAAAATATGTTCACCATCTAAATTGCATCTGAAAATCTCGCCGATGCTTCGAAGTTTGTGCACTGCCGCTAAGATGTTCCTGAGTAGAAAAAGAGACCGGAGTACACATGGTTATTTACTGAAGTGCAATGACGAAGATCCTATCAATTAATCAATTATTTATTTGCAACATAATTTCCTAGTTGTTATATGCTTTTAATCCTTTCTGAATTTTAGATTGTCAAATATTAATTTCAAATTTGGTTTTTTTTTTCTTTGGGCAATCCAAATAACTGTTGTGACATAAAAATCTTTGAAAAAATATATAATATCTATATCTACAGAAATACAACAAGTCACGACAGAGATGAAGTGTCTATGCAGAATGCTGGGAATATCAAGAAGAGATAGGTTTAGAAATGAAAACATCAGGAAAAAAGTGGGTACAACATCAAAACTGAGCTTTGTCAAGAAACAACACATTAAATGGTTCGGTCACATAAGCAGAATACCAACAGACAGTGCACCCTCAAAGAGCAATATTACTCCGATACAGTGGATACAAAGCAAAAGGCAGTCCGCGCGAAAGCTGGACATCTGGTCATCAGAGATAACAGATGAGACGAAAGCCATTATTTATGAATCGCACACAAAAGCCCGTTCTAGAAATGTCTTCTTATCCTGACACTGTGAGACAAAACAAGATTAGAGAAAAGAAAGAAGATAAGAAAAGGAAAAAAATCTTAAGCATTTGGGTTCAATTGTTCTTTTTTCTTTTCTGAAGACAGCCTCGCATTGTCGTATGCAAATGAGGTCAGGCATATATTGTTTCTTGGAAGCTTTGAATTCTGGATTTCTGCTTCCGCTGACGAACTATTGCCATAGTTACCGATATTATCCAATCTATTTTCTTGACAGCTGTCCAATTCTTTAGCACTGTGGCGTATGTTCTGGCTGTGCACTACGTCATTGAAACCTGTGTACATAATTAGACAATGTCATATTAATGAATAAATTATAGTATATTTTTTTAATTAAACGTATATCTGTATATATGAAACAAACAAAGGAACCCGTTTTCATA
Organism: Arion vulgaris; assembly: GCA_020796225.1. Taxonomy (NCBI): domain Eukaryota; kingdom Metazoa; phylum Mollusca; class Gastropoda; order Stylommatophora; family Arionidae; genus Arion; species Arion vulgaris. The sequence goes on from CM036754.1 coordinate 62,040,445, forward strand.
CCTCAAGGTATATTGGGTAATACTGTGTTAGACCCCGTATTTTTCATTGATCATCGGCACACGATGTGTCATGTGGTCAACATCGTACCGGCTACCTTTACTTTCCAGTGCTTTTCTTCGTACCCATTTAAAGATGTGTCAACCTGAGAGCCGCTACAGTCGGAGAAATATGATATGCCCACTGTGGAATTGAATCCGGACCCCGCACCTAAGAAACGAATTCATTTTTTTTTCCCCGATTCAGAAGCACTTGAGCTAAAAGCTCTTCGGCTCAGTGTCATGGACATCGTAACCCTTCGGCTCGGTGCCACGAACACCGTAAATCTGGGGAACCTGTAGCTTTTCTGCCAGTCCGCAGAGTTGAACCCGCACTTACAGAGGACTAGTCACCCATAGTCCAACGCGCTACGAACACGCTGGGCAGACGGGCGAAACGAATTCATTAACAACTACGCTACTGCGGTTATCCTCTGTACATACTAACATTGGTATGCTCCAACAATATATCGGCATTTTCCCTATCGCCAACACGACATACAGAAGAATTTTAATCTGCACTACGTATTTACCAAGATCTCCTCTTTCATTTTGGATTATTTTCATAAAATTGCTTGCTAGAAAAAACAATTATCGTTACTGTCTGTAATAGCGCTTTTTTGGCGGTGTATGACAGAGGAGACATGTGCCTGTAGAATTTAATGGCTGCATGGATAGCGTAGTCACCGCGCAACTGTTTGGGTTAGGATTTTTCTTTATGCCCCGACAAAAAAATAATTGACCTTACCATAGATTGAACCCGGGTCTCCCTAATGGAAGCCGCGCTCTAATCCATCCGGTAAGACGCTCTACTTGTGCTTGTTCAAACTCTTTTTTTAACTCTAAAAATAGAACACATGGTGATCTAAATTCAAACTTCTGTTTTTTATTGCGGCGACGTTCCATTCATCCTTTTCCGCGCTAAGTAAGTTTCAACCGTTTCGTCAATTGTAACAAGCATTTAAGTCTCCAGGTCCAAGTACGCAGCAGTTCTGTTCAAGATTAAGGTGACTATGTACTAAATAATTGTGTACAAGCGTGATAATGTATTAATCATTTCTTGCGCTATGCAAGTCGTATCTGTTCAATAGTATATCTCGAAGATACTACGACAAATATGTGAGCCAAATGAAGTTATTTTTCCGCTGACAAAATAGCATTGAAATCGTCAGAGTTCTGATTGGGTAAGAGGATCTCGTGTTCAAAACAAATTAAACACCCTCTGTTATCCATCCTTTTTACCGTTCGTAAAAATTCATGAGAATAAATTTGGTTATAAACTGCCCATCGCGGTGTTTGAACTAGGTACTCTTGGGTTGTGATCTTGCTCACTACCACTAAGCCATAGAGACCCACGTCTTTCACATTTTGACACTGTAATCTAGCCCGGAAAATAAGTTCAACAAAAGTTACATTATTCTGACAGAAAAAAACCTACCAGCAAAGTCTATATGCCATCGTCGGTGCCCGATATCATACTCCTCAATTCTATCAAATCTATGACCCCATAGAATCTCCTTTGGGAGAAATGAAGTCCTCGCTTGGCACGATTCTCCTGTAAATATTTTAATTAATATTAGTATTATTCAAACTAAACACATCATGATCTTCTTCTTCTTCTTTCGTCCTGACACTGTTACCGGGTTGTTGGCCAGCGTCGTGGTTTCATATTTTTGTGTTGAGCTGTTCTCTTGGTTTGTGTGATAGTTAATTTTTTTTTACTGACATGATTTTACTATACTCTCTATCCAACTTTTTTCATGGTCTTTCTCTGGCCTTCTTTCCTGATGTTCTATTGTAGAAGACTGTATGATAATAGAACAGCATGGCATATCCTTCACAGAACTTAGCCATCAACAACAGTAAACGAGTCGTCGATTTTTCTAGGCATTACTTATACGTTCAGTAGCTTTCGATTGCTTTCTGAACGGTGATGTCTATTTTTATCGTTCGTAAACATCCAAGAGAACTAATTTGCTTCCAAACTTGCTCGCGGCGGAGTTTGAACTTGGGTTGTGATCAAGCTCACTACCGCTTAAGCTATTTTCGCTCATAGACTCTGTACACTGTGGCGTATGGTTACATTATTACTAAGTGGCCGAACTACTTCATTATTTGTTTCTCAATGTAATTCAAGTAAGGTTCTGTCCCAACTTTCTTTTTCTTACGCTGATGTTGGTGACACTTTCTTTTCTGTTGTTGTTGATAACTTTTCGTAGACATCACATTTCCCATACTTCATAATGATTAGACTAAATCTTCTTATGGATAAGAGAAACATGGATGATCATGGATAATTGATTGGTTATTAGTTAATGAACAGACGATATTGCACTCATATGACAGACTCATAGGTGCTCAGTCTCCCCCAACAGATGTTGCCGGGTGTGTATACTGATGGTTTCTGTGGCTCGCTGGTAAAAACACACTCCTCTACCCCTCATGAATCCAGTTGTACTTGAACAGCGGGCAACTCCGAACTACTTGAATCGCTGGATCGATTCAACACCTACTTTAGTAACTTCACCCAACAGTTGACTACACAATACTTGTCAAATATCAACATAACTTACCTGTAGACTACACAATACCTGTCACATATAAACATAACATACCTATAGACTACACAATACCTGTCAAATATACCAAAACTTACCTGTAGACAACCCAATAGCTGTCAAATATAAATCTTACCTGTATATTCCACAGTACCTGCGTGGTTTAGCAGATTTACCTGTCGAATGTACAATGCCAAAAAATAAAAAAATAAAACAGATTCTTAAGTTCATTGATTTACCTGTAGACTCCACAGTACCTGTCAAATAAAAACAAAACTCACCTATAGCCAACATACTACCTGTTTGATATAACATAAATTTACCTGCTGAATGTACAATGTAAAAAAAAAACATAAAACAGATTATAAAGTTCATTGATTCACCTGTAGATTCCACAGTGCCGGACAGAAATAAAACAATTTCGAACTTGTCTGCGCTCCGTTCAGCTGGTCGTACGTCGTAAAGTGGACTGTCCTTGTCAATGACATGCGTCAGTATGACAGGCCACAACAGAAACACACGATCCTCCATACCATTGGCAGTAAACTCACATTGAAATTGGTACAAAGGGTAATAGGCTCCCTCTTGTGTAGAATAACGACGGATAACCATTCCTACGACAGAAGCATCAACAAGGTGGGACTTCCTCAAATCACCAACACGCACCTGTAACATTAATTATATAATTACATTAACTCTTTCTGTACTGTAACTGTTCATAGATTCTGATCACAAATATTTTATAATTGTATCTACACCAGGAGTTTTTATTTTCATTACTATTGGTTGCTGGTTATTGAACCGAGGTCATATCACTCCGGTTCAACCCCTTGGTACTCAGTCTCCCCTAATACAGGGTGTTCAAGATAATTGCAGCCCCATTGACAAATCGAAAGTTACCAGATAACCTATCGCGTTGTATTTATTTACTATTTAAACCGGTTCTGACTAGCTCGTCCTACGTCACATTTATTCATCGCCCCTTCCCGCACTACAATTACACACCATCACACAACCTTGACCTATACTACGTCATAACTGAACCTTCTCATTTCCATACATATATGCTAGATTAGCTCCATTCATAGGCTGCTTTTAAGTTGAACACCCTGTAGATGTCGAAGAGTATGTATACTTATGATTCCTGTGGATCGCTGGTTAAGCACACTCCCCACTCTGCCCCTGGGGCATCCATTTCTACTTGTACAACTTCAAACTTTTAAAATCTCTTAATCTTTTCAACATCCATTTCAGTGTCCTCATCCAACAGGCAGTTGTGAAGAGACCGAAGAATATTATCCCCCTTATCCATCCTGAGGTAATCAATGACAATCGTAAAAAGTCGTAAACTTACGTGGTTCGGGAATATGATGAGACATGGCTCACTCTCCAAGATTATCCGCGGGGAACAGTTGAGGGTGGAAGAAGGAAAGGAGGGCAGAGAAAATCCTGGTTTCACAACATCAAGAGCTGGTCAGGACAGAGTTTCTTCACATTCGCTCGAGGAGTTGAAGACAGAGACTGATGACGTGCTTTTTGTGCTGATGTCTCCACAATGACACCCCTACGACCCTAACGGGTTATGGGATTTATTATTATTATTATTATTATTATTATTAATATTATTATTAATATCAATGATATTGGTGCAATCCTGTCAGCTCTCTCATTGCCGAAAACACTCGCACATCTAGGACAGTAGATCCACGTCAGTCTCTTGACTTGACTTTTGTGTAATCCAGTTGTACCTCACATCGCCAGAATAAGAAAACACTTCTAGAATAGGCTTCTGTGTGCTTTTTATAAACGGTGTTTTTCATCATCTCTGTTATCTCTGAGGTCCATCTTTTGAGTGGATGGCCCTTTGCTTTGTATCCAATGTATAGGAGTAAGATTGCTCTTTGATGCGCACTGTTTGTTGATAATCTGCTTATGTGGCTGAACTATATAATTTGTTGTTTGTTGATGAAGTTCAGTATTGATATTATACCCACTTTTTCATAATGTCTGTATTACTTAACCCGTCTCTTCTTGATAGTCCAGCATCTTGCGTAGACACTTCATCTCTAGTGTGACTAGTTTTCTTCTGTCACTTGATGTCAGTGTCCAAGTTTGTTACTGATAGCATAATGTTGGAAGAAAGATTGTGTTGAGCAATGCTCTTTTAGTGTTCATGGTGACATTTCAAAACTAGCGCCATTTGTCCTATGATTTGATTTGCTTTATTGAGGTTGGAAACCGCATTAGACAACCTCAATTATTATTAAAGTAGGTATTAGATTTACATATATAAGTCTATTTATAAACGTATTTGTATTCATATTTGTAGATATGATAAAAACTTAGAAGGTTGAGTACAAAGAGAGAAAGAAATTGATCAATGTGAAAAACTACTACTTCTTCTTCTTTGCGTTCGTTGTTTACGACCAATTTTAATCACTCTTTGTGATATGTTTGATCTTTGCCAAGAACGTGTATACGTTGCACATTGGTTTGGTAGGCCCCTAAACGCATAGAATTCTACACGTTTAGAACACGTGCATCCCATTTCAGCCAAACCTCCTTAGTCGCCTCTTACGACATGCGTGGCAGGTAACAGTGGTTCTATTCTTTACACCCCAAATTTGAGCCCCGATAACCACTCGGGCGTGAAAAACTACTATATCGGCTGGTGGTGTGTTTGGTGCATTTCTATACGCCGATATAATGCTTAATGGGATGAATTGAGTTAAACTTGCAAAGTTTGCAAATATATTTTTCTTTTGTTGTCACACTGCTACCGGGTTGTTGCCCAGTGTCGTAATTTTCTGCTTTTTTCTTGCTCTGCTCTAGTGGCTTGGGTGATAGTTATTTTTTTTTTTTGACAGGAATCTGCTTGTCCACCTATTCATCATTTCCATGGCCTTTCTCTCGCCTTCTTTCCTGATGTTCTGTTGTAGAAAACTCTGTATATAGTAGAGTTTGGATTGGTCAAACCACTTCATTCTTTGTTTCTCAATGTAATTCAAACAAGGTTCTTTCCAAATTGACTTTCTTATGCTGATGTTGGTGACTGTCCTTTCTGGTATTGGTAACTTGTCGTAGGCATCGCTTTTCACGTGTAATTTTATTTTTTGCGAATGTGCTTTGCTCATTGTCCATGTTTGTATGGTGTCTGTGGCGATGAAGTTAGGTACTCGTCTCTCGTTCCACGTTCTAAATGTACTCCGTTCGCTCCCTCATAGAGTCATCGGTATATTTCTCCAGAGATCCACGATCTCAGTGTAGGTGAGATCGTCTTCCAAGTCTTAATGGAGACGGACGATAAAACGTAGGTCTTATGTTCAATCTGAGAACGTAAAAGAACCCATGGCTATACAATCTAGAGAAGAACATGATTGGAAAGCCGTTGCCCGTGCAAAACAAAATTCACGTTTTAGAAATAAACAAATAAAATTCCTACAAAATATTTTCACCATCTTCTTCTTCTTCTTTGCGTTCGTTCTTTACGACCAATTTTAATCACTCTTTGTGATATGTTTGATCTTTGCCAAGAACGTGTATACGTTGCACATTGATTTGGTAGGCCCCTAAACGCATAGATTTCTACAAGTTTAGGACATGTGCATCCGATTTCAGCCAAACCTCCTTAGTCGCCTCTTACGACATGCATGGCAGGTAACAGTGGTTCTATTCTTTACACCCCAAATTTGAGCCCCGGTAACCACTCGGGCGCACCATCTTCTGAGTTACATCGTCGACCCTCACCGACGTTACGGATTTCGTGCACTGCCGATGAGATATTCCTGTGTAAGTAAGAGATCGAAGCACACACGGTTACTCACCGAAGTGCAATGATGATGGTCATATTAATCAATCAATCAATCAATCAATCAACCATGTTTGAAAATAGACATGTATAAAAAGAAGACGAGGTGGAGGAGGAACTTTTTCTTCGAGCGCTCCATATCGACCACTTGTTAACCACTAAGTGTGATTTGTATGGGATCTGAGCCTTAGAGTGATTGTACGTTGTGCTAGTTATACGCCTACAAGTAGGACAGCATATCCTATTTCTTCGATGCTTTTTATGTACTAGAGCAGCTTCCCTAGGTCCTACATCAGTTACCTCTTACAGCATGCCTTGTAGGTCACAGTGGTACTACTCTTTGCTTCCCTTGCGGACCACGGCACTACACGAGCGAAAGAAGGAGGAGAAACAAGAAGGATAAGAAGACGAAGAACAGACACGGGCGAAAGAAGGAGGAGAAACAAGAAGGATAAGAAGAAGACGAAGAACAGACATGGGATGAAAGAAAATAGTGGACACAAAAACATCCTTTCAAATTTTACCAAAAGACATCGACAAAAGACATCGACAAAAGACATCGCCATTAGTTACTAAAACTTACACCACTTACCTGTAATACTAGCTTCCCATTTTCGTGATTGATGACCGCATGTTTAGAGAATAGAATCGTGTTAGCTCTGTACTTGGGTCTAGCAATCTTCACAAAGATAAACCCAAGAAGCAGAGTCTCCAACAAAAATCCTAGTACTACCTGGTATATGAAATATGACCGATACGTTAGGAAAAAAACTGGCATATATGAATTATGCTTATTGATTATGGGTTAAATACTCTCGGCAGGTGGCATGCAAATTCTGCCAAGAGGGGCTGAGTTATATTGGAGGAAACCCGGTGCAATGAAGCAAATCCATGGCCTTTAGAATATTTTCTTTTTATTAGTCATCATCAAATAGCTTGTCCTGAGCAGAACTTTACCACCCCATCAGTCCTTCGGAATTTCTATCTCTCATAGACCAGATGTCCTGCCTCTGCAGCCGTCATGTTCAAGCCATCAGTTACATCCTGAATCCACCTTCTCCGTGGTCTTCCTCTTCTTCTCTTTCCCGGTATGCCTCCTTCCATGATGGTCTTCTCAGCCCTTCATGTCTTTTTATATGTCCAAAATATCTCAATTTTCTCTTTCTTATTTGTAGCATCAGCCAGTTTTCTTTGATTTTGAGTTCTTTCTGGATAGATCTATTTGCTCTCTTGCCCGCCTGCCCAGCGTGTTCGTAGACTGCGGGTGACTAGCACTCTGTGAGTGCGGGTTCAATTCCGCGGGCTGGCAGAAAAGCTACAGGTCCCCAGATTCACGGTGTTCGTGGCACCGAACCGAAGGTTACGATGTCCATGGCACCGAGCCGAAGAGCTGAAAGCTCAAGTGCTTCTGGATCGGAAAAAAATTTACAAATTTGTTCTCTTCTCTGTCCAAGATATACGAAGGACTCTTCTGTAACACTTATATTCAAAAGCACATATATGTTTTTCCACTGCTTTATTAAATGTTCATGCTTCACACACATACGTTTCCATTGTGAATATGCATGCTCTTAGTATTCTGCCCTTTGTTTTCTTATCAGTTCCGTTCCATACCGTTTTGAGTTGTTTAATTTTTGTAAAGCCATGTTTGTTCTTTTAATTTCCTTCATCCCATTTCCATCTGTTGTTAGCAGTGAACCAAGATATTCAAAACTGTTCACATTTTCTACTTTCTCTCCTGATAAAAATATATTTTGTCATGTTCATTTTATCTGTTTGTCATTATTTTTGTTTTTGTTACATTGAGATATAGATTTTGTTTTTGGCATTTATCTTTCACTTCTAATAATAATTTCTGATTCCCTTTTTGTGATGTTGACAGTAACACTGTATCGTCAGCGTATCTTAGTTCAGGTATTTCTCTTCCTCCAATTATAAAAGGATCGTATTTTTCTTTTACGCTGTCTTCTGTAACATTCCTCATGTTTTCTGCATGTATGTTAAACAGACAAGACGACAAAATGCAGCCTTGTCTGACTCCCTACCTTATGTCAAACCAATCTGATGTATCATCACATGTTCTTACAGCCGCCATTTGATCACTATAAAGTTCTCTTATGATCTGTATCAAATGTAATGGGAATCCCATTTCTCCCATAATCTTCCACAATTTCTTATGCTCTACACAATCAAATGACTTTGAGTAGTCAATAAAGCATGAGTATAGATCTACATTATACTCTCTAGATTTTTCTATGATTGTTCTCATGTTAAATATATGGTCACGTGTACCTCTGTTCCATCTAAACCCAGCTTGTGTTATGTTGATATTTTCTTCCATTTTCTTATACAGTCTTCCCATAATAATTTTTAATAAGATTTTACTTGCTTTTATTACTAAGAAATAAAAATAATAATAATAATAATTCCTCTCGTACCGTCATACGCTACATAGGTCCTGCAAGTAATTTCTCCATACCGCTTTATGTTGGGCAACATGCTCAATCTCATCCATGGAACTGAGACCGATATTTCTTGCCTCTCTCAGCAAAGTTCGTCCCAGGGTCTACTTAGATCGTCTTCTCGTTCTTGAACCCTTTACATTCCACTTCAATACCTGCTTTGATATTCGTTGAACATTTCTTCTTAAGGTGTGTCCAACATATCTCCATCTTCTCCTTCTTATAACAGTTGTTACCAGTGGTTGACAAGACATTTCTCTGATTTCATCACTTCTCCTGAATTCGTTTCATTTTAAATGATAACCAGTAAAAAAGCATTTTTACAATATTTTCAACATAGATTGTTGATTGATTGATTGATTGATTGATTGATTGATTGATTGGACCATCATCATTGCACTTCAGTTAGTAACCATGTGTGCTCAGATCTCTTTCTTACACAAGAATAACTCAGCTGCAGTGCACGAACTCCGTAGCACCAGCGACGGTCGCCGGTGTATTTTTTTAAGACGGTAAAGATATTTTTGTAGAAATTTTCTTTTTAATCTCTCCTAATGAATTTTGCCTGGGCAGCGGTTTTCCAGCCTGCTCCTTTCGATTTTGAACGGACAAGGATTCATTTACGTGCCAAAATTGAATACGTGACCGACGTTTTATCGCCCATCTGAGATAGGACTAGGAACTCGATCTCACCTACACTGAGATCAGGGATATCCGGGAAAATATCCAGATGACTCCACGAGGGAACGAACCTGGTACCTTTGACACGAGAGAAGAGCATCTATCATCTACGCCAACGAGACCCTCTCGTACTCAAAGAAATAAAGAAAAATTGAAAATTGAAAAAAAAGAACAAGTAAAAGAAGAAGTCAAAAACTAAAACAAAAGTATATAATGAAAAGAAGTAGATAAAGAACAAGGAGCTGCTACATGTAAGCAACCTACCTGTAGGTATAAGATAGGCAAAGTACCCGCACACTCAGCGTTTGGATACGCCATCCCATATCCTATAGTTGTCTGAGTCTCGATTGAAAATAGAAGAGCATCAGGGAATGAGCTGATTCCGAGGACGCAGAACTCATGGTCGAGGTTCTCTAGGTTGGCAAAGTCTCCGTTGTTTAAAGCCAAAAGCCACCAAAAGATGGCGAAGAGTAGAAATGTAGCCAGAAAAGCGTTGAAGATAAGAGCCAAAGCGTAGCGCCACTCAAGATCAACAAGCGTAATATAGAAGTCTGCTAAATATTTTCTTCGGTGTTCATTCAGTCCTACTGTGTGTATTCTGTGAGAAGAAATATCAACGTGGTACAGGGTGTTCAAGATAATTGCAGCCCGTGAATGGAGCTAATCTGGCATATATGTATGGAAAGGAGAAGGTTCAGTTATGACGTAGTATAGGTCAAGGTTGTGTGACGGTGTGTAATTGTAGTGCGGGAAGGGCGATGAACAAATGTGACGTAGGACGAGCTTGTCAGAACCGGTTTAAATAGTAAATAAACAAAACTCTACAAAGCACCTGGCAACTTTCGAATTGTCAATGGGGCTGCAATTATCTTGAACACCCTGTATAATAATAATAATAATAATTCCTCTCGTATCGTTATACGTTACATAGGGCCTGCAAGTAATTTCTCCATACCGCTCTATCCTGGGCAACTCGCTCAATCTCCTCCATGGAACTGAGACCGATATTTCTTGCCTCTCTCAGCAAAGTTCGCTTCAGGGTCTCCTTATGTCGACCTCTCTTTCTTGAACCCTTTGCATCCCACTTCAATGCCTGCTTTGATATTCGTTGATCATTTCTCCTCAAGGTGTGCCCAACATATCTCCATCTTCTCTTTCTTATAACAGTTGTCACTAGTGGTTGACCAGACATGTCTCTGATTTCATCACTTCTCCTGAATTCGTTCCATTTTATATTCATTATTTTTCGCAGACATCTATTTTCAAATGCATTCAACTTGCTTTCTATATCTTTTCTCATTTTCCAACTATCGCTGGCATATGTTAGGATCAACGTGGTATGATTAAATAAAATAATATTACAGGGGCGGAGTTTCATGTCTTCTTTTTCTTCTTTTGCGTTCGGTTTCGCGTGCTTGTCTAAACCACGAGATCGGTTGCCTCTATGAAGCTGCATGCCAGTTGAAGTTCCTCGAGAGTTCCCCATAGCTTGCTCTGTAAGCTTCTTTCATGAGGCCAAGTTTCGTTTTGTTGATGTGTGTATGATTGACATGACTGTTGGATGTGGTCTGGAGTCTATGTTTCTGTCTCACATGCACATTATGCAGTCTGAGCAGGATTTATTCTGTGTTTATGATGGTTGAGCCTGCAGTGATCTGTTTTATGTATGATGGACATGACTGTTGGATGTGGTCTGGAGTCTATGTTTCTGTCTGACATGCACATTATGCAGTCTGAGCAGGATTTATTCTGTGCTTGTGATGGTTGAGTCTGCAGTGATCTGTTTTATGTATGATGGTTGAGCCTGCAGTGATCTGTTTTATGTATGATGGTTGAGTCTGCAGTGATCTGTTTTATGTATGATGCATGCAATATGTTTGAAACATAAACGTTTGACTATAGTTGTTCCGTGCATATAAATAGATGTTAGTTTTGTTAAATTACTTTAGCAAGTAATGAATCATGACATCAGTGAGATAGACAATGTAATGACACCTACACATCTGAGGTGGTCAGAGCGGATCAGATCAGATCTGGAGAAAACCAAGGTGAGACTGCGGTGATACTTAATAAATGAGCGTTTAGGACAAATACACGTATGTATGGTATCACATAAGCAAGCAAAATGAATAATCAAATCATAAAACTAACAAACATCCAACGTTTCTACAATAAGTCTTTGTCAAGGAACATACACAATGACTACTAAACAAATTAAATCTTGGATTCAAATAGGAAGGGTTACTAAAGATGAATCATACCTACCTGTCTCCATGGCAACATGTGGACACACAGAGAACGGAAGTTACGTGTCTGGTCAGCTACCGATATGGGTAGATGGTAGAGCAATGTATGACGGGTACAAACGAAAGGGAAGGGGGCGCAACTCTACTGTATGTGAAACTGGTGAAGGGGGAAATAATTAGAGCCGTACACACTCGAAACACTTCCTTTCCGCCTTTCTCCCAATAAGTATTACTAAAGGATGAAGTGAGGAAGATAACGGCATGAATGAATGTGTATACATAAGTGGAGACATGGCACTAGATCGTATTCAAACAACATACATGTCGGGGTTGGAACTAGACAAACATAATAAGATAGTAAATTAAAAATCGATTTATTGTTTGACTGATAGGATCATCATCATTGTACGTCGGTGAGTAACCATGTGTGCTTCGATCTCTTTCTTACACAGTAAGATCTCAGCAGCAGTGCACGAAACCGTAGAATCGGAGAGGGTCCCCGATGTAATTATGAAGAAGACGAAAATATTTTGTAAATATTTTATTGTTTGTATCTTCCTAATGAATTTTGCCTGAGCAGCGGATATATCTATCTCACTCATCTCAATTTAAAACTGCTAATGGTTCTTTCTTTCATACATTTTGACCAATAACAGCAGCTAATGAGCGGAAAATCATAACGACAGAGATGAGGTGTCTTTGAAGAGCTGAAGATGTGACAATAAGAGATAAAATTAGAAATGAAGAAATCAGAAGGAGACTGGATGTGAAACCAGTTATGCAATTCATAAAAGAACAACGGATTAAATAGTTTGAACACCTGACAAGAATGCCCTGGTATAACCTACCACAGAGAGCCACACAGAAAAAGTATAATGAGTACAAAACAAGAGGAAGACCACGCAAAAGATGGAGCGACGGCATCAAGAACAGCCTTACGAACATGAATATCAGCTTACAAAGTGCTTTTAAAAAAGCACACACAATATCACTACGTTTCACCCCCAACACTTCTATAAAGACGTAAATGGTGGAAGAGAAGAAGAAGAAGAATGGTTCTTTCAAGTGCTCAACTTGAACATGGGACCTACGTTTTATCGTTCGTTTCCGATAGGACTAGGAACTAGATCTCACGTACACTGAGATCAGAGATCTCTGAAAATATATCTCAATGTCTCCACAAAGTAGCGAGCCTAGCACCTAACCTCTAGGTCAAAGAGACCTTTAGAATCAAGACGTCTAAGAGATAGTAAGTTTTGAAATCATGAGGTGATATCTTCAGTGAGATAGGCTGAAGATGATACTTACCTGTAGCTTCCGTTTTTTGTCAACAGCGCATTTCTTTTGTTGTCGACGCCATCTTGTTGACAGCAGACGAACATTGAGCAGCACTTCAACTTCAATCTCTTCCACCATTTTGTCCGATGACGTACTTCCGGATCCGGGTTAGCAAACATAAATATACTGCCTCCCAGTTCAGACTCTGCTCTTGTCAAAGACTGCGCCATCTGGAAAGAAAATATAGATCATTTTTGTGGAAAAAATAATCATTATTCCACCCCTACCCCCCTTTCTCTCCTCTCCGTATGGGAAGATGGAAGAAAGTATTGAGTTTTAAGAACCCCAGGAGAATTACCGCCGCTGATGAATATGATCAATAAATAGATAATGAACAAGTATTATGGGCTTTTAGAAAACAAGCAAAAGCAAATTATATCTAGCTGGTTGTGTTCTTAAAGACGCTCGTTGCCCGTCTGCCCAGCGTGTTCGTAGTGCGTTGGACTACGGGTGACTATCCCTCTATGTGTGCGGGTTCAATTCCGCGGGATGGCAGAAAAAGCCACAATTCCCCAGATTTACGGTGTTCGTGGCACCGAACCGAAGGGTTACAATGTCCATGGCACCGAGCCGAAGAGCTGAACAATTCAAGAAAAAAAAAGACGTTCGTGTTGTATGTCTAGGAAATGGGTACCGTAAGCTATAACGGTTTGTGGTTTAAATTCTGTGTTTGGTAAGTTTGTTTTTTCCGAAAACCGCTAATACTTGTTTGTTGTCTATGGAAGGGGAAGGAACAAGCTAATATTTGTTCGTTGTCTATGGAAGGGAAGGGAACAAGCTAATACTTGTTTGTTGTCTATGGAAGGGGGAAAGGGAACAAGTAAGACAGTTTGTGCAGAGCGTGAAATGAGAATAGTATTACTTATGTATTTCCCTCCGCTCTTCTAGTATCCCTGGGATTGCTGCTAGAGCTACGGAGTTCGTGCTTTGCGCAATATCTCGGCAGGATGCGTGATATTAATAAGGAGATGGCAATAGCAATATTTAATAAAGCATGATGCAATGAAACCTGGCCCGATAATACCGAAATTAATGAGAAACTGTACGGAGGGACGGAGTCCCTAAAAACGACAGCAGAATTCATGAGCAAGTCTGGTACATCAGTCTGAGCGGGGATCGCTAGAGAGAGAAAACATGGTGCAATAAAGTAAAGTCTTTGAAAAAAAGAAGTTTCTTTCGTCGGCTATAAATTCAGGCCTAGTCATGGCGCTATGGCTGATTTTTTCGCGAAACCTTGCTTTTCCTATCACTTTAGTGTCCCTCGCCCTGAAACTTTGAACACCGGAATCTCCACAGCATGTGGTCACTAGCGCAGCTAGTTGCTATATGTGATCTTAACTCTTCGACTTCATATCATTTCTTTAGACATTCATAAGTGATCCTCATTGTAATTCTAACTTATCCACTTCATATCATTTCTTTTGACATTCACAAGTGATCCTCATTGCTACCAATCTGCTGCCTTTCTCTCCATAGTATGCCATGTCAGTTCACGCTCTTGTATCTTTCAATCCATTGTTCTTCTTCAAGATTCCTTTGCTAGTCGACGCCGTCTCCAACAATCCTAAAATGTTTCCAGAAAAGTGTTCTTGATGACGACCACTACCCTGTCGCGTGTGAATGTGCATAAGCAGCGCCGCTTAAGACAGAAGAAGAAGATGAATCTACTATGGACTTACCTTCACAACCACCTTAAATTTTCTGTAATTAGCAAATGATACATTCATATGTTTCCCTCTCTGGTTTCACTGTCGACTATCTATAAGCTTCTTAGATTTACATATTACTTTTAAACGCTACTATCGATAAACTTCGTAGAATGTCATCTTACTTTTCAAATACTACTATCAATAACCTTACTGGAATTTCTACTTAGTTTACAAATTCTACTTTCTAGAATTTCAACTTACTTTCCAAACGCTACTATAAATAATCTTCCTATAATTTCAACTTACTTTTCAAATTCTACTTTCAAAAACCTTCCTGGAA